>OX038881.1:9575000-10775000 GCA_943789525.1 Agriphila geniculea
AGCATCTTACTTGTCAAACAAATCATGCAATATACGTCCGTTCGACTAAAATGAATGTAATTAACAAACATATTAATCTATGTAATTCGACAAATATTTGTTATATTCTGTGATTTCGATTACCATAATGTTAATTCAGATCATCACGTTAAGTAAGTTAGTTAATGCTTTTTTTGACGCAAACAAATTAGTTTGTGCTGATACGTTAAAAAGATCATACCTTTACCCAAAGAGAATGTAAAAAAAACTAGCGTTTTACCTTTAGCTACGTTTATCTTTTATTTACTTTGCAATTAGAAATTATCTACATTTCTAAAATACATTTTATGAACTAGTGTAAATAGACGCCACTAATTCAAAATAACAACGCATTGAAAAGCGACATTATTTTGTTTATTAATCAAACTAGCGGTCGCCCGCGGTTTCCCCCACGTGGTACCCGTTCCCGTGAGAATATCGGATAAAAAGTATTATATGTTTTAATCTAGGCTATGTACTATCTGTGAGCCAAATTTCAACAAAATCCGTTTAGTAGTTTTTGCGTGATTGAGGAACAAACATCCAAACCCACTTTCACATTTAAAATATTAGTAGGATTACCTTTCATCTACCTAATTTAAATATGTATACGCATAAGATCTAAAATGTTGAGTTATGTGGACCACACGCGTATCATAGGAGCCAAGCTGTCTGCGATTCAACACGTTAACCTCATTATGTCACTGTGTTGTCTGATAAGAAACCTTGCTAGATGACCTGTCATATATATCAGCGGAGTTCATATACCAAACGAGGATGCTTAATGATGATGACATATAAAATTAAATAATGTTATGGTACAAGTTTGGTTAAATTTGCGAGCTACTGGAAATTTTAAAGCGATGTTATATTTATCGCTACTAAAGCTGATGATGATGACTTCACACTGACTGTTTTAAGTAAAATTCTATGAGACATTTGTTTAGAAAAAATCGATAAGATGTCAAAGTCTAAGTAAAAAATCTTTATTTAAATAAACTTAGAAATGAAGTGGTTTTGAATAAACTTATCAGCTTTTTAATAAAATGATGTAAACAAAACGAGGAACTGATCTCGATACAATGTGCATCTTATTGCAAAAATCATAAGGACCTTCACAAAATTTGCAATTCTATCGAAATCGGATACCTGTTTGGGGGCAGATGGTATAAAAATGCGTGATCTTCAAATTAATCTACTATCGATCTGTCACCTCAAACATGTTAAACAAGGTACGAAAAAACTTAAAATTTTAAAATTTATTAATTAAGAAGTTTATTTAAAACTGTTTTTTTTTCAGGTGGTGATCTTTTTCTGTGCGGCGGGTATCGCTTCAGCTGGTAACCTGCTGAATGCTCCGGTATCGTACAGTTCTTTCACCTCACATGCTGCACCTGTGAGCTATGCCAGTGCTGCACCTCTGGCTTACGCTAGTGCTGCGCCACTGGCCTACGCCAGCGCTGCCCCATTTTCCTACACCGCCACTGCACCAGTATTCAAATCAGCAGTAAGCTACTCCACCCCAACCGTAAAGACCTTCGCTCCCTCCCTTTCTTCTTATTCTTTTGCCCCAGCTGCTAGCGCAGTATCGTACGCTGCACCTCTCCAAACTTCCTACGTCGCGAAATCTGCCCCTGCAGTGTCTTATCAATCATTCTCATTGTCGCCATCTGTTTCATCCGTAGTAGCTAAGAGCTATGCCGCTCCTGTGTCGTATGCTGCACCAGCTGTAGCCTATTCAGCCGCCCCTGCCGTGTCATATTCACCAGCCCCAGTTGTAGCTAAAACTGTTGCCCCCGTGACATACTCCGCTCCTCTTAACTACGCCCCATCTCATTACACCTACGCTGCTGCGGCACCAGTATTCAAATCAGCAGTAAGTTACTCTAACCCGATCGTGAAGACCTTCGCTCCCTCGGTTTCTTCTTATTCTGTTGCCCCGTCGTACGCTGCATATCCTCAAACTTCTTACGTCGCGAAATCTGCACCTGCAGTGTCTTACCAATCATTCTCTTTGTCGCCATCCGTTTCTTCTACAGTAGCTAAGAGCTACGCTGCTCCTATATCGTATGCTGCACCGGCTGTGTCTCACGCTGCACCGGCTGTGTCTTACGCTGCACCGGCTGTGTCTTACGCTGCACCAGCTGTATCCTATTCAGGCGCCCCTTCGGTTTCCTATTTGCCTGCCCCAGTCGTGGCTAAAACTGTCGCCCCAGTGACATATTCCGCTCCTCTTAGCTACGGCTCATATCCTTACACCTATGCCGCTGCTGCACCTGCTCTCAAATCTGCAGTAACTTACTCTTCAGCCCCTGCCGTTTCCTACGTCAACTACGCCGATAACTTATCGAGTTACGCTTGGAAAAAATAGAATTCTGTTGATTATTGATCCGGCTACTTTATGTGAAAATGTGATATTTTTTTAATGTTGTAATAAAAATATGATGAAATAAGATTTTTTTTATTTTTTATTTACAAAAAGAAAACTGATTATTATCTTAAAATGGATATATCTTTACATGATTTATTTATAACAAAACAGATAGGTATCTAAATAGTATCCTCAAAAATTTTTGTAAGCATAGAAAATTATAATGCTTACTACTAATCCTTTTATGGACATATAGAGCAAGCTATTAATTTACAACGATCGTTTAAAAAGAAGTAACCACTAATTTTTAATTACACTTGCCCAAATTAGTAAGCAGTTTATCTTTCAAATTGTTTGACGTAACTTCGATGCGAGGCTAGCATTTCATTGAGACCGGTTTTTTATCGGCAAATCTGTCTTGCAAATGTCGTGCAACTCTAAATAATGTCAAACGCTCGATGGCTTTGATCAATCTTTTAGTATTGCATTGATTAGATAAACAAATGAGATGCTTCGCAATGTTAGTTCATTATTAAATACCTAAAATAATAAAAAAAAAATGTTCTAAGTTTAGTATCGATTGATAATTACCTTTTCTCAAACATGCTTGGAAATTAGAACATTATTTTGACAACCTTCTTCGTGCTAAATAGGAGTTTCTGGACAGACCTAAACCGCGCCGGCAATGTTTCTATGAGAATCCATTACTAACGTGTAATAATGGATTTTCATACAAAAATTGCCGGCGTCTGACTGGCAATGTTAGTATTGAAACTCATTATACACGTGTAATTAAAAAATGGAACGAAATATTTAATGAAACCAAGAACCTTATATTCATATTCTATGACACTGGACATTCTACTACTGAAGGATGGTTGGGGATGAGGTCATTCACCTTTGCAGATTTCGTTTATCTCTCTCATACTGTGACTGAAATTGCCATGCTAAATACAAAATATCCCAATCCGTAGTCAATTTACCCAGGTCATGTACAAAAATTAATAAGATTTTCTAAATAACTGTAAATATCGGCACATTTTAAATTAGTTACATGATGTTAAAATTTATTAGTACATGCCAAAGTAATTATTTAGAGGACAAATGAGTCCATTTTGTTATTATAATATTTTACGTTTAACAGTAATTTCTCCATATTTCATAAGTTACCAAATAAATATAAGGTGGCATCACTGACGGAATTGTCTTTGATTTGAGATGCCACTAATGTCAATGATTTTTCACCGCATATCACGTTTATGTACAAAAATATAAAATTATTTAAATAAAATTCGCGTTACAAAGCATGTGTTGCATTGTGCAAAATTGCAAAAGTGTTTCAAAACCAAATTCTAACATTATATTTAACAAGTAAGTGTTTTTAAAAGTATTTTCAGCATTCAATTTTTCCTTCTCTGAAATTTGAATTTTAGCAGATTTCAAAGATTGTTTCCGATCTAATACGGAAATATTATAGAAGTTAATTATAATTCCACCTTAATTACGTATTTTTTATTTCAATATAATAAATATTATATGTGAAAATCTGTATTCATTTTCGACACATAAGAAGCTTTAGAAATATTATCTGCATATCGCAGGGTGACCATAATCACAGCAGAACTTTTGAATAAGAAAGAAAGATTTGGATGAAAAATTTACGTTTATCCTACCTAACATTACATTTTATGTTTTTATGCCACATTTAACTTTGAGAGCGGAATTATTTTGTATTCTTAACAGAGAGAAAAAATGTAATGTAAACTAAAATATTATCTTACGTAGTTGAGTTAAACAATTTAGATCAGTTTCAGCTAAGAATCGGACCTACCTAACTTACTACCTTACTACTATACTAGTTATTATGGTCTTTGACACCCATTGTTTATTCGTAGTAACAAAATAAAAATTAATCTTATTTTATTTTTCAGATTCCGAAACGATGAGGAAAAGAAACATTTATAGTATATCCCAATTACCATAAGAGGGAAATTATTTTCAACGGCCAAAATAATGCAGTTTTGACATTTTATATAGCAACTTTTTTTAATACAATGACTAATAATGAGACTTATTTTTTTTTCACACCACCGAAAATTCTAAAACTTTTTTCTATTACTAGGGCGCTTATTCCTGCCTATAAAAATATTCAGCCAATTTGTTTTTTTGGACATTCCTCATTGTACACAATAAAAATACACGTGACTCTAGGGTGGAAGGGCAGGTCAGGTGTATACTGCCCGGCATATATATTGGCAAGAGAAAGAAAGGGACAAAAGATGCGCAGTAGCCATAAACACTAAGTTTATGGCTACTGCGCATCTTTTGTCTCTTTCATTTTCTTGCCAATATATATGCCGGCATCTGTACCTAAGTCTAAAACTTCACCACGTATCTCCAAGTTTTGACTTTTAACCAGCCGGACCGTACAGGACCAAGGGGTCAAGTTTGCTATTATCGTGACTAACGCCGTAATCGTGTTTCAATGGTGTTTGGATGGTAATGCTTTTTGACACAATTCTTGTTTTTGTAAACCCAAAATTGAAACACATTGTTTTTCTTAAAAATCCAAACCCGTTAGACACTGTGTCTCAGTTTTGGGTTTAAGAATCAAGAACTGTGTTAAAAAGCATTACCGTTCAAACACCATTGAAACACGATTATATGATGTTAACAATAGCAGACTTGACCCCCAGTGTGACCACCATTCCAAAACAGTATCGTCCATCCGGAGAGGAGCCAACCGAAAATAATCATTAAGTAAATATTTTGTGTTGCGCGCCGCCGCTGGCCAAAAGGGGGGTTTGAATCAATATATAGAAAGGTTATAATATGGTTGTAGTACAGTAGCCCGTAGAACATTTAAATCACGAAAAAGGTTACCGTTTGCCGTTGTGATATAGTTATTTATTACGAAAATATAGATACTTTAACAGTTTAGTTATAGTAAGAGTATGGAAAGTGATCATACACAGATTTAAGACCAGATAAAGTCCAACCATTTTCATCAGGTCTTAAATCTGTGTATGGCTACTTTTTATAGTCTTACTTTTATCTGTGGCAATCAAACCAAGCTGTAGAACACGACAATAGCTAAACTATGTGGTAAACCTCGAAAAATAAAAAAAATCAATTTTGGAGATATACAAATATAGGTTACGGCGGGTTGCGATCTTTAAAACTTGGGTTAAAGTATCTATAAAATCGTAATAAATAACTATATCACAACGGCAAACGGTAACCTTTTTCGTGATTTAAATGTTCTACGGGCTACTGTACTATTGGTCAAGAGAAGTAATAATCCTATAAATGCAGTAATATTCTAAATGCGAATGTTTGTACGTTTAGAGATACCCAAACATACAAACTTTGGCACTAACTAACATCTAAACTATTCTAAACATTCAAATGTTTAGAATCTAAACACTTTTGAATGTGTGGATTGGTTGTCCAAAAAACTTACGCCGTAGGCATAAGTTGATAGCCTGTAGTAAGTACCTATTTGTAGTGACTGTCCTACGAATGGACAACATTGTTGTCACCCTAATGAAAGAGATGGAAAATATCGTTGACGTCATTCAAGGTTATTTTTTCGTTCTTCAAGCCCCAAATGGTGACGCAATGTCCAGTGTCATAGAATATGAATATAAGGTTCTTGAATGAAACACGACAGCCAATGAGGTCTGTGATGATCATCAATATTTAAAAATAAAGTTGTATTATCTATGGATCTTGGCGCGCGAAGAATTATTGTTGAAATTGTTTTTGTTTTGTCAAATATTTTATCTTTGATTTAAATTAAGTAATTTATTTATTATAAAAATTAGTTCAAACGACGAAAGTGATATTTTGACGCCACCTGAAATTCAAGAAGCGGCAAGAACTGTAATAGAAAACATGTTGTCTCCAAAATCAAAAAACATTAAGTAAACCAGATGTAAACCTAACTGCAATGCTCAAAAGACATTCACAAGGGTATAAATGTAGGAAGTCTATGCAAATTTTCTTGACAGAAGCATCAGACAGTGTGTATTTGGAACCTAAAGTAAGTTTTCGTATTGATAAGTACCTAGGTAATAATTTACCACTTCGTTTTAGTTAGACAGCTAACATCACAACTTTACACGTTCTTTATTTTTGTTGCAGGTTTGGTTTTTGGCATTTTCGGTGGACATAATATACAGTATTTATGTAAAAGACGTAGAAACTCAAGACGGTGCGATTTGGTACTTTTAATTACCTACTGTAATTTGAAATAAAAATAAAATGTTAGAGAAGTTACTACTTAGTTTGAATTTCCGCGCATTATTTGAGAAATGTACTATACAAGCCTTGACCGCAACTAGGCATTGATGGTATCACGTATGTGTGCCTCGGCTTCGCCTCGGCTCACATTTTCACGTTCGTCCTTCAATGCCTGTCTTGCCGGCCGCTGCAGTAATTTACTATTAAATAATCCAAGGACAAACATGAATATTAGGTAGGTACAATAATCTATGATAATAAAAAGCACATTTTAACAAAAAACGTGGTTTAATAATTTTGGTATTAGAAATTAATTAATCTGAAGTTGTTATCGACAACAAGAAAAGTTTTTATATAAAATAACTAAATAAAGAGCTTACAGTAAGGTACTCAAACCTGACCGGTATCCGCCACCGCAGTGGGTAACGGTAATCCTGACCGGTATTCCGATAAGTAATTTGTATGGCATTACCGCAGCTGTTGCGATGCCGCATACCGGATGGGTACGCAGTACGTACCGCGTTCTCCCCCCCGCGGACGCACTCCGCGCCGCCGTCCGCTCGCAGCGCTCGCGTCGCGCTCCAATATCGCTACCGCTTCCGCTATGGTTTGAACAGCGCGTTCGAGATATCGTGACCGCCACCGTTACAGAATACCGATCTGATTTGAGTAGGCCTTTAGATATGTAGTACTATACTTGTACTATTATGTATTCTGTGGTACTATTATGTATTCTGTGGTAGTAAAAGGGTGATATCCACCAGTAACTCAAAACTGATAGATATAATGACAAGAATAAAATACAAAGCTATAAAAAGCGCAGCCGGTAAGGTAGACGGGGCTCAATCACGATAATTTTCAACGATAAAAATCGTTACTGTTTCAGTTTTGTTAAAATTGTTGGTAACTATGCATATGGAGCCTAGGATGCCAATCTCGTACAATTCTTAAGCTAAGCCAAAGATTTTTAGGTAAACCAGACCTACATGACAACGAAAGGTTTTGGTTTTATCGTTCAGAATTTGCGCGATGGGAACGCTGCGCTGGCTGGTGTCATGTCCACAATCTTTATAAAAATACTAGCGGCCACCCGCGTCTTCGTTCGTGTGGACCGTTATTTTTTCATCCATCGGAGTCAGTAAGTAAGTACTTTTTCTAGATGAAATACCTTTCATCTAGAAAACCCTGTGATGCTCTTTTCTAAACCCCTTACAACATGTATGCCATGGTGATTGGTCGAGTAGTTAAGACTTGAAAACGAAACCAACAACTGAACTCACATTAGCATTTATTATATTTATTCAAAACCAGCCCCCCTTGGCAAGATATCATAAGTTTCCACTTATCATAAAACTTTGAAATGTCAAAAGGGTCCCTAAAAGCCGCCATAATTTCCCAATGATTGATGACTCACATTGTTCTTGACGATGTTCCTTATCGATTTGACAAAAATATTACTTATTGTATATGATCTATTCTAGTATACACATCAACTTTGTCAAGAGATACAGGTGTTATTTTCATACAGACGAGGTAACTTTGAAGCCTTGGTTTTTTGCCAGGGATGTACCGTGCTGTGATCTGATGTTGGCCATCCAGGGAGTGAATGAAGGAGATTCAGATCGTCATACACACCTAATTGATCTGATCAGCATTCTAAATGATTAATGGGTCAGAGTTCTCAGTTTGAGGATTTCCATACATTTTCATGCTATTTTCACGGTTTTTTTAAACATGTCCTTTACGTTTTAAGAATGCTGGTCAGGTCAGTTGGGTGTGTATAGCGATCTGAATCTCCTCCATTCACTCCCTGGATAGCCGTCATCAGATCACAGCACAGTACATCCCTGGCAGGAAACCAAGGCTTCAAAGTTACCTCGTTTGTATGAAAATAACACCTGTATCCCTAGACAAAGTTGATGTGTGTAATTTAGTGCGATAACAAAAAGAGGCCGTCTCTATTGAAGGCTGTAATAAAGTGACCCTTATATGAATAACATGCAATAAATTTTAATCAAATGCTTTAAATTTATTAGAATCTAAGCTCGTATAAAATAAAAAGAGAAATAAAATATTTAATGATATTAATAAAATTGGATTATGATGTTAATGACTCATTTTACTAATGAAAATACGTCATAAGTTATTACTTATTCAAGTTAATTCAAAATCAGAATGTAGTAACCACTATGTTTTTTTAGTTAGACTATTATAATAATCGTTAAAACAGTGTACCCGACCGAAGACGGTAACATAGTTTTCTATTTCTATTGTGAAAATTATGAAATGTGAGAATATTGTTTCTGTTTATGAATTCTTTTTAATGTGGCATTTAATAGAGATTAAATTTGCTAGATTAGGTAGTTAATTTGTATTTTATCTGCACATACAAAGTAAAAAGCGAATTAACAAAATTGGTAAACTCACTTCGAAATTCATGTTTATTTAAGACTTAAGTAGTTAAGGGTCCAAAAATAATAGAATAGATTATATTGTATTTACATTTTTATTTGGATTCAAATAAATAAGGGTCGTTTCGTATTGTACTAATAACAAATTATTTACAACAAATCAACAGTTTACCAGCCGTAGGAAGCTCCCAGGCCGGTGTAGGTGACGTGGGAGACCGCGGGCGCTGCGGAGTAGGACACGACCGACTTATGGACAGGCGCGGCGGAGTAGACGGCTGGGGCGGAGTGGTAGGCGACAGCTGGGGCGGCCGAGTGGTAGGCGACAGCTGGGGCGGCCGAGTGGTAGGTGACAGCTGGGGCTGCCGAGTGGTAGGCGACAGCTGGAGCCGCTGCAGCGTAGGTAGCCACGGGTGCGTGGGCGACAGTCGAGTAGGAGACGGGAGCGTAGGACTTGGCTACGACGGGAGCAGCGGCGTAGGTAGCCACTGGAGCAGCGTAGGTCTTAGCGACCACGGGGCCGGCGGCGTATGCGACGGGAGAAGAGTGAGTAGAGATTGACTGGTAGGACACAGCTGGTGCTACAGACTTGGCGTACACTGGGGCGGCGGCGTATTGAGCAACTGGGGCGGCATATTGGGCGTATTGGGCGACTGGGGCGGCGTAGGTCTTAGCGGCGTAGGCGACGGGAGCGGCGTGAGAAACGGTCTGGTAGGACACAGCGTTTGACACGGACTTGGCGACGACGGGGGCGGCAGCAGCGTACGCTACAGGGGCGGAGTGGGACGAGATGGTTTGATAGGAAACAGCTGGGGAGAGGGTCTTGGCATATACGGGTGCGGCTGCGGCGTAGGACACCGGTGAAGCGTGAGAAGTGTAAGTGACTTGTGAGACCGGAGAGCTGTATGCCACAGGAGCGGCGGCGTGGTAGAGGTTGCCAGCGGAGGCGATGCTCGCGGCGCAAAGGAAGATGGCGACCTAGAACAAAAGACAAACATTAAAACAATATTCCAATATCAATAAATTTCGTCAGTCGAAAAAATAATTAATTTTTTAGTACCTTGGTGAACATGTTTGTACTGAACGTTGCTGTTGTTTGTAATAAGTTTTGGAGCACTCGCTTTCGCTTTTATATGATCGCTGCAAACAGGTATCGGCGCCGAATATGCCTGAGGCTGCCGCAGGCGATTCTGTACAATGTCAAGGTGAGGCACCACCCATACCGATTAAATTGTGTAACCGATGATCGCATTCGATGTCGTCCTCAATTATTTTAAGGGACATAAGGAAATCCGTATCGGAAGTCAATACTTTAATTAAGTAAGCTTTGCGATACCATTTTAATAAGATTGTTTTGGCGCATGCTACAAAAATATATCGATAAACAAAAACACACAAAACAAAAAAACCTTTGAAGATGTTTCGACTGATACATGTACAGTTTTTATTATTATTTATTTGCCCAAAAATGAGTTTCTTTATTCTACCATAACTTCTAAATGCCTGAATAGATTTAGATGTGTGGGGTATCGTTAGAATTTTTCTTAATTATTACAATTAGCCCAGGACTTTTAGCAAAAAACCTAGGACTAATTCCAGCGGAAGGTTTTTAGTTTTTAAAGTGTTCCTTAGGTCCCCCTGAATATATTTGGAAAGTTCCCCGTAGATCCCATGTACGTTGCCCCCTCCCCCCCTCAAACATCTCCCTGAATTTAGTTTTTTCTTTTTATCTCAGAAATGGTTGAAGATAGAAGAAAGTTGTCAACGTATGATATAATTGTTATAAAATATCCAACCCGTCAACACTTCAATCATTTCGATGTGAGCAGTAGTCTCTGAAATATACCTACAGACATTTCACCAAAAAATTTTTTGGCCCAGAAATCATTCTTTGTACTAGTTTTTAAGAATAATGAGTGGAGTTGTGGCAAAATTATATAAGGTCATATGAGTCTTGATACATTGAGAAATAAAACGAGGCATAATACATTGTTATAGCAGCATCCGGTTCTAAATTCACGCCAAATGGTGTCAACGAAACGCCACGATGTAATTTTTACCCCAATACTTTTAGATAAAAATTTAGCGATATCTAGGACTAATTCCGTTTAAGTTAAAGTTTTTGTCTTTTAAAGTGTTTCTTAGATCCATTTGAACATATCTGGAAAGTTCCCCGTGGATCCCATGTCCGCTCCCCCCTCCCCCTCAAACGTCTCCTTGATTTAAGTTTTTCCCATTTATCTCAGAAATGGTTGAAGATAGAAGAAAGCTATTGAAGTATGATATAATTGCTATAAAATATCCGATTTGTCGACACTTCAATTGTTTCGATGTGAGCTGTAGTCTCTGAAATACACCTAAACACATTTCACTAAAAAAAAATTGTTTTGCACAAAAATCATCATTTGTACTAGTTTTAAGAAAAAATAGTGGAGTTGTGGCAAAATAATCTGAGTTCATTTGAATTTTGATACATTGAGGAATAAAACGAGGTATAAAACATTGTTTTAGCAGCATTGGTTCTCGATTTACAGCGAGTGTCAAACACCACGGTATCGTACTAGCTACAGCTCACATCGAAATTATTTAAATGTCAACGGATTGGATATTTTATAACAATTATATCATACGTTGACAACTTTCTTCTATCTTCAACCGTTTCTGAGATAAATAGAAAAAACTAAAATCAGGGAGACGTTTGAGGGGGGGGGAGGGGGGAGCGTACATGGGATTCACGGGGAACTTTCCAGATATATTAAGGGGGACCTAAGGAACACTTTAAAAACGAAAAACCTTCCGCCGGAATTAGTCCTAGGTTTCTTTGAATTTTTTGCTAAAAGTCCTGGGCTAAATATGGATATCAACGAGCTGGCGACCGACGACCTGGTGAAAGCCGAAGCTGTTGGATGCGGGCAGCGCAGGACCGTTCGTCGTGGAGATCCTTGAGGGAGGCCTATACCCAGCAGTGGGTGTCGTGCGGCTGATATGATGATGATGATGGTGATGGATATCAAATGAAAGGTTTTGATGGATACATTTCAAAAGTATATGATGGTGTTGATTCGGAGCAATTGCCAGGGCTAAACTAAATTTAAGTTTGCATCATTTTCTTACCGTATCGAAAAAAAATAAACGTAAAAGTGATCGACAGAGTTATTGTCTATGTGAAATTTCACGCTTTTCGGCGGTAGATGGCGCTGTGCAAATTTCCTATACAAAATCTTCCTATCGAATATCTATACGCGCGTTTTTTTTCTACGGGTAATGAGGGCCAATTACAAAGGAGTAACGATAGTCGCTCGATGTTCGTTGATCGATTTACTTTTGAACTTGTACAATACATGAGTTAATAATGTCACGGAGTGGGACTAACATCGTACGCCAATCGCAAAATTTTTTTTTATAAGGCCCTCCGTTTGCTAGAAATGCAGGTTTGAAACCAGCCTGTGCACCTGACAACTAATTATTTCAGTAATATTAACCAATGTAATATAATATTAAGTCTATGTATTAAACACATTTTAAGGTTTTTATTTTTTGTGGAAATACTCTATTGGACAAAAATACTACCAATAAAGTTATATTTTTATATCTTCTATCAAAAACTTTGGTTTATCCCCGTACCTCGGTAAACATTGTAGGTAATGATCTGTACCCCTAGTACGAACAGGGGCCCTATTTTTGAATCACTCGACTTGCGTCGAGCGCTCGTTTCTACTGATATTCGTTCCACATTTCATTGTTTTGAGAAATATATCGAACGAAAATCAGTCGAAAAGAGCGATTCAAAAATAGTGCCCCTGCTATCGAGAAAAAGACGCACGTAAAAGTAGGTACTTAATAGAGTATTCTCTACTTTTTGGCGGTACACAAATTTCCCATACAAAATTACTCTATCGAATATTTTTATACGCGTAGGTAATATTTTCGATAGCTGTTCGTTCTAACTGAGCACTAAATTATCCTACATTTAGTTAGATTAGTGCCAAAATATTTAGTTATTATGTTCCTTTCAAAAACTTACTGCCTAACTAATTAACTAATTAAGAATACAAACTATTCTACCCAGATTCTTATTACCTAGATTTTAGAAAAACCAAATTATTAACAAATTATGTCGCTTCAAGACGTCAAACTTATTGCTAATTTTTGGTTACACTAGTTTTCATACATTGGCTGAGGTCTAAATTGGAATCCAATTGAACATGCATATAATGAAAACGCCTAACATTAAATCGATGAAATAAAAATAATATCTTTATTATCGATAACGTCAGTATGCATAATATGCATAACGATAAAAAAAGCCATAAAATAACACATAATTTTAATACTCATCTTTTATGAGACCCATATTATTAATATAAATAATGTGAATAAGTACTCATAAAAGTTAGTTAATCAAAATGGCATTATTTGTTGTACACTACGTGACAAGATAAAACTTTATAAAATATACTAAATAATATACTAGAAAAAATACGACGAGTATATTAGTATTGTATAAAAATAGCAGTGTGAATGCAAAAATCTCAAATTAATTGACACTAGTACACAATTTAAGTTTAGCGTATCCGCTGACGAACTACTTTTTGTAGCTGCGATAATCGCGGCGATAAACGCGGCGATAATCGCGGCGATAAACGTGGCGATAAACACGGCGATAAACGCGGCGATAAACACGGCGATAAACGCGGCGATAAACGCGGCGATAATCGCGGTGACAATCGCGGCGCTTTTTTGTCGCTGGCGTAGGTTAACCCTAAAAGGCACCCAGTTCCGTATTCATCCCATGACATTGCATCGCACTCGCGTTACCTTTTCTTTATTCATCCCAAATCGTGTTCTTAACTCATCCCATAAATATATTTTTAATTAAATTCTGACGACATCGAAAATCAATTCTTAACTCGGATGAGTTGACGACAAAAATACCAAGAATATATGAAAAAGTACGGATAGCTGAAAAATGGACATCAGAGTAATAAGTACCCATTAATTTTTATTTAGAATTAATGTTATTAGCTACAAGTCAAACTTTATAGCTAGCTAAATGTTTTTCGTTACGTTTACGTTACGGTTTCTATATAGGTAATATAAACTTATGACAATCCCAGAACAATTGCCTATAACCGACCTACCCTTTACGGAACAGGATTAAAAACAATATAAATAAGTAATCATATCATGTAATAATAATTCCCTTACTTTTTATTGCAAGCTATACCATTATAAACATAATTATGTCAGCCAGCGAAAAAATAGTGGTGTCTTTTAGGGTTAAAGCCGTTTGTCACTCTTGTCAGTGACATTTCGTGGGCGATTAGTCGCCGAGCTATGTGTCAGCTTCTTTTTGTAGCTCGTGGGCGTTTACGTATTGAACTCCATATGTTCTATTCTGGGCTACAAAAAATCGCTCAGCGATTAAGCGTTCGTCAGCGGTGACGGTTATAATTTTTTTTAAATAAAAAAAAACAGAAACTCAGTGACAAATAATGTGCGAAACACACCGGATGTGTAAGCGTAAGCGTGCACGTGCACGTAGACGTACCATGACGGTGTAATGTCTGAAACTTTATGAGCACCCCACACCCTACGCAAACAGGTTGCGTACCTACGCAGAGCGCAACGCATTGTTGCGTGCAGAAATGAAGTTGTACTCAATGGCATTCCCTATTGGACGTCACACCGAACAAATTCGAACACGCACGTATCTTTGCCGCTCGCGTGACTACCCATTCAGTTGTATTTGTTTACAAATAGTACCGGTAGTACCGGTAGTACCGGTAGTACCGGTAGTAAGTGGTGTTTTAATACGATAATGAATTACGATATTAAAGAAAAACTAATTGAATTAGTGCGAAAAAAATTGTCCATTTACTTACTCAATCTTCGTCTGACATCGCGCACTAGAGTCGCAAACATGGCTGCCGCAGCGGCTGGGTACTCAAGGGACAAGTTGCGTTGCGTGCCCAGCATGTATGCGTAAGCGTAAGCGTAGACGTATGCGTAACCTGGGGGCCTACTCAAGTGGCAAACGTTTCCAAGCGTTTTTCTTTCTACAACATTCAACGCTCTGGCGTTATCGATGAACGCTCCGCTCATTCTCTCGATTTCAAAGAGTAAAGTAATATAGGTTAATAAAAGAGGACATGATATATTGTTTTTGGTTTCTTAAGTATTACACTATATTTCTTTTTACTTTTTTGCAATATTCTTTATTTATAGCAAATAAATGAAAAAATAATAAAATAAAATAAAAATAAATATTATAAATAAAAGTTAATGGTTAAGATACAGAAATGACGCTACTTTTTTTCGATCGTTTGCGTTGTTCTGTGTGTACCTACTGTGTGATCTGTGGTTAACGATAACGTTGCGTAAACAAATGGTACCCAAGTGGCTGTTTTAGCGTCTGCGATTGTCGACTGAGCTATTCGATTCTTGTGTAGCGGAGCGAACGCCGATACCCTGTAGATACAGAATGTAGTCGTACGCTAGCGCACACACGCGCCTCATTTTCTAATTTTGAAAACTAATTATTAGGTATTATTCGTTGATTTCATCACATTTTCACACCGTTAATAAAATGTGTTCATGGCTACCTACCATTTACCATTTTGATTTATTTATTACTAGCTTCCGCCCGCGACTTCGTCTGCGTGAAAAGTTTTTTGCTATCCCTCGGGAATATAACTTTTTTTCGGGATGAAAGGTACCCTGTCTTTCTCTGTACCCCTGACAACGTGTATGCAAAATTTCATGATGATCGGTTCGGAAGTTAAGGCGTAACAAACAAACAAACAAACGGACTTTCGCATTTATAATATTAGTAATAGTAGGTATGAACCTCTATACAAAAAAAAGTTGGGAGTTACAAGTCGTGATAAAGTTTGGCCACGTGATAGAAACTGATCTGTAGGCTGTTTCTAACTAATATTGAGCTGGGCCAAACTATCCTTACATACAGTTCCATACGGCGGCGGGTTGAATAGCGCACTTTTCCCGGCTCCATTCTAAAAACTATAACAATTCAGGTTTAACTAATAGGTCAAATGTGGTATCATTTTCGGATAAATCAATAACGTAAGAATTTATTTCTGGTATAAAAAAATGCAATTTATTACGCAGTTTCTGAAAAATTTCACAATAACCAACATTTTTAAACTTCATTTTTTTAGTTTAGGTATTGGCACTTGTTTCAGTATTTTCAAAAAAACTACTTCAAAGAAGCATTTTTCAGGTTAATTTGTAATATGCTTTTGTTATGTTAACTATATTTTATACGATTTGCGCCTAACCCAAGTAGTTGAGGTCCATTGTTTGCGGAGACACAGCTAGTCAAAAATATGCATTTTTTCACGAAATAAAAGGGGTTTCCATTTCGTTCGAAAGCATTTCTCACTTTTTTTGTTTATATTTCTGTAAAGTTAATTAAATTTTCTACAATTGGAGCCTAATTTGATTAGTCTAGGTTTACTAGTTGCAAAGACACAGCTAGTCAAAGATAAGATTTTTTCAATTAATTTCAATAAAAAGCCCATTTTTAACCAGCTATGTCGCTGCAACCAATAGACCTAGACTATTCAAATTTAGCTCAAATTGTAGAAAATTTAATTAACTTTACAGAAATATAAACAAAAAAAGTGAGAAATGCTTTCGAACGAAATGGAAACCCCTTTTATTTCGTGAAAAAATGCATATTTTTGACTAGCTGTGTCTCCGCAAACAATGGACCTCAACTACTTGGGTTAGGCGCAAATCGTATAAAATATAGTTAACATAACAAAAGCATATTACAAATTAACCTGAAAAATGCTTCTTTGAAGTAGTTTTTTTGAAAATACTGAAACAAGTGCCAATACCTAAACTAAAAAAATGAAGTTTAAAAATGTTGGTTATTGTGAAATTTTTCAGAAACTGCGTAATAAATTGCATTTTTTTATACCAGAAATAAATTCTTACGTTATTGATTTATCCGAAAATGATACCACATTTGACCTATTAGTTAAACCTGAATTGTTATAGTTTTTAGAATGGAGCCGGGAAAAGTGCGCTATTCAACCCGCCGCCGTATGGAACTGTATGTAAGGATAGTTTGGCCCAGCTCAATATTAGTTAGAAACAGCCTACAGATCAGTTTCTATCACGTGGCCAAACTTTATCACGACTTGTAACTCCCAACTTTTTTTTGTATAGAGGTTCATACCTACTATAAGGATTATTACCTATTTCAAAATTTTGAAAGTCCTGTCAAAAATGCGGACATTTCAATAAAAGTCCGGACATTTTTTTTTTCAAAAACAACTAACTGAAAATGATGTATTCCAGCGTAATGTAATTACCAATTTTTGTTGTGTGCTTACGTTTTAAAGCACAAAATAAAATGTTCCTTCCAAAACACAAAGTTATTTTAGATAAATTGTATGATTAGAAACTGTTTATCGTGTCTTTACCTTTGGTATAGTATACCATAAAATAGGTAAGTAAATAGTGGGCCAGATTCCATACATTTTGGGACATTTCTTTCGAACACTACTGATATGTATGTTTTATAACAAGTATTACACCGCTCAATAGCTGGACAAATTACAAAGCCGAACATAGTCCGGACAAATTTCTAAGTGTTCTAAAAATGTTGAATCTACCTACTACATTCAAAATGAGTTTTCCTGGCCATGGGCCTAGATTTACTTAAGTTTTGTTTGGTAGATATGATAGTAGACAAAATGAAGAAAGGTTAGCATAATAATCAATATTTATTTTATAATTAGATCTAAACCAATACAATACATGATTTTTAAAGTACGAAGTACACAACAGCCAGCAGTCATTTTTCCAGCATGCTCCTTTATATTATTATTACAGTACCTAAAGTTTCATAGTCTTGCTTGTCGCTTGGAGTAAAATATTCGTTACTATGGTTTTCTTCGGTACTAGCTTCCCGGCATCTTTTCTTGCCAATATAAGAGGTACTAGTTTATTATATTCTGCGAAGTCATTAAACCTATATTGAATTGTATGTATCTGGAATAAATAATAGATAAATTATTAAAAAGTACAATTTGGGTTACAAGATTGGGTTAATAACAGTTTAGGTAAATAATAGACTATTGAAAACCATTGCGGTATTTTGATCTTATTATTATGTAATGTACTTAATAGGTACCACAATGTTTAAATAAAACCACTAAGTATTTAGTATTATTTACCTACATGATCACTTGTAAACCAATTGTAAACACCTCTAGTCTCTGCCTTTTGTTTGTTCAACATTTCTTGCCAATTATATTCCGCAATGCCATTACTTATTTATTTATAGGTTTTGTATATCTGAAATAAAATATAGGTAAGTAATTTATTGATAAGTTCGTTAAGTCTTATTGAAAACCATTGCGGTGTTTTGATTTGATGTAATAAGTAGTTACTAACCCAGTAAGTATATAGGTACCTAAGTGCCTTTGTACGTATTACCTACGTATTATTATTATTTAAAAAGCACATGGGCACTGAGCAAGGATTTGTTTTATAGAAAATTGGTTATAATCATAGAAAAAATTTACTCTTAACAGAGAAGAATAGTAACTCCCTAATAAAAAAAAGCAAACACAGCTTTATTCATGGATACACTAGCGCTGTTGCGGCCTCGCTGCAGAAACAATGAGAGCGGGAAAATTCGAATCGTCCCTGTTCGAATTTTGTAGGGGATATTTTTAATTGGGTGACTGGAAACAATATAAGCGACTAAATACTAAACCAGGCAGCGGTTTATTTTGTCTTGCGACAAAATAACTAAACGGGCGACAAACTGTAGGTTTCAAAAAATACGTAAAACGAGCAACTACATGTGGGGATAGTCGCCTTTTTTTTAATAAAATATTATGCCAAATTTATGTTTTCTGTGCCCTAAGGTTCTCGCCCAAATAGTAATTTTGTCGCTTATTAATTATTTTAATTAACTTTAGTGCTGCCCGTTCTGATCAATTTGTATTTTAAAGTCACCAATTTTCAATATTTGTCTACTACCATTTTCTAATAAAAATATTGAAATAATCCTCACAAAAAGTATGCTAATGTTAAGATTAGGTTAGATAGCAATTTTTTGCTGTACTATTTTTTCGAGGATCATTTAAATATAGTTATCTAGTTTTAGTTATCTAACTAAAATATGAATAAATTAATAGTGAAATTTCATGAAAAGATTAATGCACTTATAGATTTAAGGAACGTATTGATTTGTTTTCATTCCTTTCACTTTCATCGGTGGTAATCAATAAAAATAAAACGAATTATGTAATAGTAAGGTTAATTATTTATTAGTCAATACAACGATACTTTTTAAATTTAGCGCTTCAAAAAAGTACTTAATGAAAAAGTGCGCGGTTTTTCGTATATTTCATTGCAAACCAGTTTCAAACGAGGAACGAAATGCTGGTGGAAATGCCGAACTTTTCAGGGTATTGTCTCGCTTAGTTTTAGCCTTGCATATCCCTTTTCTCTTCACTTGCAAAATTGCATTTCTGACTGACGAGCACATTCCAAAAATTATCATTTTTTCTAAAATGTATAAAACAAAAATAAAAATCTTAAAAAAATATTAAAAACCACGACTGCCCTACCTCAAAACTCTAAATTGTTCCCCAGAACAGTGTCCTCCGAGTGCAAATACACTTGTTTTATACTTTTTAGTACGTGTTTTACCTTCATTTAAATTCACCAAGCGTATCGGTATCGGTATCGCCGATATTTTTATACGAGGATCGGTATCGTATCGCTTTTTAGCTGGCTTTGCAGTAACACAATAAAGAAATTGCTAATTTTTAAATCACATAGTTTTTTCACATTTTCATTTTCTGAAACCAGTTTAATTACATTAGCCTTCCTCCTGTGTTTGAGGTTTCGAAGTCTTACTATTTCACTTAAATTTTGTCTGCAAACTCTATATATATTTTTTTCTCTTGTAGAAAGTTCACTTGTTCTGGTAACATCAATAGCGTTAAGAATGCTGCTGCGTTTTCTTTTAGCCCGCAGTATTAACTTATGACGCAAATCCTGGGGTAGTTAAAGAATTCTGAAAATAGAATGATAATATTTAAATATATTGTTTCCTAGTAGGTAGGTACTATGGACGTTTTATGTAGGCCTGAAGCCTAAGCCACCAAATATGTATCAGCTTTTTTATATCATTAATTATAACAGATTTTGCCACATAAATTACCTGCTCAATACCAGTCAGAACTGTTACAGTACAGGAAAAAATAACGCGCGCAAATATAAATTCAAGTGCGTTTCTTACACCAATGACGGGACGGGACTCGAACGGAACGGAAACAGAGTTTTGAGTGAATGGGTGACGACTGTAAGGTATTTGTTTTCGTTTTGGATGTTGTTGGAAGGTTGCTTTTGGCAAAAAAAGAAAGGAACCAAAGCGAAGCGAGGGCGGGTCGCTAGTCATAATATGTTAGGTACACCATCGCACGATCAAACTATAAATTGTATGGTTTAACTAGAGATATTTAACTCAGTTATTTATGGCGAATAGAATGCAGTAAACTAACTTCGTAATATTATTTATTCCTGGATATGGAAACCGATGATAAGTTACCAGTTTATCTTCTGCACCCGTTTTACCGCATTTGGCACATTTTCGATATTAATAACTAGACATTATAGAAAAGCGGCATATAACACAGTAATAAAAATATTGAAATAAAACCCTAATACATATTTTATCGAATTAAATGTGGTGAGTTAAGATAACATTTCAAAGATAACAGAAAGTTTGCAATAGAGTTGACATTGACATGACAGGAAAAGCAGTGTAACCAGTTGTGCAAAGGTAAATTAAAAATAATTTTTTTCACTGGTATTCATGCGCAACACACACATACGAATGTATACTTGTGTGCAAGAACGCAATCTCTTGAACAAAGATAATAGACCCTGGTTATAATCAAGAACCTTATATATGACTCTGGACATTGCGTCACCTTTTGGGGCTTGAAGAACGAAAAAATAACCTTGAATGACGTCAACGATATTTTCCATCTCTTTCATTAGGGTGACAACAATGTTGTCCATTCGTAGGACAGTCACTACAAATAGGTACTTACTACAGACTATCAACTTATGCCTACGGCGTAAGTTTTTTGGACGACCAATCCAAACATTCAAAAGTGTTAAGATTCTAAACATTTGAATGTTTAGAATAGTTTAGATGTTAGTTAGTGCCAAAGTTTGTATGTTTGGGTATCTCTAAACGTACAAACATTCGCATTTAGAATATTACTGCATTTATAGGATTATTACTACTCTTGACCAACCATATTATAACCTTTCTATATATTCATTCAAACCCCCCTTTTGGCCAGCGGCGGCGCGCAACACAAAATATTTACTTAATGATTATTTTCGGTTGGCTCCTCTCCGGATGGACGATACTGTTTTGGAATGGTGGTCACACTGGGGGTCAAGTCTGCTATTGTTAACATCATATAATCGTGTTTCAATGGTGTTTGAACGGTAATGCTTTTTAACACAGTTCTTGATTCTTAAACCCAAAACTGAGACACAGTGTCTAACGGGTTTGGATTTTTAGGAAAAACAATGTGTTTCAATTTTGGGTTTATAAAAACAAGAATTGTGTCAAAAAGCATTACCAAACACCATTGAAACACGATTACGGCGTTAGTCACGATAATAGCAAACTTGACCCCTTGGTCCTGTACGGTCCGGCTGGTTAAAAGTCAAAACTTGGAGATACGTGGTGAGGTTTAAGACTTAGGTACAGATGCCGGCATATATATTGGCAAGAAAATGAAAGAGACAAAAGATGCGCAGTAGCCATAAACTTAGTGTTTATGGCTACTGAGCATCTTTTGTCCCTTTCTTTCTCTTGCCAATATATATGCCGGGCAGTTTTTTTTTTTATACACACCTGCCCTTCCACCCTAAAGTCACGTGTATTTTTATTTTGTACAATGAGGAATGTCCAAAAAAACAAATTGGCTGAATATTTTTATAGGCAGGAATAAGCGCCCTTAGTAATAGAAAAAAGTTTTAGAATTTTCGGTTGTGTGAAAAAAAAATTAAGTCTCATTATTAGTCATTGTATTAAAAAAGTTGCAATATAAAATGTCAAAACTGCATTATTTTGGCCGTTGAAAATAATTTCCCTCTAACGATAATTGGGATATACTATAAATGTTTCTTTTCCTCATCGTTTCGGAATCTGAAAAATAAAATAAGATTAATTTTTATTTTGTTACTACGAATAAACAATGGGTGTCAAAGACCATAATAACTAGTATAGTAGTAAGGTAGTAAGTTAGGTAGGTCCGATTCTTAGCTGAAACTGATCTAAATTGTTTAACTCAACTTCGTAAGATAATATTTTAGTTTACATTACATTTTTTCTCTCTGTTAAGAATACAAAATAATTCCGCTCTCAAAGTTAAATGTGGCATAAAAACATAAAATGTAATGTTAAATGTAAACGTAAATTTTTCATCCAAATCTTTCTTTCTCATTCAAAAGTTCTGCTGTGATTATGGTCACCCTGCGATATGCAGATAATATTTCTAAAGCTTCATAAGTGTCGAAAATGAATACAGATTTGTACATATTATATTTATTATATCGAAATAAAAAATACGTAATTAAGGTGGAATTATAATTAACTTCTATAATATTTCCGAATTAGATCGGAAACAATCTTTGAAATCTGCTAAAATTCAGATTTCTGAGAAGGAAAAATTGAATGCTGAAAATACTTTAAAAAACACTTACTTGTGAAATATAATGTTAGAATTTGGTTTTGAAACACTTTTGCAATTTTGCACAATGCAACACATGCTTTGTAACGCGAATTTTATTTAAATTATTTTATATTTTTGTACATAAACGTGAGATGCGGTAGAAAATCATTGACATTAGTGACATGTCAAATCAAAGACAATTCCGTCAGTGATGCCACCTTATTTTTATTTGGTAACTTATGAAATATGGAGAAATTACTGTTAAACGTAAAATATTGTAATAACAAAATGGACTCATCTGTCCTCTAAATAATTACTTTGGCATGTACTAATAAATTTTAACATCATGTAACTAATTTAAAGTGTGCCGATATTTACATTTATTTAGAAAATCTAATTAATTTTTGTACATGACCTGGGTAAATTGACTATGGATTGGGATATTTTGTACTTAGCATGGCAATTTCAGTCACAGTCTGAGAGGGATAAAAGATATCTGCAAAGGTGAATGACCTCATCCCCAACCATCCTTCAGTAGTAGAATGTCCAGTGTCATAGAATATGAATATAAGGTTCTTGGTTATAATTATTAAGTCGCCGACGCTCAACGACCAAAGAGTAATATACTATACAACGACAACGACACGACAGACAAAGACAAAACGTAGTGATTTTTATTACATTGTGTGCATTCCAATAGACTAATCGCTGAGTCATCGATCACCGTAGAGTGGTCACCAAACTCTAACCATGGAAAGTAATGAGAGCTTTTAAAATGACAAAAAACTGTAAGTTCGGTGGATGGCGTTGATAAAAATGGGTGTGTCAATCTATTTTTAACCGTATTCAAAAAAACAAAAAATGATGTTCTTAATTTGACCTGTATGTATGTATGTTTGTATGTATGTATGTCTGTTTGTCCGCGATTATTTCGTGTTTGGCTGAACCGATTTTGATGCGGTTTTCAGAAAAGTATTTGTTACACTTAGAAGGTTTTATTATTTTAACCAACTTCAAAAAAAGAAGGTTCTTAGTTTGACTCGTAATATGTAGGTATGTGTATCCGCGATTATCTCGCTTTTTGCTGAACCGATTTTGATACGGTTTTCAGAAAAGTATATGTTACACTTAGGACAATATTTTGGTATTTTAACCGACTTCAAAAAAGGAGGTTCTCTTCTCAGTTTGACCCGTATGCATGGTTGTCTGCGATTTTCTCACGTTTGGCTAAACCGATTTTTCTATCTACCAAGATAATATTTATATCTAATGCAGAAGGTAATTACACTAAAAATAAAAAAAATAAAAAATTGTCTTGAAAAACAAAAAAATGGACTTCAAAACCCCATTCTACCTCTAAAAAGCAATAAATAATATTGAAATCACTATACTCCGACCCCTAATTCGGTGCAATGATTTAACAGCTCAAACTGTCAGTAAAATTATGTTGCCACCTCATGTCTACTAGTGACTTGAACAAAACCGGCCAAGTGCGAGTCGGACTCACGCACGAAGGGTTCCGTACCAAAAAATGGCAAAAAATTACGTTTGTTGTATGGGAGCCCCCCTTAAATATTAATTTTATTCCGTTTTTAGTATTTGTTGTTACAGCGGCAACAGAAATACATCATCTGTGAAAATTTCAACTTTCTAGCTATCACGGTTCATGAGATACAGCCTGGTAACACACAGACAGACAGACAGACAGACGGATAGCGTAGTCTTAGTAATAGGTCCTGCTTTTACCCTTTGGGTACGGAACCCTAAAAACCAATTAAATCGTGTTCAATTGGATTGTTGTGGTAATTTTTTTTGGCCGTTAGTTTAAATTAATTATTAGTAGTAGTTTAGTTAGTTTAATTATTAGAGTAAAACAAAATGCAACATTTATTAGCTTTATTTAAATAATTGCCAAATATTATGAATATAATGATACACACGTTGTTTTATGTTAATGCCTAATTAATAATAATATTGAAAATATACTATTCCGTAATAAGTATTGGAGATGCTTGGAAATAATGAAAAACAAAGTCACGGGCGGCCGCTAGTAAAAAATAAAATAATAAGTCAATATTTTTTTCGGAATTATGAAAAATGATTTGACATACCGGTAAATTGGGTGACTAGCAACATGCGTGGTGTGGTGACTAACATCGTTGACATTTTTGATAGAAAAAAAAAATAGGTAAATAAGATCAAAATGACATTAATTTTATAGAAAAGTGTTTTAAGAACAGGCCCAATAAGCTCATTTTCAATTTTTCATATTGAAAATGTACCTAGCTGTATATTATTCACCACCCAAGTTGCTAATCACCCCATTTTACGGTACCTACTTAAGTGTATGATTGTTTGATAATTTTGAGTATGAATTACAGATAGCAATTTAAAATACAAACGATATGTATACAGACGCATTATTTCTCTTAATACTAAAATAGCTCACTTAAAAAAACATTATTGAAATTTAAATTCAGTTAACTTCCATTAACATTTAAATAAAACATATACACGTAGCATCATCAGTAATCACAGTATTCATAATATTTGGCTATTTTAAAAACCTAGTTTAAGCATAAAACCTATAACAGAACACTTTTAATTTTCGATTTAATTTTAATACAATATTTATATTTAATATTTATATATTTTAGGCTACTTCAATCAGAAATGGATTCGCGGGCTGATTTTCTGCGATTTACTGATTAAGACATCTGGCAACCCTGCCACAGACTACGACAATACCCTACCCCTCGACCCGCGCAAAATGTTTTGTGTAGATGTTTTTGTTGATTGTGTAGAGCAAAATATGTGCTATGGAACCGGCCTTACATGGCCGCATGAACCAATTTAAAAAAATCTCATTTTTACTCAGAAAATTGTATGTTCTCGCATTTTAGCAGAAAAGTATTATACAAGCCTTGTACTGGAATCATTGGCGGATCCAGGGGGGGTGTACCTTTGCAATTTTGTCATTGAAAATGACAGTAAAAAAAAATATTTATTCTTATTGTTTTAATTTTTTATGTAGGTGGCAAGGAGGTTTATATAGGGAGTGAGTACTATACAAAAATTCTCACTATTCGTTTAAAAGAAATTCAACTTTATTGCCTTTGTCATAGAGTTGAAATTCTATCGATGACATTGACTGAAGACTCTACTGTGTGAATGAAACAACACTATGTGGAGGTCGGTGTCTCGTTCGCACAATTGCCATTACTAAACAATAATACCACGATAGTAGGAAAAAAAATGTACGTTACCAATCACGTAGTGTATCAAAGTTAAGGATTCGGAGTGGAATATTGAAAATATATTACTTAAATATTAATTTAGAAAAATATTAATTTAGAATAACACATAGTAATTATAAAATAAAACTGAACTTACTCTTTTGATTTAATTAGATTTCTACAATAATGCTAATCAGCATTATTATAGTTGTATAAATTCAATTGTCAATCCTGGCAACTCCGATCCGATTTTGACTTTGGCGCCGAATTTCAATTTTAGAATTTCAATATTCAGGAAATATTCTTTTACAAAACTAGGGTGACTATAAATACTACACCATTTCAGATTTCATAAAAACGAAATTGTTCTATCAATTGAAATAACTGGAAGTCGCAGGCGAGGAGTAAAGTTAATATTAATAATCAAATTCATGTTTATGCGCCGATTTCGATGAAACTCTGTTTTTGGCACTATTTTGATAAGAAAATAACAACGCATTTTTAAAATATTAAAAAATTCAAGATGGCGGCCAACTTTTTTGTTTATGGGCCGATTTCGATGAAACTCGGTTTTTGGCACTATTTCCATATGAAAACAACAACGCAATGTTGAAAATAATAAAAAGTCTAAGATGGTTGGCAACTTTTTTGTTCGTGGGCGCCGATTTCGATGAAACTCGGGTTTTGGTACTATTTTGACAAGAAAACAGCAACACAATGTTAAAAATATTAAAAATTCAAGGTGGCGGCCAAATGTTTTTCTTGTTCTTCTTTTTTTTCAACCCAGTAATATCAAAATCAACCCGAAAACAAAATTAGTAGCTATTTTGACCTTTTGACATTGTTTACGTTGCATATTACCATATTTACTATATTTATAAATCAAAACAAAAAAAATTAATAAAAACGCGATAAATAACTTGTTTGTAAAAAAAAATAGTTTCTGCTTTTTAGTTAACGAGCTAAACTGAAAATATACCACCTCCTATCAGAGCTCTCGTCAAGAGGAATCAAACGAGCTCAAACTCAATGGGGTTGCATGGTTTTATTACAGAATTCCAGTGGCCTTCTTTCGGCTTCATCATTAGACCCTGGAAACTATTTCCTATCAGAGTACTCGTCAATACGATTCAAACAAACCCAAACTCGATGGGGTTGCATGATTTTATTACAAAGTTCCAATGGCCTTCTTCCGGCTCCTTCATCAGCCCCTTGGATATTATTCCCCAACAGAGTACTTGCCGAGACGATTCTAACGAACCCAAACACGATGGGGTTGTATGGTTTCATCATAGTGTTCCTGTGGCGTTCTTCCGGCTCCATCGTCAGATCAACTCAATGATACTATAATATTACATTACCTTCTAGTTCTGTGTTCAAAGTTTCAAGTCTCTAGTTCATCGGGAAGTTAGTATAAAATCGTTTGCAAAATTTGTGCTCAAACAAACAAACGAAAACACAAACAAACGAGCAAGCAACCTTTTAAAAACTTGGCAAAAGTATTAATTGTAAATATAGAACTACCTAAGTACCTAAGTTTATATTAAACAGTTTAAAGTAATAAGTATGTCTTCGATCAACCATACAGTTTGGTCACCCTAATGAAGAAAAGGACACACACATCTACTTGACCTCTCTGTCGGCTCGTTTTGGGGCGAAGAGCTCATCTGGTTTATACCGAAGGGATGTGCTACGTCTATGGTAGGTGGTGTCAGTGTCTCTAAATTTTTTTTTAATAATAAAACGTGGCCTGAGTTGGGTTTCTATCTGACAGACATTTGACGCATTTGACAAGCAAGGTTTCTAGGCGTGCGGCTGGCGCTAAGCTGTGACAGGCATTTTTTAATTTAGCGGGTCTCGCTGTGAAATCTCGCATACATGCTCCAATCACGCAAGCCTTGCTGCGCAAGCTACCCGTCCGCCCGGATGAAACCGCGTATTATAAGATATGTGAATAAATAAAAACGGCGCAGCGCGAGTAGCGCGACCCCCGTGCCTATGTTTAAGTCCTTAAGACTCTTGACATTGCCATCATTATACATTTTGGAAATTGCTGTTTTTGTCAAATCTAATCAGCACTTGTTTACAAAAGTTTCCCAAACACGGAATAGGTCAATTAGATTTGATTATATATATTATGATTGAATTGAATACCTACTATTTTATTGTGAAATGTATGTAATTGTATACCTATTTAATTTAACTGAACTTTAAATAATATTTGCATGCTAGATGTTGGCAGAATGTACTGGACCGAAAATTCTAATTCTTAACAACAATTATGTATGTACCTACATTCTCAGCAAATAAATGATTCTTATTCTTATTCTTATTCCTTTTTTACTGTAAACAGACAAGATTAGTGGATGAAACTGACAATAAATCGCGCTGCGCGGCCCTTTTTTAGGGTTCCGTACCCAAAGGGTAAAAACGGGACACTATTACTAAGACTCCGCTGTCTGTCTGTCTGTCTATCTGTCACAACACAAGGCTGCATCTAATGAACCGTGACAGCTAGACAGTTGAAATTTTCACAGATGATGTATTTCTGTTGCCGCTATAACAATAAATATTAAAAACACAATAAAATAAATATTTAAGGGGGGCTCCCATACAACAAATGTGTTTTTTTTTTGCCGTTTTTTGCTCGATATAAATAACGACAACAAGTAGACAGTTGAATTTTTCACAGATGATGTATTTCTGTTGCCGCTATAACCAAAAATATTAAAAACATAATAAAATAAACATTTAAGGGGGGCTCCCATACAACGAATGTGATTTTTTGCCGTTTTTTGCTCGATATAAATAAAGACAAATGAAAGATAGACAGTTGAAATTTTCACAGATGATGTAATTCTGTTGCCGCTATAACAACAAATAGTAAAAACAGAATAAAATAAATATTTAAAGGGGCTCCTATACAACAAACGTGATTTTTTTTGCCGTTTTTGCTCGATATTAATAACGACAACAGCTAGCTAGACAGTTGAAATTTTCAGAGATGATGTATTTCTATTGCCGCTATAACAACAAATATTAAAAACACAGTAAAATAAATATTTAAGGGGGCTCCCATACCACAAACGTAATTTTTTTAACGTTTTTTGTTACGGAACCCTTCGTGCGCGAGTCCGACTCGCACTTGGCCGGTTTTTACTATAGACAAGCAAGAGTACGTAGATGCAACTGACTAAAAATGCCATTGCGCGGTCGTATTTTTTATTGTAGACAAGACAAGATTGGTGGATGATAGTGACTAAAAGTGGCGCTGCGCGGCCATATTTTTTACTATAGACAGACAAGATTAGTGGATGAAACTGACTAAAAATCGCGCTGCATGGCCGTTTTTTTACTATAGATTTTTTTTAATTTGTTGTTATGTGCATCCTAGACAGGCATCCTCCCTTATATAGATGATAACCCTAGGCCCGAGGCTTCGAGCCCCCTCCCCCCCGCCCCATTTTGAATCCTGCATCCGCCCCTGAATGATAGCTTCCGGTTCTCGGCTGTAATGTGCTATTACTCGAACCACATTAGTGCGTGCTGAAAAAATCAGGGGCTAAAAATAACTAGCACAGAGGAAATAATCACTACGATAACTAGGACGAATTTAAATGACCGATGACTCAGCGGCTAGTCTGTCAGAATGCACCCGAAGTTACGAGACGAGACTGTCCGTGTTTTAGTTTTATGTATTCTGTGGTTGTAGAATAGAACAAGCGTTTGCTATGCTAATGTACACTTGGGTACGAAATTCGTGTCGAAAACGTTGAAGCGTCGAGTTTTGTATAGAGAAACGCTTAGAAACGTTTTTGAGCAATTTGATTTGACTTGATTTTGGATTAGTTAGGGTTTTAAATTAACAATAATGCAATGTTATGTTTGTTAAACAGTCACAGGCATCCGATGGACGACTATTTGTTTCATATAAGGTAAGATCACGGTTTTATTTCATCAAATAGAAACATTGTACACTTGGGTACGAATTAACAAATTCGTTACGCTTGATCACGTGACATATGTCAATCCCATACATTGTCATTCTATTCTACTAGCGTTATTGTTAGTAGAATGGCCACTTGAGTAGGCCCCCTGGGGGCCTACTCAAGTGGCAAGCGTTTTTCTTTCTACAACATTCAACGCTCTGGCGTTATCGATGAACGCTCCGCTCATTCTCTCGATTTCAAAGAGTAAAGTAATATAGGTTAATAAAAGAGGACATGATATATTGTTTTTGGTTTCTTAAGTATTACACTATATTTCTTTTTACTTTTTTGCAATATTCTTTATTTATAGCAAATAAATGAAAAAATAATAAAATAAAATAAAAATAAATATTATAAATAAAAGTTAATGGTTAAGATACAGAAATGACGCTACTTTTTTTCGATCGTTTGCGTTGTTCTGTGTGTACCTACTGTGTGATCTGTGGTTAACGATAACGTTGCGTAAACAAATGGTACCCAAGTGGCTGTTTTAGCGTCTGCGATTGTCGACTGAGCTATTCGATTCTTGTGTAGCGGAGCGAACGCCGATACCCTGTAGATACAGAATGTAGTCGTACGCTAGCGCACACACGCGCCTCATTTTCTAATTTTGAAAACTAATTATTAGGTATTATTCGTTGTTTTCATCACATTTTCACACCGTTAATAAAATGTGTTCATGGCTACCTACCATTTACCATTTTGATTTATTTATTACTAGCTTCCGCCCGCGACTTCGTCTGCGTGAAAAGTTTTTTTGCTATCCCTCGGGAATATAACTTTTTTTCGGGATGAAAGGTACCCTGTCTTTCTTTGTACCCCTGACAACGTGTATGCAAAATTTCATGATGATCGGTTCAGAAGTTAAGGCGCAAAGGCGTAACAAACAAACAAACAAACGGACTTTCGCATTTATAATATTAGTAAGGATTATTACCTATTTCAAAATTTTGAAAGTCCTGTCAAAAATCGGGACATTTCAATAAAAGTCCAGACATTTTTTTTTTCAAAAACAACTAACTGAAAATGATGTATTCCAGCGTAATGTAATTACCAATTTTTGTTGTGTGCTTACGTTTTAAAGCACAACATAAAATGTTCCTTCCAAAACACAAAGTTATTTTAGATAAATTGTATGATTAGAAACTGTTTATCGTGTCTTTACCTATTTTTTGGTATAGTATACCATAAAATAGGTAAGTAAATAGTGGGCCAGATTCCATACATTTTGGGACATTTCTTTCGAACACTACTGATATGTATGTTTTATAACAAGTATTACACCGCTCAATAGCCGGACAAATTACAAAGCCGAACATAGTCCGGACAAATTTCTAAGTGTTCTAAAAATGTTGAATCTACCTACTACATTCAAAATGAGTTTTCCTGGCCATGGGCCTAAATTTACTTAAGTTTTGTTTGGTAGATATGATAGTAGACAAAATGAAGAAAGGTTAGCATAATAATCAATATTTATTTTATAATTAGATCTAAACCAATACAATACATGATTTTTAAAGTACGAAGTACACAACAGCCAGCAGTCATTTTTCCAGCATGCTCCTTTATATTATTATTACAGTACCTAAAGTTTCATAGTCTTGCTTGTCGCTTGGAGTAAAATATTCGTTACTATGGTTTTCTTCGGTACTAGCTTCCCGGCATCTTTTCTTGCCAATATAAGAGGTACTAGTTTATTATATTCTGCGAAGTCATTAAACCTATATTGAATTGTATGTATCTGGAATAAATAATAGATAAATTATTAAAAAGTACAATTTGGGTTACAAGATTGGGTTAATAACAGTTTAGGTAAATAATAGACTATTGAAAACCATTGCGGTATTTTGATCTTATTATTATGTAATGTACTTAATAGGTACCACAATGTTTAAATAAAACCACTAAGTATTTAGTATTATTTACCTACATGATCACTTGTAAACCAATTGTAAACACCTCTAGTCTCTGCCTTTTGTTTGTTCAACATTTCTTGCCAATTATATTCCGCAATGCCATTACTTATTTATTTATAGGTTTTGTATATCTGAAATAAAATATAGGTAAGTAATTTATTGATAAGTTCATAAGATAAGTCTTATTGAAAACCATTGCGGTGTTTTGATTTGATGTAATAAGTAGTTACTTACCCAGTAAGTATATAGGTACCTAAGTGCCTTTGTACGTATTACCTACGTATTAATATTATTTAAAAAGCACATGGGCACTGAGCAAGGATTTGTTTTATAGAAAATTGGTTATAATTATTAAGTCGCCGACGCTCAACGACACGACAGACAAAGACAAAACGTAGTGATTTTTTATTACATTGTGTGCATTCCAATAGACTAATCGCTGAGTCATCGATCACCGTAGAGTGGTCACCAAACTCTAACCATGGAAAGTAATGAGAGCTTTTAAAATGACAAAAAACTGTAAGTTCGGTGGATGGCGTTGATAAAAATGGGTGTGTCAATCTATTTTTAACCGTATTCAAAAAAACAAAAAATGATGTTCTTAATTTGAACTGTATGTATGTATGTTTGTATGTATGTATGTCTGTTTGTCCGCGATTATTTCGTGTTTGGCTGAACCGATTTTGATGCGGTTTTCAGAAAAGTATTTGTTACACTTAGAAGGTTTTAGTATTTTAACCAACTTCAAAAAAAGAAGGTTCTTAGTTTGACTCGTAATATGTAGGTATGTGTATCCGCGATTATCTCGCTTTTTGCTGAACCGATTTTGATACGGTTTTCAGAAAAGTATTTGTTACACTTAGGACAATATTTTGGTATTTTAACCGACTTCAAAAAAGGAGGTTCTCTTCTCAGTTTGACCCGTATGCATGGTTGTCCGCGATTTTCTCACGTTTGGCTCAACCGATTTTTCTATCTACCAAGATAATATTTATATCTAATGCAGAAGGTAATTACACTAAAAATAAAAAAAATAAAAAAATGTCTTGAAAAACAAAAAAACGGACTTCAAAACCCCATTCTACCTCTAAAAAGCAATAAATAATATTGAAATCACTATACTCCGACCCCTAATTCGGTGCAATGATTTAACAGCTCAAACTGTCAGTAAAATTATGTTGCCACCTCATGTCTACTAGTGACTTGAACAAAACCGGCCAAGTGCGAGTCGGACTCACGCACGAAAGGTTCCGTACCAAAAAATGGCAAAAAATTACGTTTGTTGTATGGGAGCCCCCTTAAATATTAATTTTATTCCGTTTTTAGTATTTGTTGTTACAGCGGCAACAGAAATACATCATCTGTGAAAATTTCAACTTTCTAGCTATCACGGTTCATGAGATACAGCCTGGTAACACACAGACAGACAGACAGACAGACAGACAGACAGATGGATAGCGTAGTCTTAGTAATAGGTCCTGCTTTTACCCTTTGGGAACGGAACCCTAAAAACCAATTAAATCGTGTTCAATTGGATTGTTGTGGTAATTTTTTTTGGCCGTTAGTTTAAATTAATTATTAGTAGTAGTTTAGTTAGTTTAATTATTAGAGTAAAACAAAATGCAACATTTATTAGCTTTATTTAAATAATTGCCAAATATTATGAATATAATGATACACACGTTGTTTTATGTTAATGCCTAATTAATAATAATATTGAAAATATACTATTCCGTAATAAGTATTGGAGATGCTTGGAAATAATGAAAAACAAAGTCACGGGCGGCCGCTAGTAAAAAATAAAATAATAAATCAATATTTTTTTCGGAATTATGAAAAATGATTTGACATACCGGTAAATTGGGTGACTAGCAACATGCGTGGTGTGGTGACTAACATCGTTGACATTTTTGATAGAAAAAAAAAATAGGTAAATAAGATCAAAATCGACTCGATAATCCTCAATTCTCCTTAATTCCGGTAACTTACCTCGATAATCCTTAATTCCGGTAACTTGCTGTACTACCGGGAGGGCGACCAACAGTCCCAAGGTGGTGTCGGGTTCATCGTCCACAAGTCCCTTGTCAACAACGTGATTACCATCGGAAGTGTGTCGACCAGGGTGGCGTACCTTATACTCAGAATATCCAAACGGTATTCGTTGAATGTCATACAGGTTTACGCACCGACCTCGACGCACCAAGATGACGAAGTGGAGGCTATGTATGAGGAGATCTCTAAAGCCATGCATAGCTACAAAACCCACTACACCGTTGTGATGGGGGACTTCAATGCAAAGTTGGGGAAACGATGCGGTGATGAGCTGAGAGTGGGGCAATTTGGAGTTGGGCAACGGAATGACAGAGGCCAGATGCTAGCCGACTTTATGGAGAAGGAGAACCTCTTTATGATGAACTCATTCTTCAGAAAGCCGGAAAGCCGGAAGTGGACTTGGGTCAGTCCGGACGGTACAGTCAGAAATGAGATAGATTTTATCATGTCGACGAAAAAGCAAATATTCAATGATGTCACTGTGATCAACGCCGTTAAGACGGGGAGCGATCACCGATTGGTACGTGGCACATTGAATATCAACATAAAGCTGGAAAGATCTCGACTGATAAAATCAACACTCCGACCACTGCCGGCCCATATTCAAAACCCCGAGAGCTTTCAACTCGAACTCCAAAACCGTTTCGAAGCCCTTGAGAACAGCATAGATGTGGACGATCTAAACAATATGGTGGTGGATACTGTCCGTACGGTAGGGTCCAAGTTCTTCAAGACCCGCCGTCCCAAGCTAAAGAAACTCTCCGACCACACACTCCTACTCATGGATCAGAGACGTGAAATGAGGCTCCAGAGTTCAGTAGATGCTAATCGTTATCGGCAGCTTAATAGACAGATATCTAAGTCTTTGACGAGCGACCTTCGCCAATTTAATACGAATCGTATTAAAGAGGCCATCGAGCGGAACAAAGGCTCCAAAGTGTTCGCGAGAGATCTGTCTATTGGGCAAAGCCAGATGACGAAGCTGAAAACTGACGACGGACGCATCATCTCAGCGAAGCCTGAAATCCTGAGGGAGATCGAGAGTTTCTATGGGCAGTTATATTCCACGCAGACACCTGTTGAAAGCAAGGCTAAAGACCCCAGAGCCAAGCTTACTCGACACTATACCCAAGATATCCCGGACGTCAGCATGTACGAGATTAGTATGGCTCTCAAACAGCTGAAAAACAACAAGGCGGCGGGTGACGACGGAATCACTACAGAACTTCTGAGAGCGGGCGGTAAGCCGATACTTAAAGTCCTCCAGAAGCTTTTCAATTCCGTCATCGTCGAGGGCAGAACGCCGAAGACATGGAACATAAGTGAGGTGATTTTGTTCTTTAAAAAGGGTGACAAGTCCCTCTTAAAGAACTATAGACCCATCTCGCTTCGGAGTCATGTCTATAAGCTGTTTTCGAGAGTCCTTACGAACCGTCTCGCTCGCAAGTTCGACGACTTCCAACCTCCCGAACAAGCCGGGTTCCGAAAAGGCTTTAGCACCATAGACCACATCCATACGCTGCGGCAGGTCATACAGAAGACCGAGGAGTATAATCTGCCACTTTGCTTGGCGTTCGTGGATTATGAGAAAGCCTTTGATTCGATTGAAACCTGGGCGGTGCTGCAGTCCCTCCAAAGGTGCCAAGTGGACTACAGGTATATCGAGGTGTTGAGGTATTTATACAAAAATGCCACCATGTCGGTCAGAGTACAGAACCAGAGAACAAATCCTATCCAACTGCAGCGAGGTGTGAGACAGGGAGATGTTATTTCTCCGAAACTGTTCACAGCTGCGTTGGAGGATATCTTTAAACTCTTAGACTGGAAAGGGCTCGGCATCAACATTAATGGCCAGTACCTAACACACCTTCGTTTTGCCGATGATATAGTTCTTATGGCTGAGACCTTGGAGGACCTGAACACAATGCTCGAAGACCTCCGTAGTGCTTCCCAAAGAGTGGGTCTTAAAATGAACATGGATAAGACGAAAATCATGTCGAATGCCCATGTTGTGCCCGCTCCAGTTCATGTTGGGAACACTACACTTGAAGTTGTTGACTATTATGTATACCTAGGACAGGCAGTCCAGTTAGGTAGGTCCAACTTTGAGAAGGAGATCTCTCGTCGAATCCAACTCGGATGGGCAGCATTCGGGAAGCTCCGAAAAATCTTCGTGTCCGATTTACCGCAGTGTCTCAAGACGAAAGTCTATGACCAGTGTGTGTTGCCAGTGATGACTTACGGCAGTGAAACGTGGTCGCTAACTATGGGTCTCATAAGGAGGCTCAAGGTCACCCAGCGTGCAATGGAGAGAGCCATGCTCGGCGTTTCCCTGCGTGATCGAATCAGAAATGAGGAGATCCGCAGGCGAACTAAAGTAACCGACATCGCTCGAAGGATTGCTCAGCTAAAGTGGCAGTGGGCTGGACACATAGCGAGAAGAACCGATGGCCGTTGGGGCGGAAAGGTTCTTGAATGGCGACCGCGCACCGGACGACGCTCCGTGGGTAGGCCCCCGACAAGGTGGACCGACGATCTGGTGAAGGTTGCCGGAAGCCACTGGATGTGGGAAGCGCAGGACCGATCGTCGTGGAAATCCTTGGGGGAGGCCTATACCCAGCAGTGGGTGTCGTGCGGCTGATATGATGAGATCAAAATGACATTAATTTTATAGAAAAGTGTTTTAAGAACAGGCCCAATAAGCTCATTTTCAATTTTTCATATTGAAAATGTACCTAGCTGTATATTATTCACCACCCAAGTTGCTAATCACCCCATTTTACGGTACCTACTTAAGTGTATGATTGTTTGATAATTTTGAGTATGAATTACAGATAGCAATTTAAAATACAAACGATATGTATACAGACGCACTATTTCTCTTAATACTAAAATAGCTCACTTAAAAAAACATTATTGAAATTTAAATTCAGTTAACTTCCATTAACATTTAAATAAAACATATACACGTAGCATCATCAGTCATCACAGTATTCATAATATTTGGCTGTTTTAAAAACCTAGTTTAAGCATAAAACCTATAACAGAACACTTTTAATTTTCGATTTAATTTTAATACAATATTTATATTAATATATTTTGGGCTACTTCAATCAGAAATGGATTCGCGGGCTGATTTTCTGCGATTTACTGATTAAGACATCTGGCAACCCTGCCACAGACTACGACAATACCCTGCCCCTCGACCCGCGCAAAATGTTTTGTTTGTGTACGTGTTTTCCAAAACAAAAACATTGTTTCTCTACACAAAAATGTTTCGCGAAACAATGTTTTGTGTAGATGTTTTTGTTGATTGTGTAGAGCAAAATATGTGCTATGGAACCGGCCTTACATGGCCGCATGAACCAATTTAAAAAAATCTCATATTTACTCAGAAAATTGTATGTTCTCGCATTTTAGCAGAAAAGTATTATACAAGCCTTGTACTGGAATTATTGGCGGATCCAGGGGGGGTGTACCTTTGCAATTTGTCATTGAAAATGACAGTAAAAAAAAAAATATTCTTATTGTTTTAATTTTTTATGTAGGTGGCAAGGAGGTTTATATAGGGAGTGAGTACTATACAAAAATTCTCACTATTCGTTTAAAAGAAATTCAACTTTATTGCCTTTGTCATAGAGTTGAAATTATATCGATGACATTGACTGAAGACTCTACTGTGTGAATGAAACAACACTATGTGGAGGTCGGTGTCTCGTTCGCACAATTGCCATTACTAAACAATAATACCACGATAGTAGGAAAAAAAATGTACGTTACCAATCACGTAGTGTATCAAAGTTAAGGATTCGGAGTGGAATATTGAAAATATATTACTTAAATATTAATTTAGAAAAATATTAATTTAGAATAACACATAGTAATTATAAAATAAAACTGAACTTACCCTTTTGATTTAATTAGATTTCTACAATAATGCTAATCAGCATTATTATAGTTGTATAAATTCAATTGTCAATCCTGGCAACTCCGATCCGATTTTGACTTTGGCGCCGAATTTCAATTTTAGAATTTCAATATTCAGGAAATATTCTTTTACAAAACTAGGGTGACCATAAATACTACACCATTTCAGATTTCATAAAAACGAAATTGTTCTATCAATTGAAATAACTGGAAGTCGCAGGCGAGGAGTAAAGTTAATATTAATAATCAAATTCATGTTTATGCGCCGATTTCGATGAAATTCGGTTTATGGTACTATTTCGACAAGAAAATAATAACGCAGTGTTGAAAATATTAAAAAATCCAAGATGGCGGCCAACTTTTACGTATGTAGGCCGATTTTGATGAAATTCGGTTTTTGGTACTATTTAGACAAGAACATTACAAAATATTTTTTTAAGTAATAAAATTCAAAATAGCGGCCAACTCTTTTGTTTGTGGGCCGATTTCGATGAAACTCGGTTTTTGGCACTATTTTGATAAGAAAATAACAACGCATTTTTAAAATATTAAAAAATCCAAGATGGCGGCCAACTTTTATGTTTGTAGGCCGATTTTGATGAAATTCGGTTTTTGGTACTATTTAGACAAGAAAATTACAAAGTAAGTTTTTAAGTATATAAAATTCAAAATGGCGGCCAACTTTTTTGTTTGTGGGCCGATTTCGATGAAACTCTGTTTTTGGCACTATTTTGATAAGAAAATAACAACGCATTTTTAAAATATTAAAAAATTCAAGATGGCGGCCAACTTTTTTGTTTATGGGCCGATTTCGATGAAACTCGGTTTTTGGCACTATTTCCACGTGAAAACAACAACGCAATGTTGAAAATAATAAAAAGTCTAAGATGGTTGGCAACTTTTTTGTTTGTGGGCGCCGATTTCGATGAAACTCGGGTTTTGGTACTATTTTGACAAGAAAACAGCAACACAATGTTAAAAATATTAAAAATTCAAGGTGGCGGCCAAATGTTTTTCTTGTTCTTCTTTTTTTTCAACCCAGTAATATCAAAATCAACCCGAAAACAAAATTAGTAGCTATTTTGACCTTTTGACATTGTTTACGTTGCATATTACCATATTTACTATATTTATAAATCAAAACAAAAAAAAATTAATGAAAACGCGATAAGTAACTTGTTTATAAAAAAAAAATAGTTTCTGCTTTTTAGTTAACGAGCTAAACTGAAAATATACCACCTCGTATCAGAGCTCTCGTCAAGAGGAATCAAACGAGCTCAAACTCAATGGGGTTGCATGGTTTTATTACAGAATTCCAGTGGCCTTCTTTCGGCTTCATCATTAGACCCTGGAAACTATTTCCTATCAGAGTAGTCGTCAATACGATTCAAACAAACCCAAACTCGATGGGGTTGCATGATTTTATTACAAAGTTCCAATGGCCTTCTTCCGGCTCCTTCATCAGCCCCTTGGATATTATTCCCCAACAGAGAACTTGGCGAGACGATTCTAACGAACCCAAACACGATGGGGTTGTATGGTTTCATCATAGTGTTCCTGTGGCGTTCTTCCGGCTCCATCGTCAGATCAGCTCAATGATACTATAATATTACATTACCTTCTAGTTCTGTGTTCAAAGTTTCAAGTCTCTAGTTCATCGGGAAGTTAGTATAAAATCGTTTGCAAAATTTGTGCTCAAACAAACAAACGAAAACACAAACAAACAAACGAAAACACAAACAAACGAGCAAGCAACCTTTTAAAAACTTGGCAAAAGTATTAATTGTAAATATAGAACTACCTAAGTACCTAAGTTTATATTAAACAGTTTAAAGTAATAAGTATGTCTTCGACCAACCATACAGTTTGGTCACCCTAATGAAGAAAAGGACACACACATCTACTTGACCTCTCTGTCGGCTCGTTTTGGGGCGAAGAGCTCATCTGGTTTATACCGAAGGGATGTGCTACGTCTATGGTAGGTGGTGTCAGTGTCTCTAAATTTTTTTTAATAATAAAACGTGGCCCGAGTTGGGTTTCTATCTGACAGGCATTTGACGCATTTGACAAGCAAGGTTTCTAGGCGTGCGGCTGGCGCTAAGCTGTGACAGGCATTTTTTAATTTAGCGGGTCTCGCTGTGAAATCTCGCATACATGCTCCAATCACGCAAGCCTTGCTGCGCAAGCTACCCGTCCGCCCGGATGAAACCGCGTATTATAAGATAAGTGAATAAATAAAAACGGCGCAGCGCGAGTAGCGCGACCCCCTTTTTTACTGTAAACAGACAAGATTAGTGGATGAAACTGACAATAAATCGCGCTGCGCGGCCCTTTTTTAGGGTTCCGTACCCAAAGGGTAAAAACGGGACACTATTACTAAGACTCCGCTGTCTGTCTGTCTATCTGTCACAACACAAGGCTGCATCTAATGAACCGTGACAGCTAGACAGTTGAAATTTTCACAGATGATGTATTTCTGTTGCCGCTATAACAATAAATATTAAAAACACAATAAAATAAATATTTAAGGGGGGCTCCCATACAACAAATGTGATTTTTTTGCCGTTTTTTGCTCGATATAAATAACGACAACAAGTAGACAGTTGAATTTTTCACAGATGATGTATTTCTGTTGCCGCTATAACCAAAAATATTAAAAACATAATAAAATAAACATTTAAGGGGGGCTCCCATACAACGAATGTGATTTTTTGCCGTTTTTTGCTCGATATAAATAAAGACAACAGGTAGACAGTTGAAATTTTCACAGATGATGTATTTCTGTTGCCGCTATAACAACAAATAGTAAAAACAGAATAAAATAAATATTTAAAGGGGCTCCTATCAGTGGCGAGGAGTCGAAATATGGCAAAGGTAAGCCGGACCTATAATTTCCCCAAAAATTCTCTTAACTGTATGGTGGATTGCTGGGCTAGAAATTCTAAAAGGGAAGCCGATAGGAATCGACATGTATGGACCCTTCGCCACTGGCTCCTATACAACAAACGTGATTTTTTTTACCGTTTTTGCTCGATATTAATAACGATAACAGCTAGCTAGACAGTTGAAATTTTCAGAGATAATGTATTTCTATTGCCACTATAACAACAAATATTAAAAACACAGTAAAATAAATATCTAAGGGGGCTCCCATACCACAAACGTAATTTTTTTTTACGTTTTTTGTTACGGAACCCTTCGTGCGCGAGTCCGACTCGCACTTGGCCGGTTTTTACTATAGACAAGCAAGAGTACGTAGATGCAACTGACTAAAAATGCCATTGCGCGGTCGTATTTTTTATTGTAGACAAGACAAGATTGGTGGATGATAGTGACTAAAAGTGGCGCTGCGCGGCCATATTTTTTACTATAGACAGACAAGATTAGTGGATGAAACTGACTAAAAATCGCGCTGCATGGCCGTTTTTTTACTATAGATTTTTTTTAATTTGTTGTTATGTGCATCCTAGACAGGCATCCTCCCTTATATAGATGATAACCCTAGGCCCGAGGCTTCGAGCCCCCTCCCCCCCGCCCCATTTTGAATCCTGCATCCGCCCCTGAATGATAGCTTCCGGTTCTCGGCTGTAATGTGCTATTACTCGAACCACATTAGTGCGTGCTGAAAAAATCAGGGGCTAAAAATAACTAGCACAGAGGAAATAATCACTACGATAACTAGGACGAATTTAAATGACCGATGACTCAGCGGCTAGTCTGTCAGAATGCACCCGAAGTTACGAGACGAGACTGTCCGTGTTTAGTTTTATGTATTCTGTGGTTGTAGAATAGAACAAGCGTTTGCTAAGCTAATGTACACTTGGGTACGAAATTCGTGTCGAAAACGTTGAAGCGTCGAGTTTTGTATAGAGAAACGCTTAGAAACGTTTTTGTGCAATTTGATTTGACTTGATTTTGGATTAGTTAGGGTTTTAAATTAACAATAATGCAATGTTATGTTTGTTAAACAGTCACAGGCATCCGATGGACGACTATTTGTTTCATATAAGGTAAGATCACAGTTTTATTTCATCAAATAGAAACATTGTACACTTGGGTACGAATTAACAAATTCGTTACGCTTGATCACGTGACATATGTCAATCCCATACATTGTCATTCTATTCTACTAGCGTTATTGTTAGTAGAATGGCCACTTGAGTAGGCCCCCTGGTGTGTCAAGGGGTTACGTGCATCACAACGCGCGTATCAACGCAGCCGGTGTGCACAGGCCTTAATTATTTACAGTTTTGGTGGTGAATAAAAGCGAAAACAGCCGTTGTTTTGTTTTTCATACAATTTGAGCTTATACTTTTTAACGCGAGGAGTGGCGCTAGTGTAGTATATCGGGTCATTTTGAACTTACCATCCAAATTTTAAGGATGTGTCCAGTCCATGAAACTAAACAACTTTCTCTAAGAAACATGTGTCAAATTACGCCAATAAATTTTGGTCACCCCATACTAAATTGATCACGTGATCTCTTTGATTTGTATGGAAAGTCGATTTTTATTTTACATATTTGACCATGTGTTCCATAGAGAAAGTTGTTCAGTTTTATGGACTGAACACATCCTCAAAATTTGGATGGTGGATACAAAATGACCTTGTATAAGAGTCACCTAGGTCACAACAGATGCGGTTATATAAAGTTTATAAAAACAAAAGATTTGACTTTTGTGCCTTTGATACTCCCTTCATAATACATAGAGCATTTTTGGACTGAGTAATGTGTATTCCAATGCTCCCAATCGAATTAATTTAGAACATACGTATGTACCTACATACGTAAGTAGCCAAAACGGTGAATGAAACAAGACAATTTGACTAACGATTTATTAATTTTAATTATATCACAGCATTTGACGAATAAATCAGGTATAAAAACACTTATTACCACGTTTGGCTTCCATAACTACCATATCCGTTGTTGTAAGAGGTAGGATGACCGTAACTACCATGAGAACTGGCGCCATAAGATCCGTAATTCTTTGCCACTGGGTTCTTATGGATACTATACTGCGAAACGGTTGAAATGGCGTGATTGTAGCCTTGACCGTGATTGTAAGCACTGCCACTGTTGTAGCCAAGTCCGTTGTTGCCATGAGCTTGTTGCTGCCAACCATTGGCACCAGCGTATCCGATTCCGTTAGTGCTGGCGTATCCGTACCCGCCGGAGTATCCGTGAGCGCCGGCGTATCCATTAGATTGTCCGTGAGCATAGCCGGTGGATAATGGCACAGATGGTGAGATTTCCTTGGTTATGGATACGTGTGAGACAGCTCCTTGACCAGTTCCGTAGCCAGCACCGTAGCCAGCGCTGTAGCCACCGTGTCCTGCGCTATTGCCGTATCCTCCGTAGCCACCACCGTATCCTGCGTATGTCTGGTCACCGTATCCTCCACTATTGCTCCATCCAGCATTGTTCCAACCAGTTTTGTCCCATCCGGCACCATTGTTTAATCCGGCACCATTGTTCCATCCACCACCATTGTTCCATCCTCCACCTTTGTTCCATCCGCCATCATTGTTCCATCCACCACCATTGTTCCATCCGCCACCATTATTCCATCCACCACTATTCAGTAAGGCACCTGCCTTAACCAAGGCAACTAGGCAGGAGACCACGACTATCTGTAATAAAGAAGATATTAGTTGGGGACACTTGGGGATACAAAACATTAGTTACATAATAAGCAATAATAAATTGTACCTTCGAGAACATTGTGATGATTATTCTTCAAATGTAATAGGTGAAGTATTGTTTCGGCTATTGTTACTCGCTTTTTATACTAAAACCGACGGATACAAACATAGTTTTTCAAGGTTCAATTAAGTAGATTTTGAGAAAACGGAGCGTAACGAATTTTAATTATGAGAATATTTACGAGTTCATTATCTTAACGCACATTGTTGCGTTAAATGTAAGCCAAAACGAACGTTTGTCTACAAAATACTTGACTCGAATTGCAGAGATTCCTTGGAGTTAAATTAGTTTGGATGTGAAATTAGTCATAATTAAGTCTGCTTTCATAAAATTGATATTTTTAAGGGCGTTGCTGATTCAGGCGCGGGAATATAGATTGCTGCCCCCGTATTACAACCTCTTAAAACTTGCCAATTTTCTGAATGGCCATCAACGCGTCTCTTTTATTTGCTATATAGCGAGAAAGAGATGTTATTAAAGGAATTCATAAAACTGGCAAGTTTTAAGAGGTTGTAAAATCTCTGGTTTTCTTACGGACAGATGCTTGCAGTGCCCCGCACGCGTGTCGCCCTTAAAGGATGATTAGACGTTATGGGTCAATATTTAATGTAGAAATAACCCCAGTTCCCAGAAAATCTGTTGTTGTGTGAACACACTGTGATTGTAGCAACACGGACGCTGAATAGTTTATTTTCTTTTCTCTGTAGAATTGTGAAAACATCTAAGTATTTATTTTCTATTAGCTTTTACTCGCGGTGAATTTGTCTCCAGATTTTTTCGGATAAAATACGATCGTAATTTTAAATTGGCGGTGATATCAATAAATAGATAATAAATACGAATATGGGTGGACTTGTATTGTATATACTTGAATTTGGTTATACTAAAGGTTTTGGAGTATCATGAGATTCATGAGGTACTCTAAGTATCTTTAAATTCTTATCTCAATCAAATAAAAAGGACCATTAATATGATAATACAAAGTAATTACAAACACTTGTATATTTTTTGCAATATTGCTATGACTGTTGTGTTAATACATAATTATTTAACATATCTTAATTATGTAATAGTTACAAAAAAGTTATAAGAACTGTAATTGGGCTAGAAACTGGGAAGTCATGTAAAATTTGATTCAATACTAGTGAATTTGTTTGGGCTTAATTTAAGTTATATAGGTATATGCAAATTTTATGGTGATTCCATTCTCCCTTCACATAAATCAAGGTAACTGTTGATTAAGACGGAACATTACAAACATAGCACAAAGTAGTTGATGAAAAAAATTATGTTTTCCTAAATACTGTGTGAACAATGGGTTACTTTAGTATTTCTAAGACGGAAATAAAACAACAATTAAATATTTACATGGTCTATATTACAAATCACAGAACAGAACGCGTAAAAAAATAGGTTTAGTTATCTGTCTCTACCAGACGTATTTACCGTAACCGCCGCCGTAATCGAGGTTACCGTGACCATGGTTTCTGTAACCGTAGGAGAGGGCTGGTGCATAAGAGTGACTAACCAGGGGGCTGGAATAGGCGTACGAAACGGGGGCGTAGGTTTTGACAATAGGAGCAATAGGGGCTGAGTGGATGCTGTATTGGGAGACTGAAGATACTGCAGGGGCGGAGTACGCGATAGGTGCAGGAGCGGAGTACACGATAGGTGAAGCGATCGCTTTCGTGATGACGGGGGTGATAGTCTTGACGATGGGGGCGGAGTACGCCGTGTACGATGGGGCGATGGCGTAGCCCGCATCGTAAGCGCCACCGTACGCGCTACCGTACGCGTTACCGTACGCGCCACCGTACGCGCTACCGTATGCAGCACCGTACAGGTTACCGGCACGGACAGCGCCGAAGAGGCAGATGAGGGCGGCAAACTGAAAAAATCAAGTGCGATAGTAAGTAGAGGAGCTCAGCAGCGCAGTGGTTTAGCGCCTGGCACTGCAATTGCGGAGGTTAAGCTACTTTCGCAAAGGTCGGTCATGGGATGGGTGACCAAAAATTTATTAATTATTTAAATTTCAATTACCCACTGCACTTACAGTTTTATACCAAAGCGTGCAGTGGGCCAATAGCATTTTATACCTACACAATAATCCATACACTATAGACGAATAACATAATCAACAAATACTATGTATGTATTTGTTAACAATTATGTACATTATCTCGTGTTCCTCCGTGCTTCGGAAAGCACGTTAGTCCAGGCTGCATTTATTTTGCAGTCGTTAATACCCACCGATCCGCATCGGGTCTGCGTGGTGGATTATGGCCCAGCCTCCTTATCCCCCCGTAAGGAAGGCCAGAGCCCCAGCGGTAGGGGGAACATTAAAAATGGCTGATGTCTATAGTAAGTATTGTATTTCTGCATTTGAAGGTTGTGATTTTAAAAGGATAGTAATATGTTGGTTTAACATCAAGGAGTGGGATTTAAAATATATGTATAAAATTCTCACCTTAGCGATCATTTTGTACTGTTTTCTACCACTTTGATCAGTAGAATGATGATCGGAAACCAAAATTCCCATTTATATAGTCAAAAACTCGGAACCGGCCTCGCCATTGCCAAGGCTCTACGCATTTTTACTAAATTGCTTTAAATTATATCACTAACATTGTGAAAAAGCCCTTGTTTTCTTAATTAATAAGTTAGTACTTAATTTTTATTGCGTGCGAAGAATAAAAATGAAGGTTAAAGAACAAATAAAGTTTTGTACGGAATCACGGAAGAATATGCATACCTAACTTAAATTGCCATTTGCTCTTATAAATATGGTCTCGTTTTAAAATAAAATTTCTTCAGATCATGCATTTTGCTATCATTAAACGTTTACTTGAAATTTAAAGTTTTTAAAAGTGATCATTTTTAAGGAATCTAAAATTCCCTACAGGGACGTATTTCTCTAATGTAAGTTTTAAATTGAAAAATTTAAGCAATTGGTTTACAAAATCAACCAGGAAAAATCCCAATTAACATCAAATAAAGAGCAAACTAATGGATTTTTTTTTAAGTTGTAAAATAAATACCTACCTACCTACATATAATGTACTTATGTATTATAGTATCACTAAAGGTATGAAATATATAAATAAGAAGCTCGATGGCACAGTGGTTTAGCGCCTGGCCCAGCGATTGCGGAGGTTAAGCAACTTTCGCAAGGGTCCGTCACGGGATGGGTGACCAAAAATTTAGTATCTCGAGCTCCTCCGTGCTTCGCAAGGCACGTTAAGCCGTTGGTCCCGGGTGCATTTGCAGTCGTTAACACCCACTAATCCGCACTGGGCCCGCGTGGTGGAATATCGACCCATCCCCCTTATCCACCCATAAGGAAGGCTGTGCTGCAGCAGTGGGGACAATAAAAAAACCAGACAAGTGCGAGTCGGACTCGCCCACTGAGGGTTCCGTACAAATTTAAAGGTTCACTTTATAATTAGGTCAGGAATCGAGTCTCGCAGTTTTTTTCCGAGATTTTACTGTTTTTTTTATGATTTAACTACAAAAGTATAGTTTTCAGATTTTCCCCTGTACTTGTAGTATACGACGATATTATTATAGTTCTAGGTCAACGAAAATTTAAAGGATCATGCCTCATTCTGGGCCATGATGCGCATTAACCATACAAATCTGTGACAGACTCATGTCTTGTCAAAAAGGGGTAGATAACAAAATGTCATATAATAGGAAAATGTAACCCCAAACGGCTCCTTGAGATTGAGATTTATCTTTTTTCCCGTATTATATTTTAATTATATTCTTCCCACGCAATCACTATAAAATTACTATAGTATTTTGGTAATTTCATCAAAGCGCATCATGGCCTAGCTCGTATAGTAAAATCGGCATAATCTTTTTGATTCCCTTGAGAGTGTCGGAATATGCGTTTTTTTTTACGGCATAAACGGCCGTATCTCTTTTTTTTACGTAAACTTAGAAGTTTGATTTTTTTACAGCTTCAAGGTACCGGAGACCTGAGTATATGGTCTTACGAGATCGCCCCTCTCCGCAACCGGAAAGTGGTCGGGGTGGTGACTCAACCTGACGTGTGGACGTCGCACCGGTTTCGCGCCACTTTTGCTGCGGCGCTCGGACGGGAAGGACGTGCTCTCTAGTGCATTTTGATTATTTTGTAACGGTTGCTTATTTGAAATTAAATTGTTCGTATAGGTTACTTTCGGTTCTTTTTTTAAAAAATCAATTACGCTTTTGGTTTTTAAGATCAGAAGTGGGATTGATACGCGTGCTTTGATCGTTCGCCAACGTTAGTTTTGAAAAACGTTAACTCTAAATTGATTACGTGTGCGTGGCGGTTTTCTTTTTTTTGAAAAGTGTGTTGTGAACCTGTGAATAGTGTGAATGTTTAGATTTTGTCTGTAAGTACTTGTAGTTGTTCTTTTTTTAGTGTTAACCTGTTGTGATAATGTCAGATCGCGAGTCTAGATCAAGAAATCGTGAAAATTTTAGTAGACGGCGTAATAAAAGGCGCGTTTCTCGTGAAAGTCGTATGTTTATTCGAAGCGCCGTCGCACCCGTTCTCGCGATTCCTATAGTAGATCACCTAGACGTCGTTGTAGGTCGCCTAATTTCGATAACGCGCGAAGACGTCGCGATGGCTCGTATGCCTGCCGCGAAAGCCTTCGACGCGATCCTATGGATATAATTCTTAAGAGATTAGATGCACTAGAGGAGCGGATGCCTTTGCCAATCGCATCAACGTCCACTCCCGTACCGCGTTTAAGCGCTAGGAGCTCTTCGCCTCCGTTAGCGGCGGCGCCCGTCTCCGTTGCGTCAGCTGCTGGTGCGGAGATGCGCGCTGGGGGAGGACTCACCGAGACCTCGTGCGATGCCAGCGTGGACGCCGCGGACAGGATTGTTGGTGCACTGTCTTCATTAATTCAAGTAAGATCTAAGCATTACTACATATCAAATTTTGATCCCAATGTCCATGATTTTGACGTGTGGTGTGCAGAGGTGGATCGCGGTCGTGAATTGAACCACTGGGATGATGGGGAATGCCTAGGACGTGTCGGTAACTGCCTACGTGGTGATGCTAGAACGTGGCTCAGCGATTGGGTCACCACTGACCGCACGTGGACAAATTTTAAAACCGAGTTTCGCTCATTGTGTCCACGTGAGGTTGACATGGCCTCTGTATTGTACGATGTCATGGGTACGAGCTCAAGCAAGTTCGCCACGTATGCAGAATATGCACGAAAGTCTCTCTTGCGCCTCAATATTGTCAGGGGGCTTACAGACGAGTTGAAAGTCGCTATTGTCGTTCGTGGTATTTCCGATCCCCAAGTGAAGGCCGCGACAGCTAATGCGAAGCTACAGTCAAAAGATTTGGTCGAATTTTTATCAGTGTATGTCAAACCTAAAAATTTATCTGCTGCTACCAACAATCCTGTTCGCCCCCCTATTAGTGGTACGTTGAAACCACATAAGCGCGAGGCACCTAAATATGACCGGCTTTCTTGTTTTACGTGCGGTAGTGTTGGTCATAAGCAAATAAATTGTCCTAAGAAAACTAAAATGGAGACAAACGTTCAAAATTCACAGCCAGCGAAGTCTGTAGCTTTGAATTCGCAGTCGCAACCCGCTAAGCCAGTAAAAACGTGTTCATTTTGTAAAAAGAACGGGCACCTCGTTGAATCATGTTTTGTAAAAGAGCGTGTTGAATCGAAATCCAATAAAACCATCAACAATGTAAATTTTTGCTCGGAGTTGACTCCAAACGAAACAATGTGATGGCTGCTGTTATCCAAAAATTGCCTGTTGATGTTTTAGTGGATTCCGGCTCTGACATTTCACTTATTTCTGAGTCTATTTTAAAGCATTTTAGTTTTAATAAGCTTCCTACTTATCGCCGAATGCGTGGCATCGGCAGTCAAGACATAGAATCAACGTCCTATGTACGAACTATCATAGAATTTCCAGAACTCTCGTTAGAAGTAGATTTATATGTAGTGCCCTCTGATTGTATGCAGGCTCCAATTTTGATAGGTACAGACATTTTGAATCGTAATGGAGTTACTTATATTCGAACAAATTATTCTCAACGTTTGATGAGAGTTGATTATGTACAAAACGTGTCTACTGTAGAGGTCGACCAGGTTAAAACTCCCTTGACTGGTGAGGATAGACAGCGTTTACTGACACTGATTAACGAATTTGCTGATACTTTTACCGTCGGTACAGCGACCTCTACAGTAAATACAGGTAGTATGGAAATTAGACTTAACAGTGATGCGCCGATAAATTATCGACCATACAAACTTTCAGCTGACGAGAAATCTCGAGTTCGTAATATAATAAAAGATTTGTTAGACAAAGGGGTTATTCGGGAATCTCAGTCGGACTTCGCAAGTCCTATCATCCTCGTTAAGAAAAAGAACGGGGAGGATAGGATGTGCGTGGACTACCGAGCCTTAAACGCCATCACTGTTAAGGAGCGATTTCCACTGCCGTTGATCGATGATCACATTGACAGATTGGGTCGTTTTAAATTGTTTACAAGTTTAGACATGGCTACCGGCTTCCATCAGGTACCAATGAGGGATGATGGTTCCATCAGCAGGACTGCGTTTGTAACGCCTGAAGGGCATTACGAATATCTGAAGATGCCCTATGGGCTTGCTAATGCTCCTATCACTTACCAAAGAATCATATCCAAAACCCTCAAGCACCTGATGGATACCGGTAAGGTTTTGACTTATATTGATGATGTCTTGATCATGTCCAATACGGTCGAAGAAGGCTTAGAGACTTTGCGAGAAGTATTAAAAACGCTCAAAAATGCAGGTTTTTCAGTTAATCTGAAAAAGTGCACGTTTTTAGACACAGAGCTAGAATATTTGGGCCGGTTGATTGGACATGGTCAGGTTCGACCGAGCCCGAGTAAGACTGAGGCTCTGGTAAGATCCCCAAAGCCAACGAATGTGAGAGAAGTTCGTCAGTTCCTTGGACTGGCGGGATATTTTCGTAGATACATTGCTGGTTACGCGTCTAAAACGGTCTGTATTACCAAATTGCTCAGAAAAGGTGAACCTTTCTTATGGGGCCCAGAGCAAGACGCGGCTCGTAACTATGTTATTAAATGCCTGACTGAAGAGCCTGTTTTAGCAATTTTCGATCCCACATTACCCACGGAGCTCCACACTGATGCCAGTGCGATAGGCTATGGTGCGATTTTATTTCAGGAGCACGAAGGAAAGCGGAAGCGTGTTGTCGGCTATTTTAGTAAATCCACTCAAGGTGCGGAGTCCCGTTATCACAGCTACGAGCTTGAAACTCTTGCAATAGTGCGCGCACTACAACATTTTAGGCATTACTTAATTGGCATCAAGTTTAAAATAGTAACAGATTGTAATTCTTTAAAATTAACGGAGCGCAAAAGAGATTTGTTACCACGCGTAGCGCGATGGTGGGTGTACATGCAAGATTTTCAGTTCTTGTTAGAATATCGAAAAGGTTGCCTTATGCAACATGCTGATTTCCTGAGCCGACAGCCCGCTAACGTCTTTCACATTCAAAACCCGCGAAATTGGGCGAAAATTGCTCAAACAGCTGATTTAGAGACTCAAAGTTTAATGCAAAAACTAAGAGAGGGTCAGTTAGATGCTACTCGATTTATCATTAAAAATGACTTGTTGTACTATAAATTTTCACCAACCGGCGAAGATTCACGCCTTCTTTGTTTTATACCAAAAGGTCACAGACTAAGCCTTTTGAGAGTCTTTCATGACGACCATGACCACATTGGAATTGACAAGACCACCGACTTAATACTTCGCCATTTTTGGTTTCCGGGGTTGAGAGGCTTCGTAAAAAAATACATTAGCCACTGTATAGTTTGTTTGGCACATAAAAAAGTACCTCGAGCCCCTAGTCAACCGATTGAGTCCTGGACTAAGCCTCATGTCCCCTTTACAGTGGTTCACACTGACGCTCTTGGCCCTTTAACAGAGTCGAGTGGCTTCAAGTACATTCTTATCATTATTGACTCCTTTTCCAAATACTGTTTGTTGTACGCATTATATAGGCAAGATACGGACGAGTTAAAGCGCGTGTTTTCCAACGCAATTTCCTTATTTGGTACTCCGTCAACCATTATCTGTGATCGTGGCAGAATGTTTGAAAGTGCATCTTTTCAAAATTGGGTGACTGAATTAGGCAGTTCAATTCACTTCATAACTCCAGAGATGCACCGTGAAAATGGGCAAGTCGAGAGGTACTGCCGGACAGTCCTCAATATGTTGCGCATTGAAGTTAACAATAAGGGTGCTTCGTGGTCTGACGCCCTGTGGAAGGTCCAACTCACTTTGAATATCACCAAGCAAGCTACGACGCAGACGTCGCCCCTCCAGATTCTAGCTGGCATTGAAGGGACCACCCCAGTCCTACGGTCCTTGGTGCGGGATGTGGCACTGAACAATCCTAATCCTAACCGAGAAGGATTGATGACGCTGCGGAGACAGAGAACGTCAGAGTTGTTGACTACCAACCAACAGCGCCAGGACGCTTATGTAAATAAAGGTCGTCGAACACCTCGTAATTTCGCCGTTGGCAGTTATGTTTTTGTTAGCAAGGGTTCGCAGAGCACCGGGAAATTGGACTCCGGCATGCGTGGCCCTTACAAGGTCATGCGAGCACTACCACACCACCGCTATGAACTCGAGCTGGTAGCTGGGTCCTATGGAAAGAAGACCCAGACTGCTGCAGAACATATGGTGCAGTGGCGTGGCGAGTGGACGCCGGATGCATGCGAAGCGTTCTTCGGAAGTGGTGAGTGATTGCCTCGACATTATGGCAAGTCTGAAGTGCCTCGACATTATGGCAAATTCCTTATGCCTCGACATTATGGCAAATTCCTTATGCCTCGACATTATGGCAAACTCTTGTGCCCCGACATTGTGGCAATCCCTTATGCCCCGACATTGTGGCAGGTAATTGGCCCCGACATTGTGGCATTTAATTTTTTTTGTGTTATCATCCGGAGCTTCAGTATGAGTTGCCTGATCCGGATGGTGACATGAAACTTACCTATCTACTTAATGATGTGCGAATGAAATCGTCGTTGTCGATGATTGAGATCCGGAACTCTTTCATCGCGAATGACGTTTTTGCTTAAGTTGCTTTGCATCGGTCACTTATCGTGTCTCAATCACTTGAGTGCACGCTTGTGGTTGAGCCGCGGTGGGTTACCGGTGTCAAAAACAAAAAAAAAATGTGTGTTTGCTTATTATTATTATGTGCGTGTTCTAGATGAAGAGCCAGACGACGAGGACCACCATATCATCGTGGTCTGTGAGGACCGCCACACACCAAGGGCTGACGAGGACGTTCAGCTGCCAGGAACGGCCGTCTTACGAGATCGCCCCTCTCCGCAACCGGAAAGTGGTCGGGGTGGTGACACTGGTGACTCAACCTGACGTGTGGACGTCGCACCGGTTTCGCGCCACTTTTGCTGCGGCGCTCGGACGGGAAGGACGTGCTCTCTAGTGCATTTTGATTATTTTGTAACGGTTGCTTATTTGAAATTAAATTGTTCGTATAGGTTACTTTCGGTTCTTTTTTTAAAAAATCAATTACGCTTTTGGTTTTTAAGAATGGTTTTATTTTCAACTCGAAACCTCTACGCGTTCCCAAGATAAAGGGTCTTGACAGTCAGACAGACGGACAACAACGTAATCCTATAAGGGTTCCGTTTTTTGATTTTAAGGTACGGAACCCTAAAATGATGGCTAATGAAATATAAGTACTGACAATGTGTCATGAATTTCGTCTACTTGAATAATGAAATATATGTATTTAAACAACAATAGCGTGAATGAAACGTTAATTGTAAAGTTCATTGAACTTTTAATACCGCGAGATTTGGCGTTTTGTAAAGTCGTCGTGACTTGTCAATGTCAAACAAGAGAATCAAATGAATCGCTTAAATGTTTCTTAATCATTTGTTATGAATTATTTTTAAGTTATCAGATTGATTATTTATAGGTAAAGTGGACAAATGCATAGTTTCGTAATCCCCTGTTTCCTCCTCCAAAACTTATTATTAACTAGCGGCCGCCCGCGGTTTCACCCGCGTGGTTCCCGTTCCCGCGAGAATATAATAAAAGTATTCTATGTTAAGATTAAAATCTAGGCTATCTTCTGTCTGTGTGCCAAATTTCAATCAAATCCGTTCAGTGGTTTTTGCGTGATTGAGGAACAAACATCCAAACATCCAAACCCACAAACTTTCACATTTATAATACTAGCGGCCGCCCGCGGTTTCACCCGCGTGGTTCCCGTTCCCGCGGGAATATCGGGATAAAAAGTATTCTATGTTTTAATTTAGGCTATTTACTATCTGCGTGCCAAATTTCAACCAAATCCGTTCAGTAGTTTTTGCGTGATTGAGGAACAAACATCCAAACATCCAAACCCACAAACTTTCACATTTATAATATTAGTAGGATTAGTAGGATTTCTTTTTCTATTATAATTTAAAGAAAGGATTTGGTCGTGTTCCTATGACTTCCTTTTTATTATAAATTGATTATTAAAAGAGATATTAATCTTCAAAAACCAAAAAAATGGTTTTGTTTAGACATTGAGGAATCAAATTTGACGACATTATATATAAAAAAAAACATAGGAACACAGCCAAAGAATTTCTTTATTGTTTTGATGAAAAAGTATTTAAATCTCAACCGTGGTGTAACTCTACAATATTTTTTATTGATTTATTTCGATAATTAGAGGAGTGTTTATTATTTTGTACAATGCGATTAAATTGACAATAGACAGTGATCCGCTGCAACTTCAATCGAGAATGTAGGTAAAGTGAAAATTTTACAAAATATAATACTTACGTCGTTTTGTACCGCATATGCTCTGAAGTTGTTTACTTCTGTTGGACATTGTAAAATTAATCGCATTGTAGGTATCTGTGGTAACTTGGTTATCTATGGTTATCTATACTTATACTATTGAAATAACTTAAAAATTAACTGTATAAGTACTAATTACAAGCGAAGAAAATAAATACAAATACTCGAAGGTATTTACCATATTCGGAGTTCTAGGTTCCATCGAAGAAAAAAACTCTTTTATTTTTGTTTGTGAATGAATGAATGATAATATTTTTTTTCACTTCTCATTCTTGCTCGTAAAGTTCGTCTTTATGTTGGGTATAGGCTGCATAAAATCTATTTTCATGCTCTAGTGCATAAAGTAAAATCTTCGTCCACGTCTCAGATCTAAGACAATGGTCGTCAGGTAAACAGCACACACGCAAATAAATTTCGTTAAATAAACTTGCTATTTCATTCTGTTTCTTCATTTTTATATTATACATCCATGTTATATAGTAGATTGTACAACAAGTGCATAAAATGGGTTTTATGTACGAGTTATACACTCTGCTTTTCACTTCGATTGTGAGGAAATTAAACAACAATATTGTAAAAATCTAAAAAAAAAAACTCAAATTTTAGTGACAAATTCTATATTTTTGGAATGTGCTCATCAAGACCTTTTATTTGATACCCATATTCAAAAATTAAAAAAAAATAATTTTCTTAATTTTTTGTGACTAAATATCTATTTTTGGAATGTGCTCATCAAGGCCTTTCATTTGATACCCATATTCAAAAATTAAAAAAAATAAACTCTTTTTTTTTATAAAAAAAATAATAATTTTGGAATGTGCTCATCAAGGCCTTTCATTTGATACCCATATTCAAAAATTGAAAAAAAAAACTATTTTTTTTTATTAAAAAAATATAATTTTGGAATGTGCTCATCAAGGCCTTTCATTTGATACCCATATTCAAAAATTGAAAAAAAAAACTCATTTTTTTATTTAAAAAAATATAATTTTGGAATGTGCTCATCAAGGCTTTTCATTTGATACCCATATTCAAAAATTGAAAAAAGAAACTCATTTTTTTATTAAAAAAATATAATTTTGGGATGTGCCCATCAAGGCCTTTCATTTGATACCCATATCCAAAAATTTAAAAAAAAAAATTATCAAAGTCTTTCAATAAAATTGATATCTATTTTCGAAAATAAAAAAGTATTAAGTATAACACAACAAAAAATGAAGAAACAATGAAATAACAAGTTAATTTAACGAAGTTAAATTGCGTGTGTGGCTGTTTACCTGACGACCTTTGTCTTAAAGTCTGAGACATAGACGAAGATTTTACTTTATGCACTAGAGCATAAAAAGCGATTTTATGCAGCCTATACCCAACATAAAGACGAACTTTACGAGCATGAGAAGTGAAAATACTATTTTTTCTGCAATATTGCTGTTTAACTACCTCACAATCGAAGTGAAAAGCAGAGTGTATAACTGGTACATAAAACCCATTTTACCATCGACTTGACTATCCACCCTTGGGTGCGGCTCGGGTGGATATACGTCTCGGGTAAAATGGTGAGATTTATGCACTTGTTGTACAATCTACTATTAATCAAATAAGCTCACATAATAGACATTTTTAAATCGTCAGTTGTGAGGCTTAAATTCTAAACGCATGGTAAATAAGTAAAGGGAATAGATGTATTTCTAGGAAACAATGTCAATTAGGATGCAAAGATTTATTAATAAAAAGAATACAAAACAAATTTATTGTTACGTTATTAATATTTTTTGTGTCATTCAACGTAACTGCTGGACCTAAATGGAAACATTATTCTGCCCACTTTTGTTAAAATTCCCGTGGTCCCTTTGGTGTTATGGATTAATTATTTCTGGAAGAAATTTCAATGTGAATTAAGTTGTGCCCTTTTACAATTCTTCTGTCCATTTTTTTCTGTTTGTAATTGCGTGTGTAAGGAACTAATAAATAAAACATATAAATAAATAATTTGTGACGTAAGTAATAGAAATGTATTTATGTATAACTATATAACCTGGAGACGACAGTGCGACAGTAAATTAAATGTCGTCTAGCTAAGAAAGCTCCCAGTCTCATAAAAAACCAATTAAAAATATTCAGTTTAGTCACAGGAAACATTTTTCAGTTACTGTTAATTTCAGTACAATTGATTTTCGTGCTATTTAATTTGATTGTATTTTTTTAATTTGTTCCTAGTTATTATTTGATGGATTTAAAATATATACTCCTATGAACTAGTGCCACTAATGTTTTCATTTATTGTCGCATTGTCGTCTCCACTCCGTATACTTTTTTGAGACTGTACCGATAAATTCAGATCATCATAGTAAGTCACGTATTACAAAAAAAATCCGTAAACAATGTAAGATAAAACATTTGTTAGAAATAGGCTGGAATCACATCCGTTAAAAGAATGAATGTAGATGGATAAGAGAAAGACCACGTATGAAGCATAAAAGTACGAGAGGCATTTATGATGGAACTGGAATGAAAGAGAAACCTGTTGTATTTATAAAGGCCTGGACTCCAGGTCTGGGGAGCAGCGAAAAAAATGGAGGTAGGTACTTAACTAATTCATCTATTCTATAATGTTAACCAGGACCCTTAGCACGATCAGCTATCGAGAAAAAAAAAACACATAGAAAAAACAGATAGTGTAATTCTCTATGGAAAATCTCATTTCGCTTTTCGGCGGTAGATGGCGCTGTTCAAGTGTACCATACGAAATTACTCTAACGAAAGTTTTTACGAGCGTTATTTTTTCGATAGCTGTTCGTGTCGTGCTAAAACTTTTGCTCTATATAAAAGTATAAAATATGAAAATTTTAAACTTTTAGTCCAAACGCCATATGACTTTTCAAAAATAAATATTGCTCTAATTAGATCACTAACGGCCGGTTTCTGAATTGAGAAATTGATGTTGAGCACTGCTCAAATCTTACTCACCCATACAAAATTTGTACTTAAGTAGTGCTCAACTACAATTTCTCAATTCAGAAACCGGCCGTAAGCGCACTTATTTGTCGTATGGTGAGTAATATCAAGTCGGGATGTGTCATACATTGAGTATTTACTCATGTTTTAGTGTTTTGGTTAATAAGGTAAACGTCCCAATAACCACTAAAGTTTTGAACTTCCCTGACTTTGCGGGTCTGCCACACTCAAATTAATAGGCACACAACATCTAAATTTAGCTGGCTTGATAGCTAGTTTATTAAAGTTTTTGTATTGATTTCCTTTTATGATTAACTTTAACATAAGTACTTTCCAAGTAACAAAAGTTTCTATAACCAAGGGGTTTTATCACCAAACAGTGATATATATAGTAGGCCTTAAATGGTAACCGTTGTGACTGCTTGTGCTATAAAGGTTTTCCACAGAGCGTTTTGGTTCTATAATATTAAAGAGCATTTAAGTTCTATGGTGCAGCTCTTAGAACACTTACAGGACATACAAAAGAATCTTTAAAGTGTTGCACTGTAATAGATATGAAAAAAGCGATTATATAGACGACTTTACAGTCACTTTTAGGTATACATTTTGCACTAATATTGCGTCAAAATAACTTTTATAGTACTAGTATTGTAGCAGTATCGAAAACACTATTACAGAATCAATCTGCACTATAAAAGTACCTTGCACAACCATTATGTCACGGTTTAGCTTCTTAAATGCTCCCTCAACATCGCTATGGGGCTAGTTCTGTAAAAGTCATGAAAACTCTTCTATGGTACTAAATAGTATCATAGCGACTTCTGGTGCAGTTGCTAAATAACTTAAACTTTTTGTGTTACTGCTACCTGGCTAAAGCGTGAGATAAAAGCACTAAAATGAATAATTAATGGACTAATCCGTTTTCGATGAAAATATGGCTGCTGTTTATGCCATGATAGCACATTAGTAGCACGGCTGAAGCCAATGTGTACTATAGCAGCCACAGTCGGGACGAGTTCTTATTTTATTAATTTAAATTTAATAAAATCACGATAATTATGAGGGCGCATTGTCAAATTTGAAATCAGCATAGTGATTTTATCGATACAATTATTTTCGCAAGTGCAAGTTACGGTGGAGTTACGGTTAATAGTCAATCAAAGGTGATGTTTTGTAGAATGTCCTTTGTATCACAAATTGTAATAGCGAATGACATTTTGTTTCCTTGGGGAACACTCACGATGACATGAGCACAGCACGAACAAAATGGCGAACAATAGTGTGATAAAAAAGATCAAAATAGCACATAAACATGTTTTGGTTTTCAAGTATAGAGCTGATTTACTACCGTGAGAGGCTTTATGTAATGTTTATAGAATTAATCAGTCATAAAACTAGGGCCTATTTGGGGTTCTGTAAAGGTTTACAATACGATTATAGTGCTTATCATGAAACTAATTAGCACGTCCTAAAGCGTTTTCAGGACTTTTATAGTACCAAATTTTGTTACTTGGGTTATTAATTCAATAAAATGTAAAAAAGAGCCAATTGTACCAGTAACCGGTACATTTGTACTAGTGGCCGTTATCTTGTCCCAAAATCCGGTAAGTTTTTAAAGCGAATTTGAACTTTGTCCCTTGAGGTTAAAGTCTATAGAAATGCCATTATTTGTATTATATGTTATGTTATATTATTCTTATTGAAGGCTGTAGGAATATAAAAATATATTTACAGATTTAAAGCAAACACGTGTTTATTGGCGTTAGCCACAATTTAGAGAGATACATTACTATCGGTCTTTACAATAGAATATGCAATCAAATGCTAGTTAAATAGTCATATTAGTAAAGAATCACTATCACTCTTTACAACATTACAGGATGTACAGTTAAAATGTTAGTCAGTCATATTAGTAAGTTATAATGTTGTAAAGATCAGTATTTCGTTATTCTCTCTCTACTAATATTACTGACTAACATTTAATTGTATATTCTGTGATGTTGTATAAACTGATAGTAATGCTACTAATAAGACTAACAAGTAGATCCTGTAATGTCATGAAGACTGATAATGGTGATATTTTAGAAATCCTGTAAAGTCATAAAGACTGATAGTAGTAATATTTCAGAAATTTTACCACTATCAATATCTATTACAAGATCTACTTGTTTAATTAAATATGTAAGTTAATTAGTAGAGTGATACATTACTATCAGTTTTCACAACATTACAGAATGTAAAATTAAATGTTAGTCATATATATCAATAGAGAGATAATTACAATCAGGCTTTACAATATTACAGGATATACAATTAAATGTAAGTCAGTCATATTAGTGGAGAGATACATTACTATCAGTATCAGCCTTTACAACATTACAGGATGTACAATTAAATGTTAGTCATAATAGTAGAGAAACACATTACCAAAATCAGTCTTTATAATAATAATAATAATAATAATAATAAATATTTGACAACATCACATACATTGCTCCAATCCCAAAGTAAGTAGCTATAGCACTTGTGTTATGGAAATCAGAAACAACGGTGGTATGACACACACCCAGACCTGAGACAATATTGAAAAGTTCATTTTCTACATTGACCCAGCCGGGGATCGAACCCGGGACCTCAAGAGATGGTGACGCCTTGAAAACCGGCGTGCGAACCACTCGACCACGGAGGTCGTCATCGATTAGATGTATAAATAGTAAGATTATAACAGCATGTATAAATTAATGTTAGTCAGTCATATCAGTAAAAGAAACATTACCACTATCACTGTTAACAACAGGATGTATAATTGATTGTTAGTCAGTTATATTAATAGACAGATAATTACTATCAGTCTTTACAACATTACAGGATGTAAAATTAAATGTTAGTCAGTCATATTAGTGGAAAAATACGTTACTATTAGTTTTTACAACTTTACAGGATATATAATTAAATGTTAGTTAGTCATATTAGTAGAGAAACACATTACCACTATCACCCTTTACAACAGAATGTACACATTAATGTTAGTCAATCATATCAGTAAAAGAAACATTACCACTATCATTCTTTACAACAGGATGTACAATTGATTGTTAGTCAGTTATATTAGTAGAGAGATAATAAATTACTATCAGTTTTTACAACATTACAGATTGTATTGTAAAATTAAATGTTAGTAAGTCATGTTAGTGGAAAAATACATTACTATCAGTCTTTACAATTTACGGGATATATAATTAAATGTTAGTTAGTCATATTAGTAGAGAAACACATTACCAATATCAGTCTTTACAACAGAATGCACAAATTAATGTTAGTCAGTCATATCAGTAAAAGAAACATTACCACTATAACTGTTTATAACAGGATGTACAATTGATTTTTAGTTAGTTATATTAGTAAAGAGATAATTACTATCAGTCTTTACAACATAACAGAATGTAAAATTAAATGTTAGTCTGTCATATTAGTGGAGAGATACATTACTATCAGTCTTAACAACTTTACAGGATATATAATTAAATGTTAGTTAGTCATATTAGTAGAGAAACACATTACCATTATCAGTCTTTACAACAAAATGTACAAATTAATGTTAGTCAGTCTTATTAGTAAAAGAAACATTACCACTATCAGTCTTTATGAAATCACAAGATCTACATGTACAATTAAATTTTATTCACATTAGTATAGAGATACATTACTATCAGTTTTTACAACATTACAGGATGTACAATTTAATGTTAGTCAGTCTTATTAGTAGAGAGATAAATACTATCAGTCTTAACAACATTGAAGGATGTATAATTAAATGTTAGTCAGTCATATTAGTGGAGAGATATATTACTATCAGTCTGTACAACATTACAGGATGTACAATTAAATGCAAGTCAGTCATATTAGTAGAAAAACACATTACCACTATCAGTATTTACTACAGGATGTATAAATTAATGTTTGTGAGTCACATCAGTAAAAGAAACATTACCACTATCACTGTTTACTGTTGTGAATTTGTACATCCTGTTGGATGTACAAATTTATGTTAGTCAGTCATATCAGTGTTCACAATAGGATGTACAAATTAATATAAGTCAGTTATATTAGTTAAAGAAACATTATCACTATTAGTCTTTACAACAGATTATACAATTAAATGTTTCTTGAGTAGGCGAAACTTCTGCGCAAACAGTGTGATACCATATTTCAAAAAATCTTTCACTAAGTTTCATAGCTAGGAATATATTTTTATATTATACCAACAAAACTATAGGATTCAAACCTGTTACTGATCCTCATCGAAGATCTAATGGTATCCGAATAGGGTCAAAGAAAAATAAGAATGAATTAAGAAACTCAATGAATTAAGAACCATGGCGGGTTTAGGTATATTTACAATGTTATGTCCCAGATTCCGGTAAAATAATAGAAACACGGCCAAAGGAAAATGGGTCTTATTTCAAGTCCTTAAGATACATTAACGGATTTGTGCACAACGGGGAGTAACAGGTGATACGTGTACCAATATCCGTTAAAATATGATTCAGATTGCCGGATACTGGGCCAGCACTGGTTTCAGAGTACCAATAAACGTAACATGCAAAAATAATGACTATTAAAAGTTAATCATATCAAACAATAGGTTATATTGGTAGATAATTTATTCCAATAATACAAAAAAGTATCACAGTTACCGCATACCGCGTAATCCGTATCTGCACAGCAAGCTTATGAGTTCGACGTGGTCGTTCCTTGGTTTAGTCACTAAACTTCCAGGTTTTGCAAAATTTTATAAGAGCACACATTTGACGTTGCATTGTTTCGACGCCATTACTCTTTTTAGTGAGTATTGCTATTATAATCATAAAAAATATTACTAAAAATGTATTGCCATTATCATTTCTTTACTTATGATTGGTAGAAATTTATAAACATAAAATATGTAACGAGTTACCGGGCACTGGGACACTGCCGAAAATAGGTGCGTTCTTACTAAGTTTTTTCGCGCGGCACAGTCCTCATCTTGTGACTTCAACTTTAACTTCGGCTTGCGTTAAGAGCTTGCATTACTTTTTGACGTTTTCTTGAGAAGTATAGAGCATGCGTTTAACGGTGCCGTGCGACCTCTTTCCCCAAAGTAAAAACATATTTCGCAATTTCGAATTATGTCAAATATTTATTTTTGTTCCGAAAGATAACACTTCGAATTAACTGTTCGCTGTCTTCAGACTTGACTTTTTCTATATGATTGTAAAATCTACTATATCTAAAATCTAATTTGGCACCGTTTGACGAAATCCTCGTATCTTGTTGGAAATCCTTTGTTGAAATTACATGGTAATCAATCACTGGAGCCTGGTGTTTTCATTACTCCAACGTGACATGCGTTGTTGCATGCCTTAGCGGCTAGACCTAAAGTGCCATAGGGCTAGGGGCCTAGCCCTATGGCACTTTAGGCATGCGAAAGCGCAAGTTGAACGTGAAAGCGAAATGGTGTAGATGTAGCATAAGGTGTCCAAACAGTGGGGACATCAAAAATATTAGAAACATACCTAATTCATTTTCAATTTGAATAATAACTTCAAATAATTAGCATCAACAGACTTCTTGCTCGTAAAAATGACCTCAATCTAGTTTCCCAACTTCGTCCTCACGTAGCCACGTCCAGAATGTTACGAAAAAAGCGGCGAATAGGTGTGAACTGCCTAAAACGGCACGTTGCACCATGCCCATTCAGATGTTCTCGATATGTCAAAACACGTCACGAATCATCGTCCAGTCCATTCATTTGTTCGTTGTCGTGACTTGCGGATAGTCGGTCGTTACGAATTTGAGCTTTAATTTTTTTATACTTCCTCGTGTGTATGTACGCACGACAGCACGGTAGGTTAAACAGTTGTACTACGAAAACAGCTTTTATTACGTACGTACGGCATAAAGGCGGTCTCAAGGTCAACATGTATAGTCTGACGTGCTGTTGACTGTACATAGAGATAAATGAATGACTGATAATGTTTTCATTCATTAGTTTCTTACTATGTATTGTTGTGATTCTATTAATATTATATAACTGTGAATGTTTGGATTTTTGGATGTTTGTTAATCAATCACGCAAAAACGGTTGAACGGATATGTATGAAATTCTGCATATCTACAGCTAGTTTATGGACCTGAATTAAAAGATAGGATACTTTTTATCCTGATCAAAGGTCTCTTAAGCTCCACGCGGACGAATTTGGGGGCGCGAGGAAGTTTTATATAAAAAAAGTTTTGACAAGCTAATCGAAATAGGTACCTACTTAATTATGTTTCATTTGCTAGAATTTTCAACTTATCGTTGGGGCTTTAATTTTTCAAATAGATGAAAAAACAACTTGAAAAATAGGTTTGTTCTTGATAATAAGGTTCACTTTACAGGGAAGTTTTGATTAAAGAGACGTGCGTTTGATTCAATGTTTATTTGCGACTGAATTTTACGAATTCGAACGCCGCGAATATAAATAAATACATGATTTTGGGCGTTGAACAAAAACTAATTAGGTATTTTGAATCAAGCTTCAACAAGGTTGTACAAATGAATGTTCCATGTTTTGAAGAGTGTGACATGACATCTTAACTGTAAATTAATACACCCAGTTTATAATATCATGAACATTATTATAATTACAACGACCTTAACTCTTGTGTTCTTGTTTTGTTTATAATGATCAAAGACATTCTAACTGAAAGGATAAGTGTTGACTAACACAATTATTATTTCATAAATAATAGGGTTCCGAGCATGATTAACGTCATAACGGTTGCGTGACGGGAGTCAAGGCGCAGGGTTCCGTACTTTCGACACTGCGACCGTGACCATGGCTTGAGTTAATCGAGTCGAGTTTAATCTTGATTATCTTTTTAGGTTTCCGTACCCAGAGGGTAAAAACGGGACCCTATTACTAAGACTCCGCTGTCCGTCTGTCTGTCTGTCATCAGGCTGTATCTCATGAACCGAGATAGCTAGAAAGTTGAAATTTTCAAAGATGATGTATTTCTGTTGCCGCTATAACAACAAATACTAAAAACAGAATAAAATTAATATTTAAGGGGGGCTTCCATACCACAAACGTGATTTTTTTTGCCGTTTTTTGGTCGATATTAATAACGACAACAGATAGACAGTTGAAATTTTTCACAGATGATGTATTTTTGTTGCCGCTATAACAACAAATACTAAAAAACGGTATAAAATTAATATTTAAGGGGGGTTCCGATACAAAAAACGTATATTTTTTTCAATTTTTTGGTATGGAACCCTTCGTGCGCGAGTCCGACTTGCACTTGGCCGGTTTTTTTAGATGTTAGCTTTGAGGTTTGATAGCTTCTTTCCATAGCTAACCATAGAATGCAATATACCTACCTAAAAATAATAATTAGAACCCTAAGGTTCTACGCATGATTTGCGTCATAACTGTTGCGTGACGGGAGTCAAAACGTACGGTTCCGTACTTTCGACACGGCGACCGTGACCACGGTTGGAGTTAATCACGGTAATAAAGTCTAGTTGTCATGTTTGATCTTCCTAAGATGTTATCAAAAGTGGTTTTCATAACTTTAGATTGCGAGTGTAAACACAACAATAACCAAGGATAGGGTTCCGAAGTTCCGAGTAGGTATGTTTCACGTTGACGGGAGTCAAAACCGTTCCGTACTTTCGACACTGCGACTACAGCGTTAACAATATTGTTATTCCTGTGCTGCGACCGTGACCACGGTTGGAGTTAATCACGGCAATATAGACGATCTCGATTTATCTGTCTGTGTGTGTGATATGATAACTTGTTATTGTTTAGATTGAGCGTAAATATGAACGTAAACAATTTGAGAATTTATATATTTCAATAAGCTCAAATTGCTTTCCATTGCGTACAAAAAGTACAAAATGTTGTTGAAATAATTTCCATGTGATCATGAGCGCGGAAATTCTGTTTGGATGTAAATAACATCATGAACAAATTCATTTTACTTCAGGTTTATTGATATTTCTATTATTTACATAGAATTAGTCCATTAACTTACCATCTACATTCTCTTCGTTTATTATAGGTTATAGTTTTTTTGGTACTTGGTGTTTTTCGGGATAGGAACGTAAAATATGGATGGGATATCTTACAAGAGTCATAAAAATATTCTAACTTTTCAGTAAATATTTTAACATTATTGTTAAAACTCTTTATTACTTTTCTTGCGGTTCGATATCGAACTTCGAAGTTGTAATATTTTTAAGAACAGGAAACAAAGTTGTTGACTAAAAGAAGAATCTCTTTTGAATGCATAAGCAATTTGTTTTGAATGTTATCAACTATGACAGCCATAGAGCACCGCGGCTTAGATGACAGCAAAATCTACGTAAATGTAAGTACTACGTACTACATTTCTGGCGTTTTTGGTCGCGGTTCATTACTTATCAAGTCCAATAAAAAACGCGCTGAATTAAAAAAAAAATTCTATTGTATATTTGAAAAATACCTAAAAATATAGACCTCTATTTATTATTTGTAATAGTCTAAAACTTTCAGTTTTACTTAAAATGTTATATAAATAGAGGTCTATATTTTCGGTCAGATAAATATAGACCCATAGATAATATTGATTTAGCACGTAATTGTTTTTAATGTGTGAGTTTACAGCGTTAATTTATCTATCAGAGATTTTTTTTGTAATGATTAATGACGTGCATTCTTGTTGATAGGTACAAACATATGTATAATTTGGGGCTTAGCGAATTTGAAAGATCATAGATAAAAATTTATCGTGAAGAGTATTGTAATACGTCTTGTTTGTTATTATTTTATTAATTGCAAAAGGTCAGTTACTTAGAAATGCTTACAGTTTACTATTGGAAAAGTTTCATGATTATAAAGAAAACACGATAGAAAAAGTTCACCTCCGTTCAGGAATCTACTAAGCATTGCAAGTTCTTTTTTTTAATTTTTAAGTATACTGTTGTTAACAGCACTATACTAACTTGTAGACGCGTTCAATTAAACAACGTAGTACAGTCACTATTTTAATAATATATTTCACAATAACAAAATTATCAATCAAGTACAACCACTTCGATCTAAATACGACCAAGTTCTGCTCGGCGCGATAATCTCGCGCCTGAGCCCAAGCTCTAAAACAGAGTCATCATTCACATTTCATTATTAAACATATTTATTTCTACGAGCCCGACAAAGCCCTCTAATTGTACTCCGCAATGAATCTAATGTTGTTAATGTAAACATAGGCTGGGAATGTGACACTTCCGCGCGCCGCCGCCGGCCGCTTCTCTACGCCTCATGCGTCTCGCTTCAAGTTGCCAACACTGCCATCCTGCGCGGTGTCTGTCTCAGACACCCCACGAGTCTGATAAAATACTGTAACATACAACAATGATTTATGTTAGGCGTGTTGACTATGTAAACTTGATTAGATTATCCATTATCCAATTTAGACCATCCAGCACTTAAAGGGACTTTACCACTCTTAAGTAACCTGGATTTCCTTAGAATTACTTGCACTTAAAGACAGTTCGTTCACTTAAGCGTACCAAGTTAATTCTAAGAAGACACTCATAACTGGATATATACTTCGGTTTACACTTAAAGACATTTCGTTCACTTAAGTGCACCACTTAAAGACAATTCGTTCACTTAAGTGTACCGAGTTAGTTCTTGTACCACTTAAAGACATTTCGTTCACTTAAGTGTACCAAGTTAGTTCATGTACCACTTAAAGACATTTCGTTCACTTAAGTGTACCAAGTTAATCCTTGTAACGCTTTAATACTCGGTGGGCAATAAGTCAATATTTGCACTCAAAGACATTTTGTTCACTTGAGTGACCTTTGTTAATGCCAGGAAAGGTTTGACATTTAGACACATCTTACTACTTGCACTTAAAGACATTTCGCTCACTTAAATGCAAGTACGCTTAAAGACATTCTAGTCACTTAAACGTCGATGCTCATTTACCTACATGAACACATTATTAATCACACACATTCTACTACTTCAACTTAAAAGACATTTCGTCCACTTAAGATTTCCAAGTTTCAGAACGTGCTGAAAGTCAATCTGTCTATATTAATCTCATATTTCATTATGTACGTAATTTACGAGCATTAATTTGAGTATTTTATCTAGGCTCGTCCCAATAAACAAAATCACTCAACATTATTATTACTGTCACAATACTTTAGGACATTTTATTTTAACTTTCTTGCCAACAGATCCTTGCCAACACGGAAAAGAAAAACAACATCATCAATAATTAACATATTAACCAATAATATTCCTTTAGTCAAAATCTAGTTCGGTTATACGGACCCATGGTTTCATATTTTCAGCTGCTGTGACACCATTATATTGCATGGTGCTCCTTTCGCAGCCACTTACATCCGTCACCTCATATCTATCGTGCCCCAATATTTTTTTTTTACTTGAAATGGCCCTTTGAAAACTGGTAGTAATTTTCTGCTTTTTCCTTCGGTATTTGACTTTGAGTTTTCATTAGTAATAAATCTCCTTCGGCATAAGTTCGTGCCTTCGTTCGTGATTTATCTAATTGTAACTTCTGGGGTTTGCCGTTGACTTTCATATTCTCATCTACGTCGTCACATCTACAACATGTACTACTTCGTCACATCTACAACATGTACGTTATCAAGTTCCAGGGCTAACACGTCACTGTCCGTGCGTAACCTATTTCCAAGGAAAACTTCAGAGGGCACGGCTTTAGTAGATTTATGAAAAATGCTGTTTAGGCAAGGAATATAACTGACCCTCTTTAGGGCCGCCTTTATTTTTTAAAACGCAATTTAAACAATTTCTAATGTATTTTTTTTTTAACGACATGACGTATATGGGAAAACCTATATCGATGTCCTATTCGTTAAACTGTTTTATCGACAGCAAAATGACCCAAGTCATCTTGATTGCATTTAATTACTTGCCAGACACATTTTTTTGGCACTATCCCCACGACGCCCGTGGGCAGTCTTTCTATAAACTTTGACACCTAATAATTCATAGTTTTTGAAAACTACCTTAAAATTATCGGCCTCTCCTGATTCTAAAATCTCTCTAAGACGCTGTAGTTTGGAGTCATGCAGCTGCGCCGAGAGTAACCAACCAGCCTCAGTCATTTGCCTGCTATAATAATGGATAGGTTTCTCCCCATCACTTGTAACCTGCATGAGAATACCGGCAATACCGTCTCTGCTCGCGTCCGTATACAAAATGTGTTCTCTATTTGAATCGAAAATGGTGAGTGCATTGTCAGATGTAAGTTATAGTTATTTAACGTTTGTACGCCTCCTCGTGGATCGTATTCCAGGTCCAAACAGAGGCCTTCTTCAAAAGTTTCGTCAAGGGAGCAGAAATCATGGCACAGTTCTTAATAAATTTCCAAAAATAGCTCATAAGCCCGAGATACTGTCGAAGTTGGTTCACTGTTTTGGGCATGTGGTAATTTTCGACAGCCGCTAATTTAAACTCATTCGACATCACACAGTTTGGTTTTATTTTATAGCCAAGAAATTCGATTTCACTCTTAAAGTAATGAATTTTTTTGAAATATTTTTAATACCTCTTCGAGTAATTTCAAATTTTCCTCAACTGTTTCTGTTACCAAATATTCGTCATCCAAATATATAATTACGTTACCAAATCTCAAGTTTCCAAGTACCTTATTCATCATTTGTTGAAAACAAGACTGCACATTTGCCAAACTGAAAGGAAGTCTTAAAAACTCGTAATGTCCGTCTTCGGTAATAAAAGTAGTCTTCTCTACCGATTTTGGATCCATCATAATTTGGAAATAACCACTTTTAAGATCCAAGCCAGTGAAACATTTATGCCCCTGTAATCTGTTCACCAGTTCTTCGATACGTGGCATAGGGTATTTATCCTTGATCGTTATTTTATTTAACGTGCGATAGTTAATGCAAAGCCTTTTTTCGCCATTTTTTAATTAACTAACAAAGCGGAGCTCGCGTAAGGCGAATTACTTTCACGTATGATATCGTTTTGTAGTAACTCAGTGACCATCTTACGAACAATCGTTCTGTCGTCATGGGAGGACCGGGTAAATCCTGTATTGAACCGGTTGTGCACTAGTTGCATTGATAGCCATTTTATGGTTACGTGCTTTTCCTGGTTATTTAATGTTTGGTGCAACACAATCGCTATATCTCCTCCTTAAGAGACTGATCAATTATTTTGATGTGAATCGGCATCGAACTCAAATTCACTCACATTATTAGAAAACTCAGTAAAAGTTTCGGCATAATCTAATTTAAGTGAGTCACCTAGTCGATACACAATCGACTAAATCATCGATTACATATAAACTACTTTAATCAATCTCACAGAATCCATTTTTGGTTCAATAATTGCGTATTATTTGTTATATGACCCTTCAAAGTTGGGTGAACAGGTCCATTTAAAAAGTATAAAATTTATTAAAAATAAATTAATACCTTTGATTAGTCCATAAAGTTTATAGCAAATTGGTCTAAGCAACCATTTTGATAAACACAATATTTAATATAGCTGCCGAATAAATTTAATAAGCGTTGCATACAAACTACATAAGCGTGACGTCATGTCAACTAAGTAGCCGTAGTATGGAGCGTTTTTGGTTGAGTCCAATTTTGTGCATTTCAAACTGTGATATCTCGGACAGTTTTCATACTAGCGTAATAATTTTCTTTTTCCAATGTTTCTTTTTTTTTGAGAGGTAATTTATGTAATATAAAATAAATAATAGTCATCATGCCTATTATGCACATACACCTCCTTCACAAATTTATTTTGCGGGTCTTGAAGTTGACACGCATTTCGTTTTTTGTTTACCGGTTTTAACTGCATTTTTTATGATAACAAATAGTTTCTAAATGACATCGCTTACCACAGTAATCACTTTATTTTGCACTGATTTCTTTTAATGTTACCGTCACAAACATAACATTTAATTGATCTCCGATTCTGGGATTATTCTACGTCGACTACGCTCTTCGCAGTAGCAAACTCATCTGAGGTACTATTGGTAATAGTTGATTCACGCTTTTAGCATTAGAAATTTAACTGTTTCAAACCCTTTGATTTGTAGGTACGTCCATGGAGAAAGCTAGCTTGACTGTCTCACGAAACAAAACGACTAGCTTCAATAGACGCGCTAATATTATTATCACCTATTATATTTCCGATGATTATTGAGATAATGTTTTGCTCCGAAAAATTTAATGATAAACGGTCTATTTTACATTTCTGTTCAAAGAAAAACTCATAAAGTGTTTGATCATCAAACAGTTTCTTATCAATCATATCTCTTAAAAGTTTAAACATGTTCTTCCGAATCTGAAAAATTGATTTTAATCCCTTTAGTTTATTAAGAGCTTGATAGCGGACCATGTTATCTGACCATTTAAAAGTTTTGGAGTAACTTTCAATAATATTGAGCCAAGCATTTATGTCGTCCTTTAATTTCAAGTTGCCAACACTGTTTTGGTTTTTATTTCTTACGCGACTTTTTATTGAAATTCAACATTCAGGTATCGGAAAATAAACACACGTACTTGCATTAGAAAAACCGCCAATGCTAGTTTCAATTTTTTTTTTATAAATTTGCAATATCTGAAAAAAAAAAAGATTTTTATTATTCCCCATTGCAAATTTTTCATTGTTAACCATACCTATCACATTTTTCACAGTAGTTTGGCGAAGCAGTTCAGTTTGAAAGTAGGATAGTACATAGAGTTGAGAATACCAATTTACGTTTAGTGTTTGACACTCTACTTGGCGAAATAAGATTGCCCTGACTAGGCCAAGTCTAGATTTTGTTTAGTTACAAAATTAAAGGAAAGTTTCCTTTATTTTCAGTATAATATAAAATCAGTATAATATAAATAAGCTATAAATTTACCTCTAAGCACAGGTATGGAAGTAAGGTTCATGAATTTTTGTGTACATTAAGCAGCCTTTTTATATTATAATAATATATTTTAATGATTTTGAAGTTGGTTTGCAATAATAACTATTTATTGAAGGTACCTACTTACAAGTAATTGGTAAGGTTGTCTGTCTGGCAAAATCTTTCCAGCAATTAGATTTTAGTAATACTAAATAGCACTGTGAATGCAAATTTTTTACATTTTTTTTTCTAATTTTATTTTTTACTTTTACCAAAAAAAAATCATGACATGTTTATCACTTCATTTGACTGGACTTTTATTTAAATATCTTTTTCGAGTCAGACTATGTATGTTTATTAAGTATCTTATGTTCCAATATAACCATTGTTTCTTCAGCATTACGTATTAATTTCACACAGAACTAGGAAACATAGATTTTGAAAGCTTTCAAAGCCAATGAAAAATGTTTTCGCAATTAGACCCTAATGGAACGGCAAAATTGTTAAATGGGAAAATTCTAATTGATTCATTAGAGTTCAAAAGTGTACAAACATTTCTTCCGCACGGTTCATGAAAAATGGTACAAAAATGGTACAATAGTACAACCAATTCAATTCCAAAGGTGTTTCTGTTGTTGATTTTGTTTTGCTACCGTGTGCACAGCCTTAACAAGATGTGAAAATGTTCAGATGCTGTTTCTAAAACTGTGTGCTTCTTGCTTTAGAATTATTGTATTCTTTAAAGTGCGTGCACTCTTGATTTCTATACTCCGTATGTATTTTTTTGATACAGTAATTTTATATTATTTTCTTAAGAAAACATGTACAGTCACAGTAAAAAACTATGCACATTCATAAGTTTTCGGAACTATTATTTAATAAGTTAGTGTATTTTTTGCGGTTTTCTATAGATAGGTATCTGAATAACATGAGTAGCGTTATTTGAAAATTAATAAATAGAAAATTGCAGAAATCCATATTTATAACTGCACTTATGTACTATTTATTTTAACAGATTTTAGAAGTAAAGAATAAGGTACGCGTACGTCTAAGAATAGGATAAGACTCGTACGCTTAGAATAATACCACCTAGAACGGTAGTTCTCTACAAAGCGCACTGTCAAAAGTGAGGCAACTAAAACAGCCAAAATGGCTCCGTTTTCAAATTGTTATTCTACATTATTACCTAATCATACCGATTAAGTACAAAACAGTTTCAATTTTCCCACATTTATAAGACAAGTTACTATATTATTGGGTTTCAGTTACGATTAGTTAACGTATGAAGGATATAAATTTGAAAACTAAGCCATTCTGGCATGGTATTAGTTGCCTCATTTTGCATACGAGGACACGGCTTCTAGGTGTTATTATTTTAAGCTCGTACGTAATACTGAGCCAACTTAAAATTTTATCAAAATAAATGAATGATATTATTTTTATCCCTCTGGGAGTAATGTATCAATTATGCTGTGTGAGTGAATGTAAAAATTTCTACACATTTCTCTGCTAACTAGGTAGGTAAGAAACGTATTTTCAATATTCGCAATCAGATATAGAAACACACACAATATAAATTAAGCGGTTTTGTGATGGATTAAAACATACAGAAACGTATTTATGTTTCAAAACAAGGAAAAAAACAAACAGCAATTGTTCACAAAATTTTCAAATTTACTCGCTCGGTATAAAAAATAAATATACAAATTAAACAACTAGATTTGTACAAACATTTTCAATCAATGTGATCACCAGCCGTAGTTGGCAAGACCGTTGTAGGCGACGTGGGAAACGGCGGGTGCTGCGGAATAGGTGACCGCTGACTTGAGGACTGGGGCAGAATACGCGAGCGGGGCGGCATGAGCGTAAGTAGCTACGGGAGCGGAATACGCGACGGGAGCGTGCGCGGCGTAAGTAGCGACGGGAGCGTGCGCGGCGTAAGTGGCAACGGGAGCGGAATACGCGACGGGGGCGTGTGCGTACGCAGCTACAGGCGCGACGGCTTTAGCGTACACTGGAGCAGCGTGGGCGGTGTGGGTTGAGTATGAAGACACGGACGACACGGCGGGAGCGACAGCTTTGACTACGGGAGCGGAGTACGCGGAGTAGGCGGGGGCGGCGTACGCTGAGTAGGCGGGAGCGGCGTACGCTGAGTAGGCAGGAGCGGCGTACGCTGAGTAGGCGGGAGCTGCGGCGTACGCTGAGTACGCGGGCGCAGCGTAGCTCTTGACCACTGGAGCGGCAGCTGCGTATGTTGCGACTGGAGCCGCGTATGACGCGTATGGGGCGGCGTATGATGCGTATGGCGCAGCGTATGACGCTCCGAGGAGTCCGCCTGCGCGAGCGCTCGCCACCGCACACAAAAGGATTAAAAACTGCAAAAGACGAAATTTTACTTTACACACTGATAACATTCAACCACTATGACTGTGAGGCGTATTCTGCGATTACACTATTCACATAACTATGTAATCGTATTACTCCTACTTTCGTATAAACATTCTTACTACAAGTTATTAAATCGATTAAATTTTATTTTAAGACCTAAACATATTTTTGATTTGACATATTTGCCTTACTTGAGGTGGTAGGGAAAAATCGGAAGGAATAGGTAGCCTCAACATCATTTTAAAAACTTTTTTTTTGTGAAAATGTATGTTTTTTACTTTTTTGTGAAACCTATGTATTTTACAGTTTAGATTCTCGTCATCTATGTGCAACTAAATTTAATTAAATATTCGAAAAATTAAATAGTTTCAGGGGTTAAGAGGATAGAGAGATTTTCACCGACTCCTTGTAATTGCGCATGTCAAAGGATTTTTTTCAAAATTTTGCACGGTAATTTTCATTTATTCAAAAACATAAGACCTAATTTTATTATCAGTGTGAATGTCCTCATAATTTCAAATATCAGCACTGAACAGTACGCGAACTCCATAACTTTTACCACATTTAAACCTCATAGAAAGTTCCAATATCACAAGGTGTTCTCAACTATTTCGCACTATAAATCCAAAGATGGGTACCTTGGCGGCCATTGCAACTATAAGTCCACTACAGCAGTGATACAACCTATTTGATCCTGCGACTTTTATAGTATACACGTTACCCCCGTGCGCAAAACACCTTGTGCTAGATCGGCCTTCGGTTAGAACCCTGTCGCACTAGAAATGGACATAAGGATCAAGAAAACCACTTTTGAGAGGCATAACGGTGTTAATTTGTTAGAGTTACTATGTAGAACATAAGGGATATGGAGTTTTAGAGACTTTATTAGAGAATATTCTCACGAAATGAAGTTGTTTTATGAGTTTGTTTTGCGTTAAATATATTGCCATTTTTAATAAAAAAAGAAAAATATCTACAATCTATTTATGGTCATTGTTGTGGTCAATGCCCATTCCAGGTATGTAATAAATTCATTATAATCATGATCATGAAAATAAGTTTTTTAGATACTTAAAAGGTAAACATTCTTTGCACATAGTTATATTGTAATAGCTTCATTATACTTGTTAACTATTTAGTTTACACCTTTTCTGATCTGACAACGTTAGAGCCGCTCAATTTTGCTTTACCACTTTATTTATATTTACTATATCGTCTCACAGGGTGACCTTATATGAGAGCAGTTCATATATACTTATGTTATGTGTTTTCGTGTGGTGAGTCTATTTTTTCTATCATTTTTTTATTAAATTATATATAACACCCCCCCCCCCCCCCCGTATCTAATTCTCAAACTGCTACAAGTCTCAGGATTTCCAATGAAGATCTGACCTTTTTTCCGGAAATATCTACACTACTAATTTTAGTAAGTTATTCGAATAATTCGAATGATTGAGATAATCGAATAATAATCGAATGATCATTCATAATCGAGCATCGCTAATAGAAATAGCATTGAGAATGCCTAAAATCTAAAAAAAACTATAGTAAAAAATATTTGACTGTACTTTGAAATTGTGTAAAATCAAACTAGGTATGTAGAAATTTTGTCTGTAAGCTTTTACGCTAATAAGATAACGGTAGCGATTTACATTCTGCTCCAAAGGTCCTGGATTCGAATCCTGGTAGGGGCAGATGTTAGTGTGATGAGCACAAGCATTTGTTTCCGGGTCATGGTCGTTTATATTCTATTTATGTATTCTGTACGTTCTTTAGTAAATATGGTACAACCTCTGCTTTGTTTGGAACTAAATAATAATTGTGGTGGGTTATCCCGAATTTATAAAAAAAACTCGGTGTTATGTTATATCAGAATGACAGTGTTTGTCTTTTGAGCTTGTGTGGTAAATCATTTTTAAACTGTTAAGTGAAAGAACAATGACCATTTCCCATACAAGCGTTGATCTGTAAAGTAGTTTTTTTAAAGTTGATGTATAATGAAAATAAAATTATATTTTAACAGTTGCTATGACCGTAGAACACACTAGTATTAAATTAACTTCATTTTAATTTGGCACTCGGAAAAAAAATTGTAATGGTAGAATCAATAAAATGGGCGCTCTTATTTGCAAAATTTTAATTTGGGAATTTTTATCGATAGATGCCTAGTGCTCAGAAAATTAGGACTGCTTTTACTAACAATCCGATTGTGAAATCAACTTTTTGTATAATATTTCCTAATAACTTACGCTTTATAATAAGGTAAAGTAATTAGTGTGTTATGAGTGTAGGAACCTAAATAATCGACGGAACGTAAATATAGGTCAAATGCTGTTTGTATGCCCTTTGAATCCAACTATTTCTGATTATTTAATACAAGACTTAATGCATCATCATTGACTTGATATAAATATCCCCAATAATGAAATAGCCATAGAAAACCTAATTATGATGTACCTAATGTTTTTGTTGAATACCTACTAGAAATATCGAAATAACGAGTCCAAAAGTTACTTCATCATCTAATGATTTAATAATCAGCTACGCGACACCGGAATCTTCACCGAGTCGCTTCAATTTTCAAATTCAATTTGCGTCAACATGCAACATTGCATAAACCATGCGCTTTCCCTTTCAACTTTCTGCCTTACAAAGTTGACGTTTTCAATATTGCCCCCAAACCGTGCGCTACTCCTTTCAACGTTCTGCCATATTTTGACGATTTTTTGAGGATATAGAGCATGCCCTATTGAATGCAATGATGCATGCCCCTGTTGAAAACGCAAGAAGAAAGGAAAAGCGACTATGTCAAGACTAACCAGAAGAGAAGCAACTTAATTATGAATTTTCATGATTCGGAGCCGCATTTTAAATTTGTAATAGCAGTTATAATCAGCCGATACCAAATCTAGCAAAAGTACTAACTAGGTAAAGGTATTACCGACTAAACATTATTAGGGTGCAGTATCCAGCACGCAGCTTACGCAAATTGTCGGCAGTCATATATCGCATATATCAGACTATCAGTACAGCCTCGCCACAAAATATATAAAGTCTGTATTGTCTAGCTACTAGCTAGACAGAAGGACAACTCTGGCCATATTCGAAGACATTTGTTTTATTGCGGTAGGAACACCTAAACTGCCCTGATTTCCAACTCGTCAAGTCATCGTTTGTACAGTTAAATACACATGTTCTTATTATTTTCCTCAAAAAACATTATAAAAATTATTTTCCTACAACGAAGTGCTACAGAAACCTCATCGCGCAAATTTTCAACAATAAAACCTATATCGTTTCCTTTTCAGTTTTATTTACAGGAAATATTTGCTTTGATTTTTGTTAGAATTATTGAAATGGGTAGCTTAGAACGCCAATTTTGAACTACTTACCTAAATGAGAATACTAAAGCTAAATCAAAGATAATTAGGTAAATGTGGCCTAAATGACAACGTAGTGAGTGGAAAAATCGTTTAGAATTAGGGAAATTGGGCCGCAGTTATAAATATAGGCTAGGTTGGCCTGAGATTGACTGTAAGAAACGTCTATGTGTGTGCGTGCACGGAAAACCGTAATTTGTTCCGAGCGGCTTTACTGTGTACATTATATTTTGTAGCCGCACTATGGAACATTCGTTATGTTTCCGTTTGCGAAACACACGTGGACAGGTCAATCGTGAGTCCCGCCTTACAACCACCGTATGGTATTTGTTACATATTCAAGCTTTTGGAAATTTCTACGCCGTATTCCCTTGCAATAAGATGCAAGATCCAATCAATGCAACCAAAGCAGAAATGAAAATTCCTACGCATGCTTTAGTTTGTGTGCTACAGTATAACATTAAATTACGCCGGCCGCACTACTGGTTAATAATTTACATTTGAATTAAAGGGGAATTCTGATTCCAATTCTTCATGTCTGGTTAAAGTCTACAGTTTGATGGCTACTCTGGAAGTTTGATGTAATTATATATACTTAGTTATCTTGTATTTTATTTGAATAACTTATTTATTTCAGTATTTTTTGTAGCATTGGTATTCATTCTTTTTAAGCCCCATTTCTGCTTTTGTGTTAGAAAAACGAGAATAAATTAGAAATGCATTTAAAAAAGTTTATCTTTTAATACTGTGGATGGACGTGGTATTATTAGTGAAAACATTAAGTTCTTGAAAACGTTATGTTCTTTATTTTGCGCACAAACATTTTTTTAGCCTTTTTTGAACTTTTTTATAGTCGGTGAGAGAGATTATAATTAAATCGGTTTACCGGATAATTTAATTGACTATATTATTTATTAGTGACAATAAATGGCAACCGAATTTTTTTATTAATAGAATTTACAGATTAAAAAATAGTAAGTAAGTAATAGAAATTTTCCAAAATGTTAGATTTCAAAATAAACCTGTAACCATTTCACTATTCCACAAGCGCAGTAACACGTTTAGTACATTTCTATTCACATTTGTGTTCCAGATCAATGATTAGAGTCGGTGTACTCAATTAGGTAAGTGTATTGTGATTCACTTATCCATGGTGAATTGGTGATGTCTAAGTAATGGATGTCACGTATTGAAATAGGGTGCGGGGAGAATTCTCAATCGAATAAATAAATATGGTACTTAATCAAGATATAGCACTAAAAGTATAACGTAACAAAACACGAAATAGTAGTTTATGATACAAGGTTGGTAAGGAGTTTTAAAAAACCTTAACAACCGTGTGACATACTACGTTTTTCAATACATTTGCGAGAAAACATTATAAGTACTATTGAAATTGTAATCTATGACATATAATAAAACTGTAAATTCTAAATATTTGTGCGCGAATAACGCAAAACCCCTTTTAACGAATTTTGATGGGCTTTTCACAGTTTAGCAGATTGAGGTCCAACTTAAAATCCAAGCTATATTTCATCAAATTCAGGTCGATGGAACCAGGGAAACAGCTTGAACTCTTCGTAGTAGTAGCTTTCATACACTAAAGAGGCATTTTAAACTGGTCGCTGTATTTTTCTACTGTCCACGCGAATGAAGTCGTGGACGGAAGCTAGTAGAAATTTAAAAAAACGTACGTAATCAAAAACGCACGGCGCCGGCGCGCGTGCGGTAAAATCAACTTTCCGTACGCTGTACTAAATTGTAAACAAAAACGCACGGCGTGCGGTAAAATCAACTTACCGCACGCTGTACTGTCATCTTTAGCTCACATTTTCGAGCAATTGTATTGAAAAGGACTTTTTCAATACACTTGCTTGAAGTGTGCTTTCGATGACAGTACACAGCGTGCGGAAAGTTGGTTTTACCGAACGCCACTGTGCGTTTTTGTTTACGGTTTTTTTTAATTTCTATTACAGTTTCAATAGGTACATATAATGTTTTCTAACAAATTAATTTTTAAACGTCGTATGGTACATGGTAGTTAAGGTTTTTAAAAACGTCAACTCGTTTTAAAAACTTCCTTACCAATCATTGTATCTTAAACTAATATTTCCTCATGAATACGTATAGAAATACATAATAAATAATGTTCTTAGCAAGATTTAGTGTTGTTAACGAGTTAACAAAAAAAAAAGTAAAACAATATTCTTGTAAAAAATATCATCGAATATTGGCACTAGGAAGAAAATCATTGTCCAAGTATTTATTTATTTATTATAAACTCGTTTGTCGATCGGCGAAGTATGTATGACTAGTTGGACGGCAAGGCCTCGAAATTGGAATTAAGACCGTACAGAAATATCCTTACTTCCTTGCTAATATCCTTACTTCATCAGAACATACTTAGTATTAAACAAAGTCACTTCCCGTTGTCTGTCCCTGTGTATGCTTAGATCTTTAAAACTACGCAACGGATTTTGATTCGGTTTTTTTAATAGATAGAGTGATTCAAGAGAAAGTATTATACACGCTGAAATTTTAGTCATTTGGTTCCCGCCGGGGGGGGTGGTTCCACTTATGATTACAAGCAACTTTTACTATGGGGCCAACTCTCCTGCTCGCAAAAAAAACAGCTGTTCCATACAAAAGTGCAGTACCCACTCGACCTTAATGTATGGAACAGTAGATTTTTTTTGCGAGCAGGAGAGTTGGCCCCATAGTAAAAGTTGCTTGTAATCATGAGTGGAACCACCCCACGGCGGGAACCAAATGATTAAAATTTCCTGATGTATACTTAGAATTTTTGTCAATTCAGTTTTTCGAAATTTTTCGAAAAAAAAAACCATGATATTCAGCCATTTTGAAAAATGTTCAAAAATGTCTCAAACGCGAGGTCTACAGCTCACAGAGCCTATAGTATTACTTATGTACTTACATCATTTTTGTACGCAAAAATAAACCCATCTGCTGATACTTTTTTATCATGAAAGTATCTGAAGTATCTAGTTAAACTACAGTTGGGTATAGCCGATTGCGATAGTTTGAATCTTTATATAAATGTTCACTGTTTAAAACCATGTCTTAATTACTTTGTTTACATGCACGATAAAGGAAATAAATTCATTAAAAATATTTTATCTTAAACGACGATAATCCGTTACCTTTATAGCTGATCGGCACAAAGGACTTAGCTGCATATTGTGTGCTGTTTGAGACTCAACTTTTTTTTATTAAGGCAAACAGATTGAGTAACCATTTCAGAAAGAGACTTTAGTATAGTTCTATGAAGCTATTTATTGCCAATATTACGATCAAAAGTAGGAAAGTAAAGCTTTAAAAATATCGACTAATTAAGGTAATGTCTAGATTTATTTTAGTTCTGACTAGCTGAGCAGCGAAATAAACTTTTGAAACAACTTTTCTTTTCAATTCATTAGAAATAGACGCCAATTTCAAACAACGAATACGACGTAAATGTTGAAAGAGCCAGTTTAATAAGCCCAATGCTGTTCGTAAGAAGAAACGGGGGTTGTTGTTGATAATAAAGAGCGTAATGGTTAATTATGCGACAAGTTAATTGGTTCGGAGTGTGTTGATTAAGTCTAGACGTTGGCACTCTTACTCGGTGGGACCTTAATTGCACATCTTAAGTTACCATATTGCCTCATAATTGTGTCTAATAAGACGAAGAAATGTCGCATTCGCATGTTTTATTATGTACGAAGAGACCGACATTATATTAGATTGCTTAATAAATATGGATCAAATGTGAACGTGATGGAGTATATTTCTAGCAAGTGTTAACAGCGATTTCCTTTTGCGTACTGAGTCGTTTTTTTTGTAGATGTAAATTCTGTGCTAGTAACGTTGCAAGGTCGTTGGAAAAATAAATCATTATTAATTCTTACTTATTTATTCATTAATTAGCTTAACTTTAAAACTACGATACTAATAAATTACATAATTTAATCTTAAATAACGAAGTCAGCCGCGCATATCATTAAAATAGTTAAAATATTTACCAAGAATATTTGGTGTCTGGTCCAGTAAAAGAAACATGAGAGTTTGTTCCTTCCGGAATTGATAGAGCAGGTTTGATGATTTCTTCTTCTATCATATAATTAGATGAAAAAGCAGAAAGCCCTGGAGTTGTCAGTCTACCTTTTTGCATAACAGGGACAGACATCAAAGAAGGGTATGACAAAGTTTTGCTCGATAGAGAAGTTCCTTTGCTATCAGTATAAGTTTTAGAGAATTCGGGTTGATTTACTGAATAAGCTGTTGGAATGGCTTGAACAACCTTATCAGGTGGCGTAAATTGTGTCATATGTGTAGCAATATTGGTAAAATAATTAGGATCTTGATCTGATCTTTTCAATTCACTATCAGATCTCAATATGGTTTCATAAACTGGTTTGGATGTCTCAAAATCATTTGGCACATTTCTGTTCAGTGAAGATATCTTGTTATTTGTTGTTAGTTCATAAACTATCGGTGTCGATTGATAAGGCTTTGTCTCTGGTAATGATTTCTCATCGTTTTTTGTTTGAAATCCATCGTATCTATGGAAATATGAATATGAAGTTGCCGTTTTTTTATTATCTTCATCTATCCCATAAGCCGTTGTTATACACAAAAGCAAGGTAAAGAGAATCTGGAACAAATAAGTTATTACAGTACAGTTACTAATTTCCTATAAGTGGGGATTTGTAAATGGCATTGTAAATGGTATTGCATTGTTTTAAATTTATCTGCAAACAAATAAAAATGATGAATGTAGATTATAAATTAAGAATGTATACCAACTTGTAGCTCCATTGCGTAGGTAATTTTATTTTGCCAACAAAGCTTGAATGGTAACTTATTTGTCATGTTTAAAGGTTTTTATACTTTTACCGAGATCAATCCTTAGCCCCATTTAGTTCTTGTTTAACAACTTTAATGAGTTCAATTGGCACGACCTTAAACTTGCATTACCTTTGACATAATATTGTCCTTTTTTGTCACTTAAAGCCCTTACTTGTCATTTATTAAGGTATTCTTACAGCCATTTAAATATTTATACAAAGTTCAAGCCAATATTGGATAGCTTTCCATTAGAATATAATTTAAGTAGAGTTTTTTTAAGCAATCATTCAAGTTACAAAATTATTTGATACTAATCGCATTTTGTCTTTATTCATAATCATACAGCATGGTTTTTTAATTCAAATTTTGAGATTTTATAGAATATTTTCAATTAGTGTTTACTTAATGGAACATGTAAGTAACGCATGTAATCATAAAATATTTTATTTGCCTCATAATAATATTTATGATAGAATATTAAAAGCTTAAGTCACAATCCCTAATGAAGATGTAGGCGTATAAAATAATGCTTTGAAAAGCAGTCAAGCCACTTAACGAATGGAAAATTAATAGTTTGAAGCTCCCAACGGCAGTATTAACATTTCCTTATTAAACTATATTGGAAGGATGTTTCGTTCTAAATGAAATCGCATGTGTGTAACTTAAGATATATGTTTTTAAGCGAAACAATACATTTTTGTATCTTACTGTTTATTCCAGTTCAAAAATAGCCTAACTATTCGAATTTTTGAGATGGTAACAACTGAAAGTCACGAAAGCCCGTTAAAATCAAGACAAATTATCATTATTGCCAGTAATATAACCACAGACCATACAACAAGTACATATAACACTCAAAACTCATACTTCAATTCAAGAAGGCCGCAAACTTTTCCGACTACTTATATTGAACATATTTTGATCTCCTCATTAACAGAAGCATTAATTAGGTACTGGAAATATCACTGGTAAAGACGTAAGTATTGAATTTGGAGTTTGGAGTGATCAATTATAAGCAGACGCCCGCGTATTCGAGTGGGACTCATAGATCGTGGGAATTTGTCATTATGTCAATGGCAAATCGAAGCGTTCGACTCGTCACGATGATTACCATATCCTAATTTTAAAATTCCGGACATAGTTTTGACATTTTCCAAAGCAGTCTGGATATAATTTTGCAGTTACTCAGGGCGTTAAAATATAATTTCTAGTGTTTTCTTTATAATTGAAAAATAAGACATATAATTAAGTCGGAAATGTCCTGATAAATTTGGACATATGGTAACCCTCCATACTCGTCATTCGCATTACAGCAAAGTCTATACCAACCACGGTATGCTCGAGTTATGTTCCGGTTTCGATGAGACGATATCGATGTTAGTTGTAGGTGATATTCGCTAATTTCGACATGATTGTGCAATTTTAATTCCAATAAATAACACACATGTATGACATTTAAAATAACGAGTCTAACTACCTGTTGAGTGGACTCTACATGTCTAAAGACATAATTACTCGTAAATAAATAACGGTGTTGTTTTGAATTATGTATAATTGGATGAGTATTGGCAGTGATGCATTTGGGTTTGATTTTTTTATGAACCGGTCAAAAGTTTTTATGTAACTGTACTTTAATGAGGGGTATTATTCGCCTTGTGTGACTATAGTACCACATGAGGGTTTTAATACCTAATTATGTACAGTTGCAAACAAGACTATCTACACCCATGATAAATATGTATCCTCTATAAAGGGTTTTGAAACGGTGGCTTATTGGCAACATTGAAACAACCAGTGTCATAGTAGCCGTATGTCCGAGCGAGCGAGGGCTTGTTACGCTCCTCCTCATTCTCGTCATAAAATCATCCGAATTGTACTGATTTCATAATGTAACTCGTCGGGCGTGGGCGCGGGGAGGAGCGCGACATACACACGCTCGGATACTGTGGTTACTATGACACTGGTTGTCATAATGTTGGCAGTAAGCTAGCTGTTTCGGAACCTTTTATTGAGGATTTAAAGCATGGGTGTAGATAAAATCTGTAATAGTGTTTATACAGGGTTATTTCTAAAACACAAACAACCTCGCAGTGACTTTTCCGAAAACAGCCAAAAAATCGACTCTTCATACAAATGTCCGAACAGCTGATCGAGTTTAGTATGAAAAGTAGATTTTTTGTTTGTTTCAGAAAAGGCGTAGAACAAGTTGTTTATGATGTTAGTGATGTACCTACTCCTGCGAGGTTGTTGGTGTTTTACAAATAACCCTGTATTGCAAGATTGACAAAACATAAATCATTTCTTATCTGAATTTTTATTGTTAAATTATTATTAGATATATTGTGTATTTTTTGTTCTTTTTTATGGTGTATTATCAACATGTTTTGCAACTTAAATTACAAAACAAATTTCACCGAAAAAGTCTTTACGTTTCCATACTTGGAATGTACCAATACTAAGCCTGCTCAAATAAATAACAATAATACATGAGCTATTGTAACATACATACATACAACATTGTAAGTCAAGTTCTTGGAAACGTTGTCTATGACTCATCTAACAAAATTAGCATTAGTTACCACTTCGTATTTGGATTTGTGTAGGTGTGACCTGAATTTTGAAACCATTAGCTTTTCAATATACCTTTTGGTTGTAATGTAAATAATACAAAGCCAGTTTTCAAAATCATCTTTTTTTAGGGTTCCGTAGCCTAAATGGCAAAAAACGGAACCCTTATAGATTCGTCATGTCTGTCTGTCTGTCTGTCTGTCTGTCTGTCCGTATGTCACAGCCACTTTATTCCGAAAGTATTAAGACTACAAAGTTAAAACTTGGTAGGTAGATGTATTCTGTTAACCGCTTAACGAATTTAATATAAAAATAAGAAAAATAAAAGATTAAGGGGGGGCTCCCCATACATGGAACTGAAACTGAAAAAAATTTTTTTCTTCAAACCAACACGTGTTGGGTGTCTATAGATAGGTCTTTAAAAATGACATTGAGGTTTTTAAGACAACTTTTTCTCAAAGTCAACCGTTTGAAAGATATTCACCGCCAAAGTGGTAAAATGTGTCCCCCCCCCCCTTTAACTTTTGAAATAAGAGAGTGAAAAATCTAAAAAAAATATATGCTGTAGATCCTAATAAACACTTTCAACCAAAATTAGTTTGAACGAGATATAGTAATTAGTTTTTGAGATATAGCACATTTTCCAAAACCGCAAATATAACTTTGTCATTCATACCAACACTGTGAAAAACAAAGTTATTTTTGCAAACGAAAAATGATAGGTGGTATTAAATATGGTATGGTATAAGGTAACTACGGAACCCTATGGCGCGTGGCCCGACACGCACTTGGCCGGTTTTTTAACTCAAAAGTAAGTCAGATATTTGTAATGGAAACATTTTCAAAGGAACTGTACTGAAAACGTTTTGAGTTCTTTGGAATTCGCTTTTTAGTCAAAACACAAAACTATGAATAATAAGTAACAAAACCTGTAATATCGAAATAAGTATTTCCCTTTTTATGAATGGTTATTTAAATACTCACTATATCTTCAGAAAGTAAGTAAATTAATATGAAATTACATACTCGTAAAATTTGCATGCTTCTTTAATAAGGGCAAAACATGTGTACTTTAATATTATTGTAAGAACATTTTCACCGTGTTTTACGCAAATAAAGAATTATGAATTTTATAAACTGGTGCGGCAGAAATGATTTTATTGACTTTGTGACTATCTCATCTTTGCGCTTCTGTTTATACTAAAAATTACAGTTAAGTACGCATTGTCAATATGATACCTTTGGAATTTGGATGAATTATTAATTTACAGAGTCAGAATCCATACTCTGTGTTTGAATATTCCTAAACAAATAATATGTAAAAGAAATTATCTAAAAAAATGTTTAGTAATGTTTAAAAAACCTTTACTTTAATTAATGATAAATTTCTGAGAATATTTAACGTTTTCCACAGATGATTTAATAGAAATCCTGTTCCATTTTCTAATCAAACTAAATTATAATGCTATCAGGAACTTGTAGGCCTTTAGAATGCTTTTATTTTAATTATAAAATCTACTTTCAGGGCCTGTTATGCTTCACACTTTAAAATACTCATACTTTATAATATGTAAGTTTTTTAGATCAGGAATTACCTATATGACGCAGCAACGATGATAACAACTAGAACCCGGAGCAATTTCGGTCACCCATCTTAAAACCAACTTTTGTAAAGATTTAATGTCACAGACATCAGAATATCTACGGTGTAATTATTGTCCCATCCACGACGGTGATAACCAATGAAAGTTTAATGCAGGGTACGCCGGGATCATCAATAATACATAGGATGGTAAGTGGGAAGCCCTGTCAACCCACTATATGCGAACGTGTTATTTTTTTAGGCCAAAAATTACCCTTTCAAATCGACAGGTTGCGAAAGTCACATTTTTGGGTGACAAATTGACATTTACGTTTAATCTACAATTAATAAAAATGTAAAAAAAACATTTCAGAAAACACAATTATTATATTATTGATCAAAACAACTTCGCTCTTCATTTTTAGCCAAATATTTTCAGTAAGTACTTACCATAGACTTACATTACTATTGGTACTTACACATTATGTTTTTTGCCGGTGCTTTATTGTTTTGCATAATGACTATTTACTTACTTTACTTAGTTATTATGTCACAGAATAGGTATACAAACGTGTTACAAAAAAGCCCCTAATGCCCAATATGGTAGATAGGAACCTTAGAGCAACGCGGCTTCCGTCCGGAACGGAAGCCGCGTTGCGCTACTAAGATAGAGACCGTCAAACGGAATAAATTTTACTATGAGAAAAAAACAGATATTTCATACATTTTAATATATGTACTCGTTATTAATTTTTGTATAAAACAGCTGATTTTTTTCGCGATTTCAGAGTTGGCCCATAGTAAAAGTTATTCAGTTTGATAGTCTCTATCTCTTATATAAAAGTAAAGGGGTGACTGACAGACTATTGCCCAGCCCAAACTACTAAACCTAGAGACTTAAAATTTTGTACATAGATATTTAATACAGTGTAAACACCCACTAAAAAGGGATTGTTGGAAATTCCACCCCTAAAGGGTTGAAATGGGGGTACAAAGATGTGGAGAAAAAATAAATTAATAGAAATTTCAACTTGAAACTTCGTAGGAGTACTTCTAAAAACAAATAAACAAACACGTGTTTTGTGGTTTTCCGAAACTCAACCCTTTAAGGGCTAAATGGGTAAAGAAAGCCCAACAGCGATATGGTGTCGTTATCGAGGTTTTATGGAATGTTGATTGCGAAAATGGCATTTAGTTTTAAGTCCTACATAGTGGCTATGTTTCTACCCGTAAAAGGGTAAAATGGGGTACATGTTTAGTATGAAAAAATAATATTAAATACATTTTGACGTGAAACTTCGTAGTACTTTTAAAAAATAGCAACTTTTAAAAGAAAACACGTGTCGTATTCAAATCTGTGGTAAAAAATTGATACTTTTTATCTCTGTCAAAGGTTCCATAGCGATTTTCCGAATATCTACGCGGACGAAGTCGCGGGCAAAAGCTAGTCTACCATATTGGGCATTAGGAGTTTTTTGTAACACCTTGTATAATAGTACGTTATGTGATCTTTATGATACTACATGTTACTATTAATTTAAAGACCGTCTGTCACACGAAGGTTACATTTTTAACTTGTCAGGAAGTTGTTATAGTGTGTATTTCGTGTAATGCGAATACAAAGTATATCAAAGATATTTATGCTTTTTCGAGCATTGCCATTGCGACTATTCTTTACTGATCTGTATTTTCATTCCTTTAGGCTACTTCTAATAATGCCTTTGTAATATATCGAATGATAGTTAACAAGAATATTTCCGTTATAATTTATGGCTGTTGTTGCAATGTTATCTTTCCAATTTCAGATCATGATCCTTGATTTGAATGTGTTTATTACATTTACGACTACGAGTAGAACCGATGGCTGTTGGAGCGGAAAGGTTCTGGAATGGCGACCGCGCACCAGACGACAAGGTGGACCAACGATTCACGATCTGGTGAAGATCGCGGGAAGCCGCTAGATGCGGGCAGCCAAGACCGATCGTCGTGTCGATCCTTGAGGAGGCCTAACTCAGCAGTGGGTGTCGTGCGGCTGATATTACGATGAATACATTTACTATTTCTGCTAATTATCGACCCTAAGGTTGGCTAACATAATTACTATTCTGAGTTTCGGTTATACTTACTTTATAGTATTAATATTAAATTGCGTGCCTTTACATCGACCTCGCATATGCAGAAATAATTTGACTGAAATACGTTACCTACGGTTAGCAAAACCATTTATGTAATATGAATGCTGCAGCTTCACAGCTATTATTCATAGTTAAATCTTCATACGTTTTTCGCTAATGATCATTCATTAACGTAATACGTTAGAAGACGTAGTGCCTTACGAATATCCCCGTAAATACGAAATTCTGGGCACTAATTTTAAAACAAACTCAACTATAATGAGGTCTTAAAAGCGTTTTCTAAGAGCCTTTTTATTTCCAGAGTTTAATAAATGATCATTTCTTATTATAAAAAATATTAAATTTGCCAAACTGGGTACAAAAGTCTGATGTAACAACTGTGTAAGATCTGTGTAAGATCTGAATTATAAAGGAACTCAGTAAATTCTACTATCTTTTGAAAATCATGTTGCTCCTAAGACGTTATACTTTTATCTAATCTGTGCTCTGCGAGTAGGGTTGTCAAAGTTCTGTAGTTGGTATTGGTAGGTAAGGTAACGCAAAATTGAGACTAATCGGCCCTCCTACTTAAATGGCCACTTTTCTATATTTTGTTCGCTAACTTAAAGCTTAAAAATAAGCAATTGAACGATCAAGTCATACGTCGCAAGTTTATGTAAATCACAGACATTGTTGTATTGTATGAAATTAAAAAGCCTAAAATACGACACGTAATTTTGGAGTTAATGGCTTATTTTTAATTTTTATGTTAGCGAACGAATAGAAAAGTGGCATGATGATGAATACATCAATGAGTAGAATATTATGATAAAACTCTTTTTTTTCATTTTTTGTAGTTCAATTTTTTTTGGATTAAAAAAAGATTCGACCGAAATATTTAAATTACATCAATCAACGAACTAGATCTTAGTTCGTTGACATCAATAGTGATTTTTTATTTGTTCTACGTAATATTTTTGTATCAAAAACACAAACGGAATAAACTAAACTATATTTTCTGCAAACCGTACTGAATACACGACACGTATACAAGTTCCGTTTTCTCAGCTGCCAGTTTATTCACTCAGCATGTAATGGCGGCAATGTAACTGGGTTGATCGCAATTTTCCTACCGCAAAACTCAATGGTTCGCCTTCAAATTATCGTGTTCGTTTCGACGTGCTATTTGACAACTGGCCCTTTTCAAATAAGTACTAATAATAGTGCTGACTCAATCTGACAACTGACTTTTAAGTGAAGTTAATTAAAGGCGGTAATATATGAGGCGTGTTTTTAATTAAACTTAGGCATAACTTAGTGAATGGGTGTCTGTTAGATATTGCTTTAGAGACGAAAAGCATAACTAAGTTATTTCATAAATTGTATTCACCTGCGTTAGGGAAGTATATCCTCTTAAAAATTGATTAAAGAAGTCTGCCAGAAACATTGCGTTTTCTAGAGGCAAACTAGAGAGGTCAAAAGGTTTAATAAAGAGTTTGGGATAGCTAAAATTTATTGACATTTACTCTGTAAACCAGAGTTATATATAGAAATTTCCTATCTTACAGGTTTACACTTACAAATATTAAAGTAGGTACACTATTCAACTTCCAAGTATAGGTTTAATGGTGCTAAACATAGAACTACCCTTTGTCCATTGTTTACAAAGCCTTTGCATAGCATACGTCCCTCGTGTGGACTATTTCGAGTTTTGGGACACCAGACAAGCATTGTGGACTGTGATTGATGGCCTCGTCTGGTGGGACCCTTAAATAGTGTGCAAGACAAAGCTCATAAGTAGTCCAAACTAAGAGTAGTTTAAAAAAAAGAATCGAGTGCAATTAGATTTTATAAAAACTATGTGCTTCTAACATAACGCCTCTGTGGTCTAGTGGTTCGCTCATCCATGTAAGACGCAGGGGTCCCGGGTTCATTCACAGGGGGGTACAATTTGTATTCAGTTTGGTTGGCGGTAGGGCTCATTTCAAGTCCGCCTGGCTAGCTACCATCATCTTACCTAAGTCTGACGCCATACCTAACAACAACCTAAAAATTGTTGTGTTCCGGCAGTTAGAAGTAAGATAGCCAGTTCCTCAGTGATGAGGATTCCGGGTGTAGTTCACTTCCACCTTCGGTTTTATCGTCACTTAACATCAGGTGATGAAGGCCAAGCACAATCCAGTTGTACATAAAAAACATTAGGTTCCTTTTTTAATCTTATGTTTTTTTATTTGTAAAAAGAGTTACTTTGTTGTAGTAAGTTCTTAAGTATTTCAAAGGAAAAATAATCAAAGGGAAATGTATAATGAAAACTCATCTTTGTTTTCATAAAGCATAGTATGTTGTTTGCTTTTTAGTATACTTTACGAAAATGGAAATTTATTGAAAGAACAATAGTAGTCTTTTTGCTAAACTTCTTAATTGATATTCTAAAACAATTTAATAATATCCCCGGCCAGATATAAAAAGATAATATGGTGAAACTCACTATGATGAGAAGCAAATCACGTGCTAGACAAGTACTGAACCGATTTTATGCACTTTAAAAAGTATTGAACTATCAATATAATACTTTCTCATAACTTGCGCTTTAACTAAGTTGAAGGAGAAGAGTCGTAGATAAGCCTGGAAAAACTTACCAACTTTATTATCAGAAGTGGATAATAATCTTGGAGATATTGGATGAAGATTTTTCAATCCTTAATAAATGTTTCGATAGAGAATAAAAAGTTTTTTTTGTTTCAATAATTTTGCTTTTTCTCTAGGAAGTCGTTAGTGTTCTTATACCTATGTTTTTTAATGCATAACGGGATAGTAATGTTAATGACGATAAGGCCGAAGGTGGAAGCGCACTACACTCGGAATCCTCATCACTGAGGAACTGGCTATCTTACCTCTAACTGCCGGAACACAAACTAAATTGTTGTTATGGCGTCAGATTTAGGTAAGATGGTGGTAGCTAGCCAAGCGTACTAGAAATAAGCCCTACCACCAACCAAACTGAGTACAAATTGTACCCCCTCTGGGAATCGAACCCCGGACCACTGCGTCTTACACGGGTAGGCAAACCACTAGACCACAGAGGCGGTTAAACATTATTTAGGTTTAATATATTATTTTTTTATGACTTAGTCCAGGGTTAAAGTCTTTTTAAAATTGTTGGGATCTAAATAATTCAGTAGTAGTATCGTCATTATTTTCAAATCAATCATGTTTTAGCTACTTAATACTCTATTCTATATAGTATATACTGTTAATTTTTAAGTGCTGTGGATTTTGGGATACTAAATAAAATAAAACTACAATAGATCTTCATGTGACACTGAAAATAAAATAATTTAAGTAGGTACATACTTTGTACTTATTCCTCTCATCGGGTAAAAGATCATGCTAAAATTTCTATGGGACTTCGACCAAAACTGCGATTTAATGAAATTAGTGGCAATATATATTATGTTGTCTTTAAATTCTTTTGGTATATTATGATTTCATTACACTTTGGGATATGGGAGTGGTAGAGGATTAGTGTAGTAATTTTTAATATTTTATCTTTATAACTCCAAAGTGCACTGTTTTATTTATTAAACGAGCCACCATAATTTGAAAACAGTGTCACCATTACAGCAGGCTACAAAGGGTTGGCGCGTCGCCTAACCTGCCCTGCCAATATAACCGTGCAAGAATAGATTAACTCTTCTAATTGCCCTCTGCCGGGAATCACCCTGGAACTCCGCCAGGGATTCCTGCCTGATCACATTTTTATTAACCCTTAAGCGGTTTCAAATAGACTCGCGTTTATTTAAAGCCACTTAAACATTGTTACGGGTCAGGTGCAGTGCGGTGAATTATTTTAAGTAGCTCTGAAGGCATTTTAAGAGTTCGAGCTTCTTTTCATTAACCATCCAGTACTGCATTCACTGCAGATATATTTGAAAGTTATTTACTATTACGTATTCTGGGACCTAACCTTGTAAATGTTAACTCTTTTCAGAAATGTTCACTTCTCAGGTATTAACTATTTTAGAAAGTTATTATCAACATATTTTAATGTTTTTCAATAAATACAGAAAGCATACAAATTACATACACCCAAAATAATATTCATTTACTTATTCAGCATAACCTTTAAGCGGGTACTTTTTATAGCGAAGTAATTATACATTATTACCTATTATTTTTTCTTGAAAGCTTACTCAAACTCGGGCAGATCTACGTTACGAATAAGAATTTATGATTGAGTGAACAAAATTACTCCCGATTTCAATTTGTTCAAAACTTTTGACCGGTTTAAAATTTAGACTGCGTAGGTAATCCTTTGAATCTTGGAGTTGGTGATTCCATTGTTATTTCAAGATAACAATAAAACGGTTCATACCATTCAAATTATATTATTGTAGGCAATTTTGACAAACTTTGCACAATTTCGTACGAAAGGAAAATTTTGTTAAGGCAAGGATTTAGAAAGTTTTATATTTTTGTAAATTTTAAAAATGATAAGAAATATTATTTGAGAATATATTTACCGTTTTGTGTTGAAGCCAAGTAACCGTAAACACAATATAGAGAGGGTACAGTAGTTGAGCTTAGCACTTGCGCGCTCGAGCAACGCACACATAGACATCTCTCACCGACACTGTATAACTGCAATCTCAAACCACTCTCAAAACAGTTCGAGTACGTGACGCAGCGGCGAGAGCTGTCTTTGTGTGTGTGCGATGCTCGAGCGCACGGGCGCTACTAGCTTAGCTTCGCTTTAGCTTAGTACTGCGGAGTACTAAGCTAAACTTCTGTTAGTCTTAAAATATACTATATCGGGATTTTCACCATGTACCTTTTTATTTTTCCCGAAAATCCCGATATAGTATATTTTAATAACGTTAATAACCATGGAAATTTAAAACAATATTCTGTTAGTCTCTCTATTTTGTGCCGTAAATGACTTACAAATGTTTTACAGTCCTACGTTATTAAATTAAAAGCACAAGAAACGCAACTATAGTTTTCTAGATATTTTGAAACAAATTATTTATTTTGAAAACAGAAAATTATTGTTATTAAGACATTTTACTTTTGTTTGTAATATTTCATCATAAGTATCAGCATTAAATTAAAAGCTTAACAATCTAAGTACCTAATCAACTTTTTGATAAACGTAGTCGTGACTAACATTTTTTTAAACAATTCAACGATCACTGATAGTATCTAATTTTGCTATAAATTTTCATCAAGGTAGCATATTTTAGTTCCTCACAACGATTTATAAAATCATAAAAAAGGAATAAAAACAAAACCTTAAAATACAAGGAATGATAACAATTAAACTAAATGCTTAAACCATTTTGCGGAAGTGATTTATTATTAAATTTAAGATAGATAGATAGATAGATAGATAGATGAACACTTTATTGCACACACACATTATTATTTAATTACATTAAAGAACAATTTACAAACTAAAACTTAAATCTATGGTGGGCAAAGGCGGCCTTATCGCTGGAAGCGATTTCTTCCAGGCAACCTTTGATTTAGGATAGGTAGTTGAGAAGAGATTTGAAGGGCAGTGCTACATATAAAAAATGAAAATGCGATACCTAAATAATCTAAGTTATCAAATTAATAAACTTACATACTATTATACTATTACAAAAAAAAAAAACTACATAAACCTAAATAGATAAATATGTGTTGCAAACTTGGATTTTGCTAAAAGGTAAGCGCGCAATTTAGTCTTGAATACAGCAAGAGATTGTGAGTGTCGAAGCTCAGATGGGAGGTTATTCCATAGGCTAGTCGCCGTAACCGTAAACGACTCCCTGTAATAACCAGAGCCGGGCAGAGGATTTCTAAGGAGATTGTCGGTTCTGCTCCGAAGTTCCCGGTTATGATCCACGCCAAGAGGCTGGAAACGCTCTTTAAGATAGGGAGGAGATCTAGGATCATAAAGGATTTTAAAGAGTAGTGTGAGAACATGCTCCTCCCGACGCAACCTGATAGGAAGCCACCCAAGTTCCTTTCTATATGCCGACATATGATCGAAGGTTTATTCGTTTTATTTACTACAAACTGTATAACTAACTTTTGATCAGATAGTGGTAAAATTAGCGGAATTTGTTTATGTACAAACTAAAATTAAGTAAGAAAGTGTTTCTTAAATTAATTTGTTTACTAACGATAATGAGATGGTTGATAATATGCTAAAGATCTTTTTTTAAATACATTTTTCATCAGTGTATGTAATTTTTCAAATATGATTTATCAGAGTAATTTTTCAAATAGACTCAAATTATAACCACAGCGTTATTTAATAAAGCCGCAACTTTTCAAAGAGAACATTAATCAAACTGGATAAATTCAATATTTAACTCTGCTTACGTCAGAAACTATTATTTTGAATCACGCCTGTTGATCAAGTTTTATAATCTGATGTTCAGATATACTTTTTAGATTTTATTGCATACTATTCATTCATTGAAATTTATTTCAACACATATAACTGTTTTTTAACATAAACTAAGGGATCGTCCCAATAGAAAGCGAATACGCGATCATCGCAAGTTCGCGCGAATTATAGTCGTACGAATCCGCGATCAAACATACTGGGGCCCTATTTTTGAATCCTTCGGCTCGTCTCGAGCGCTCTTTTTTACACGACTGACCAAAAAGGAGTGTATATGTGTTCAGGGTTCATGTATGTTTGTGGGTATGTGAGTCTCTTTATTCCACCATAACTTCAAAATGGCTCAACGGATTTGGATGTATGGGGTATCGTTAGAATCCTTACATCATTCCAAGTGACACTGGCTATATTTTTTTGAAAAAAGTTAATATGGCGACTGTACGACGCCATTTTCAAATGTGAAAAAATATTTTTTTCTTTAATTATTACAAATATGGGCATCAAATGAAAGGCCTTAATGAGCAAATTTAAAAACTATATGATTTGTCACTAAAATGTGTGAAATAAAAATTAATAAATTTAAAAAATATTAAAACACGACTGCCCTACCAAACACGAATTAAAAAGTTAAATAACAAGACGTGTTATTGCAGTCGGGGGACCTCTTTGATTAAAAATTGATCCACAAAACAGCCCCCCGACTGCAATGACACGTCTTGTTATTTAACTTTTTAGTTCGTTTTTGGCAGGGCAGTCGTGTTTTTAATATTTTTTAAATTTATTAATTTTTCTACTGATTTACGTCAAATGTCGAACGAAAATCAGTAGAAATGAGCACTCGACGCCAGCCGAAGGATTCAAAAATAGGGCCCCTGATGTCAAATAGGTGTCCTAATTGGCCTAACTTAAAACATCAATAAAACCAGACTAAGCCATTCTAAAACAGCACCTATAATAATAAAATATGCGTTATAATCTGTAAAAGGGTTTATCTATATTTTATATTTGCTCGCTTAAAAAGTGTTTATTAACGTGTAGAAGTATGTACTATTTTAAAGCAATTTTCTTAATAATAAAACACTTTTTACTGATTACAGCGCGTATATTCAGTTAATTCAGTCATCCCGTCACCGCGGTCCCTGGAAAGGTGTGAAAACGTCGGGAAACCAAAGAAAAATCAAAACTAAATAATTCTAATAAAACAACTGAATTAACTGAATCCGTAAAACATTTTTTATTTTTAATAATCTTTACGAGTGGAAGTGAAATTTTCTTTATAATTGAAGAAAATGAGCATTCTTGTAAGATTTACTTGTAATAGTATAAAATGGGTACTCACACTTACGTACAGTATGGATAATTGATAAAAAACAAGAAAATCAGTTCCTTACTTACATATTTTGTGAATTCTTCAGAATTGTCACACCAAAACGGCTTTGTTTGATTTGTTTATAAGAAAATATTGAGGCATTATTTCAACCTAATGCTCGAATTGAATAAATAAATGCAAATTTTAATTAAAAAATCAACAGGTAACAACAATGCTAAGTGATTCAACATTTTCGAATGTAATCGCAATAGGTAACCGTGAACAATCAGATTGAAAATTAATTTTGCTAACATTTGAACAATAGGTTCTTGCAATCGTAATTAGGTATTGAATAAAAATATTTTTTCACTACATTACAAATGAAATGAGGAACCATTTTGGGTAATTTTTAAAAGCTACAGATTACCTATTAACAAGCTTAGTGTTTTTCAATTTATTCTCCCAATGCAGAGAGTTTATTAGAGTTGCTTATTGCAAACTTCAAGTTTAACTATTTTGTTTACTTACTTTATTTTTCAGTATTTTAGTTTAAAAATGTAATCATAAGTTAGTTTGAATGTCTTTTATTCAGGGATTGAAATACCGTTTAAAAAATATAACGATATAAAAAATAACTTTAAAAATACCCTTAAAACATTTTATCGGTAAATTTACCGATAAAAATAATGTTAAAAATATTGTACCGGTAAAATTACCGTTAATATAGCGTTAAACTTTAGTACCGGTAAAATTATCGGTTAAAAATTAACGTTATTTATTGAAAAATTTAAACGTTAATTTTAAAGTAACGGTAACAAAAAGTAAGAAATAACGTTTAAATTAACGTTATTTACTGAAATAACGTTAATTTTCTTAAAATAACATTAAAATTAACGCTAATTATTGACATAACGTTAATGTTAAAATTCACGGTAAAAAAAATAACGTTATCATTCCCTGCTTTTATTGTGCTTTCATATATACTAATGTTTTTCATAATACTTAGGTGTATGAATCAAGTTATATTATTTAAGGAAGTAATCATTATTTTTCTATTTACTCATCAACATTAACATTTATAGTTTTCACATTAATTTGTAAAGCAAATGATCTTGAAAATCGATTAAAAGGTGCCAAATATATTAACCGGTTAACCTTTGTGGAGCAAAACGGATCTAAGTTATTTTAATTTATATAGCAACTTATCGACGGAAAGCAGATATTTAATTGCTCTAGCTAGTTCATATACATATTTAGTGCTTGTTATGTCACTGAAGTCCGTACTTGAGACTTCGTTCCATTCAATAGTGTCTTAAGTAAGAAAGCAATGTATTAGAAACTTAGTTCTTTTTGTTAAATTATTTTTGTTGTAATTTTCCCAATGACAATTCTTAATCCAGTAGGATTAACAATACACAGTAGTCCGCCTGGCTAATAGCTACCACCATCTTACCTAGGTCTGACGCCGTAACAACACTTTAATAATTGTCGTGATCCGGCAGTTAGAGGTGAGATAATCAGTTCCTCAGTGATGAGGATTCCGGGTGTAGTGCGCTTCCATCTTCGGCCTTATCGTCACTTAACATCAGGTGAGATGAAGACCAAGCACTACCCCTTTGTTCATAAAAAAACCTAAGGAACTGATTCTCCTCTCACTGCCGGAAAACAACAATTTTGAAATTGTTGTTATGGCGTTAGACTTAGGTAAATTGGTGGTAGTTAGCCAGGCGGACTTGAAATAAGCCCTACCACCAACCAAACCGAGTACAAATAGTACCCCCACTGGGAATCGAACCCGGGACCCCTGCGGCTTACACGGGTGGGCGAACCACTAGACCATAGAGGTGGCTAAAAAGGTGAAGGTCAAGCACTATCCTATTGTGCATAAAAAAAAGTTATGACGTTTTACCTAGCGGTGTGCCGCAGAGTCGGGTTTCTCTGGGCAGCTGCTTCTTATTGCAAAGGTCCTGGTGACATTTGTGCAGCCTTCGGCCATCTGGGTCAATGCAACCTGACTTTTTACTCGAGCACTCAAGAGTAATTTTGGTAAAGTAATTATTGATAAGCTTTGAATGTTTCGCTGAATGTAGGAAATAGTCAGCGTAACTAAAGAGTGAGAAACTGGTATCTACAACGTGTTACGAAAAATCCGTATTGCCGAATATGGTAGATAGTTGGCACCTTCTGCATACAGCCCCGGAAAATTATTATAAACCCTGAAAACCGAAACTTTTTCTATTTATGATAAACTGCATAGTGGCAAACCTAGACCGAAATTGTGTTTTGTTTTGCTTATTAATGGGTTTGAGAAAACAATAGTCTATTTGCGTCTAAGGTTGTCACTTTGCAGTTTTCCATACAAATAAAAATCTAAACTCAGACATGTGGATTTCAGGGCGGTACTCTCGTATCTTAACTGCCATAATGACTTCGGCGCATTGACCTTTGTCATAAGTTCATGATAATTTCATCCCATTGTGATCACCATTAAGTTGAATGCCATGTTATTGTTTCGCTTATATTAAATTAAAGTTATATTTAACAGTCATTAATAAGCTCCATGATTGAAATGGACAGTCGCGGTCAAATGAAATATTATGATGTGTCTTATTTAAAACATTCTGCTAAGTATAATAGAAAGGTATTAATCAGTGTAAGAATACATGATTGCATAGATTAATTATGTTCTTTATTACAAAGACGCAAAATATTCCTAAAAGCTAGAAAAAAACATAATGTAATTAATAAAACAAAAGTGCAATAATAATAATTGGATCTAAGCATATCTAAGCTCTAAATCAAGATTTATGTAAGTACATACTCAATCATGGAAGTTATTTTATTTCTGTGATCTGTGGATGTTATGCAAGTTATTGTTACATTTGCACTACTTTCTACGAATTCTATAAAAGAATTACCTACTTTATAATAATTTGAAGGGTATAGTCATAAAAAGCAACTGATACAATCTTGATGAGAGTCGAAGCAAGCCCATTAAAAAAACCGATGCACTCTGATAAAAAGTGACTTGTAAAATATACCTCATTATGTGGGTGGGGCTCACAAAAAGTGTACCTTATCGAAATTTTTCGTGGACCTTACTTTGAAAAGCTATAAATCATTATTTAATTCCAGGAAAAGATTGCTGTTTTCTGTACATGCTTCAATATATTCACATGTAATAATATCAGGCCAATGCCATATCAAAACATTTAAAATAACAACAAAAATTATTGGCTATCAGTAGGAATCATTTCTAGTTCCATAGAAAAAACAAATGTCCCAGCCCCTTGTAAAAATCATAAAATTATTTTTTCATCGTGTAGCCTATATGTACAGGGCAATTTTTATTTAATAGAGTAAGGTATTGGAACTGATCTATAATTAATGCGTCAATAAACCGGAATTATTACAGTTATAATAATAAAAACGTTGAATTTAAAAAGTGTCCTCCTTTTATTTTACGTGTGTTATAGTCAGTTTTGTTACAATAGTAGTGTTTTGTTATTGAGGAGAGAAACACTTCACATTATTTTTTTATTATGTTGGTCATTGCATTTTATTGACTTTTTGGAAGCAATTTTTCATGGTAAGTAATAAAATAGTTTTTTTTGAACTCTTTAGTCTTAAATTAAATACTATAGAATAATTCATTTTCCCCTTTAATTACATAGCATTTGAAATTGCTACACGACTTTGAAGTTACTTTTTCACGCGTGTTTGTTCACTTTGTTACGTGGGTGACGACATTGTGTAACGTGACACACGTGAATTCATGCTCAAAAAAATACTTTGTATTACTTAAAACCAAAATTTTCTATTGTTAGATGTCATAAAATCATGTCTATTCATAGGCTCAATACTTATAAAGTCAAACGTATAGTTTTTCACTGTGTATACTGACTTTAACATTAATTCCAATGTGTTACGCATTTCCAGTGTGTTATCGTGTGTTACAATTTCCCGTGTGTGATGGTACATTTTTTCTGAGCCCCACCCATGTATTATTCTCAATAGTACACACCACAGACCATACAACAAGTACTTAGGTCTGTGGTACACACTGATAACCTGGGGGTCTACAAAGGCAAGATTGTAATTACATATAGTTTGTGTAAAAAGTCAGTTTACATGGGTTATTTCAAAAATAATTTTAATACCCATCTAAATTCCCAACAACCCCACCAATACCCATCTAAATAAATTTAAGTAAAGCTATTTTTACAATTAGAATTTTGACAGCACCAACAGGGTTACCAGTATAAGCTTTTATAAATAATTTAATAATTTCTCATGTAAACTGACTTTTTAGACAGACTCTAAGAATATTATATTGTTCATCATAATAATGTTTCATTTTCCAAATCTTAAAATGTTTTTATTAATCATTAAATAAAAAAAAAAACATTATCGATCTCAAATGAAAACCACGCGGGAAGAATAAGGCATGTCAGTAATTTTACATTTTGTGAGAAAAATGATTTTTACGCTCGGACATTCTTTGTTATTAGTCAGTTTTTTCAAATTTAATATCTGAAAAAATTACATTCCTTATTCTTCTCGCGTGGTCTTCAAAAATGATTCTAATATGAAATGAATTGTAGATTTTAATTCATAAATTAATGACACTACGCATTTTTAAATTTGAGATTTTTGCATTTACAATGCTATTTTTAAACAATACTAAATAATATACTAGAAAAATACGACTCGCACCAGATCAATACTCAGTGACTCGGTAGCTCAGCGGTCAGAGCATTGGACCGGATATCCAAAGGTCGCGGGTTCGATTCCCGTCTGAGTATTGATCTGGTGCGAGTCGTATTTTTCTAGTATATTATTTAGTATTGACACTACGCATTTCAAAAGATTTCTGTTACAAATCAGTAAATGTTTCATCTACAATTTTGTCATCTTAAACCCCTGATGTATGAGTAATTGAGTATGTTTAATGCCGTTACGATAAGAGCTGAGTGAACTTCACACGTCGCGCACTTCACCTTGAACTATATTTCGTGAAAAAGTGCCCTGTCATGCATCGTGGGCGAATATTAATAGCGCGATGATTTCTGATATAACTGGCATGACAATGGTAATGAATGACAACCATGGGAAGTCCGTAATGTGGTCATTGTTTTATAGATGGTAAGACGGGAACCAAAAAAAACAGTTAAAAAAACATCTATTTGATACATTAGCATTAGAGGCTGCATTAATTAATAATGTAATGTATCAATATACGCTGGAGACCTAATTTTTGCTGATAAGTAAGTTTTACAATAGAATTAATAGTCGCTAACAAAATTACCTAGGTACAAGAAATGGAGTAAATAAACACTTATTGAACAACGTACCATTGCTCGTAAGTGTAACTTGAGTGAATTAAAGAAAATGATAGTTTTTAGTTGTAAAAAAAAAATGAGCAGCCGTTTTGCTTTAGTCGTCCCGTGACCACGGCCCCTGGAAAGGTGTTGAAATGTCGGGAAACCCAAAAAACCAACAAATCAAAACTAATTATAATTTTAGAATAACATCTGAATAGAAAAGATATGCGCTGTAATCCGTAAAAAGTGTTTTATTTCTAATGAACTGTACGCGTGGAAGCCTTAGAAGTGTTTAAAATGATAGTTATTGTTTCTTCATCAATAGGGTATTTTCCAAATTTTTGAAAACTGTTTATATTTAAAGATTGGGACGAACAATTCAACAGAATAATAAAAATAAATTAATTTATGACTTTTTTCTCCATTAAACCAATTAAAATCAAATTTATTTTTGATGGTTTTGAATTTACCGCCAAAACGCTCGGTTCGATGACCTCTACTGTGTGACGTCAACTTTGTGTAAACAATTTTAACACCTTTATAGTCTGTGCTACAATTTACTCTTTGATTTACACAAAGTTGACGTCACACAGTAGACGTCATCGAACCGAGCGTTTTGGCGGTAAATTCAAAACCATTAAAAATGAAATTGACTTTAATTGGTTTAATGGAGAAAAAGGACATTATTTAATTTATTTTTATTTTTCTGTTAAATTGTTCGTCCAAATCTTTATATATAAGCTGTTTTCAAATATTTGGCGAATAGCCTATTGTACTCGAAATTGAACTTCATACTTTCAGAAATGTCAACACTCTGACTATGGTCTGACAAAGGTCATTAAGGTCATGGTATGCCATGAATCATGTCAACTGTCCATTCGTTATGCTGACCTATACGGATTGTATGGTAATTTGTCAATGTTTTGATTAAAAAAGCCTACTTACGTCGAATTGGTCCGGTCTAACGAAAATAGCTTGACACTTTGTCATACCATCTTTCTCGACATATTTATCACAGTTTGTGAAATTTGTCAAAAAAGATGCTATGACAAAGTTCTACTTTCAAGCGACTTCAAAGTCGCTTACTGCTTACTGTACTTTTTTATGAAATATAAATTCTCATATGTAGATGTGTTTTTGGGGTATGCATAACAATGCCGAAAATTCATAATACATACGACCGAAATATCGACGTATAAAAGACCTATTTTCAAAATACCGAACATCCTAAATGTCGATATCCGATTCACCGAAACTTGAAAGATCGATTTATCAAATGACCGAAAGTTCGAAATCCCGAAAGTTCGAAATACCGAAAGTTCGTAATCCCGAAAGTTTAAAACCCCGAAAGTTAAAATGTCGATACTTATAACTTACTCTACCTACACAAACACATACATTTATGAAAGTAGGCGCTGCGGTTAATTTGTTTTACCCAAAAATGCTTGTAAAATGGTCATTATTTTGACGAAATCCACCAATCGAGTTTGAAATAGTTTTTTTCTGGCGCTTCGCCGGCCGCTGCCGCGGCACGCTCGCTTCGCTCACTCGGCTCGCACGCTGGGTTCATGTCAACTTAACATGCTCGTCGCTACGCTCCTCGAACCTATCTCGTGACCTATGGTTTCTAAGTCCCAGTATACTAGTTTAGACTAATTTCCGGCAGCTAAATTAGCTATAAAGCATTTCAGGCAAAGCCCAAAGCCTTTTTTAATTATGATAGCTTGTTGTTTTTGACTAATTCGTTAATTCGGTATTAAGTAGTTCGGGGTATAGAACGTAGGTATATTAACCCTCGGTTTTTAAAACTTCGGGATTTAGTCTTTTAGTTAAAATGTCCTTTTGGCCTTTTAAACGTTCGGCCAAACAACCATTCGGCCTTTTAATTTTCGGTCTTTCGTCGATAGGTCTTGTAAAATTCGGTCTTTTCTACTTCGGCATTGTAATGCATACCCGCTCGCTTGGTGTTTTTGGCTTGTTATAACAAGCGAGATTTTATAGGCAAACTTGACACTTTACGTACAATTTTAATACTTATCTGCAGACATGGATGATTCACTATGATGCCTCAGACTACATACAAATTAAACAACTATGAATTAGGCAAAGCAACCAATGCTTTGACAAGGCAGGGTTCAATGCAGACTGTTACATTTCTGAATGGGAGTTGTTTGTAAACGAGCTGTATTCATAACTTCTACGAAATCTTGACACATTCAAGACAAATTCATTGACTGTATTTACCAATGTAGAAGTTACTGCCAAATTCCTGTTACCTATTTAGGTATGAGTCGACATCGGCAAATATTTCAGCTGACTGCAGGTACAAATATTTGAGCGTTGTGGGATTCCTGTCCATGACCTTTGGATTTAAATTTAGGGTCGCTTCAGTAGTGAAGCGACCCTAAAATTAAATCCAAAGTTCATGGACCTATAGTTGCTATGGTCATGGTCATGTTACGCGTAGGCATAGCAGTATTAGGAGGTATGAACGTCTATACAAAAAAAAATTGGGAGTTACAAGGCGTGATAAAGTTTGGCCGCATGTTGGAAACTGATCTGTAGGCTGTTCTTAACTAATATTGAGCTGGGCCAAACTATCCTTACATATGAATCCAAACGTCGGCGGGTTGAAGTAGCGTTCTGCCCGGCTTCATTCTAAAAATTATAACTGTCCCGGTTTAGCTAATAGGTCAAGTGTGGTGTCAATTTCAGATAAATCAATAACGTAGAATTAATTTCTAGCATAAAAAAATGCAATTTATGTAGCAGTTCCTGAAAAATTGCTCAATAACCAAAATATTCAACTACATATTTTTACTTTTAATCACTGTAAAAATTAAACTGGTGCATTTATTTCCAAACAAAAATATGTTATTAAAGCCTATTCAATGCCAATTTGAAATACTATAACATTTAAGTACCTTTACACACAGTAAATAGAGGAAAAAAAAATAACGTCGCGCGACAAGAGCCTAGAGTGCACTTTCGAAATAATTATTATGTTACAAATAAATTTATCTATTACTTTGCTTCTTACAAAATTTTGGATAAATCTAATAGTTCATGAGATAAAATGATTACAATATGGCTTTACTTTTCTATCGTTTTAAAAAGAAACGCCATATTGTAAATCATTTTATCTCATAAACTATTAGATTTATCAAAAAATTTACGAGAAGCAAAGTAATAGATAAATTTATTTGTAACATAATTGTTTTATAAAGTTTTTGTAGAGCACTTATTATTTTTGAGTTATCTTAAAAATAATAATTTGTTCGACAAAAAAATATATCAGAAGTAGCCGCCATTTGGATTCTTATGTAAGGACAGTTTGGCCCTGCTCAACACTAGTTATGAACAGTCTACAGTACTGTTTTCATCATGTGGCCAAATTTTATCAGGACTTGTAAGGCCCATGATTAATTTATATGGAGATTCATAGCTCTTCGGGTTAATTTGTTCTATACTTCTGTAAAGCTAACAGCATTTGCTACAATTTGAGCCTAACCCGAGTAGTCTAGGTCCATTGATTGCAGAGACATAGCTAGTCAAAGATGGTAATTTATCATCATCAGCCTATTATCGTCCACTGCTGAACATAGGCCTCTCGGAGTGCACGCCACTGAGCACGATCCGCGGCTATAAGCACGATCCGCGGCTATAGGTAATTTATATCGAAAGTGAACTATAGGCTCTCGGCGCGCGACGTTCAAATATTTTTTCCGCTATTTTTGGTTTGTAAAGGTACTTCAAAGTTGTATTATTTCAAATCTGCATTAAATAGGCATTAATAAAGTATTTTTTGTTTGGAAATAAATGCACCAATTTAATGTTTACGGTGACTAAAAGTAAAAATATGTAGTTGAATATTTTGGTTATTGAGCAATTTTTCAGAAACTGAAACTTTTTATACTAGAAATGAATTCTACGTTATTGATTTATCTGAAATTGACACCACACTTGACCTATTAGCTAAACCGGGACAGTCATAATTTTTAGAATGAAGCCGGGCGGAACGCTACTTCAACCCGCCGCCGTTTGGATTCATATGTAAGGATAGTTTGGCCCAGCTCAATATTAGTTAAGAACAGCCTACAGATCAGTTTCCATCATGCGGCGAAACTTTATCACGCCTTGTAACTCCAATTTTTTTTGTATAGACGTTCATACCTACTATATACTAATAATATTGTCGCACATATTTGGATTCGAAATTCTAAAAGCTTAATTTTAAGTTTTTAATTTTTTTTAAAGTTAGTTAATTTGTAATTTATTTGATGAAATTTCTGATAATAGAATAGAAATTCCTTGATATAGTACGTTCTCTAGAATCTTAAAACTAGTGACGCAAATATCGATAGACGTCCAATTGTTATCGCTATTTTCACGACTAATAGAATCCGCATTCAAGGGTCTCTTCATTAAAACTTTGTCGAAGAGAAAGTTTAAGTTTTTCCACAAAATTAATGTTTTGACTCAGACGAGCACTGTTTACATTCGATTCGAATATTTATAGGCAAGCTTTGTGTAAACCTTCAAACTTGTTTAGTTCGCAGAAGTTGGTTGTAACGATTTATGCAGATTGAATGGGGAAGGCAACTGTCAAAATGGCGCTGCGTACGCTTGTTCCACGAGAGCTATGAAAACAAAGGCCTTTACTTTAAAAAAATCGTTTTTTTAGCTTTAAAATGATAAAATTCTGTGTAATAGGCTTTAAAAATGTTGGCACTTACACATTTCCGAAAAATCTGGATATGGAAAAAATTGATAAATTCCGTAAGAATAAAAACGTCTTAATTTGGCTTTCAATTACGGCATTTGCATTGGGTATTTTTCGGCAATAAATACCACAAAATAAATACCTATTTTCCCATACATTTTGTTCTTAACGTCTACTGTCTTTTTTTTGTTAATATTTGTTGTTTCTCTTTTGGTTTTGCTTTATGATCTGGTTTGTTTATTTGGGTAGAGAAGGATAGAAGCTATTTGATACTTCTGTCCATAGTGGGTCACAGAGGAAAGTTTAAGATATATACAGACATCTACAATTAGCTTTGCGTTGCCAACCCCATGTGAATGATTGTCATAATTTTATTGACGACAATAACATTAGAAAATTAATAACAAAGAGTTTTGAACTGTTAATTTTAATGTACCCCCATTCTGGATATGTTTCAGTCTAACGTGGAACTTTTATTCACTAGCAGCCACCCCCTACTTTGTTCGCTTTGAACCTTCCTTAGTTAAGGGTTGAATTTACAATAAATGATTCTCTCTGCTCATCTGTCTTATAAAATATTTCTTGTTCCTAATAGCGCTGGTCTGTCAGTCCATCAGTCAACAGTCGTCAGTTTTCATTTTACTAGATAGATATACAGGGTTATTTGTAAGGCTGCGTTCAAACGATAACACACGACCCGACCTCAACCCGAAGTCAACTCAAACTCACCTCAACCGCAGCCCACCTTGAAATACATAGCTTACAATTTTGAGTCTTATGACACATTAATAAGCTCTTGTGTTTGAGGTGAGTTCGGGTTGAGTTTGAGTTGAGTTTGAGTTGAGTTCGGGTTGAGGGCGAGGCGTGTGCAGTTGCATTGACAAAATATAACGGAGCTTATTAATGTTATAAAACTCAAAATTGTAAGCGCTGTATTTCAAGGAGTGGGCTCCGGTTGAGTTCGAGTTGAGTTTGAGTTGAGTTCGGGTTGAGGGCGAGTCGTGCGCTATCGCTTGAACGCAGCCTTAAACAACATCATCCTCGTAGGAGTAGATTGCCAACATCATAAACAACAACATTTGTTCTACAACTTTTCCGAAAACGGCCTATAAAATTCGACTTTTCATACAAAACTCGATCAGCTGTTCAGACACTTTGTATGGAAAGACGATTTTTTTGTCTGTTTTCGGAAAAGTCGTAGAACAAATGTTGTTGTTTATGATGTTAGTAATCTACTCCTGCGAGGTTGTTGATGTTTTACTAATAACCCTTACCTTCTTTATTTTATTTTTATACTTCTTGCCCTAATAGCTTAGTTCTTATGACCAATATGAAGTGATTTCCTAGATAAAAAAGAATATTTCAGTGACTAACGCTGGGAGTTTCATCACTGTGGCTGCCTTATAATTAAAAAGTTTGCATATTTCATTTTAATTTTCAACTAATTCGTTTAATTAAGGTCGTCCTTTGTGAGCTCCTTGCTCGCTTATGTCTTTATTGCAAAATGTCTAATTAGCGAGAAAAATTACGGCAATTTAACGCGACACTTGCCGAGGATTCGTTTATGAAATAGTCGTGTCTTGATGAGTCACTACACTATTTTATTTCTAATGGGAAAAGTAAAATAAAAAATTAAAGTTGTTACAAATATTTTAAAATTGACAAAGACAAGATAACTATTACGTACGAAAATCACAAAATACTCGTTACAGTTTCCATCAAGAATAACCTAGATAAGAGTACAAAAAACGTCACTTCGAAATAACGCCCCACTTTCAAACTGGAAGCTTATGTTGTCACTTCTTTGTTCCTTACTATTTAAAGTCGAATTTGAAAAGAATAGTATTAGTTGAATGTGAAAATAAAATAAAAAGTTTGACATTTTGTCTTCTACGTTGCCAGATAACTTGATTTCTTGACAATCTCTTTTCTACCTATTTATGATTCTACACAATATAGATTCCGCACAACTGCCATTGATCAAATTCTCTATTCCACACAGTCTTCAGTTTTATACAAACGTATTTCTTCTTATTCGCGATTCTACACAATATGGACTCCGCACAATCTTTCAAAAAGAAGTTGACTTTGGCGTGCTATTTTAGTACTTAGTTTTTTAATCAATATTTTGTTTACTAGGAGAGCTTAATCAGAATCTTCAAAAATAAAGGCTAATAATATAGTTACAAGATTTAGTTTTAGTTCGCAAACTATCTTAAAATGATACCAAGGATGACGCATCACCGAATAAGGTAATGGCACTTCTCATATTTCAAAGCTCAAAATTACGAAAGAAGGACTAAATAGTTGCAAAATAAGTGAAACATTGAGGCAAGGTACAATTTAAGGCAAGTGCTCTTGCGCAGATTCTTTGTGCTAAAATGATTGCGATAGTAGGTAAGTATAACCTTTGTGTTATTTAAGTACTTGATTCAGAATCATAGTAACTATGTGATATGAATTACAAATGACTACTTGACTAGCAAAGCACTATGTATGACTTAGCAATTGAAGTAAAAACTGTGAAATAGTATGAAAATTTAATAATGACATATTGTTTAATTAAGTAGTAGGTACAATTGATTGCACCAAGTGCACAATAACGAAATATTTTATTTGTAAAGAAAGAATTTTATAGTGTGTTGTGCGCCCTATAAAAGAGTTAGCAAGAGTACATAATTCGATATTTCTGAGAACGACACAAAAATAAATAGTAGAAGTACCTACTTCACAACCTACAAAAAATTCGTCTGTAATTTTAAGATACTATTTGAAATATCAGGTATCTTTTTAAAACATTATTCTTTATTATCGATGCAGTACAAGAAGGAATGTCAAACAGTCCGATTGAATTCTATGAGTGATTAAGAAAAATGATTTCATTTAGAACAAATGCGTTTTTTCAACCTATTTCATATTTCTTACATTCTACAGCTACAAGTATGTATGTGATGTCAAAACCACTTGAAAAACTTGCATTAAGAATGTTCTAAGTGCAAATGTCTAAAGTAAGTAAGGGCATGACTAAGTCATTTATCAAATTGATTAATAGGTAAGTATTTATTAGGGTTGTTAACTATCATTACTTATGGACAAAACATATGAATGAATCTCCTATCATGGAAATAGGCTTGACATAGTAGATAATTTGTGCTCATTTGAATTTATATAAAATCATCATTTATGACATCAAAGTCATTTAAACTACTTGGATTTTTTATGCATAACGGGATAGTGCTTGGCCTTCACCTCACCTGATGTTAAGTGACGATAAGGCCGAAGGTGCACTACACCCGGAATCCTCATCACTGAGGAACTGGCTATCTTACCTCTAACTGCCGGAACTTAACCATTTTTAAATTGTTGTTATGGCGTCAGACTTAGGTAAGATGGTGGTAGCTAAAGCTAGCCAGGCTGACTTGAAACAAGCCCTATTTACCACCAATGGTAACATAATCCATACCTAATCTTTGTTTTCTACCAACTCGTACATATTAGTAACTGAGTTTTAGTGATGCTTCCAAAAACGGGAAACAAACTCGACAACTAGGTATATTGTTTATGTAATCCAGATAAAAAGACTGACTTTGATTAACTGACATTAAAGCAAATACTAAAACTGTATCAAATAATAATAATAGGGTTTTAAGGTAATTATACGTGGGCGACAGGCAAGATTGTTACTGCTTGGTGTGTTATAGGTATTACTGAAAGTTCGGTATCATAATAAATCTATGTATCTGCTTGAAATTCCACTCCCCGTGGAAGTGTCTCCGATATAATATGGGTAGGTGATACTAGCTTCTGTCTATGACTTCGTCCGCTCGGACCCTAGGAAACCTGACCATTGACCAGGATAAAAAATATCTAAGGCTATAAATGTGTGCCTTTTATCCAAATTCGTTCAGCTTTTTTTGAGATCATCAACATCCATACTTTAACATTTACAATGGATTGGAATGGACTTATAATGAATCAACATCCAAACTTTCACATCAGGAAAAAGCAATGTCCGTGTCTAGTTCATGAACATTTTTCAAATCTATTTTACACCACCAAGCTACAAATAATTAACAAGTTATACCATGTGTAAACCGGTAGTTAAAAGTTGTTAAACCTCAATAATAATTTTAAATTCTCTCTCACGATTAAAGCTGCCTTGGGCTTGAATATTTCAGTAATGTGTAATTGAGTGTTATTAAAATTCTGTTATCAGAGACGTAACTTTAATTCCGATGTTCTGGGAAAGAATAATTTTTAGGGTTCCGTACCCAAAGGGTAAAAACGGGACCCTATTACTAAGACTCCGCTGTCCGTCTGTCTGTCTGTCTGTCTGTCTGTCACCAGGCTGTATCTCATGAACTGTGATAGCTAGAAAGTTAAAATTTTCACAGATTATGTATTTCTGTTGCCGCTATAACAACAAATACTAAAAACAGAATTAAATTAATATTTAAGGGGGGCTCCCATACAGCAAACGTGATTTTTTTGCCGTTTTTTGCTCGATATTAATAACGACAACAGGTAGACAGTTGAAATTTTCACAGATAATGTATTTTTATTGCCGCTATAACAACAAATACTAAAAACAGAATAAAATTAATATTTAAGGGGGGCTCCCATACAACAAACGTATTTTTTTTTGCCGTTTTTCTTGGTACGGAACCCTTCGTGCGCGAGTACGACTCGCACTTGGCCGGTTTTTAGTTTTATGTGAGTTTCAATACCTAGATAGTAAGTATTTATTATATTTTACAACAACAAAAAAAATGGTAAATCTGTGATATAAAAGACGAAAAGAATGTTACTTTAAAAAATATTATCACTACTATTTTTTTTAGTAGTCGTTTTATGTTTATCGCTATATTTTTGTTCTTGGTGTGTCGTCCAATGTACTAATGACGTCACTGTATTTTTGCGAGGCAGTAATTCCGATTTTGCAATTTCCAGTTTATATGCGCGTACGAAATGGCGCATTAATTATATAATCTAGTTCAGCCAGTACCTAGCGTGAGATATGGCACCAGATTTTATTAATAGATAAACATATACTAGTAGGCAGTCTCAACTTAGTTACTTGTTGAATCAAGAACATTGAGTTGACACATGAAAGTAAATTACAGAATTAGAATTCCGCAGAAGCGTTCAAAATAATGACGACCAAACTGTGTGTTTTGTCTGTAAATTGAATATGTGATTCGAATTGCTCCACTTAGTTATTTCAGTTACCGCGTATGTTCAATTTGGCTTGAAATAAATTGCTAATGTGAAGGAAACGTAATAATAATAATAGACAGTGTTCTGTACATGAAGACAAAACATAAAACCAAGAAAAACAAATTAAAAGAAAGTAAGTACACCAAAAGTTGCTTTATTTGTAATGACAATCTAGTTTAGGCAACCTTGATTGAGTACTAAGAAAGATGAGAAAAGGGAAGTAGAGGAAAAGGAGAGTGGGTGCAATTGAATTGAAAGGGCTAAGTTTACCCTAAACTTTAAAAGCAGACTAAAAACTTCACCCTGAAAAATTTATCAAATATAATTTTTAGTTTTATATCTATAACTAGCGGCCGCCCGCGGTTTCACCCGCGTGGTTCCCGTTCCCGTGGGAATATCGAGATAAAAAGTATCCTATGTTTTAATCCAGGCTATCTATATTATCTGTGTGCCAAATTTCAACCAAATCCGTTCAGTAGTTTTTGCGTGATTGAGGGACAAACATCCAAACCCACAAACTTTCACATTTATAATATTAGTAGGATTATAAAAAATATCAAAGGTACCTCTGTTAAATTTTTCAGGGTGAAGTTTTTAGTCTGTTTTTAAGGTTTAAGTGCAAAGATGGATGCTGCAAATGACAAAAATAATAATAAGTGTGGTTGTACTTTATTCAGTCAACGTCCGAGTTGCCCGAATGGAAAATCTATTGTGTCTCATTTTTCGGGGCTTGAAGGATTAAAATGGAAACAGTCACCGTAGGTTGATCAAAGTCAAACTAAGTTTATAGGCCGGTGTAAGTTGTAAACAACATGAATTCACAATGCACCTAACCTACCTGTCAACATTGTTTTGCTTTCAGATCCTACAGCCGTTTGAATGACAGATAATAGATAAAATCGAACAAGAGAGAGGAGGGATGGCAATTCTCATACATATGACACAAAACATTAGTTCCATTTCACTTGACACCGTCTATCGACATTGTTATAGAATAATATATTTCCTTCGCATGTAACAACGACCTCACGAATTTCCGCTTACCTATTGGTGGTTTCAGTGAACTTTAATTTATTCCTATGAAGCTCGTATTTATAATTTGATCATTATAGTAAATGTAAATGTAGTTGACACGAATGCCATCTTAATTCTTCAATGCCCGCGTGGCCGCATGCAGCCGAACAACAATAGAAAATATATTTGTGTCTCATTTTCTGTGTGTAGAAGTGTACAAGGTGTGTAGAAGTGTAGAAGTGTGAAATACAAGGCATAACTTCCTATAATGTAAAATATACGAATGATGTCGAATAAAGTAATTTTATTTATTTGTAAAGGTTTGACTGTAAATAAGTAGGTAGAAGGTAAAATACAAAAACCACATCCGTCCACAGAAATATATACTTTAAGTAAGGCGAGTGCAACAGTGCAACAAATAGTTAAACTTTTGTGATAACAAACGAAACATGATTCCAATTAAGAGTACCGAGAGCGAAAGCGGCGCCGTGGTAAATTTAATTTATTATTTTAAATTACAATTTTGTAATAGATAAAAAAACTATACGTAAAATTATTAAGGCCCATAGTCTAGTATTATAAGAAGGTGTCATTACATTCCCTCGATGTCATTTCCAGAAGTAGATAGCAAAACTACTAAAAGTGGCCGTTTTTGACACATTTGCTATTTACTTCTACGAATGACTACGAGAGAAAAGATACCTACTAAAAATACAAGACTGGGTCTTAAAAACTCCAGGGGCCGTACCGGCTAACGAATCGATTATCGAAAAGTCTGCTGGGTTTCAAATTTAAACAGATAAATCGAGCCCTAATTGGGCCATATTGGCGAACCCCAATTCATTGTGTCACACGAACATCGTTATCCTACGAATTACGTCAACAGAATGTGCAAGGCGAAATTCCTTACTTTGATTTTTCTGTTTTAAGTTGAAACCCAGCAGACTTTTCGATAATCGATTCGTTAGCCGGTACGGCCCCAGGTAAATTTTAATTTATTTTTCTTTAATCAACATGAATCCCTTTCTTTTAATAACTTAGAGCATTGAATTGGTTAAATGCTCTAAGAATAAAAACCTCTGAGGGCGCAACTTTCGGTATAGAATTAGGGTTGCCAGATCGGAAGTCCAAAATATCTGGAGAAAAATCGAAAATGTCGGGATTTTGCGGTTGTTATCGGGAGGAATGATTATTTAAAATAATTGTAACTAAAATGCCTGTTTATAGTAAGAAAACAGCCGCGCAGCGCGATTTTTAGTTAGTTGCATCCACTGATCTTTCAAGTTTTCATCTTGCCTGGCAATTGTAAAAAAACGGCCGCGCAGCGCGATTTTCAGTCAGTTTTATCCAATAATTTTGTAATCTGTGGTTTCATCCGTGAAAATTATTGCTTTCTAGAGAACTTTCGGAACAGCCTGATTTTGCGGGAGCTTTTTAGATTTTTCGGGAGTCGGGAGATCACCTGCAATTCCGGGAGAATCCAGGCGAATCCCGACCATCTGGCAACCCTATATAGAATGCATCTAGATCAGGGATTCCCAAAGTGTTCAAAGTCAAAGTCAAATAAGCTTTATTCAATAAACTTAATAATTAAGTACTTTTGAATCGTCTATATTTTCCTACCTCCCGTTCCAGACTTTTTTAGCTGACAAGAAGAACGAGCGCAAGAAACTTATCAGCTGTAACAGCCATAAGTAATGATACTCGTATTTACAAATTTGAATATATCGTTACCAGATAAATACAACAGGGTGACAGGATTATTGGCAACAACATAGATTTATTAAGTACTTATAGTAGCAAGTTATGTGTTACATCATTTCCACGCATTTTGATCTTTACAATAATCGTCTACTTTATAATAACCTTTACTCTTGAGCGAATTTTTAACATGGTTTTTAAATTCATGCAAAGGAAGATCAATCACTGTTGTGGAACTTTATTAATAAAGGCTATGCCTTTCCCCATAAATGAACCTCTAGTTTTTGCAAGCCTAAATCTTGGAACGGCAAGTTTATCAGCAGGTCAATATTGACCCCTTTGGGTCGAAATTGGTTTCCCAGAGATCGACATAAACGAATAATTATAATAATAGAGAGAGAGTCTCTTGCCCAAAATAGATTGGAAATCGCTGATCTAGAGTCTAGAGAGAGACCGATGTTTTTCCGAAGCAAACTATACCTTCGCTGAAAATTATGTAGATAGGATTTCGCCAGGTAAGGAGGCAGTTAATTTTCAAAGACTCGACAATTATTTGCTCAGATAAATCTCCCGCTCTCTACATAAAAGGGGGAATTTCAGTAGTTACGTATCTACCTACTCTATACATATAATAAATTTGTAGCTGGCATATGTCTGTACATAGATTACATTTTATAAGAATAAATAAAAGACGGGTACTGTAAAAGAGCAATAGAATCAATAACATTTTTTTTTCTGCATGAAGAGTATGTACATTTTCCGGCAAAAATCTTGACGCTCTTTCGATGGAGTGAGGATAAGTTCGCGCATGTGCACTTGCGAGAAACCAATAGCGCGCGCCCCTCTCCCGCCGTCCGCGTACCTCACCGCTACGCATACCCAAAATACGCGTTCTGCGCGGATGATGGGTGGGGATTCCCACCCGAATTCAAAATGTTTGGATGCAGCCTATAGACAGAAATTTAACTTATGTTTTATCATTGAAATTTTGTGAGCAGTTGCGATAATTATAAGGAAATTTTTTGTCGATGCAGTTTTTCAAAATTTTGGGGACAACGCATAAAAAAAACATTCAGCCATTTCGAAAAATGATTAAAAATGTCATAAACGCAAGGTCTACAGTTCACAGTACCACTAGTTTATTTGTGAATAAAGTCTTCGCAGGCGAAGTCACGTATGGTCGCTATAGTCATTAATTAAGGAGCGAACAAACACGTGGATGCCTTTGGAGTAATTGTGAAATTAACGCTAATAGTTTGATTAGATTGATACGGCGATAATTGTGGGTGATTACTGAGTGATAAATGGATCTAATCCTCGGAATCTGTGTTAAGTTTAACGACTTAATTTAAACTTTAAGTAAGTTGTTTGGCTTAACATTTTTTTGGGAAAATCTATTGAGTATTATTACCTAGTATTATAAAATATTGTTCAATAAAAATTTCACCAAATAGTATTTAAACTTTCACTTTTATGCTTGATAGCTATCCTGATGTTTAGGGTATGCTTTGCTAAATCGTATTAATTACTTATTTGAAAATAAGATAATATTACATATTTCGCATAGAGTACATCTCATTGCATTCTTTATCTAGTTGATTGATAGAGGGTTATTTGTAAAACACCAACCAACAATCTCGCATGAATAGATTACTAATTTATTCATGCGAGATTCATTCTCAGCAACATTTGTTCTGCAACTTTTCCAAAAACAGACAAAATAATTCCGACTTTTCATACGAAACTGATCAGCTGTTCGGACATTTGTATGGAAAGGCGAATATTTTTTGTCTGATTTCGGAAAATTTGTAGAACGAATGTTGTTGTTTATGATGTAAGTAATTTACTCCTGTGAGGTTGTTGGTATTTTACAAATAACCCTGAATAATTATAAGTAATTTTGTGTTCATGGAAGACCAGCATCGAGGACATAGTAGAAACTATGTCGAAGAGCCCCGACAGATGCTGAACGGATGCCATTTTAGAGCCACTTTATTTTTGAAGTGAAAACTTCTTTAGCGGCGTTGTACACTTTTTTGTAATGGGAAAAAATGTTAAACTTGCGTCAGTCAGGGTCACGTGACCCTGATCGAAAATTCGTAAGACGGATGTAGCGTAGACAGCCGGCGGCGGAAGTATCCCCCTCTCTTTCTACGGCGCGGCGAAAATGGCGGCGCGTCGTTTTGGCGTTCGGCGGATTGATTTTTCTGAGAGATAAAATTTTTAATGTAATATAAATTATCATGTTTGTGTACGATAGCGCAATAAATAAATATTGTATTCTACCTCATAAATGTAGTAGTACTTTTATACTGATAATTAAAGCAATTCGTGCAAAATTATTCTAAAATATTCAAAAATGCACAACGGCACAAAAATGTTATTAAAAAATGAAAACTTGGATATTAAATCCAAGTTTTCACTTCTGCCGGCACTCCCGGAGTGCAACCCGAATTTTCTAAATTTAAGTTATACTACTACCACGCTCTCTATGATATTAAGCAATAGTTCTAGCATAGTTATAGCAATAGATTATTGAATCTAAGTGGTTCCTAAATAAATACTTTTTTTCTTCTTTCTTTCTTAATCTTATGTAACGCACAAATGTTTCAATCTAATAATATCATCGGAAAATATCACTAAGTTACACCAAGAGTGATAAAGAGCTTTATATCTTATCGATATGTTACAAAACTTCAAAGCCGGGATGTCGTAAGGCGAGGCGTGTTCGACGCATGCGTTTATCTATTTCTCGAATCTAGATCGCTAGTTAGACTTTTGTGGTGAAAGGTCAGACAGACCCAGACGGGTGAGTTGTGAAATTGTATGTGAAATTTCGAAGGGATATGATTTAATCGAATAAGCTTATATCGATTGTATCTGTTCAAAATCTACCAAGATATTTACGCCATTCATTGGTGATTTTCGACATAAGATCAGTTAAGAATACATTTTAAACGAGACAAGAATTTTTCAAGGTTTGAGTAAGGAACGCAAATTAAGGGTTAGTTACTGAAAAACAGTGCCTGGGATGCGACGTCATCTAGCATGCATACCTATGGAAAAACTCAAAAACACCTCATGGCAATGCATTTAGCATCTCGCTTAAAATCTGAGACATGAATTAATTAACTAATTTATTTTATTATGTCTGATAAAATGTTAACAATACATAGGTAAAATACATGTTAATACTATCCCCGCAAATTGGTAAAACGATGGAATCTTGTCACATTAACATCACGTTGACGTCATCCGCAACTAAAAATGACATGTACTTAACAATTAAATTCAAATAGGTAATTTAATATATTAATTTTTGAATTATTGCTTTCAATAAGATAGGGTCTAGGTAAATATATAACAATTTTACAATTGTTTTTCGATTTTATGGTTAAAAACATGGCCACCATATTCATTACCAATTTGCGAGGATAGTACACTTACTATTAAATGATCATCACTTTTCAACCAAAAATACCAAATCGAGTCATTTAAACCAAAACAGCAGTATGAACAAATTAAATTAATTTTCAAAAAACACTACCTACGAATTCTTTTTCTTACCTGCCTAGAAAATACCTTCAAAAATACATAAATCGTTCAATGACCTACTAGGAATCTTGTATTGTCATTGACCTATGACGTAATATTGTTATAAAGATGTGATTATAAGGTCATCGACTCTGAGTTCAAGGTGAAGTTTACTCATCTTCGGACGCTTACTTCCAAGTGCAATTATTACATTGATGTGCGAAAGAGTGCAGTTAAAAAAAAAATTGCGATGTGTTTAACAACCTGTACGCATTGGCACTAAAAAGGCTTTTACTTAAATTAAATAAACATAACTTGATTTAATTTGCATAAAATAATCCCACCAAAAACATTTTCATGCAAAATGTTGCCAAGACTACCTATATGGCTCATTTGGCTCGCACTGTCAAAAAGTTATCAGACCTTATGTAGAGCCAAGCTTCTAACACTGTTTTACATGCCCTAACTTCACAAACTCTACACCTTAGTCAAAATATGTGGCTTGGCCATTTCGCTACATTCACATGGGCGTAAGGTGTTTATTCACTGTTCATTACTTTTTTGTTATACAATAATTCTTGTAGTAACAGAATGGCTTAAGCCACATATTTTGACTAAGGTGTAGAGTTTGAGAATTTAGGGCATGCAGAGTTAGAAGCTTTGTTCTACATGAGGTCTGATAACTTTTGGACAGTGCGAGTCATATATGGTAGTCTTGGCAACATTTTATATGAAACTGTTTTTGGTGGGATTTCTTTTTGTAAGTTGCTTATGAGAATATTTTTAAGTTGCATAATATAATTACGATGCTCAACCAAAGGAATTGCTATTTTGTTTATACGTTAAATAAACTTGGCCATTTCGTAAAAATAGCATTTGTTCTTTTATGTTTTATTTAACTAAAAATATTTATATCACTGTCATTTTAGTCAAAAAAATCATCAAGCTCACGCAATGAAAAGTATACATAACAGATCTGTCACACCATAAAATTAAATAAAATGTCAGCGTTCACTGCTTTTGTTTCTTACTAATCTATGATAAAATTATTTAGTTATATTTCATCATATATTTGTGTAGGTATTCGAGTTTAGTAGGATTTATTATTACTTTATTGAATTAGCACACTTCCAACTACCCCATCAAATTTATCTGAATTCCTGTCCATCCCAAGGCTGCCTGGAAGTCATCGCTTTTTAGTGATAAGGCCGCCATTTGTATGTCTCCTTTATGTTTGTACTGTTAATTGTTTGTTCTGTGTGTATACAATAAAGAGTATATAAATAAATAAATATTTTTTTTATAAAGAAACCGCATCCAAGCATTATTTGTTAAACACTCATCAACTAGACTAGTCTAACAATTATTATGCTAGGCTTCGTGTCAATAAGGCAATAGGTCAAGGTGATTGTTACTCATCTTTGTTATTTTACTATCCGAGCGTTGAACTTTATAACAAAAAATATTGCATAAATTATGATAACTATTGTGTTTATTTTATATCGTGGTTGGTGTAGAGAGGTTAGAGTTATGCATAAGCGGAGCCATTTTAATTAAATGTCTGATCACATAATGAAAAGACCTATTTAACTTGTAAAATCGCGCTAATACGTCATAAGACTACTTCTTGATAATTTTGGGTTCCTGATTGAAAATGTATTGAAAGGGCTCGAAAGAATATTGTAATGAGGTCAGCGTAAGCGATACACATTGTTTATTGTTGTTATAAAAATACCTAAAATGCCAATGCTTACCACTTTTCTTCCCAATGCATATTCCTATTCCACTATTCCTTTCTGGGTTGCATAAAAATAATGATCAATGCTTATGGAATTCATAATTTTTTTGTATTTGCTTTTGCGTGAAACATAAATATAAGTTTTCATATCCGTCATGCCTAAAAAGGACTATTAAACATTATAAGTAAACTAAAACCTTGTACGCAAATATTAGAAGCACAGAAATAATAAACAACGAAGTTTTTTTTCCCTTTGCTAAGAAATCTTTATTGAAAACTCTCTACCATCATGGGTGGTAAGTAAAACGTACTATTGTCTATTACTCCCATATAAATACTCAATTATAGATACAATTTAAGTTCCTGTCTAATGGCACACCTGCTCTACATTCTAAAACGACCACTTAATTATGCAATGCTACTAAAGTAAATCAACCGCATGTCATTTTATGAGTAATAAAATTTACAATATTTGAGGAAAACCCTTTTTCTTTGCAATTAAAAGCCAATTAAAGAGAAATCAAGTGACTCAAATCACCTTTTTAATGACTAATTCCCTTAGGAGACTAATCTCCTACGTTACTTTTTTATAGCTTCAATCAGGGTCGAAATACCCGCTATAGCTCATTTCATTATGGAAACTTGTTCAAACTTAATTGAGCATCGGAAAACATGAACATTCAATTTAAATGCTAGAAATAATTTGCAACTCAACAATCTTAAATGAAATCTTACACCCTTATACCATCCCAGGTGGAACAATGCTATGCTAAATTAAACAATTTACACAACAATGCTTGACTAATATTAAAGTTACCATAAATCTCGACAAACTTAACCTTTATTTGCATAAAGTAGGTGCAAAGATAACCACAATAATAACGAACGAGCTTGCACTGTTAATTAACCATTGTAAAAATTCCATGTCAAGGCGATACAATGTTCGCCCGGACGGTGTAAAATTTTGGACTTACTTTTTTAAATATTTTTTTACATCGTATAATGTAACCTTTAATAAAAATCAAGACTGAATTAAATTCAAGAGCACAAGCCCGTTTGAAGGCCTTCGAGAATTTTATTGGGCAAACGAAAAAGCGGAATCAGAAATTAATTGAATTTTCCCTTAGGATACTTTAGCTTCTTCTGACTAAGATATTATGAAAAGTGTGGCGCCGCCATTTTACATTGTAATTGAGTTTTAATAATTTGAAATTGTAACGGCTTTTAATGATATAAAGAGAAATTTAGCACTTCTTTAATTAATTTTATACTAGTGATCGGCCGCGGTTTCTTCCGCTTAGTTTTGTGTTTGTTAGAGAAAGCCTTCTACAAGTTTTTAACGAAATAACGAAATAGATAATAGACTTTGGATAGTCATACCAAATTTCAGCAAGATTACTTTTCCAAAAACTTATATCGGGTCATTCTGAACTTACCATCCAAATTTCAAGGATGTGTCCAGTACATGAAACTAAACAACTTTCTCTAAGAAACATGTGTTGAATTTTGCCACAAAATTATGTTCATCCCATACTTAATTGGTCACGTGGTCACTTTGATTTGTATGGATAATTGTTTTTTTTACATATTTGGCCATTTGTTTCTTAGAAAAAGTTGTTCAGATTCATGGACTGAAAACATCCTCAAAATTTGGATGGTGCTAATACAAAATTACCTGGTATAGACAAACAGAGAGTCAGACAAAATATAAGTATGAATAACAAATCTGAACCTACTTTTTAGAATTTTATTTTGGTCATAACCTCTTAAGGTACTACAAGTATACTTATCTACATATACCCTAACATGGCCGTAGATATCTAGTATCCTTTGGTCAAAGTAACCAATCCTGCAACCTATTTTTGGACTTGACGTGATATAAGAGGGTTCTTTCCACAGTTTGTGCACACGTGGGCAGTTAAATACCTCACTGTCTTGCAACTACAATGTGCCAGTATGTTACTGTTGCGAAAGCAATGAATACATATAAATGCTAATGGCATTAAGATACTAGTTCGCACTTGGCATAATCAGATTAACAGTCGTTTAAATTGTTACAATACCTGAGATATCTGTGTATGTCCCACTTTTATGTACCCAATACTGTTCTTACCTAGCTTTACAAAGGTCTTAATATGTTAGTTCATGCTGAAATTTATGTTACATTAGTGCTACATTAAAAAGAGGAGAAGTATAAATTATAACAACTTTTCACTATTTTATTAATTGGTTTGTTTTATTTTTGAAGCCTTCGTCATGGGTAAATAAATATACCTATTTACCTAAATAAAAATTAGTGTGTTTTTTTATCGATTTGTCGCCTTTTCTGTTTGGGGACTAACAGTGGTAGGGCAATCGCTTTATGGTTCGTCTGCGTGGAAAGGTTTTTTGCTATCCCTCGGGAACTATACTTTTTTTCGGGATGAAAGGTACCCTATGTCCTTCTCTGTACCCCTGACAACGTGTATGCAAAATTTCATGATAATCGGCTCAGTAGTTAGGACGTGAAGGCGTAACAAACAAACAAACAAACAAACGGACTTTCGCCTTTATAATATTAGTAAGGATAGTAATGATGAATATTTTATAGTTTTCAATTAGTTTTTTTTTTCAGATACAACATAGTTAAATAGGCGAATGCAATACATGGTTAATTTTTAAGTGTATCTAAAAATTAAATAAGTATATTTCTTTCCTATTCTAATCGTGTGTACAGTTAAAAGTTTCAATATTTAATAATTGGTCAAGATATGAGGTTTGTTAATGTCCCAAAATTTTACTGATTTCTGGATTTAGAGCTCATTCATAGAATTACACGCGCGTAATCAAAAGAGACTATACTGTTTACCTACGATGAAAAGAATTAATCTACGCACGTGTCTTGCTATTTTTGGAAGTTTGCCGATTAATCAAGATTTTTTCCGATATTTTCAAACTATTAATTTTTAACTTTTAACAGCACATTCATATTCAGAAACGTGGTCTGATATCTCCATTCAATTTTTAGATGTATGAGGAAAACTTGAATATTAACGTTGTGCATTTTTGATATTTTGAAATTAGCGGCAAAGGATTAAAATTATTTCTTTCCTATTACAATACAGTCACACAATTCAATCAGTTTGTAATTAGAGAAAAATTCTAAAGATTTCGCGCCAGTGGCCTTTTTAATTTCACATGCACGCATTCTACGATTTAAACTTATAGCCACAGAGTATAAACAAGTCTATGATTTCACCGAAGAAATCGCTGCTATTAGTTCCATTTTCAAAATTAGCGCGTTGCTGGTGACACAAGTGTTTACGTCTTAAAATGACGCGCCGCTGTTTTCGACGCGCCCCGTAGAAAGAGAGGAGGATACTTCCGCCGCCAGCTGTCTACTTTTCATCCGTCACATCCGTCTTACGCATTTTCGATCAGCCACGTGATTCTTACTGACCGAGTTTAGCATTTTTTCCCCATACAAAAAGCGCACAACTCCGCTAAAGAAGTTTTCACTTCAATTAACGGTGTGTAAATGATATTGTGTACTTATGTTAACTTCCAATTTAGAACGAAATTTAATAAAGTTTCGGCGACTTGTTTACAAGTAACAACCACATCAATCAGCTGATACAAGATTATTTAAGCAACAATGCGTTGTCGTCCATACTGTGTCGCAACTGCGCCGGCGCAGGCCGCTGTGATGTTAAGGCCACGCAAATGCTAACTGGTCGCGGTCGCTTCTATGGATCATTAAGGCATTACGCAACTGATGTAATTCTAGCTATATTGCATATTTGGTCCGACAAAATAATATGTGTTGTTAATTTTGCGTTAACTATTTGGACCGAGGATAACATAATAGTATTTTTGTGTATTGGTAAACAGAGAATTGGTAAAAAATGTGAAAGAAATATGCTTGATAATAACTTGAAGATGCTACTATAAATTCCTAATACGAAAACAAAATGTTTACCTATCTATACAATAAAATAGTAAATTCTAAATGTTTCTGCGCGAATCACTCAAAAACCGTTAAACGAATTTTGGTGAAATTTTCACACTTTGGTAGCTTGGGGTTCAACTTAAAATCTAAGCTATGTTTCATCTAACTCAGGTGGGTAGAACCTGGGAAACAGCTTGAACTCTCCGTAGTACTTGCATTCACACACTAAGGAGGTTATTTAAACTGGTCACCTTATTGTTTAATCGCGAGCAAAAGAGATACCTACCTAGAGATTTTTGGTTAAATTTTGGCAATTTTTTTTTGCTGTGCTTCAATTCTGAGAGAGTCATGTAGTCTGATAAAATAAAAACCCATCATCAAATAAATATATCAGTCAAACTTTTCGAGGTAAAGACAGATTTGAAGGTTACAGATTTACAATTCCACGAAAAGATTTTGAAAGATAACAGATGGCCGAATAATATTGCCATGCAAGTGTTTATGTTGTTGGTTGATGGGACCGGTTGGACATATTAACTTTAAATCCTTGCTCTAGTTAAAGTATGATTAGATTTTTTGCCAGATGATTGCGGATATGTCAGCCTTGGCATTGTTGAGACAAAATGATGGTTGGTAAGAATATGTTATCGCCAAGTTTTATTTGAAAATTGATGAATGACATTTTTAAATTAAAGATTTTAGCATTCACAATGCCCCGTCTGAGAAATAATGTTGTGTGGTAACAAGTCCATTTTTTCTAGTATATTATTTAATATTATGTATTTTATGATTTATATAAATAATGAAATATTCTTTGAAAAATGTAATCTACAAGATATAAGAATAATTAAAATAGCAGTAAAGTTAAGTGAATATATATAAACATTAATGTAAAAAAGCTATCCAAGTATACAGGGTTATTTGTGAAATACCAACAACCTCACAGGAGTAGATTACTAATAAAAAACAACAACATTAATTGTTCTGCGACTTTTCCGAAAGCAGACAAAAAATAGTCGACTTTCCATACAAATGTCCGAACAGCTGATAAATTTTTGTATGAAAAGTATTTTTATTTTTCAGAAAAGTCGTAAAATAAAATGTTGTTGTTTATGATGTTAGAATAGAAATCTACTTCTGCGAGGTTGTTGGTCAAGTCAAAGTCAAAAATAGCTTTATTCAAATCGTAAAGTTAATTAGGTATATTAACTTTATGATTCAAATAAAATTAATTATTAAGTACTTTTGAATCGTCTGTATTTTCCTACCACCCGTTCAGACTTTTTTCAATATAACTTAATATATATTTTTGTCTACACAAAGCTTTCAAGTTTATATTCATTGCAACTTTTATCTAGTTCTATTTTCAGGTTACTTAACCATCAGGCTAGGTGTAGTAGTGTATGTGGCAACTTTAATACGACCAAAATGTTACTTGTTTTCTTTATAGGCCAGGTTAATACGATTATAGTCTACCTATTGCAATAACTGCATAATAACATTTTATGCGTATGCTGATCTGATCTTTTCGGATCAAATATACAGCGTGAATTTTTAATCATTTGGTTCCCGCAGTGACGTGGTTTACTATGGGGCCAACTATGAAAGCGCGAAAAAAGAATCAACTGTTCCATACATTAAGGTAGAGTTGTTTTTGCGCTTTTGTATGGAATAGTAGATTTTTTTCGCGATATCAGAGTTGACTCCACAGTAAAAGTTGCTTTTAATCATGAGTGGAACCACCCCACAGCGAGAACCAAATGGTTAAAATTTCAGCGTGTATAATTATAATACTTATGCAAAATCATTTGTCTCTATCTTTTTCTTTACGTGTAAATAGTATGGAAAATAACCTCACTTCTGCACTTTTTTGATGTTTTTAGTTGTTTCTTCATCATTATCTTCAGCACAACTATCTTTCTTTAAAAAAAGTTATTGGAGTAACTGCACAGTACGTCAAAGTATATTTTGAGTTAGAATTTAATCCGTTTCCGCTATTATTTACGTCAAAAATATGGCCCGCGCCAAGCGCTTTTGATGATATTCAGATTTTTTTTAATCATCTACTTATGAGGTTTATACGCAACAACTAGATAATCTCTTTAGAATCTAAGCTCTTTAGCTTGTCGTATGTTTTTTTGTGCCTACAACCTTACGTTTTCTATATAAAATATGGCCCGCGCAAAACATGTTATCCTATTATGGACCCTTAATGCCAGCTTCTGTTCTTTAAAATAAAGATTGTTTTTTTTATATTTTACTAGCGGCCACCGGCGACTTCACCCTCGTGGATAGTTTTTTGTGTATCCCTCGGGAACAGTACTTTTTTCGGGATGAACAGTATCCTATGTCCTTCTCTGTACCCCTGATAACGTGTTCGCAAAATTTTATAATGATAGGTTGAGTAGTTGAGACGTGAAGGCCTAACAAACAAACAAACTGACTTTCACATTTCACATATACCTAATATTATTGAGGCTGAGGATAAGGATTCAATACAAGGATAACAAGACAGTAATCGTGTTACTCAAACAATCTTTATCTGATAAAATTAACTTGTTAGGAATCCAAAGACTTTAATATTAAACTTCGTAGGTAATCTCACTTTGATATCTTTTTAAGTTAAAAGGAAAATGCTTACCACTACGGATTTTACCCAGTGACATCAGTATTGCATACATAGTAGGAGCTTAAATTGTTTTCTAGATACACGTACTTGCGTGTAGAAATCGAATTAAAAGTTCCCATAGAATTATCTTTCCTAGCTATCGAGCTCGCTGATCTCTTGGTAGGGCACAAACAAACCTTAGTCACTTTCATCGCTCTGCAGATGGAGAAAATCGAACAGAGATTAAGCTCCTAACAACAGCTGCGTAACAAGTAGCTGTAAGTACAGTTTGATTTTTTGAACGGTCGAGAAATTTTGTGGTATGGCACTGGCTTTTAAGCTGCATCACAAAATTCGACGGTCTACCGTCAAACTGAATAACTTTATCTATGGGACCAACTTAATCAGAGCAAAAAAATAATCAGCTGTTCCATACATTTTGGTTGAGGTTGGGTGATTGACATCTTCATTTAATTATCTCTTAAGTCTGTGTTTTCTAATGGTACAATCGCACCAAAATTTATAAGTTTGGGGCCAATTGTTACTGTTTGTAAGATAAGTCTTGTTGTTTCCCATAGTTGCCCACTACGCCACTTACGCCACAAAATTTAACTTCGGTATGGATGCACATTTAAAAAGACAAACGGAAAAAATTTTTCAATGAGGGCTTTTCAAAATGACAAAAAACTGTAGGTTCGATAGAAAGCGTTGATAAAAATGTATGTGTCAGATGCAAGAACCTTATATATGACTCTGGACATTGCGTCACCTTTTGGGGCTTGAAGAACGAAAAAATAACCTTGAATGACGTCAACGATATTTTCCATCTCTTTCATTAGGGTGACAACAATGTTGTCCATTCGTAGGACAGTCACTACAAATAGGTACTTACTACAGACTATCAACTTATGCCTATTGGACGACCAATCCAAACATTCAAAAGTGTTTAGATTCTAAACATTTGAATGTTTAGAATAGTTTAGATGTTAGTTAGTGCCAAAGTTTGTATGTTTGGGTATCTCTAAACGTACAAACATTCGCATTTAGAATATTACTGCATTTATAGGATTATTACTACTCTTGACCAACCATATTATAACCTTTCTATATATTCATTCAAACCCCCCTTTTGGCCAGCGGCGGCGCGCAACACAAAATATTTACTTAATGATTATTTTCGGTTGGCTCCTCTCCGGATGGACGATACTGTTTTGGAATGGTGGTCACACTGGGGGTCAAGTCTGCTATTGTTAACATCATATAATCGTGTTTCAATGGTGTTTGAACGGTAATGCTTTTTAACACAGTTCTTGATTCTTAAACCCAAAACTGAGACACAGTGTCTAACGGGTTTGGATTTTTAGGAAAATAATGTGTTTCAATTTTGGGTTTACAAAAACAAGAATTGTGTCAAAAAGCATTACCATCCAAACACCATTGAAACACGATTACGGCGTTAGTCACGATAATAGCAAACTTGACCCCTTGGTCCTGTACGGTCCGGCTGGTTAAAAGTCAAAACATGGAGATACGTGGTGAGGTTTAAGACTTAGGTACAGATGCCGGCATATATATTGGCAATAAAATGAAAGAGACAAAAGATGCGCAGTAGCCATAAACTTAGTGTTTATGGCTACTGCGCATCTTTTGTCCCTTTCTTTCTCTTGTCAATATATATGCCGGGCAGTATTGGCTCCGTGCACGCTTTTAGCGCCATCTAGCGTGTTGCAACTTTGTTGGCTCTGACCTGACCGTTTTGACGTTTTTATATGTAATGGCGGCATTGTGACAAAATGTTAAAAAATACTATACATATTGTATTATTAATGTAAATTTCAAAATTACTATGATTTGGGTGGACAAAGTGTTGTGAAATCATTTTTGGTCATTTAAATTAAATATGGCAAGCAAGATCTATTCAAAATAAGTGTTTTATTTTGGTTATATCAGGGTTTGTTTACTTCTTTTTTAGTTGTAGATTTTGTAAAACAAGAGGATAAAGCTACTTTAATAATTTTACTAAGTGATAATAAACATATATAATTATTCCTGTATCGCTAGTAATAAATTAAATAAAATTTTCAAGCAGATTACAGAGCCTTCATTATTTCTACTTTTTGCCACCATGAGCGCTGAGATCGATTATTATACCTTCGCACAAGCTTCGCACCCTCCCAATACACACCTGCCCTTCCACCCTAAAGTCACGTGTATTTTTATTTTGTACAATGAGGAATGTCCAAAAAAACAAATTGGCTGAATATTTTTATAGGCAGGAATAAGCGCCCTTAGTAATAGAAAAAAGTTTTAGAATTTTCGGTTGTGTGAAAAAGAAAATTAAGTCTCATTATTAGTCATTGTATTAAAAAAAGTTGCAATATAAAATGTCAAAACTGCATTATTTTGGCCGTTGAAAATAATTTCCCTCTAATGGTAATTGGGATATTCTATAATTGTTTCTTTTCCTCATCGTTTCGGAATCTGAAAAATAAAATAAGATTAATTTTTATTTTGTTACTACGAATAAACAATGGGTGTCAAAGACCATAATAACTAGTATAGTAGTAAGGTAGTAAGTTAGGTAGGTCCGATTCTTAGCTGAAACTGATCTAAATTGTTTAACTCAACTCCGTAAGATAATATTTTAGTTTACATTACATTTTTTCTCTCTGTTAAGAATACAAAAAAATTCCGCTCTCAAAGTTAAATGTGGCATAAAAACATAAAATGTAATGTTAGGTAGGATAAACGTAAATTTTTCATCCAAATCTTTCTTTCTTATTCAAAAGTTCTGCTGTGATTATGGTCACCTTGCGATATGCAGATAATATTTCTAAAGCTTCTTATGTGTCGAAAATGAATACAGATTTGTACATATTATATTTATTATATTGAAATAAAAAATACGTAATTAAGGTGGAATTATAATTAACTTCTATAATATTTCCGAATTAGATCGGAAACAATCTTTGAAATCTGCTAAAATTCAGATTTCTGAGAAGGAAAAATTGAATGCTGAAAATACTTAAAAAAACACTTACTTGTGAAATATAATGTTAAAATTTGGTTTTGAAACACTTTTGCAATTTTGCACAATGCAACACATGCTTTGTAACGCGAATTTTATTTAAATAATTTTATATTTTTGTACATAAACGTGAGATGCGGTGGAAAATCATTGACATTAGTGACATGTCAAATCAAAGACAATTCCATCAGTGATGCCACCTTATTTTTATTTGGTAACTTATGAAATATGGAGAAATTACTGTTAAACGTAAAATATTGTAATAACAAAATGGACTCATCTGTCCTCTAAATAATTACTTTGGCATGTACTAATAAATTTTTACATCATGTAACTAATTTAAAGTGTGCCGATATTTACATTTATTTAGAAAATCTAATTAATTTTTGTACATGACCTGGGTAAATTGACTATGGATTGGGATATTTTGTACTTAGCATGGCAATTCCAGTCACAGTGTGAGAGGGATAAAAGATATCTGCAAAGGTGAATGACCTCATCCCCAACCATCCTTCAGTAGTAGAATGTCCAGTGTCATAGAATATGAATATAAGGTTCTTGGTCAGATGTTACCCTAAAATGTTTCTCTTTGGGCAGATGTCAGTCAGCGAGTGCTTACTTACCTCTATGGTACAGGAAGTTTATCTTTAGAAGCCACTTTTGAAACTTCTCTTTCCATCAACGCCATCAAGTGAGGCAAATAGTTACTATTTTTCTTTAAATGTCACTTTTAAAAAGCCCTCATTATAAAACAGTCAAATAATCATATCATAGCTAAATAACAAAACGTCCTTAAGGTGATGACCTGACCGAAAGTGGCGCCCTCAGAGGTTGTTATTTAATAAGTTGTTAATAGAAAAGGATTTTAATAAAAGTTCTCGTGGAATTTTAAGGGCTAATAGTCTAGTTTTTTAGAATTATCACTACATTCCCTCACATCAGTCATTCGTAGAAGTAAATAGCAAATGTGTCAAATGCGGCCACTTCTAGCAGTTTTGCTATCTACTTCTAGCAGTGACAACAAGGGAATATAATGATACCGTCTAAAAATACTAGACAGACTAAAATGGCCCTAAAAATTCCACGAGAAGTTTTACTAAAATTGCGTATTAGAATTACAATATTAAATAAAATTCACCGCGGCGCACTTTCGGTCACTAAAGCGTCTTAAAACAATAACTAGTTTTGTAGAATAATATGTTTCTGCCTGGAAGAGATTGCTATTTAGCAATAAGCCCGCCTTTTGTGTGCTATTGTTCTGTTAACTATGTTTTCCTGTTTTCTATGTGTTCTGTATTTGTGTGCAATAAAATGTTTTATTATTATTGTATCTCGGCTTGAGTTCCACGGGACAAAGCCCGGTCCTTTTGCCAGGCTTGCGTGGGGACATGGGTCCGACATAGAAGCTCTTTGAGATTGGTTTAATATAATGTGAACTGTGTGATGCACATGTCGGGATCCACTACCTCCATATTATTATTATTATGTCTCTGTTCGATAGTTAGTATCTGTGCTTCTGTGTCGCTATATCGGTTGGCTCAATGCCAACCGTTAATGTCAACCGCTCGCGCCGTGCGTATTTACACCTTCCGGTTCCTTCGGGCGGGCGGTGGCGGTCTGTTTGTTTTTCTGTTAATTCACCGCTCCTTTCCAAAACATGTTTGGTGGGTACGCATTATACAAATAAGTTGTGGCAGAAATCCTTTGTCTAGAATTCAGAATTAAAAGGACTTAAAGGACCTATAGTTTTTGCTTTGAACCGTATTATCCAGATAAGCCTTCTCGTGTTATGATATATTTTTTGGCGCTAAACATCTAAATATTTGAAGTGTCTATTCTATTCTATTCACATCAACTTTGTCTAGGGATACAGGTGCTATTTTCATACAAATGAGGTAACTTTGAAGCCTTGGTTTTCTGCCAGGGATGTACTGTGCTGTGATCTGATGATGGCCATCCAGGGAGTGAATGGAGTAGATTCAGATCGCTATACATACCCAACGATCTGATCAGCATTCTGAAAGATTAATCAATCAATCAATCAATCAATCAATATAATTTATTTGCTTGAACATGGGTATAAACAATACAGATGACTTAAAATTAGCAAAGTACGCCATATCCTACCCTTGCGGGTGTGCAAATTTTTATCATGCGATGCATTTAAACAATATTTAAAATACATAATTGCCAAAAGCCTAAATCAGAAAGAACAAGAAACACAAAACATACTGCCCTGAAGAACAAAAAACATGCTGCCCTACTGAGGTACAAATATAGCTAATTTGTCTGAAATATTTGGGATAATACATTAAATAATCATAAAAATGTCAAATGTCATACAAGGATACTAGTGCTATAAAATGTCAAAGAAATTGAAATGTCATGAAAATTTTAAATAATTCTATAATAATTTGTCTTTGATATATTCGTCAATCGAGTAATATGCTTTGTCAATCAGAAATTTATTTAATTGTTTCTTAAAAATATTAGGATTCTCAATCTCTTTAATATTCTGCGGTAGTTTGTTATAAATTTTAACACCCATTGAGAAGACACTTTTAGAGTACATACTGGTTGTGCATGCAGTGGATTGTAGTACATTTTTATATCTTTTACTATTTAAGGTTTTGTAACTGGTAATGTTCTTTTTAACATATAAAACTGACTCGCGGATATATAGCGAAGGGAGCGTCATTAATTGAAGTTCTTTAAAATACGGTTTGCAAGAATCGGTTTGTTTTAAGTGACACATTGCCCGTATACACTTTTTTTGAGCTTTGAAGGCTTTCTCCTTATCTGTGGAATTTCCCCAAAATAAGACACCATACTTGATTGTGGAACCTACATAAGCGTGATATGCACTTAAGAGCGCTACCCTGTTTGCAACTTTTCGTAGCAAGTACAGAGCATATGAAAATCTACCCAGTTTTGAACATATGTGTTCTATATGCGGTTTCCAATTTAGACTGGCGTCGATATAGACACCCAAGAATTTAGTGCATTGTATCTGTTTTATAGAATTATTGTCATGATTTATATTTAGGTCATCGAAATTACTATTTTTATTTTGAAATGTCATTGTATGTGTTTTGTCAATATTAATTTTTAAGTTATTAGATTCTAGCCAATCAGTTATAGAAGTCAGGGAGTCTTTTATGTCATTTTCATGGTTTCCATTTTTATTGTCAGTAAAAATCGCTGTACTGTCGTCAGCAAAGAGGACCATTGGATAATTAATGGATTTTGGAAGGTCGTTAATGTATATTAAGAATAAAAGAGGCCCCAATATGCTACCCTGTGGCACTCCAAAGCGTACAGTTCTAGGTGATGATAGGTATTTATGTTCTTCACTAGTGTTTAAGTCTAACCTAGTTATTTCAGTTTGTTGTTTTCTTTCCATTAAATAGGATTTAATTAAGTTTAGTGCAGTTCCTCTTATTCCATAAAGTTCTAGTTTACGCAAAAGTATGCTATGGCTTACGCGATCGAAGGCTTTAGTCATATCCATATACAGGGCAGTAACTCTTTTTTTACTGTCCAAACCTGTCAAAACTTCTTTTAGAAAATTTAAAATAGCCGTGTCAGTAGATTGGTTTTTCCTAAATCCTGTTTGTTCTGCAACAATAATATTGTTTTTTTCTAAATAACACTCTAAAATTTCATAAATAACCTTTTCGTATATTTTGGCCACAACAGAAAGTAAAGCGATAGGTCTGTAATTGCGCATTTGTTCTTTATTCTCTTTTTTGAACAATGGAATGATAATTGATATTCTTAACTTACTGGGAAATATGCCTTTTTCGAGACTCAAATTAATCAAGTAGCTGAGCACTGGTGCTACGTACTTCGATACAATTTTGATAATCTTAGTACTGATGTCGTCATGACCAGTACTACTCGTTGATTTAAGATTTTTGATTATTTTTTCAATTGTAAATTGATCAGTGGGTGCCATAAAGCATGAATTTGATTTTGTATGATGAATGTAGTTAGTCGACTTATGTATTTCACATTTAGTTCCCTCGCTAATCTCATCTATGAAGTAGTCATTAAATGCCTGTGCAATTTCTTCGGGATCGGTAACTAATTTATTTTTATATTGTATTTGATTAATTTCTTGTCTTATTTTTGTATATTTATCTTTATTTATAATATCCCACACAGCTTTAGATTTATTAGTTGAATTCATTATGTGATAATTATTTTGCGATTTCTGAGTTTGTTTAATTACAGATTTCAATCTTTTAGTATATTGTTTTAATACCTTTCTATTATGGTCATTTGAAGAGTGTCTATATTTCCATAAATAGTGTCTTTTTCTACTCGCGCAAAGTTTAATACCTTTGCTGAGCCATTTGGGTCGTTTATGGATTGGTATTTTAATTTTAAGAATAGGAAAGCACAAGTCATAGAACAATTTGAATGTTTCATAAAATAAATTGTATGCCTCTTCAGGATCTTCGTTTGTGTAAGTATCGTGAAATGTAAGACTTTGTAATACATTTATAAACTTTTCAATGTTTTCACTAGAATAATCACGTTTAAATTTGTAAAAGTATTGTATGTAGTAGCTCTTTTTTACAGGGCATTTCATGATTTGAGCAGTATGATCAGATAGTGCTAGTTCTTTAACTGTTGCTTTGGATCCTTTTATATTATGTGCAAAATTATCCAAGCATGTTTTACTACTGAGCCTGGTAGGTTCATTTAGACTCAACTTTAAATTAGAACCTAAAAGGATATATTCAAACTGTTGAGACGTAGGAGTGTGTTTCAGCCGGTCAATGTTGAAATCACCGCTTATGACAACTTTTTTATTTTTTTTACAAACTTTACGTAAAAGTTCCTCGAGTTTTCTGAAAAACATTTCCACAATCAATGAATTTGTTTTTGGCGATCTATATATGCATATAATTATAAGGTTATGTTCCGTCAACTCTATAGCGCAGCATTCACAAATATTTTTGATGCCGAGCGTATTTACTTCATGTAGGACTTTATATTTATGTTGATTATATACTAGAATGCATGATCCACCATTTCTAGTTAACCTATAGAAACCAGTTGCCAATATGTAACCAGGAATATTTACAGTATCGTTTTTAATCATATTATGTTCGGTTATAGTGATAATGTTTATGAAGTTATTTTCCTTTTTTAATTCATCTATGTATATTAGTAGTTCATCGGATTTGTTAATTAAACCATTGATGTTTTGGTGAAGAATATTTATACTGTTACAAAAGAAAAAGCTGTTTTTTTTGTTTGTCATTGATAGTGTTATTTTTGATCGGAGTTGATATTGAAACAACTTTATGATTTGTATCAGTATAAAAGTCATCTTGTTCAGTCTGTGTACATTGGTCAGTCATAGTCGTATTTTTGATTCTTACAGATTTGGATAATAATTCATTGTAATTTTTAATTTTGGTACTGTAATCTAAATGTAGTATCTCCCTAAGTATGTGCCCGCATAAGTGAATTTTAAGTTTTTTTCCCTTCGGTATATATCTACTAAGTCCCATATCAATAAAGTATGTGTGATCAAATAGGTCACAAGTAAATTTAAGTTCATCATTTAATTTACTGACATGAAGTGAGTGGTTATAAGCAATCTCAGAAACAATAATGTTCGTATTTTTTAATTCGGTAAACCATTTATTAAGATTTGTTTGAAATTCGTACGGGCTCGTTTCATTTGAGCCACCTATTAAAACTATATGATCCTGTTTATTCAAGTTTTTTAAATACTCTTTTTCAGAATCTAAGATATGACTAAGTTTTGCTCCTGGCTTCAACTCACTGCTAACAGTGTACTTATTTCCTACGAGGTTTTGCAAAGCCTGACGAAGTTGACTTCCTTGTTGATCCGCAATTAAAATAATTTTTCTTTTATTCTTTTGTGTGGTTTGATTCATATTGCTGCTGTTCGTATTAGTATCTATTGGGACATTTATTTCGTGATTACAGGGTTTACTGGAATCGCTTGTTTTTTCTTTGGAAGAGGTCGTAGTGACATTGTTGGTTTCTTGAATACTTTTATTCAGTGTATTAGTTGTTATTATTTCATTATTTGTGTTTTGTGAGTTTTGTTTCGTCAAAGAAATATTTCGGTAATGGAGTGGAGTTTTCAATGGAGTACTTGAGGTACTGCTTAACATATTTTTTCGGGATGTTCTTTTTCTTAGAGATTGAGGTGTGTTATTGCAGGTATTTTCCGTAATTCCAAGTTTTTTGTAGAGTTCGATTATTTTATTGCATTTTTCTAAGTCTTTATTTAATCTAGTATTCTCCAAATTTAGATTTTCTATTTCTTGATTCGCAGATTGTAAGTTCTCCTGAAGTTGAAGTATTTTATTTTGTAGTTCACAGCTATTAGAAACTTCATCTAATGAAGAATTTGGTAGGCTCAACACGGTTGCATCAAAAAGCGACGAGTTATGTGTAGTATTAACATCGGTCATAGAACGGCTTCTTCGCCTTTTCCTAAATGTTATATTATTTGTGTAGTCTTTGTCCATAATTTTTCTTACTTCAAGTATCCTTAATGAATATTGTACTTAATATCTATTGCAAGTAAATATTATTCAATCGATTTGTTTCACCAATTATGTAGGTAGGTGCATAACATCCAGTTCAAAAGAGAAACGACTTTTGGTCCATGCAGCGAAAAAGCAACGCGCAGCGCACTTCGTTTAATCATACATGATTATGTCAAGCGCTTAGCACTGTTTGTCTTGAGTACAATGTGTCGTGCACTATCTCTAATAGGTCAGAGTAGGTCAGAGTAGGTCAGAGTAGGTATCACTTAATAGGTCAGAGTTCTCAGTTTGAGGATTTCCATACATGTTCATGCTATTTTCGCGGTTTTTTTAAACATGTCCATTACGTTTTTAGAATGCTGGTCAGATCAGTTGGGTATGTATGGCGATCTGAATCTCCTCCATTTACTCCCTGGATAGTCATCATCAGATCACAGCACAGTACATCCCTGGCAGGAAACCAAGGCTCAATGTTACCTCGTTTGTATGAAAATAGCACCTGTATCCCTAGACAAAGTTGATGTGTGTATATCAGAAGCACATGCAACATGATAACTCAAGTACAGAAATATTAGATAATATTCAGCTTATTAAGAAACATGGTCTAAATGTCGTGGGCTGATCGTTGAACTGGGCCGATCGAGATCTGCCTGGCCAGATCACGATGTGCCGGCATTTCATGATCTGGCCAATAATTTCATGATGTGCCCAATAAAAAATTAGGCAGATCGATAAAAGCAACCATTCGCCGATTTGCCCTACTAGTACTTAGCCACATCGAGATATGGCTGGGCGCATCGTAATATACTTCCGTTTCGCGACGCTTGTGGCGCTGTAACGCTGTTTGTGCTCTGTCAGCTGTGTGTTTGCGTGCGAGCAAGATGGCGGCGTCACAAGAAATCGAAAATTATGATAATAAAAACAATACGCTTTTAAGCGACATTTGTATAACGAACCACGACGTTAAGATGATAATAATGAGAATGTTAAGATGAGAATGATGATTTATAATAAACAAAATTAAAGAAATAATTAATGTACCTACATTCTTTTCATTTTACTAATACTTTGGTCACTCTAAATACTATTTATCCCAGCATGGCTGGTTTTATCTTTATTATCTAGTAAAATAATTATTTTCTTAATTTCATTTTATTTGCTTGTAAGTACTTTGGCCACCCCACAGAATTGATTTGCCCAAGCATGGCCGGGCAAGTCGTCAAACGTTATGCTTTGAACGATATGGTGGGTTTTGAAAAGGCAAATCAAGAAATGCCGGCGTATCGTGATCTGCCCAGGCAGATCTCGATCGGCCCAATTCGACGATTGGCCCACGACATATATAAATAATTACCTAAATAATATTATGTTTGAAACAGTAATGCTAGTAATTCAAACTAATAAGGCTCATGTAAAGTTCTGACTTAGGGTGTGGTTCGAAAGGAACATACAAAACGTATGTGTAGCATGAACTCAGATAGATTAATATTAATTTATTTTCGCCCATAATGTCATGTAAATGCGCTGTTTCTAGGTCGCTTTAGTCATTAGGATTTAGTACTTGACTACAAAGTTGCACTGATTAGTTTTTGCTTCAAATGTAATGTAAAAAATTGCAATTTTTATGCAGTTGGATAACGTTTTTGCAGAAACCTTGTTTATTGGAGATTTTGATAGATAGTATATAAAAAAATATATAATGGTGTTGTTCAAAAATTGTTTGATAAACTCATATCATAATGGACAAATTGGGATAAGTATACTTAATAGTAGTTTATGAAACTGATGCATAATAAGGGGTATTAAAACATTAGTGTTTTAATACTGTGATACTATTAAAAAAAACAGCCTTGTTTTAATATCCCTCATTATGCATCAGTTTCATAAACTATTTTTATCTACTCTCATATCGTAAAATCGAATTATGAATTTCAAAACGAATTTATATTGACATACTTTATACACGCAATACTGAAAAAATTTTTAAAAAGTTATTTAATAACATACCTTCGTTAACTAAAGTATGCTATAATATAACTTTTTTTCTCATTACGATACAAGGCAAATCCAAGAAGATGACAGTGCCGCGATATTTAAAAAAAAAAACAATGAAATTCTCACATACTTCCATGATTTTAAAATGTACTCTATGGTGATCGATGACTTAGCGAAACGATTACTCTGCTGGAATGCAGTCATCTCTTTATTATTTTTTCTAATAGAAAACGCGCCATTTTTTAGATTTTAATTTAAACTTTTGCTTAAAAATATCTGATAGTAGTGAGTGAGTAGATATTTTAGATGCGGCGACGGAAAAACGTAATTCTTAATCAAGGTAAGTACGTAGAGTTTCTAAGTATTTGGTACAACCTACCGACCTAAAGCAAAGTCGAGAAACTACCTACTCTTTTTATCATTGATATTTTATTTTGTAGGTTCAATCCCAATAATTGTATGAGAGTAGATAAAGTAGTGTATGAAACTGCACATAACTAGGTATTAAAACACTCGTGTGATACTATTAAAAACCTCGCCTACGGCTCGGTTTTTAAACACACACTCATGTTTTAATACCCCTCATTATGCATCAGTTTCATAAACTACTATTATGTCAGCCCCGCGTGGAGTTCAATGGTATAGAAAAGGAGATGAATTGACACATAGGATATTTTAATGGTTTCCATGGGATAATGCAATTTCATACAGCGGACGAAGTCGCGGGCGGAAGCTTTGAATAAAAATGCAGAAAACAGTTTTGTTACAAAGTTTAATAAATTAAAGATTTTACGTTATATTATGATATTAATTATGATTACAAGATTTTCTAACTAAAATAACAATTTCTTAGCTTGTCAATAGTTAAATTGTTAAAATTTATTCATAGTTAAAAAGTTGTCCATACCCTAAACTTTTATGGCTATCTTGAAACAGCACAGAGCGTTTTGTGCTTAAAAATTAATGAGGGCTTTATAAAATGACAAAAAACTGTAGGCTCAATAGATACCGTTGATAAATGTGTCAATGTATTTTTTTACTAAGCTTTGAAGTGTACTCAGGTAGGCAAGCAGATCTTTGGTAAAGGCCGTTTATTTTTAAAAGCAATTTTGACACTTCTTTTTCCATCAACGCCATCTAGTGAAGTAAATATTCACTATATATTTTTAATTGTCACTTTGAAAAGCCCTTATTATCCATTTAATCATTTAGACGACAGATTCACCAACTGTCGCTCCTAGGTGCTGGTGGTGGGCTGTGGACAAAATATTATTTTATTTTTGTAATTTAATATTAGGGGTTTGAGTATGAAATTGCCGTTTAGTAAGAATTTTAAAGAATCTGGAGAAGAACTCGGTGGCGCAGTGCTTTAGCGCCTGGCCCAGCGATCGCAAGGGTCAGTCATGGGATGGGTGACCAAAAATTTATTATCTCGAGCTCCTCCGTGCTTCGGAAGGTACATTAAGCCATTGGTCCCAGTTGCATTTGCAGACGTTAACACCCACCAATCCGCATTGGGCCCACATTAGGGTCCGTCCTCCTTATCCACCCATAAGGAAGGCCTGTGCCCCAGCAGTGGGGACATTAAAATGGCTGATGGACAAAGAAATTGCATTTTCCATACCTACTTAATTTATTTTACAACTATAAACGCTGTTTGAAAACTTTTATGCACAAATGTTTAAACACTCAGCTTACTAATGTCACATGTGTAAAGTGAAAAAAATAAGTATTGGCTAAGCTATAATATAAGTGTTCAAATCTGCTAACTAAATAATTTTAAGATACTTTTTAGCGTTCAGGAAGAAAATGAGAAATATTTTTATTGCTATAGTGGGCCGTCATGATCATAATTTGAAATAATAACAAGTAACTGAAGCATCTTTATCATCATAGAAGATAATATGATAGAAAAAAATCGGCAATTTCATACTTTAACCGGGGTAGAGGTAAGGGTATGGTCGTAACTCGTAGGTTATTGATTTTCCTTGATGATATTAATGGTTACGATCAGTTTTATTCACATCACGTCTTATTTAGTCACAGAAACATTTGAAGAAAAAGTGGTGATCGACTTTATTTTTAAGTTTTGTTGCTTCTAAAGTAGATACGAATTAAATGGTATAAACCATTTAATTCTGCTTGATTTTGTGGCTGTAAAGCAACATTTGTAACCGTTGGTCATAACATTTTATTCTTCTTATTTTTAGTTTGGAAATCTACTCTTCTCTTTTGGGAGTAATTTTTGCCAGTGTCAAGTGTTGAATAGTTCAGTGGTAGATTGTTTTAATTTACATTAAAATGCGGGTGCAGCGCATTCCAATCCTGCTTGGAGCATTGGGCACCAAGTATTATCAAGACAGTTTACTCGGTAAGATCAGCCGAGGTAGCCACCACTACAATAAAACTCTCAGCTTCGCACAACCAAGATCGCGCACTTGTACCACAAAACTGCACCAATTTTAAGACACAATATCCACTATGAATAAATTTGTGAATAAATTAAAATAGTCAACGAACCCAACAAAATGACGCCAAAAACTCTCGTCATAACATCTTATGATCATATTATTGATGTTAATGTTTTCACTTTAAATAATCGCTGCGGCCCAATTTCCCTGTAAGGTTTTTTCGTCAATGAGGATGGCTTCAGCACTAGTATGATGATGATGTTTAAATAAGACGTTTACTTACCCAGGTGTATTCCAGTTGCTGCCGTCACACAACGCTGTTGTTGGAGTTTCTTGTGTACTGCAAACAGAAAGTATTGAATTATTTTTGACATTGGTACTACACTAATTCTGTGGCATTGGTGTTCCGGATTGAATTCACGGGACTTCGCGTTAATGTAGAGTAGAAGGCCGTACTCATGTAAAAAACAAAAGAATGTAATTTCTAACAATTAATTTTATTACCATAAAGACACATAAAAATCCGGTACTTTTATCTTAAATTCTCCTAGCATTTTAAGGCTAGCATCATCTAGCTTTTGAATAACTACATATACATAATTATACCCATCCTCTACTAGTAGTCCCTATAGTGAATTTAATTTGTGAAGTTGTAAAATTTTCAGATTATGATTTATTTCATAAGTTTAATACGTATTGTCCATCCTCCTAGCTTGTTAATTATTTTAATATTATACCAACCCTCCCCCTAAATTGGTAAGTGTCATGGCTTCATGTGCCCTGATCTTCCATCCATACGCCCTCCACAGTCTCACACATAGTGGGGTTAGCGCAGAACACCACAGTAGCCCTAGTACAGTACCACAGAACCACCAGCCATGCTGAAAATTAATAAGAATGAATGTACATTACTGAATTTTTCATTAACCGAGCAAGCGCGAAGTGTCTCTGCTTCAGCTTGTGTCCGTCGGATGTCTGTCCGTTTGTTTTTTTCTACAGGTGGCATTTCTCAACCGATTCTCGTGAAATTTTGTGAACAGTTTTGATAATTAAATAAAGTTTTTTTAGTCAAGCCAGTTATTCGAAATTTATCAAAATGGTGGAGATAAAAATTTCAAAACACTAAAAAATACATATTATTTAAGCCATTTCGAAAAATGATCGAAAATGTGATAATACTTTTTTGTTAGCGGTGTAAAGCACATTTTGTTTTTTGTTTTTAGAAGACTCAAAAGTTCATAGTTATCAATCAAAACATTTCTGGCCAATATTCGTGAAAACTGCGTACATTATTTGTTTTTACTCAAAAATGCTTGTAATATGGTCATTATTTTGACAACCTTCTTTGAGCAAAGTCGGGGTTGCCGCGCTCCTCCGATGGTGACGCGGCAAAGTTGTATGAGATTTCATTATTGTCTTGTTTTAGCCACCAGCAATTTCCTTTGAGAATCCATTATTGTCGAGTTTTGTTTCAAACATAGAACGCCACACCTATCGCTCTCTCGGTCACACTCGTTGTGGTAAGCGCGGTGACCCGCCATTTTCAATCCCATTCTTTATCTGCGCGGGTGTTGTACATTGAGGGAAGAAAATCCTATTACACAGGTGATGTTTGTATTTTTATGTAAAATTTGTATAGAAAAATATAAAAAAACTCGCACTTGACCGTTTTTTGACCTTTCATTAAATACCTCTTGACCACTTCCGGGGTACCTTAGGGGGTCGAAAAAAACCTTATTTTTTGGCTCCGACGCACCGTTTCTGAGATATTTGCATTTTTGTATTTTTTTTCGAAATTAGGTTATAAGTACCCACTATAGTAGTATGTAGTACTCGCATTTTTGAGTAAAGCACTATACAAGCCTTGGTCCACAATGACTGCACTGCTGGCCACGTTATGATGGCCTCGAGCTAAGCTTAACTACGCTCTCGGCCTTCAAGCTTGGTCATCATTGCAGCCCTTGCTGTCCGCGCTATAAAGGCCTCGACCTCCGGTCTCGGCCTTTATTCCAGCTTGGCCATCAATGGCTGCATTGCTGACCGCGCTGCGACGGCCTGGACCTGCGCTAAGCTCCGCTCTCGGCCATCATAATCGCTGCCAGCAACGCAGTCATTATATACCGCGGCAGTAATGTACTATTAAACAACATACAATTTGAGCTACTTTTTAACGCGAGGTCTACAGCTCACGGAGCCATTATTATACTCGGAGAATAAAAATAAACAACAACAACTCAATTCGTTAAAATCCGGAATTCAAAATTTTCCATTTGAGATAAAATAAAACGCAACATTTTAGTTGTATTTTGCTAACATACAATTACAGAATTTTTAAATAAATGACATTGATATGCCTTTGTTCCCGTAAAGCCTTTTAAATGTTTAATCCCTTTTTACGGACCAGCACGGAATGAAAATGCGAATCGTGTTTAGTGAATCATGAAATGCATAAAATTCGCATAAAGAGAGGTGTAAAGGCTGCCGGGAACTGAGTTTTTGTGAAGAATGACTGCAAAGGCGAGATAAGTAAGTATTATTTGTTAATCGCATTTTTACAATGGAACATAGAAAGGTGCAAAGCTTATTTACTCAGTACTACAAGACTTAAGAATTTCAGCTTCAACATCTTATAATTTAAATAATTAATCACACAACATAATGTCAAGTTTTTTTGTTTTTTTTTTATTGTTTGTTTTTATAGTTTTTATTTGTTTTTTATTGCGCAATTAGTACGAATAAAAGTACTCCTACACTGAGATCAGCGGTTCTCAACATGCAGCAGCTGTGCATGTCCTGTCTCATCAGTACACGAGTCACAAATTATATGTACTTACTTATGATTATTTTAACACAAGTACAATTTTGTATCGATAATCATTTAGTTTTGTTTTCTTCATTTTATTACACATATGACAATGAAAAAAAAAACTAATAACTTGTCAAGAAAGATATACTTACATAAAATAAAAAAAATTGTACAGAACATAGTCCTTTAAGCCAGAGGTGTCAAAGTTACGGTCCGCGGGCCGCATCCAGCCCGCAAGATATCTCAATACGGCCCGCGACCAGAATCTATCCAGTGATGATTTTAGACGGCATGCGGATGCCACTACGTATTGTAAGATAATAAAATATGAGACCTCAGGTATTTGGATCCTCAAGCTCAAGATAACTCCTTTTTATTACCTTTGTATGAAAATAATTATTTTAATTTAGTATGTTTTTGAGTTTTTAATTTTGAGTCTGGCCCGGTCTAACACGCTCTAAACTAAAAAATGGCTCTTTAGAAAAATGAGTTTGACACCCCTGCTTTAAGCAGAGCAGAATAGGAACTTAAGCCCGATTTACACATCCATAAGTAAGTAAGTAAGTAAGTTCAACTGTCCTTCTACTTAATCAGAAAATGGACAGTTGCGTCCAAATGGTGAATTGACTTCGGCAAGTAAGTAAGTTCATAAGTCGACCGCGCACGTCGGATGACGACGACATTGCTACCCTCTTTATAAATAATATTATTTACATTGCGGCCAACCATGGATTGGATGGATGAATTTTTAGGTTATTTAAAGACGATTTCAAGGTATGTCACTCATAATATGGATTTTTTACAAATTTTAAGTAGGTACTTAATGTTTTTTTAGGTGAGCTATAATTACGTTATACAAGGTTAATTCGCGAATGATTAACAGATGACGGCCATTTGTTGCAAGATCTATTCCTTAATACCAAAACAAAAACGTATACCAATGGTAGTAAATTTGTTTATTGTCGTAATAAATTTACTATTCCTAACTAATACCAAATATTAATTATTATTTATTTATTAACCTTAAGGAAGACCAACAACTAGTAACAAACAAATAGCACTCGTAATAATAGTACGAAGTCATTTACAGGTCCTCGCATATATATAGCAGGCTGATCTACAAAAAGTGATACAAGCTTATAAAACAAGTAAGACGTTATACTTACACTAAAACATACAAAAAGTTAATTGTAATTACAAATAAATAAAAAATTTCAAGTACTTACTGCACAAACATTAACAATATTATCTTTAAATCAGGTGTTCCTAAGCTAAAATTATAGTCTAAGCAAGCTTAAAAGCATAAAAATAAAAAAACCGCTCATATACCCAATAGAAACTGAGACAAGCACTATAAAAAAAATATTTAAATGAAGCTCAAAATCTATTCATTTAACTTGTTTTAGGATTTGTTTTTGAATGGTATTCGATCGGAATAGAAGATTAATTACGATAATAAACAAATACCATTGGCATTAGTTTTTGGTTTTAGAACGGATTAGATCATTCCACTGCGACAGATGTCAACTTATGAACTTACTTACTTGCCTGCGGACAGTGCCGTTTACACGGCGGAAAGTCAGTTAGCGGGAGACGAAGCGGGAGGGGGGTGCGCGCTACTTGCCTGTCCAAAAAATAGAACCCGATCCTATCCTGCGGCAAGTTGCTACTTACTTACTTATGGATGTGTAAACCGGGCTTTAGCGAATAGCGGATTGCACCGTGCGGTTTGCCCTTAAGCCCGATTTACACATCCTCAAGTAAGTAAGTAAGTAAGTAAGTAAGTAAGTTCAACTGTCCTTCTACTTAACTACTTAATCGGAAAATGGACAGTTGCGTCCAAACGGTGAATTGACTTCGGCAAGTAAGTAAGTTCATAAGTCGACCGCGCGCGTCGGATGACGACGACATTGCTATCCTCTTTAAATAATTTTGTTTACATTGCGGCCAACCATGGATTTCATCCATCCAATTAATTTTTAGGTTATTTAAAGACGATTTCAAGGTTTGTGGTTTGTGGTTTTCAATGGTCTTTTTACATATTTTTAAGTAGGTAGGTACTTAATGATTTTTTAGGTGAGCTATAATTACTTTATAAGAGGTTAGTTAATTCGCGAATTGTTAACAGATGACGGCCATTTGTTTCAAGGTCTATTCCTTTATGCCAAAACAAAAACTTATACCAATGGTAGTAAATTTGTTTATTGTCGTAATAAATTTTCTAATCCTAACTAATACCAAATTTTTAATATTATTTATTTATTATTTATTAATCTTAAGGAAGACCAACAACTAGTAACAAACAAATAGTAGAAAACAAATTCATTTACAGGTCCTCGTACATATATAACAGGCTGATCTACAAAAAGCGATACATACTTATAAAACAAATAAGACGTTATACTTCACTAAACATATAGAAAGTTAATTGTAATTACAAACAAATAAAAAATTTCAAGTACTTACTGCACAAACATTAACAATATTATCTTTAAATCAGGTATTTCTAAGCTACAATTATAGTCTAAGCAAGCTTAAAAGCATAACAATACAAAAACCGATCATGTAGCCAACAGAAACTGAGACAATCACTAAAAAAATATTTAAATGAAGCCTAAAATCTATTCATTTAACTTGTTTTAGGATTTGTTTATGAATGGCATTCGATCGGAATAGAAGATTAATTACGATAATAAATAATCTAATCTAATAAAAAAAAAAACAAATGCCAATGGTATTTACCATTGGTATTCGTTTTTAGGGTTCCGTACCAAAATGGTAAAAAAGGAACCCTTATGGTGTGACTCAGTCTGTCTGTCTGTCTGTCACAGCTGGATATCTCGAGAACTACTAATGGTATCAACTTAAAATTTGGAATAGTTTAAGATGACATTTGCCCAACTATTTTGCAAATAAGAAAGAAATAAAAAAAATAATACTTTTTTTACAACAGGGACTGAAAAGGGGTCTTAAAAATTTGAAGTGAGGTGACTAGGGCGTGTGGGGTATCATATGAAAGAGCGCTGTTTGCACATTTTAAAACATTTTTTTCTTTTTTCTTAGGCCGCATAGTTTTCGACTTATGATGAAAAATGTAAAAAAAAATACCGTTCCCCCCCCCTTATCTCCGAAGTTTGCAACGAGAAAAATCTGAAATAATTCTATGTGATAGTAGTTTACGTAAAGATTACAGGAAAAATAAAACGAGGTCTCAATATAACACACTTTTTTAGAAATTCAAAAAACAAACAATAATATTTTCAGTTTTACTACCCGTCAACAGATGGCGGTGACCTAAGAATGCTGACTTGCGAATTAAAATAGTTCCACTATCGGTCAAGAGATGGCGCAACCTAATACTACAGTAATAATTGGTGACTGGTTCTTATATAAATTACCTACTATTTGCCGTACGAATAAACGAAGAATAAGTTCCTACTTAGTAATATAAACAGTTTGCAATGTGGAGCGGCTGAAACGTTTTTCAGTCACCATAAGCAACTGTGGTTAAGATTTGTAAATTAACTGTCCGCCTGTTCGCCCTTCCACCTGTCTGCCGTTAATCCTACTTTTTTAATGACTGTACTAAAGTAACATATCCAAATATATTTATGATTGTACGGAACCCTCGGTGCGCGAGTCCGACTCGCTCTTGACCGGTTTTTATTTGAATTAGAACGGATTAGATCATTCCGCTGCGACAGATGTCAACTTATGAACTTACTTACTTGCCTGCGGACAGTGCCGTTTACACGGCGGCAAGTAAGTTGGCGGGAAGCGGGAGACGAAGCGGGAGGGGGGTGCGCGCTACTTGCCTGTCCAAAAAATAGAACCCGATCCTATCCTGTGGCAAGTTCCTACTTACTTACTTGCCGGACGGTGTCCACACGCGGTTTCTACTTACTTACTTACTTGCCGGACGGTGTCCACACGCGGTTTCTACTTACTTACTTACTTACTTATGGATGTGTAAACCGGGCTTTAGTCATCAGTACGTAGGTCCTAGTTTTTCACTTTTAAGTTGCTTTTATTCATTCTATCAATTTTTTATTCATTAATAATTGCGGTAACTTACCAAGGATGATATATAATTAGTACAGAACAGAGTCCTTAAAGCAGAGTACACAGTAAACAGCGGTTTACACCGTGCTGCCTGCTTGCCTACTGACATCAGTACGTGCGTCCGCCATCCTGCCGCGTGCGATATCAGACGGGATACGAACATCGATACTTTCTGGAACAAGTCAATAATTGGGTGTAAATAAATTTCAATATTTAAAATAACTTACAACATTAGTATTTTTCATTAAATTCGCAACAAACAGTAACTGGAAAAATATTTCTTAAAACGTAGAATGGGATACCTATTTCAGTGAATTGATGAAACTGACCTATATGTTATTTACATTCACACACAGACACACAGACACACACACACACACACACACACACACACACACACACACACACACACACACGCGCACACGCGCACACACACACACACACACACACACACACGCGCGCACGCACGAACACCGACGTACTAACCTAAAAATAATGTTACAAATATTATTATATAATTACCCAACTTTAAGCTTGCTGTAACCTTTTGAATGAAATTGTTGTTGTTATCCAATTGGAAAGTCATTCCCACTACAATTGTCAGAGATACTTGTAGTGGGAATGACTCTTACTCGGTAAGTAATTAAGATTCTCTGATTACTTACCGGGAAGTCTCGATGTAAAATTATTTTAACCAATTTCAGTAATAAAGCAATTTTTATTTTATTTATTTATTTGCATTATTTTACAGATCTAAGTAAGTAAGTATCTATATTTATACGAATATTTTTTTTTAAGATTATTAGTACTGTCAATCTGGTTTACTTTAGCTTTAGTTAGCTCCAGTTTACTGGTTGTTATTTTAGTGTTTTACTAAAGCTAGTATTTTATTTATCTTCTGAACGCTTTTTTTTCTTGGTTGAAATTTTCATTAAAAGTTAATATGTCAGATTGTATTTTACCTTTTGTGCTATAACGTCGCCTTGATTATCAATGTAATACTGTGCGGTGTGGATATGACTTAGCGATATGTTCAGTTTTCTCCTGAAAGGCATTAATTGTAGTTCTAATTCTGTCAACTTGTAGACTACGTCGGCTCTAGCTTGCTCTAGAGGCTTTATGTTTGTCATGTAAAGTCTTTTAGTACGAGTTGCTGAAAAGAAAAAAATCCTAAAGTGAATATTAACTGCCCTTCTTTATTAACAAAACTTTCACTAGAATAACACGTTTTTAATACTTAAATGTTAAGAAAAGTTAGCAATTTTCTGAAAATATTTCCGCAATCGTTTTAATAATTAAAATGTTATTCGAATAACAATAGCGACTACTGTTTGAAATATTGACAAAACAGCATTTATAGTAAAATAAATAGATTAAATTTTGAGAGGTACGTAGGCACTCAATGTATTGAAATATAATCAGAATTAGTCAAAAAAAGTAGATGTGTTAGATTACCCAGAGTTTCTAAGCGCCCTGCCGTGCTGAGGTCCGATATCTGGGCAGCTATATTCTGCAACTGATCCACAAGTGATGGTAAATCTCTACCCATTATTGGTCCATTGTAGTCCATCCTGAAGACAATCCATCATATTAAAATTTACCTGCAAAATTATATTTAGGAACCATTCGGAAATTTTGATAAGTTTAATATAGTGGTAGTTCAGCAAGTTTGAAAAAAATATTCAAAAAATGATGACGTAGAAATAAATAAAAAATATTTGTAGTGTTTAAATGTAGGATGGATGCAACTTACGTTCCTTAGGTTTCCGAGGTATTTATCGGAGGTTTAACTTAATCGGAGGGATCAATATTTAAAGTAAAAAAAATAACTTTAAACCAGATAATGTTTACACGGACTCGGATAACCCCTCCGATAAAATTAAACTTTTGATAACCTTCGATTAAGTACATCAGAAGCGCTCATGGTGGAACTTGACAGACTGATCGTACTCGTTCACGTTTGTTAAGCAATGCTCGGTCCAGTCAGGTTTCGGATGGGTGACCGTTATAGTGGCATTTCAACTGAGCGCTTCCGTGCTTCGGAGGGCACGTTAAACCGTCGGTCCCGGCTGTTGTCGTCTGATAACAGTCGTTAAGCCAAGTTAGAGGCCTTACAGGCGGCTTGATAAACTCTAACACTAGAGGTAGCCACTAATCCTCATTCGATAAGAAGAAGAAGAAGTACCTCAAAAACCGGGGGTTAGTCGGTCTCCTAGGACTCGAAAAGTAACAAAAGAAAAGTGAAATAGTTTCCCAGAACTAAAGTTAGTCTATTGCTTTTAATACGATTATTTGACTCACCTATACTTTGCTAAATTCACATCTGATACCACCAGCATCCGATTTAACAATCTATGGAAATTAGTAGAAGTTGTTTTAAGAAGGCCCACGTCTATAGAAGACGCAAGTCTGCCCAAGTCTGCTTGTAGTTCTGCCCATTCGAAATAAGATGTTTCTTTGTTCACGTCCAATACTTTGTCTAGTTGAAAAACTATGTAGGCTGGACTATCCTTTTCACATTCTCTGAAATACACATTAAATAATGGTGTAAGTTTTGACTGATTTCTTACAACGTATGAATATAAACGTATTCTTAGACATAGTCTTTGAAAACAATGTGAAAGTTGTTACAAGTTTAAAACGAAAACTCAAAGACTTTTTAAGCGGTCCGTTCTGTTTGAAAGTAATTCTAAGAAGAATAACTTTTTTGTTTAAATACAACATACATAATATGATATGATAGTCTAGTTCAGTTTTAAAATGTGTAATTTTTTCACGAGTTCCAGTTACAATTAACTAAATTGACGATTATTTTCAAAAATTAAAGTAGATGAAACACTAGTTGGTGTTGGTACTATTGTTTCTAAGACTAAATCAGAAGAAACGTAGGTACTACGGTAAAATGAGAAAATAAACGAATCATTTTCAAAAAACCAATTCGCCTCTATAGTCTAGTGGTTCGCCCACCCGTGTAAGACGCATTGGTCCCGGGTACGATTCCAAGTCTGTACAATTATTCTAAGTCTGTCGTTCCAAGTAGCTACCACCATCTTATCTAAGTCTGACGGGGTACGTATCAGAATGTCTAAAGTTAGAATGTCTAAACTTAAAATGGCAAAGTTCATAATGTCAAAAATTTGAATGTCTAACGATTAAAATGTCGAAAGTTCAAAATGTCAAAAACGAAAATGTCAAACGGTCAGATTGTCCTAAATAAAAATATCTAAGTTCAAATGAACATAACTTAAAATGTCTAATAGTCCAAATACATATAATGACGTATAAAATTTACTTAATTATGCCTTTCTTTCATTTAGGTACCTAATTAATTAGGTTAAATAATTGCGTGTTAACCTGTGTGCCTCTGCCGCACACCAGCATAGCCGCGCCACACCATAATTCCGTAGCCGGTGCCAGTCACTGATTCAGTAGCCGGCGAACAAAATCCACCAATCCACCAATTGAGTTTGAAATAGATTTTTTCTGGCACTTTGCCGGCCGCTGCCGCGGCACGCTCGCTTCGCTCGCTCGGCTCGCGCGCTGGGTTCATGTCAACCTAACATTCTCGTCGCTATGCTCCTCGCACCTATCTCGTGACCTACGGTCTACGGTTTCTAAGTCCCAGTAGACTAGTTTAGACTCATATTCGGCAGCTAAATTTGCTATAAAGCATTTTAGGCGAAGTCCAAAGATACCTCTACAGACTCAATTAACCTCAAAGAAGGCGATTCGTTTTAAAATCAAATAAATAATTGTGAACTTAGAATTACTGACCATTGATATTTTAACTCGTCAAGTATTTGATACGTTTGATACTTTGAATTTTGCTATTTTGATGTTAGACATAATGATTTTCGACATTTTAAACCATTTGAATTTTGATTTTTGACATTTTGAACTTTGCCTTTTTAAGTTTAGACATTTTAACTTTAGACATTCTGATACGTACCCGTCTGACGCCAGAACAATAATTTAAAAATTGTTGTGTTTCGGCAGTTAGAGGTAAGATAGCCAGATCCTCAGTGATGAGGATTCCGGGTAAGGAATTCGATCCCGGGATTTCACATAGGCAATCCCGGGATCGAAATTCCCTTATTCCGGGTGTAATGCGCTTCCACCCGGCTTTATTGAACATGGTGTGGTTCGTGTTTTATAACTTTTACCTTAAAACATCCTTGACTGAAACGTCAATGGTGACATTGCCAAGACCTCTGAAGAGGGCGTCGAAGATTCCCTCGTCATTCATCAACAGCGGCGAGGGCTTGTCTAGGAGAGCCGTCAAAGTTGCGTACTGCGGCTTATCCCATAGGGCGTGGCATACGTACACCTGTCGATAGCACACTCTGAATTAACGTTGCATTAATTAATGATAAAAATAAGTTGCTTATATAGTGGAAGTTAGTGTAAGTTTATTCATTTATAAGATTTCCGCAGATATTGAAATAAAAACTTTGAAGAATATTAATGTAGCTACCGGAACAGTATCGGAATTATAAAACTTATCGAATCCTAATTCGATTCCTAATTGATTCCATATTAATAAGAAATCTCATTCATTGAAACTATTTGTAAAATTAAAAGTTACGGAGGCACATGTTGCCTACGATATATTTAACAGCAAAGGTGCAAGATAAAAGCTTTATGTTCGTAAGTTGCATCAAGCAAGAAGACGTTTGAAGTATTTACTACCTAATCAACAAATGCAATTTAGATCAATAGACAATGAAAGAGATAAAGGTATACCTCTGCATGTCCAGTTATAAGAAATATAGCAGATATGACGCCCCAAAGAATGAGTGACGAGAAACACAACCATACTGCCGATCTGAAAGAAATCTATCTCGTTAAGTCAAACAGGTAAATAGTTGATTTATTTACAACATAGTTTGATTTCGATATACTTACACTTGAAGTGTGCGTTTGCCGTGATCCTTGGCGTGACCACATCCACACATCATGGCAAACATCACCAAAGTCATGACGAAGCCAAAAGTAACTACGCACACTGAAAAATAAAATAAAATGTAATTATACCAAATAAATAACTATCCGATATTTTGTTCTTTACAGTTTGTTTAGCGTATTTATAAATTTAGCTTGAAAAAATTTCTATCTATCTATCACTGTTGTTGTTACTATATGTTTTTGTTGACTGCCCAATAATTTATTCACTTAACATGAAAGTCCACCGCCGGTAGTCGTATTTCTGCACCCTGTCCAAGCCCGCCGCATCCGATTGTCTCGCTACGGAGTGCAGTACCATCGTCTGTTCGACTACTAAATCATTCAGAACTTTATTATATTCTCAGCTATCACGAAGCCGAACAAACATGTCCGATGTTTGATCCGTTGGTTTTGGGAGTAGACCACCCAGTCGCTGCATCAACCTCTTGAAAGGGTGATACATGGCGTGAGATTCCGCGAATTGTGAAGCGGCAAAAGATCCATGTGCGTAATAAAGGGAGGATTTGCGCGCGGAAGATTAAAGTAGCAGCGACAGTTTAAAGTTGTTATGTTAACAGTGTTTTTAGGGTTCCGTAGCCAAAATGGCAAAAAACAGAACCCTTATAGATTCGTCATGTCTGTCTGTCTGTCCGTCCGTCCGTATGTCACAGCCACTTTATTCCAAAAGTATTAGGACTACTTAGTTGAAACTTGGTAGGTAGGTGTATTCTGTAAACCGCTTTACGATTTTTACACAAAAATAAAAATAAAAAAAAATTGTTTAAAAAAAACAAAAAACCGACTTCAAAAAACCTACCTCTAAAAAGCAAGAAATAATATTCGTAATAATTAAAACACGTCTATTGAAGTCGGGTGGGGCTGGAGTACAAATTCCTTTTTTTTTTATTCTAAAAGCCCCACCCGACTTCAATAGACGTGTTTTTATTATTACGAATATTATTTCTTGCTTTTTAGAGGTAGGTTTTTTGAAGTCGGTTTTTTGTTTTTTTAAACAATTTTTTATTTTTTTATTTTTAGTGTAGGTACCTTTTGTATTAGGTAGAGTAGGTATATTATTTAGGCAGAAAAATCGGCTCAGCCAAACGTGAGTAAATCGCGGAAACATACATACATGCGGGTCAAACTGAGAACCTCCTTTTTTTAAGTCGGTTAAAGAACTACACTTAAGATATCCCTTTTCCAAAAAAAAAAATTATCTTATTCAGCAAACAAAGAAGTTATACGACTGATCATCGAGGTAGTTCACACAAAATCATACTATTTTCATACTTTTTTCGAGATTACTTGAAAAGTACTGAACCGATTTCAAAATTTAAAAAAATGGGACCAACTTGAATTTTTACCTAATGTAATAACGTTTGAATCATTTCAATCGGTTCAGCCGTCATCGAGTAATCGGTGTACATACAAAAAAAAACCGAGTCGAATTGAGTACCTCCCTCTTTTTGAAGTCGGTAAAAAATTAAGGGGGGCTCCCCATACATGGAACTGAAACTGATTTTTTTTTTCATCAAACCAATACTTGTGGGGTATCTTTAGAGAGGTCTTTAAAAATGATATTTAGATTCCTAAGACTATTTTTTTTCAAAGTCAACCGTTTGAAACATATATGCCGCCAAAGTGGTAAAATGTGTCACCCCCCCCCCCCTTTAACTTTTTAAGTAAGAGGGTGAAAAATCTAAAAAAAATATAAGCTATAGATCTTAATAAACACTTTCAACAAAAATTAGTTTGAACGAGATATAGTAATTAGTTTTTGAGATATACATTTTACAAAACCGCAAATATAACATTGTCATTCATACAAACACTGTAAAAAACAAAGTTATTTTTCAGACGAAAAATGATAGCGGTATTAAAAAATGGTATGGTATAATGTACCTACGGAACCCTACTGCGCGTGGCCCGACACGCACTTGGCCGGTTTTTTTTTAATTTTAACCACACTCAGGGTACTCCATACAACCGCGCTATTATTAACAGACGACGTCAGATGACGTTCTTGTACACGCGCAACTGTGTGTGTAAGTCTAGGGCTACCGTGCAGTTTGTACTGTATGAGCGGAACTTTTTGGTAAATACAGTTACGACGAATTGCTTTGAATCCTACTAATATTATAAATGTGAAAGTTTGTGGGTTTGGATGTTTGGATGTTTGTTACTCAATCACGCAAAAACTACTGAACGGATTTGGTTGAAATTTTGCACACAGATAGTAGAGAGCCTAGATTAAAACATAGAATACTTTTTATGCCGATATTCCCACGGGAACGGGAACCACGCGGGTGAAACCGCGGGCGGCCGCTAGTATCAAAATAAGTTGACGTTGACAAACACGACTAAATGAGCACACGATTCGGCACACGAACGCGCGGAGTGGGGTGAGGTAATTGATTCTGGGACGGGGCGGAGAGTGTCCTTTCTGTACGGTAGTACTTATATCTATTCTACTTATATCTATTCTACTTATATCTACTCTGTGCTTTAACTAATCACCTAACATGAGAGTCCACCGCCAGTAGTCGTATTTCTGCACTCTGTCCAAGCCCGCCTCCAATTGTCTCGCGACGGAATGCAGCCCGGTCGTGAGATGCACCACTATGTCATTCAGAACTTTAGCGGAGTTGTGCACGGCTTGCCGCCGCGATTCAATGTCGCCCAGTATGTCTGCAAGCAAAACATTTGATAACTTTGCTGACATATGGTTAGAGCTCGTGGTGACGGTGAATTTAACTGGAAGTTTAGATCCAGAAACTTGCAAATTATTTGTATGACCGATCTAGGTAATAAGTATTTAGCTATTATTATCTGTGTTTTGATAACTTATTGTATAATGCGTTATCGAAATCACAAGGTGCCTAGGTTAACTATTTTCAGTAATATACAAAAAACCCCTAATGCCAAATATAGTAGATATAGACACCATCAAACTGAATAAATTTTACTATGGGACCAACTCAGAAATTGCGAAAAAAAAATCAGCTGTTTCATACATTTTGATATTTTCGTAATATTTTTTGTAAAAAGCAGCTGATTTTGTTTTTGGCGGTTTCAGAGTTGGTCCAATAGTAAAAGTTGATCAGTTTAATGGTCATTATCTACGAGTACCATATTCGCAATGGGGTTTTTATGTCACACATTGCATAGAAGTTACAAAACAAAGGACACCATCATAAATCATTCCTCTTTTAGTTTTAAAAGGCATTATAAGTGACGCGAAAAAAATATTTATTTAGCCAAGTATTGTATTTATCAGAAAATAGGCTTGCCTTTTCTCGCCTTTATTGTTTGAGTAGTTATAGCAGAGGGTAAAGATTTGAACTCCTTTCTGGCGTTTTCTATAGCCCGTGTCAAGTCTTCAACGCCAAGAGAACGAAGTTCAAGTAATTGCTTTTCATGGAGAATCTGAAATAGAAACACTTTCTAAATGCCAGTATGGAGTGAATCATACAATTCAATCGTTTGTTTTCCAAAGAATATACTAGACCATAGATTCGATTTTCTTATGCTGGCAATGATTTTTATTTATCAAGAGACGTATGGTTTTGAAACTAAAACACACTTGTCCCTTACTATTGTTCTTATACCATACAGTTCGTAAAATTCTTTTCGCGTTGCATTTCTTTCCCACCCCACTTGTCCTGGACTATTATGCCGTTTTATATGTAGAGTCTGGCCAACGCATAGACATAGAAAAATTTTCGCTGCGCTCAAGAAGACCAACAAAGCGTGGAAAAGAGAAGTTAACATCATACGGACACGGTCTATGTAAAAAAGAGACAAAAGATCAAGTGACATGTGCCAACATTTTTTACAGTAAGAGCCCCTAGCGTCCCGCTTAGTAAATGAGCAATCACAGTTTGTTTAAAATATTTTTTAATCTTAATTAGAATTTAAAATAAAAGGTATCGTGGATCTATGGTATCTTGTACTCTAAGTAATTGTGATGTGACAAAAAGAAACAATCCAAGTAATCACACTTTTCAAAGGTAAATAAGATATTGCCACACATTTCTCTCAAACCAAATTTCGCTACATTTATTCGTTTATTGACAAATAAAACAGTATGGATCATAGTTTATTTAATTTGCTTTGCCATAATATAGTCATATTTTATGAATCTAAGTCATATTTTACGTAGCTCACATAAAATGTATTGATTCGTTTTCGGATCACCTGTTTATTGACTTTGTTGTTCTTTGACATTCTATTTCTATGGGCCAACGAGTGGAGTCATTTCAAACCCGTGGCAAATTTTAATTTTCGAAACTTTATTCACTAAAAATACTGCGAAATATCAATTTTATCATAAGTACACACACTTTTACAAAAGTCCAAGCCAAATAAAAATAATGTGCTTAAGTGTAAAATTGAAAATTCGCAGTATTTTGGGTGTATAAAGTTTCAAAACATTTTAAATTTACCACGGGTTTGAGATGACACGACTCGCTGGCCAGACTCTATACTGTAATCTTGCTATTTTGTACTTGTGTTCTTTGGAAAACAAGCGATTCTTGCATTTTATGATAAACAGTAGGTATGAAAAAATCAATTGAAATCCAACCTTTTTTTTTACATACTTACAGAGGAGAATTTTATTATATACAGACGATCGAGGTAAAAAAGAGTTTAAAAACTTCATATAGGTGCTTTACCTACCCATTCAAACTTCATTTTCAGTTCCAAAGAGTTTGTGTTCACAGTGTCACAAAGAGGAGTGTCCTTCGCAGTGCAGTGTTTCTTCAAATTGTCCAGCTGATTGGACAGATCTTTGACCCTATCAGCTGCGGCAGCCGCCAGGGACCCAGCTTTAACGCTCACGTCTCGTAAGGAAGATATCTTTTTTGAGAGATCTTCGCTTTCTGGAAATTGTTATTGTTAAGTTAGTAATAATTTAATCTTAAAAAAATACTTTTGTCTTTTCTCTATTACATATTTCCATTTTCTTTAGGAGTACTTATGAGATTTTGTCATTAGTGAAATTTACCTGCCAGTTACAGTTCTCGCAAAGCAAGAGGAGGAAAAGTAGGTGTCACAGACATGGATATTATTATGTATTTACAATCGATTTATGGTAGGTCGTTTATACTGTACAATACAATAGTTAAACATAGTTGTAATTGTGTAGAATTTATTATTAAAATGGTATTTGAAATAACTTTCTAGGAAAGTTATGTTAAAACTATATTTTTTTGGTATGACAGTCATAAAGCTTTAACTTGACATAAACCGTTCATATTTTCTAGTCAGCTATTACGAAATTTACCCCGAAAACTTAAAAGTGCCTCGTATATTGAAAGGTTTAAGACCAAAGTTCTCAGAAGACTTTACTACCAAAATGCTATCATAGATTAAAAGAGGCAACTCTTAAAACTTCGAAGGATCTTCATATTTCTTCATCAAAACAATCATAAATAAGATTGGAGTAACTCGAACTTTACGTTGTTCAAACAAATTTATGCGTGTTATACAGCTTCAAAGGAAATAAGCTGTAATTTAACTTCAACGCGAGTTTTGTTTGAATACAAAACGCAATATTTTGAAGATTATAATACCGATGCTTTGAAATTAGAGTTCAATACTTGAATATTTATTGTCTTAAATAAAGATATTTTACATTGTACTATGATCTATTGTTTTATTAGTTAATTATCACGCACGTTATACCGGTGAATAATATATTTTTCACCTCTCCAGCACGAAAAGGGCGCTTTTGGCGCGTAAAAACTCGCAGCAAAATCGATTTTGGCTGCGAGCGTGAGGCAAAGTGTTTTTTTTTATTTCTAATACTGACTTTTAAAATAATAAAGAAAAAAAAAACCGGACAAGTGCGAGTCGGGCTCACCCACCGAGGGTTCCGTACAGACCTACATCTATACATAAAATAAAGCTATAGAAAAGTTGTGTCGGTACCAAGGAGGTTTATAATAGGGAGTGAGTACTCTCCAAAAATTTTCACCTATCGTTTAAAAGAAATTCAACTTTATTGCATTGCTCATAGAGTTGAAATTCTATCGACGACTTTGACTGAAGGCACTACTGTGTGAATGAGACAACACCAGGTGGAGGTCGGTGTCTCGTTCGCACAATTGCCATTACTAAACAATAATACCACGATAGTAGGACTAAAAATATGTACGTTACCAATCAAGTAGTGTATCAAAATTAAGGATTCGGAGTGGGAAGTCGAATATATACTATTTAAATATTAATTTTAGAATGACACATAATAATTGTAATATAAAACAGAACTTTTTTGATTTAATTAGATATCTACAATAATACTAATCAGCAATCATCGGTGAGGTGGTAATAAATAGAAGTGTCAATCCTGGCAACTCCGATTTTGACCTTGAATTTCAATTTAAGAATTTCAATCTATAGGAAATGTGACTTTACAAAACTAGTGTGACCATAAATACTTCACCATTTCAGATTTCCAGAAAAACGAAATTTTTCTATTGAAATGGCTAGAGGTCGCAGGCGAGACGGTAAAATTAATAATAATAATCAAATTCATGTTTGTGCGCCTATTTCGATGAAACTCGGTTTCTGGTACTATTTCAACATGAAAATAACAACGCAATGTTGAAAATTTTCAAAATCCAAGATGGCGGCCTACTTTTTTGTTTTTGGGCCGATTTCGATGAAACTCGGTTTTTGGAACTATTTTGACAAGAAAATAACAACGCAATTTTTAAAAAACTAAAAATCCAAGATGGCGGCAAGCTTTTTTGTTTTTGGGCTGATTTCGATGAAACTCGGTTTTCGGTACTATTTTGACAAGAAAATAACAACGCAATTTTTAAAAAACTGAAAATCCAAGATGGCGGCCAACTTTTTTGTTTTTGGGCCGATTTCGATGAAACTCGGTTTTCGGTACTATTTTGACAAGAAAACAACAACGCAATTTTTAAAAAACTAAAAATCCAAGATGGCGGCCAACTTTTTTGTTTTTGGGCCGATTTCGATGAAACTCGGTTTTTGGAACTATTTTGACAAGAAAATAACAACGCAATTTTAAAAAAACTAAAAATCCAAGATGGCGGCCAACTTTTTTGTTTTTGGGCCGATTTCGATGAAACTCGGTTTTCGGTACTATTTTGACAAGAAAATAACAACGCAATTTAAAAAAAACTGAAAATCCAAGATGGCGGCCAACTTTTTTGTTTTAGGGTCGATTTTGATGAAACTCTGTTTTTGGTACGATTTTGACAAGAAAATAACAACGCAATGTTGAAAACTTAAAAAATTCAAGATGGTGGCCAACTTTTTTGTTCTTGGGCCGATTTCAAAAACAAATTAGCAGCCATTTTGATCTTTTTTATTTTTCCATCAGTTTACATTGAGTTGTTTTTTCTTGTCAAAATAGTACCCAAAACCGAGTTTCATCGAAATCGGCCCAAAAAACAAAAAAGTTGGCCGCCGCCTAAGATTTTCAGTATTTTAAAAAATTGCGTTGTTATTATTTTGTCAAAATATTACCGAAAACCAAGTTTCATCGAAATCGGCCCAAAAACAAAAAAGTTGGCTGCCATCTTGGATTTTTAATTTTTTCAATATTGTGTTATTATTTTCTTGTCAAATTAGTTCTAAAACCGAGTTTCATTAAAATCAGCCCCAATCACAAATAAAAGAGTTGGCTGCCATATTTGTTTATATTTTTAACATTTCGTTGTTATTTTTTATCAAAATAGTAATAAAATCGAGTTTCATCAAAATCGGCCCACGAACAATATAGTTGGCCGCCAACTTGGTTTCTTTTTATATTTTTAACATTGTGTCGTCGTAAATCTCATGCACCCATTTTATTAACTTCACAAGTAAAGAATTTGGTGCAAGAATTTTAGACCTTATTGACATATTTACCAAAATAACAGTTTTTAATGAAACAGCAAAGTAAATGAATAAGTATAATTATGGGAAAAAGCAACCGAATTTCAAAGGTCAATAAAGTGGAAAATCGTTTGCATCTTTTTTTGACTACAGATCACTAGACAATGTTTTCCTACTTTTACTTGTTTTTCCAAAATTCATTTGTTTTTCCGAAGTTCACGCACATTGTATTTTTATAAAAAAATGGAATAAACTTTAAAGTTGCGTAATTATTTACACTTGAACTTAAATTGAATTGAATAAACTAGATTTTGTATTGGTTGAACTACCATATTTAAAAAATAAAAACAAAAAAGCAATTTAATAAAAACGTGATTAATAAATTGTTCCAAATTTTTTTTAATAAATAATTATTTTCTGTTTTTTAGTTAACGAGCAAAATTAAAAATATACCACCGCCTATCAGAGTACTCGTCAAGACCATTCAAACGAGTCCAAACTCGATGGGGTTGAAAGGTTTTATTACAAAGTTCCTGTGGCCTTCTTCCGGCTTCCTTCATCAGACTCTTGGATACTATTACCCAACAGAGCACTCGTCAAGACGATTCAAACGAGCCCAAACTCGATGGGGTTGCTTGATTTCAATATTGAGTTCCTATGGCATGGCCTCCAGACTTCATCATCCAACCCTGAACCTCGTCTCCCGTCAGAGTACTTGTCAAGACAATTCTAACAAGCCCAAACACGATGGGGTTGTATAGTTTCATTCATCATAGAGTTCCTGTGGCGTTCTTCCGGCTCCATCATCAGATCAGCTTAATGACATTGTAATATTGCATTTCCTTCCATTTCTGACCTGTGTTCAAAGTTTCAAGTCTCTAGCTCATCGGGAATTTAGTATAAAATCGTTTGCAAAATTTGTGCTCAAACAAACAAAAGAGCAAGCAACCTAATAAAAACGCGGTAAAAAGTGTTAATTATAAATAAAGAACTACCTAGGTATTTAAGTTTATATTAAACAGTTTAAAGTATTATGTATGTCTCCGGCCAACCATACGGTTTGGTCACCCTAATGAAGAAAAGGACACATACATCTACTTGACCTCTCTGTCGGCTCGTTTTGGGGCGAAGCGCTCATTCCGGTTTATAGTACTATTTCCATGGTCGGTACAAAGGAAATATTTTAAAAAAAAGTGGTTGGTAGTTATTAGTTTTTTTTATATGAAAACTGTACTACGGAGAGTTCAAGCTTCATCCCAGGTTCTACCTACCGGAATTATGTGAAAAATTGCTTAGATTATAAGTTGGACTCCAAGCTACCAAACTGTAAAAAATACCATCAAAATCCGTTCAGCAGTTTTTAAGTGATTCGCGCAAAAACATTTAGAATTGACTGCTATATATAGATAACCATTTGAAATCCTTTGTCGCCACGTAGAAAATAACCCATCCAGGGATTACGACAAAGAACTGACCACGGGCGAAGGTTTGAAATGGAATAGTACATTACTGCAGCGGCACTCAAGACAGGCATTGAAGAACATACGTGAGTCCATCAATGCCTAGTTGCGGCCAAGGCTTCTATAGTATACTTTTCTCAAATAATGCGCGGAAATTCAAACCAAGTAGCTTATAAACTTTTAACTTTTTAGTTTTAAAAGTTTTAAGCTTTTTATTTTTATTTTAAATTACAGTAATTGAAAAAATAAAATGGAAAGATTTTTTTAATCTTTTTGGAATGTGCACATAAAGGCCTTTCATTTGATACCCATATTGAAAAAAAAAAATTTTTTTTCTGGTTTTTTTCATTTATTTCCAGTATTTCATTTTTTTGGAAAGTGCTCATCAAGGCCTTTCATTTGATACACATACTGCAAAAAAAAATTTCTTTCGTTTTTTTTTCAGTTTTTTGGAATATGCTCATCAAGGCCTTTCATTTGATACCCATATTGAAAAAAAAATATTTTTTTCGTTTTTTTTTTTTTTTTTTTTTCATCTTTTTGGAATGCGCTCATCAAGGCCTTTCATTTGATACCCATATTGCACCAAAACATATTTTTTTTCGTTTTTATTTTTTTTCAGTTTTTTTGGAATGTGCTCATCAAGGCCTTTCACGTGATACCAGTATACCGAATATTAAAAAAAAAAAAATTTCTCGCTCATCAAGGGACATTTGATACCTATAAGTATTTGTGTTTCATTGAAAAGTTCGCTCCATATCTGAATTACACGTGTGTAATGAGTTTTAATAGAAACATTGCCGGACAGACGCCGGCATTTTTTGTATAAAAATCCATTATTACACGTTAGTAATGGATTCTCATACAAATATTGACGGCGCGGATTAGGTCTGTCCATAAACTCCGATTTAGCACGAAGAAGTTTGTCAAAATAATGTTCGAATTTCCAAGCATGTTTGAGAAAAAATAAAATAATTACAAACCCACCGCACCTGTATAAAATACAAGTACTGCTAATTGTCAACAGATGGCGCTGTATATCAATAGTACACTGTATAATGTTCTGTGAAATGGTGTTATTAGAGAAAATGGGTGTATTCCAACAAGACCCTTCCTCCGAAAGTCTGTTTCCATCCCGTTCGAGTCACGTCATATCGGTGTGAAAAACGCGCTGATTGTTATATACCTACTCTGTGGTGATAGCTATTGGTCTGCTGGAATGCACTCCGTTGATTGTTTTACTCTTTGACCCCCTGGGGTGCGTTCGTAAACGAGGCTCGAAGTCGGACCTTCACTCCAAGGCGTGCGACGTTCGTCATCCGACGCTTACGAACGACACTGCATAGCTGTCACTGTCTTATTTGTTAATTTTGATATTAATGAAGCGCGAAATGCAACAAACAATAAAATGAAAATTATGTTTATAAACAAAGAAGACGTGTCAACTGTCAAATAAAACGTCAGAGCGAATTTCACCCACCTACTTCGTGGGGTGACCGTTGCGTTCGCCGGGCGTCGTTTACGAACGGCTATACCTAGTGATCGTCGGGCGATCGCCCGGCACCCTGATTATCTAAAAAGAAACTATTTAGCGACCGGTTCCATTCGACATACATTGCTACTTTTCTTTGGTAAGTTTTTTTTCACCCCAAAAAGAAGTAGCAATGGATCACTATTATTTATGAACTGCAACCGGTCGCTGGGTGGTTTCTAATTAGATAATCAGCCCACCGGTGGTTTTAGAACGCGGACATGTCGTCGAGCGTCGTCGAGCGAGCTTTACGAACGCACCCCTGTCATGCAGCGTGACATACCGCCATGTTGCGAAAATATTTAGAGCCAAATTTATTACTTTTTAATTTTATTTTTAAAAGTAATTAACTATAACAATATTTGAAAGGATCTGAATAATTAATAATAATAAATATTGATATTTTAAAAAGAATTAGTAGCGCGATTATCACAAAAGTAATTAGAAGTTAAGCTATGACCGCGCATACCGTTGTTTCACCAAGATGATTAATAATTACGTATTTTAATGACCAAATTTTTTATGATTTAATTACAAATATACAGTTTTCAGATTTATTCCTGTAAGTGTAGTATAAGACGCTATTACCTGCCAAATTCCATAGTCCTAGGTCAACGGGAAGTACCCTATGAATTTTGATTCCTTTGAGAGTATCGAAAATGCATTTTTTGCGCCCTAAACGGCAGTATCTTTTTTTTACGCTAACTTAGAAGTTTGATTTTTTTACAGCTTCAAGGGACCGTAGACCTTAGTATATGGTTTAAATTTCAACTCGATACCTCCACGCGTTCCCAAGATAAAGGGTCTTGACAGACAGACGGACGGACAGACAGACGGACGGACAGACAGACAGACGGACAACAAAGTGATCCTATAAGGGTTCCGTTTTTTCCTTTTGAGGTACGGAACCCTAAAAAGAAATAAAGTGACAGGGATGACACTTGTAAAATTGATATGTGAGAAAAGGATAGATAGAGTGCTTTATGGTGTCATACATGGATTAAAAAGTAAAAAAATAAAATGCACGGATATACCAAGGGGTTTTAAATAAGGATTGTTAAAAAAGAAGGTTGATAATTCGAAATAAAGAGTATGGGCGAAATGAGGTCGCATGTATGAAATAATAAATATAAAATAAGAAAAAAGAATTAAATTTATTAATAAATAAGATGGGATATTAATGAATAAGAGAAAAGCACAACGTAATAATGTAAAACAAAACGGCGGAAATCTACTTTATGAATAAATTTTTCAGCATAGGTTTGATCGAACTATTTTTGTGATAAATTACAAAAAATGTTTGCGTCCAACGATGAAGATAGTTGTCTAACTCCAAAAGAATTGAGTGAACAAGTTTCTAATGCTGAAATTTAGCTTTTTACGTGAGTTTACGTAAAAAATTTCTCGCTGGTAGAGGTGAAAAGTTGTATGTTTTACACGAGACCAAAATTTTGTTCTGCCTCGTGACTTTAATTAAATTACTCACTGTGCTCAGTAGTCTATACTACTTCGCTAGTTCGTGATTTAAAGTCGGCACTCGCAGCACAAATTGATTTTGGTCACTTGTATAACAAATAACTATTTATGTGGGATTTACACGGGTGACTGCCACACGACTTTTGCCGCACGGCGAAAATCGTCCTAAATGGCAATTCGGTTAGCTGCAGCCGCAGCTGACTGAACAAACTTATCTGATCCGGTGGTCAAAACTGGAACTAAGGCTCGTACCATAGTCAACTCAAACTCAAATCTTTGTTTGGGTATAGTTAGAAAAGGATGGTGCTTTTCATCGCATATAGCGCCATCTCTTTCTAACTGTACTTGAGCAGATATTTGAGTTTGATTCTTTAAAGCCTGTGTTATTATAATACATATTTATAGGTAACACCATCGATTAAATATATGACAGCGACACCGTCATCGATGTGTCATCTGCGATTTAACTTTACAAGTGCCTTGAGGTTACTAAAGGAGAGAGCAGACCTGTCTGCGGCAGCAGTGGCTGCTATACAAATAAGGACTGCGGTGCGTGCGTTGCGGCCAGGTCTGCACTCACCTTTAATTTAAAGTCAACCGTCACAGGTGACTCAAATCAACCCATGTAAATAGCCTATTTATCAAACGGCGATTGTCTATTTGCTACCAACCACAAAAAGAATTATTAACAAAATAATATAAGCATAGAAGTAATAAGTAAAGTTATCAAATTGACGAGAACATTTAAGTTGTATTCGGTAATGATGATTAATTGCAAATGTGTTTAATAAAGCAGGTAAAAATTTCAATCGAACTACTTCTTATGCATTTTTGTCGGCTAATAAAAGAAAATAAATATTTATTACTAACGGCCGCCCACGGTTTCACCCGCGTGGTTCCCGTACCCGTAAGAATATCGGGATAAAAAATATTTTATGTTTTAATCCAGGCTATTTTATATCTGTGTGCCAAATTTCAACCAAATCCGTTCAGTAGTTTTTGCGTGATTGAGGAACAAACATCCAAACATCTAAACCCACAAACTTTCACATTTATAATATTAGTAGGATAATTTACCTGATATAATGTCAGCCAAAGAGTCGAATACTAAATCTATACCACTCTCCGATGCTATAGCTTGTTGTATAGGTTCTCCCAAAAGAATCTCGATATCTGAAAATGTATTATAGCTATTTTAATAAACATAATAGATTATGAAATAACCCCTTTAGCTGTTGCCGTGGCAACTGATAATAATATTAAAGTTGAATCTGTGAAGCCAAGCGTGAACTTTTCTAGCGTCGAAATAAATCATATGACACATAACAGTTCACTTAACAACGAATAATAAAACCAGTCAAGAGCGAGTCGGACTCGCGCACCGAGGGTTCCGTACCATCATAATTGCACCATCAAACCACACTGCAGAGTAAAATACTAAAATTAGTATTGCAGTTTTAGCCGCGCCATCTCTTGACCGATAGTGGAACTAATGTTAACTTTTTAGAAATTTGATAAATTCTAAAAAAGTGTGCTATATTGAGACATCGTTTTATTTTTCCTGTAATCTTTATATAAACTGCTATTACATAGAATGATTTCAGATTGTTTCCTTTGCAAACTTCGGAGATAAGGGGGGAACGGTATTTTTTTACATTTTTCATCATCATAAGTCGAAAACTATGCAGTCTAAAACCTTAGAATAATGGTGTAATTATTCTAAGTCTAAAACAAAAAGATAAAATTATTGAAAACGTGCAAATGGCGTTCTTTTATATGATATCCCACATGCTCTAGTAGCCCCACTTTAGAATTTTCAGTTCTGTTGTAAAAAATATATTTATTTTTTTATTTATTTCTTACTAGCGGCCGCCCGCGACTTCGTCTGCGTGGAAAGGTTTTTTGCTATCCCTCGGGAACTATACTTATTTTCGGGATGAAAAGTACCCTATGTCCTTCTCTGTACTCCTAACAACGTGTCTACAAAATTTCATGATGATCGGTTCAGTAGTTAAGACGTGAAGGCGTAACAAACAAACAAACAAACAAACAAACGGACTTTCGCATTTATAATATTAGTAAGGATTTGCAAAATAGTTGGGCAAATGTCATCTTAAACTATCCCAAATTTCAAGTTGATACCATTAGTAGTTCTCGAGATATCCAGCTGTGACAGACAGACAGACTGAGTTACACCATAAGGGTTCCTTTTTTACCATTTTGGTACGGAACCCTAAAAACGAAGAAAGTAAGTGAAGAAAATAATAGTAATTTTACGTATTGGCTAGTTAATACAACTTTATACAGTGAGCAAAGATTAATGTGGTGAACCTCACGACTCTCAAAAATCTTTAATAGAATTCACCTTCGAGCCGTACGTCAAAGGGGAGGTAATTTAATAAATTATAAGTTCGTATAGAACCATCGAAAATTTTACTAATAGTACATTATGATACAAGTTAGCTTAGGTTGGTCATTGCACACAAGGCTGTGGGTTGCAGCCCGAGCCGCAGGCGAGGGCGTAACTCAGCCGAGTGTGCAATGAGTAAAAGCTCACGAGTTTCATACGACGTTTTTCAACACATTTGCGAGGAAAAAACAAAGTAATTTACCACACAGCAACAAATACGACAAAAACAAAATGATAATCATAATGAGAAAAGGCGCGCAGGTTTTTTTTTTGTTTTTTTCACACGACCAATGCAAGAATATTTTGCGAACAAATGGGTTAGTGAGCATACAGCCTACTTCAAAATTATAAATTTAGGTGATAAAATGCTAATATTTTAATATTTTATAACAAAATATTAAAAACTAGGAATAATTTGATAATAATAAATAATTGTTTGACTTAATTAAGGACCTACACATTTATTTATTCCAAAAATGCAAATGAATTTTCAGCGGCATAAAACCTCTTTGTTGTTACTAAAAAAATAACTGTATTACCCGGTTAAATTGAAAATGCTCTGTTTACTCGCATAGAACTTGCAGTAAGGTACCTATTTAACTTTGTAGGGATAATTCTATAACCAACTAGTGTTTTATATATTATTGCACGCGTTTGTTATAGTTCGGTTTATGGCCCTAAAAGCGATGTATTAGGGCTCACTTTACGAGCAAGTGTGTTGAAAAATATATTACTTACTTATTTCGTCAGTTCATTAAATCTAGAGCTCAATTTGCGTAGTAGGTACAATGTTTTAAGCGTATTCCTTTTTTTAATATTGTATTTTAAATTCAGCACATTTTTTTTAAGTTTTGCGTTTTGCAGCCCCAAAATATAAAAAAAAATTAGCCAAGTGCGAGTCGGACGAAATCGCGCACGAAAGGTTCCGTACCAAAAAACGACAAAAAATAATGTTTGTTGTGTGGGAGCCCCCCCTCTAATATTTGTTTTATTCTGTTTTTAGTATTTTTTGTTATAGCGGCAACAGAAATACATCATCTGTGAAAATTTCAACTGTCTACATCTTGTCGTTACGTTATTAATATCGAGCAAAAAACGGCAAAAAAAAAACACGTTTGTTGTATGGGAGCCCCCCTTTAATATTAATTTTATTCTGTTTTTAGTACTTGTTGTTATAGCGGCAACAGAAATACCTATATCATCTGTGAAAATTTCAACTGTATAGCTATCACGGTGCATGAGATACAGCCTGGTGACAGACAGACAGAACCCTAAAAAAGAACTTTAAAAACTAACACCAAAAAGTACGAAACAAGAAAATATTCGAGTCCAAAATTTAATAAAAGGATAACCGAAGTCGCATGCCCTTTCTGTTAAACACGCACGGCACGAACAACTATAGGCTGGAGGTGGCATGCGACTACGGTTATCCTTTTTATTGTTTTTTAGAGTCGAATATTTTCTTGTTTCGTACTTTTTAGAGCGCGATTTTCCGTATACTTTTAAAACTTCTTTTGATAAGTTGTATTAAGTCGAAAATTACCACTTTGGATAAATGGAGTAAATGCAATGATATGAAATTAAATTAAATCTAAGATTAGCAGGGATGATTTAAATAAAATAGCTTATTCATACTGTTTTTAGGGTTCCGTAGCCTAAATGGCAAAAAACGGAACCCTTATAGATTCGTCATGTCTGTCTGTCTGTCTGTCTGTCTGTCTGTCCGTATGACACAGCCACTTTATTCCGAAAGTATTAAGACTACACAGTTGAAACTTGGTAGGTAGATGTATTCTGTTAACCGCTTAACATATTTAATACAAAAATAAGAAAAATAAAAGATTAAGGGGGGGCTCCCCATACATGGAACTGAAACAGAAAAAAATTTTTTTCTTCAAACCAACACGTGTTGGGTGTCTATAGATAGGTCTTTAAAAATGACATTAAGGTTTTTAAAACAACTTTTTCTCAAAGTCAACTGTTTGAAAGATATTCACCGCCAAAGTGGTAAAATGTGTGTCCCCCCCCTTTAACTTTTGAAATAAGATTGTGAAAAATCTAAAAAAAATATATGCTGTAGATCTTAATAAACACTTCCAACCAAAATTGGTTTGAACGAGATATAGTAATCAGTTTTTGAGATATAGCACATTTTCCAAAACCGCAAATATAACTTTGTCATTCATACCAACACTGTAAAATACAAAGTTATTTTTACAGACGAAAAATTATAGGTGGTATTAAATATGGTATGGTATAAGGTAACTACGGAACCCTATGGCGCGTGGCCCGACACGCACTTGGCCGGTTTTTTTTTATTTTTTTATATCTAATTTATATGTCTTTACTTATGAAATTGCATTGCATTTTATTGTACCTAACTTAGTCAGAACTTATTTTTTCTCTTAATCTAAATGGAATAAGATAGCATCGTTTTTTTATGCACAACAGGATAGTGCTTGGCCTTCACCTCACCTGATGTTAAGTGACGATAAGGCCGAAGGTGGAAGCGCACTACTCCCGGAATCCTTATCACTGAGAAGGAACTGGCTATCTTACCTCTAACTGCCGGAACACAACAATTATTAAATTGTTGTTACGGCGTCAGACTTAGGTAAGATGGTGGTAGCTAGCCAGGCGGACTTGAAATAAGTCCTACCACCAACCAAACCGAGAACAAATTGTACCCGGGAATGTACAAATTGTACTGGGAATCGAACCCGGGACCCCTGCGTCTTACACGGGTGCGCGAACCACTAGACTACAGAGGCGGTAAAACGTGTTGAAACATTTATTCATAAATGTTTTATATCATATGCAATGTCTTGAAAATTCTTCATACAAATCGCCAATCCCTATGGAGGTTTTCCGAGAAGTAGCATTTTTCATACAAACATTTTCTTAATTTATTTAACAACCTTGAACTTATGTTATAAAACTTTTATGTAGATAGTCATGTTTGAACATTAATCTAAGTTATTCCATTTTGATTAAGGTGCAAAAAAGTTTGGTTAAGTTACTTCAAATAAAGTATTTTTTTTATATTTAATGTTAAGAAAACTAAAATAAGGATTTTATTATTACTGATAGTTGACTATCAGATATTGACTATCATGGTGATAATTGATGAATATTTTAACTCATAGAAGTTATGAGGGTTTTAGTTTGTAAAGAAATATCGACATTTTCATAAGTAAATACCTATATAAGTTTTAATTTGTATTCTAGTGGTCTTTTGCCTTAATATTTTTAATTTTTTTTTAATGTAAACTGGGCAGGTATTTGACCACCATCTTGCTTGGTAAACAGGATGTGGTCTTAAGTGTAGCACACATGCCCAGGAAATGCCTATTCACTCTTGCCTTGAAGAGACGGAGGTTGTAACTATCAGGGAACACATGAGCAGATAGCGCATTCCATTCTTTAGCAGTTTGCATCAGAAATGTATTGTGGCAAAGCACTTGGTACGGACCCTTGGAGTATCTACTATGTAAGGGTGATATGCTAACCTGCATCTGGTTCCCCGATGGTGGAAAGGGCCCGGAGGAACAAGGCTGTGCAGTTCCCTCGCATACTCTCCAAAATGTACCTATTCTATAAAAAACCGATAAACTAGCAACTTTGTGACAGTGACTACGGTGAATAATAGTGTGGACTTACTTTTCAAATCTTCCCTATAAGCATGCAGAACAAGGTCCACTGGTGGTATAAGGCTGTGGTGCAGCTCCCGCGCAGCCGACACGAGCCACGAAGCGATATCGGCGCAGGCGCAGTGCATGACGTTGCGGCTGTCCATCGCGGCCGCGTGCGCTTGCTCGTTGCTCACTGCCATCCCAGATATTAGTATACTGAAAATATTTCATTTTTATTTTATTTTATATTCAAGGAAAACAAACAGCGTCTAATAAAAGCAACAACAGTAAAAAATAAATAAATTTAAAAAATATTAAAAACACGACTGCCCTGCCAAAAACGAACTAAAAAGTTAAACAACATGTGTCATTGCAGTCGGGGGACCTTATTATGGATCAATGTTTGATCAAAGAGGTCCCCCGACTGCAATGACACTTGTTTTTTAACTTTTTAGTTCGTTTTTGGCAGGGCAGTCGTGTTTTTAATATTTTTTAATTTATTTATTTTTATTTCACACATTTTAGTGACACATTATATAGTTTTGGAATGTGCTCATCAAGGCCTTTCATTTGATGCCCTTATTGTAATAATAGAAGAAAAAAATTTTTTTTCACATTTGAAAATGGCGTCGTACCGTCGCCATATTGATTTTTTCTAAAAAAATATAGCCAGTGTCACTCGGAATGCTGTAAGGATTCTAACGATACCCCATTTATCCAAATCAGTTCAAGCATTTAGAAGTTATGGTGGAATAAAGAAACTCACATACCCACATACATGAACCCTGAACACATATACACTCTTTTTGCTTTGGGCAGTCGTGTAACAAGAGCATAGTGACTCGGTAGCTCAGCGATCAGAGCATTGGACCGGACATTGAAAGGTCGCGGGTTTAATTCCCGTCCGAGAATTGATCTGCCTGTCGATTCTGTAAGCAAACTCGCGTCTCACTTCAAACCTCACTTCACTTCGCGTGAATTTGTTATTAGGAATTAGCTGAATATAAGCTATTTTACCGATTGCAAAAGGTTTTAGGTAGCTACAGAAGCTATCTAACATCTTTTGTGATTAAAAAACCGTCCATCATTATCTCATTTATAATTTAAAATTCCCGCGAAGTGAAGTGAGGTTCGAAGTGTGAAGTGAGATGCGAGTTTGTTACAGATCGACAGGCTGGTGCGAGTCGTATTTTTTCTAATATTTAGTATAGTAAAATCAAGACTTTAGCACGAATATGCCTTACTTAGACAGTTTTCACTTATACAACGTGTTAATGAATTAACGCAAACTGAGAAAACCGTTTCTTCGGACCATCAAACTGAACAACTTTCGCTATGGGACCAACTCTGAACTCTGAAATCGCGAAAAAAAACAGCTGCTTCATCCATTTTTATATTTTCATTATTATTTTTTGTATAAAACAGCAGATTTTTTCGAGATTTCAGAGTTGGTCCCATAGTAAAAGTTGTTCAGTTTGATGGTCCGAAGAAACGGTTTTCTCATTTTGCGTTAATTCATTAACACCTTATAGAATAATTCAATGAAGAAGTTATAAAAATCAAATAACAAGTTATTGAAAACAAAAATGCTGTAATTTAACCAACTGATATTACATTCAATAGGTAAGTGTAGCTTATTTAATAGGTAGGTGTAGTTAGATATATAAACGCTAAGTGTAAATGTAACTCAATGGACTGAAAAAATCACTTGCCTTCCTTTCAAAAGTTTCGCAAAAGTTGTACTACCTAATTCATAAAAACAAGATTAAAAGCATTCGCTAACTATGAGAGGCAACATAAAATGAATTAGGAACTTGTTACAGTGTGCTTATAAGAACTAATGTGGAACTGTGTCGCGGCACTTTCGAGGAGTTTCCACGGTACTGTGATGACATGAGGTGGAAGTTTTCCCAACATCAACTTACTCATAGCTCCTTATTAACTATATTTCTTTTAATTAAAAGTAAGTTCTTTCAGTGATATTTTATAAAAAAAATAAAATGCCGTCAAACTATTTAGAGTAACTTATTATAATCTTTAAGATTATGGGTCTAATTTGATTGATCGTATTCATAGCAAATACTTTTGTTACCGTTATTATATACTTATAAGATCTAATCTAATTAAAAATTAAATAATAAATAGATGTACAACAAAGGAAAGGAATGTGTTAAAGTCGCTCGACCTCATTACTATTACCAGGGAATCCCTAGGAGTGCCGCAAGAATTTTTGATTTGACTCTAACTTTTTTATATACTCGTATTTTGTTATATTTTTACACTCTAAAAATCTATATCTACATCGTTGTACTAGGCACGTATCTTGAAATTTTTTCGACGGAGTGGGGATTAAGTTTGCGCATGTGCTCTTGTGAGCGACCAATAGCGCGCGCCCCTCTCCCGCCGCCCGCGCCCGTCACCGCTACGCATACCCAAAATACGCGTTTCGCGCAATCCCCACCCGATTTCAAGTTATATGCCTCGTACTGTTGTCGTCGTTTAAATCCCTTTGAGTGTTCTACCAATGAAATTAAACATTTTTGCCAAAGAGTCGAAAAACGACAAAAAGCTTTCCAATACTAATACAATATTTAGTTTAGTTAGTATGCGAGGTTGTATTTTTTTTTGTTTTCCATGAGATATGAGAAGATTTACTTACCAACAAAACAGAACTACGAAAAGTGTAAACTGTTTAATTAGTATGCAAGGTTGTATTTTTTTGTTTTCTACAAGGTTATTTCGTTTAATACAAAACCTCTCGTAGGGTTGATCAGACCATCAAACTGAACAACTTTGATCATGGGACTAACATTGAAATTGCGAAACAAAAATCAGCTGTTTCATACATTTCGATGGAGTAGGATTGAACTTTTGAATGGAACAGCTGATTTTTTTTCGCGATTTCGAGTTTGGTCCCTTAATGAAGTTGTTCAGTTTGATGGTTTGATCAAACCCACCAGAGGTTTTGTATTAACTAAAAATAACCTTGTATAAAATACTAAAAGATTTACTTACCAACAAAACAGAACTACGAAAAGTGTCACGGCTACCAACACCCTGTCATTACAATCTGACTCTTCTGCCTCAGGGAATAAGGCTCCAGTTTCTGTTTCATCATCACATCGGGACTTTGAGAAAAGCGATAATACAGCTAGGATAAAGAGGTATGATGGTATGACTAGAGCGATGCAAGCGAACGCTATTATGAAGGCAAGAAAAGTTGATTCCACTTTTATCGACTGAAACAAAAGAAAAAGTTAGTAACCAATTTTTTTTTCACTTTACATACTAATATGTTCTTATGTATTGTCTTGCATTAAAAGTAATTATTAAATATTGTGCTGGAATACTAGCAAAAATAAAAAAAAATATAGCAATAATTGTAGCAAATAAGCAAATCTTTTTCTCAGAGGTTTTTATTTGATAAGTTATTAATAGAACAATATTTTAATAATGTTTTATGCGGAGGTTTTAGGACCCATGGTCTAGTATATTTAAAAGTTATCACTACATGCCCTCGTCGTAGTCATTCGTAGAAGTAGATAGCAAATGTGTCAAAAACGGCCACTTTTAGCAGTTTTACTATGTACTCTAGCAATGACTATGAAGGAATGTAACGATACCGTCTAAAAATACTAGATTGTAGGCCTTAAAAATTCCTCGTAAAACATTATTAAAATTATAATATTAAATAAAATTCACCGCGGCACCTCTGCGCTCAGGGTGCCACCTTAACCATAATAGTAGTTTATGAAACTGATGCGTAATGAGGGGTATTAAAACATGAGTTTCATACACTACTTTATCTACTCTTATACAATTTGTGATTGAACCTACCTACAACATAAAATATCATACGTTTCTCGGAAGGTAGGCACAGGCAGTACCTACTAGTAGGTTAAGTGAGACATTTTTCCGTCGCCGCATCTAAAATATCGGGTGGATTAAAATTTTCACTCACTACACTCACTTCACTACTATCAGATATTTTAAAGTAAAAGTATTAAATTAAAAATGAAAATGGCGCGTATTCAATTAGAAAAATAAATGATGAGATGAGTGCATTCCAGAAGACTAATCGCTACGCTAAGTCATCGATTACCATAGAGTACATTTTAATCATGGAAAATCTGGTAAATGTATGTGCAAGAAGCTTATACCCCCAATGGAGGTTGCACGGCTAGTGTCATAGTGAAGATAGAAAAATGTCCTTGAATGACGTTACGGCTTATTGCTATCTCTTTCTTTAGTGTGACAATACGTGTTCGATGTTCGTCGTTCGTTCGTTCGTGAGAAATGAAAACGTATTGTAACACTAAAAAAAACCGATCAAGTGCGAGTCGGACTCGCGCACGAAGGGTTCCGTACCAAAAACGGCAAAAAACACGTTTGTTGTATGGGAGCCCCCCCTTAAATATTTATTTTATTCTGATTTTAGTATTTATTATTATAGCGGTATCAGAAATACATCATCTGTGGAAATTTCAACTGTGTACCTGTTGTCGTTATTATTATCGGGCAAAAAACGTCAAAAAAACCGTTTGTTGTATGGGAGCCCCCCTTAAGTATTTATTTTATTCTGTTTTTAGTATTTTTTGTTGTAGCGGCAACAGAAATACATCATCTGTGAAAATTTCAGCTGTCTAGCTATCACGGTTCATGAGATATAGCCTGGTGACAGACAGACAGACAGACAGACAGACGGACAGCGGAGGCTTAGTAATAGGGTCCCGTTTTTACCCTTTGGGTACGGAACCCTAAAAAGAGATAGCAGTAAGCCGTAACGTCACTCAAGGACATTTTTTCTATCTTCACTATGAAACTAGCCGTGCAATCTCCATTTGGGTTACAAGCTTCTTGTGTATGTGGGAATATCGTAGTTTTTTATCTACTCTCATATCGTAAAATTCGAATTATGAATTTCAAATCGAATTTATATTAACATACTTTATACACGCAATGCCGAAAGAAAATTAAAAAGTTATTTTATAACATACTTTCGCTATACTAAGCAATGTTATAAAATAACTTTTTTTCTCATTACGATACAGGGCAAATCCAAAAAGAAGGCAGTGCCGTGATATTAAAAAGTAACGACGATATTTTCACATACTTTCCATGATTAAAATGTACTCTATGGTGATCGATGACTTATCGTAGCGATTAGTCTTCTGGAATGCACTCATCTCATTGGCCGGGTCTCCTGCGGCTAATTTTCAACAAAACATGTTGAAAAAACATTATTTTCAAAACATGTTTAGCATAACCGCACGTCCGCTGCGCCTAGGTTTTGTTTTGAAAACATGTTTTGTTAGAAAATTTGCGACCAATCACGGCTCAGTTTCGAAAATTAGTTCCGACGAAGAAGACGTCGTCAGTCACAGCCCGTGACTGTGGTTAAACTGACAGCAAAACCTACCGTGTAATGGCTACCTTATACTTTGCCACCCAAAGTAGCGGTCTTTCTCTGAGTAACTCAATTAAAAATAAAGTACTCTCCTTATTCCACTCCATCACTACAATTACACGAATCACACAATGGCACACGAACGCAGGCGAGACGTCTACATCTAGTTAGCGCTCACTAACACAAAATGAGTTACTTCCCCTCCCCGCAGGCGAGAGCGGGGGATGTTTTCCGTTCGTCGCGGCAAACATATTTTGTGTTTTTGCAAAACAAAACTCATACCTAGGCCACGCCCCAAACATGTTGAGAAAACATTGTTTTGATGTTTGAAAACACAAAAACACGGCGCAGGAGACCCGGCCTTACGCCGCCATTTTTAGATTTTAATTTTTACTTTTGCATAAAAATGTCATAGTAATGTGTGAAAATTTGACTGCACCCGATATTTTAGATGCGGCGACGGAAAACGTCTTTATTAACATATGTAAGTAATGCCGACCTACCGAGTAACTACAACAAACTTACTCTTTTTATTATTGATATTTTATTTTGTAGGTTCAATCGGTTCAATCACAAATTGTATGAGAGTAGATAAAGTAGTGTATGAAACTGTACATAACCAGGTATTAAAACACTCGTGTGATACTGTTAAAAACCTCGCCTATGGCTCAGTTTTTAAACACACACTCATGTTTTAATACCCCTCATTATGCATCAGTTTCATAAACTACTATTATATTACTGACATGATTACGTAACCTCCTCGGTTTGAGCTAAGTTAAAAAAAGTTTTTTTTTTCAAAACCTACACCTCCTTGATCGAAGAGTGTTTTATGAAAAGTGCTCTGGTAAAATAATGCTTTTATTTATTTCGTCAATATCGCCGTTAGATAGGTACTGCTAATAAACTTTTCGATACTATGATATTTTTTTTGAACACATCGAGCTAAATAATTGTGTGCAATACTAACACAGAAAAACCTTCGCCATTATGATTATGAGTTACCACAAAAGAAAACTAAGCGTTTCTGATAAATCTCGCAAGTTGCTTGATGTAATCCACGAAAAAGGGCACAATTAGGATATGATTAATATGTCTGGGTAGCAAGAAAAATACGTTCTTCACTAAATAAGGGAAAGCCTCCGCCGTAATCATGGCTTAATAGCCCTCTTTAGCCTTGCTAGAAAAAATATTTCGTATGGGAACTGTATTATTTATAAGAAGTTAATCATCATCATCAGCACCCTACCCCTGGTCCAGTTTATTTGGGGTCGGCACAGCGCGTCCTCTCATCATCTCTTCTTTTGCTCTCTTCACAAACATTAATATTATAATTAACTACTCACACTTTCGTCCATTTTCCTTTAAACTATTTATAAGACATATAAAATTGCGGATACAGTTAGAAGCACGTGTAGTTGTTATTTTAAATAGTTCAACTTACATTAATTATTTTGGATAGTTGTGAAATGAAATACCCAATTCATTTCTATTCAGAATGTCTGGTAATGGATAAGATGGGGCACATTAGACTAATCATCCTATAGATGGGTTTTTTAACTTTGAATTTTTTTAAGCGGTTTTTAACCGGTTATGAAATGCTTATTCCTGCCGTTCCCCGCTTTTGTCCCCGGCTGGGGAATAAATTTTTTGCCTTTTTTTCCGATATTCCCCATTGGGTGACAACAGGAATAGGCCTTATGAAATATTGAATATAAATTCATCTGGTTTACATTCATATTCCTATAAAATTTTACATATTTTTCTTCCATAACTAAAAGATATTTCTTTCCCTAAATAAACAGGATAAAAGCTCACTCTTAACAGCATTCGCATAAAAGAGAAATCTTAATGTGGAATATCCTCACCAAAATGTTATTTCCTATAAAAATTAGGGATTAATATTTTGTATAAGCAAGAAATACAAGGCTGTGTAAGTTCATTATTTTAATTCTGAACCAGAAATGTATCCTTGGCCTATAAATACTATGGCTTCTATTGATTAATCGCTTAGAACCTACGCTGTGAGCGTTTAAATGTATTTTAATGGACTTATGTGAAGCCCAAAGTTAATTAACATTGCTAATAATTACTTTAATATCACTATTTCAATAGTCAATTAGTTTTCGTAGTTTTAGCAAAAGTTATCTCCTAGGGTAAAAATAATCTGCGTTTGCCAGGTACGTATTAAGAAAAAGAATTTAATAAAATCAATTCTAAATTAAATTATATAACTACATACTTTACCTTAATCAATTGTCAAACATCTGCAAAGATGTTTTTTTTTCGAATGTCGAGGGTGCACTTCCCACTTTGCTGGAAAACTGGCTTACAAAGTAAGAAATAGGTACTAACTAGATAAAAAAAATGCTAACGACTCGATAGCTAAGCGGTCAGAGCATTCGTCCGGACTGCGAAAGGCCGTGGGTTCGATTTCCATTTGAGTAAAAAATTTGAAATTAGTAGCTTTTTTTAATATAAGATTTAACTTTAACTTAACTTTTGCCTTTACATTGAAAACAAAAAACCACAAACCACAAAAGCAAACTAATGCATCCTCTAATAGAATAAGTAAACTGAAACTCACTTTTAAGTTGGTGTTGATGAAAAGTTCACAAACTTAAGAAGACGTGGTGTTTTAAATGAATACTTAATATTGGACTCTATGACTTCAATAATAAGAACTAAACGGCGTTATTGTTGAGGGAAATATTGGATTACAAGGAAGCGAGCGTTTTAAAATGTCAATGTCTTTCAAGTTATGGACAACGGTTATCTTAGTACCTACGGTAGCTGGATTTATAAAAAAACTTATAAAACGTAAGTTTTGGCACACATAATATTGGTAATATCACAAACAGAGAGTAGAGATTATATTTCTGTTTTGAAAAAAACTTTTGTTATAAAGATTTCACTTAGTTTGTAAAATATTTCGTTTCCAACTAGAAATAATTTAATGAACAAGAAGATATAAAAAAAAAATCAAGGTTGTTTTGTCGCGGTACGACGACTGTCTGGCTAAAAATAATGGGGTTATTTTAACAATTTCAATCAGAGGATAATATTTATGTGACTACTAAGTACTATTAAATAATTAATTTCAATTCAAGATGAACAAAATATTATAATTATAATTTATATTCAACTCTCGTAATCACAAAGATAAACTGGATGAAATCTTTATTTCATCTTTATGTAGATAAGTTAAAAAATTCCAGTTCGTCATTACATTATACAACCTTTCTACTGGTCAAGGTTTTTTAACTCCGTTCCAGTACTTAATGCAATTTTGTAACCATTCTTCGGATATTTGAGTCAAAATGTTAAAGAGTGTGATTATTTTTGTAGCACTTATCAATTTTGTTTGTACAAAAGTAGCACGTAAGTTGTGTTTTGATTTATGGGTTTTTAAAATGCTAATATATTTCACTTTTTTATAAATATTTTGATATAATCCTAAACATATTTTTTAATCCTCATCATAATGGCACTTACTAACAACGTAAGACAATTAACAAGTTTGGGTTAATTTAGTAACTACTACTACTAACTGTATTTTATTGAAGACAGATGTAATCATGCCTTAATTAATACTTTAATAAAGTTTTTTTTCCATAATTATAGTTATAGACGCTACTGGAGCTTTAGTCTGTTGACTGTGAAGTTTAGTAGTTTGAGAAAAGCTGAACCTCCATAGCTATATATAGAATTTAATAGAATAGATAATAATAATATTAATGATACCAGCGTAAGCTAAGAAAAATAAAAAAAAAAAACAAAATAATAATAGTAGTCAGAGATTAGATCCAGCAGGTGTACTACACGCATATTAGATTAAAGTCGCTAAAAATGGCCTCTACGTGTTGGATCCATATCCCCACGCAAGCCTTAAAGGACTGGGTCACTTTTAGCCCGTGAATTCCTAAGCGTACAATAATAATAATAATAATAATTACAGGTAAAACCAGCTTTAGGCTGTGAAAAGTTAGACTTTTCCAATAATAATAATAGTATTCACTTCTCAAGCTTACGCGCTCACTAGACATGAAATAAAACACTTTTTAACGGATACTAGCGCGGTTTTATTGAATGTACTTTGGTATTTAGTTGGTATTTGGTTTGATTTTTGGTTTTCCCGACGTTTCGGCACCTTTGCAGCTGCCGTGGTCACGGGGGACTGAAGCTACCCGTGAGCCTACCCTCAAGCGATGAATTTTTTTAGATGTTCAGAAATTAAAATTTAACAAAGTTTTTAATTATTTTATGTTGATTTATAATTTAATTTTATAAATTATTTAATGCTAAAAAGAGAGAGAATCTACTGAAACTACCACCATTTCATAAAATTGGGAATTTTTAATTTCTGAACATCTAAAAAAATTCATCGCTTGAGGGTAGGCTCACGGGTAGCTTCAGTCCCCCGTGACCACGGCAGCTGCAAAGGTGCCGAAACGTCGGGAAAACCAAAAATCAAACCAAATACCAACTAAATACCAAAGTACATTCAATAAAACCGCGCTAGTATCCGTTAAAAAGTGTTTTATTTCAATAATAATAGTGCATTAAACCAATCTCAAAGGGCCTCTACGTGTTGGACCGATCTATTCCTATCGAGTACCAAAAACTAATACCAAATGGTATTTGTTTATTGCCGTTATAAAATTCTATTCCCAACGAGTACCACTCATAAACGAATCCTAAAACATACAAGTTAAATGCTATGAGGTACAGTCAGTAATAAAAATGCTTTTAAATGTGATTTTAAGTAGTGTTTATTAATAAAAATCAGTCTCTCCAAACATATTACAATGTAGTATGAAAACGTTTGGTTCATTATTATAATAACAGGGATACTTACGGCCGGTTTCTGAATTGAGAAATTGAACTTGAGCACTACTTAAGTACAAATTTTGTATGGGTGAGTAAGACTTGAGTAGTGCTCAAGTTCAATTTCTCAATTCAGAAACCGGCCATTAATTAGATAAGTAACTACATATCTATATTTTTTATTGTCATCAAAATGTAACAATTAAAGAATATCACAAACAATCAACTATTAGATACTTATTTACTAAAAAAAAAGTTGTTTGTATACTGGTGGTTACTAGTATACAAAAAACTATAGTATATAGAGCTGGTTAGCTCTCAACAGAACTAAGCCACCATTTCTTTATATAAAAGTCAATCCTCATGTGTTTTCTGAAGTTTTGGGAGGCAGAGTAACAGCTTCTTCATCAGACATTTCTAAAAAAAGGAATTCATAAACTAAAACGGGGATTTGTACTTAGGTACTTGGACTTTACAAAACACGTGACTTTAATTGTTATCTTTTAAAATTCGACTAAGTAATACATTATATAAATACACATCATATTCAATATAAACAAAGGAATACTAAAAGACTGATAAGTAAATCAATATAAAATTACAAATTAATAAGTACTCACTGAATAAATAACACTTTCAATTTTGTTTCAAGTTATTGCGCGCACGCCACCACACACAGAAAGGTACTAAGGAATAGATAACAATATCCCTTAGAATTGACCAGTTTAATAGAAATAATAATAATTTATGGAAAAACAAAAATATTTAAAAAAAAACAGTCCTTATTTCATTAGTCTTAGAGTTTATTCCATCAATCAATAAAAAAATTCGTTTGCATACGGCGCTTGGATTTTGAAACTATAAAGCAAACTCACCTTTTTTCGCAGGTAAAAAAATTGGCAAGTGTAATACTTAAGCTACTCGTGTCGTGAGTAAAAGTGCCGGAATGAAGTGAATTTAGGATTGTATTATGATGATCATAATATTAAATTATTAAAACGCAAAATAAATTGTTTCGGTGACTGTACCTAATGTTATGTTTTGGTATTCGTTGGGAATAGATTTTGAGCTTCATTTAAATATTTAAAAATTGGGACTCGTTGGGAATAGAATTTTATAACGGCAATAAACAAATACCATTTGGTATTAGTTTTTGGTACTCGATAGGAATAGATCGTTGGACCCATGTCCCCACGCAAGCCTGGCAAAAGGACCGGGCTGTGTCCCGAGGAATCCAAGCCGGAGATACATACTAATAATAATAATAGATAGATCTTTATTCTGTATGGATTTAAAGTAAAGGTCACATCAACAGATATTTCTTGTCTCATATATTCCTAAACACTATAAACATAACATAACATTCATATTCTTGTTTTACAGCTAACTACATAATACCATGTCCGGGACTGAAATCAGACTGTCTTAAGAAAACTGTCCAAGAAGTTATACCACAGTTTGTCAGCGGTATTCCCAACATTGGCATAGAAGTACTGGACCCACTTCAGCAGAATAATGTGGAATTCTTGCTGGCTGGAGGACTGAAGATTAATTTTACAAATGGAACAGTTGCTGGTTTGAGAGAATGTACTGTTGATTCGGTCGTGTAAGTAATGTGTAATATTGGGTCACCACCTATGAAATTGGTGTTTTTTTTTTATCTCAAAAATAGAGAACCTCGTCTCTTATATGATTTAAAGTAATCATCAATTGCTTGATATTATATCGAATAATGACCATAATAGACAATTATCAATAGTAAAAAAAATCCTTAGGTATTATAATTTTCTAAATATAAAAAAACCGGCCAAGTGCGAGTCGGACTCGCGCACGAAGGGTTCCGTACCAAAAACGGCAAAAAATTACGTTTGTTGTATAAGAGCCCCCCTTAAAAATTAATTTTATTCTGTTTTTAGTATTTGTTGTTATAGCGGTAACAAAACTACATCATCTGTGAAAATTTCAACTATCTACCTGTTGTCGTTATTAAGTTCGAGCAAAAAACGGCAAAAAAATACGTTTGTTGTATGGGAGCCCCCCATAAATATTAATTTAATTCTGCTATTAGTATTTGTTTGTTCGTTAGTAATAGGGTCCCGTTTTTACCCTTTGGGTACGGAACCCTAAAAACTAGCGGCCGCCCGCGGTTTCACCCGCGTGGTCCCCGTTCCCGTGGGAATATCGGTATAAAAAGTATTCTATGTTTTAATCTAGGCTATCTTCTATCTGTGTGCCAAATTTAAATCAAATCCGTTTAGTAGTTTTTGCGTGATTGAGGAACAAACATCCAAACCCACAAACTTTCACATATATAATATTAGTAGGATACCTTGACAGTGAATTCTCTTTTTGTTAGCAGAAATTACAACTTTATTTGTTTTAACTTAGCCAAACCCTATTTTTTTCTCTTAACCTTTACCTTATCTTAGTGTTTAAACATTAGTGCATCAAAGTTTTAAAATATTAGAGTTCATGGTTGTTAAATAAATTAAGAAAATGTTAGTATGGAAAATGCAACTTCTTTAAAATTCTCCATACAAAACGCCAATTTTATAGGTCTGACCTAATATTTTTTCCTTTGATGATTTTTGATAGTAGACATTGCAGCTATCTAATTTTTAACAGCATAAAAATTATACCTTCCGATTATGATCTTTGTTTTAGTTGATTGTGTAAATGCAGCTTTTCTGTGAGGTGTCATTGTATATGGATTTCACAATAATCTCTTTCGATAGAAAATGATTAAAACGAAACCTTGGGCAGACACAGAGTTAAATTATGTCTGAAATATTTTAACAGTGCACATGGAGTAATCTATCTTTTATCATAAAGGAGACGGTATAGATTTTGTATGGAGCCGGGTCCTCCAACGCCGACTGCTTTGAAATTTATAGTTATTTATGCAACTGTACTATAACGAAGATACTCTCATCCATCATTATGATACTATTAACCCACATTCGTGTTTTAATACCTAATTATGTACAGTTGCATACAAGACTTTATCTACACCCATTTTTTCATTTTTTCTCATTTTTATTAGAGAAACAAACAATATTTTAATACATATGGATTAAAAACACCCATGATATTTATCTAAACCCATGATATGTATCCTCTATAAAGGTTTTGACTTTAACTTTGTCTTTGACTTTCCTCTCCCTCCTCGTCATTATGTCTTCCGCGAGAGTGTTATAATGTTGTACTGAATTTCATAATGCAACGCTCGCGCGTGGCTTGGATAATGTAATGATGGCAGTAAACTAACTGTTTCAGAACACCTTACAGAGGACTTAAAGCATGGGTGTAGATAAAACTACATAAAGTTCCTATTTTTGTTAATAATTTGTCTAAATATCAGATTCTAAAGTACTCCCGTTTTTTAATTATTTAATTTCAAAAGTTCAACATAATAATTGAACTAGCAACATTGGCCGATTGTGGCCGCCAGTCGCCATAACATAACCTAAATGACAATGTACGTAAACAGTTCTGGTTTTATCGTTTAGAATTATATTAAATAATAACAACTCTTTATCAAAGTTCACATAGGTACATACAATGTATCTTGCGCAATGTACAACGCACAACGAGTCATGTCGTGATCGTGCACGCAATTTTAAAATTGCGATTTATAATAAAACGGGAGTAAAAAAAAAATTGAAATAAATCTTAACTTTTTTTTTAGATTTTTTTTTATGCATTCACAATGCTATTTTTATATTAAGATGATTAATATAATGAAAATATTAGAAAAAATCGGCTCACCCGTCTGAGTTGCTACGGGTGAGCCGATTTTTTCTAATATTTTCATTATATTAATCATCTTGAAATAAATCGTTAATAACAGAGCATAAATTAGCTTTTAAATGATATACTTTTCTTTGTTGGCTGTTTTCGGGGACCACTTCTTTACCGTCTCCTTTATATTAACTTACTTTAAAGTTTTTAAGTTTATTTGATAGGTATGAAGACACCGCAGCTAAAATTGATTTGCATTGCGATCTCATCGTAAATGGCCTTTACAAAGCAACTGGTCGAGTACTCCTTTTCTCTATCAATGGTGATGGCGAAGCTCATATAACCGCAAGTAAGTAAAAAGTGGATAGATATCAAAAGAAAGGATAATCATAAAATTGTATATAATTATATCCTCAAAACTTTTTGATCATAGTCAACTTCAAACCCAGTATACCTAGGTACAACACAAGCGTCTAAAAATTGTAAAACATACAATGTTATTCATAATCTAACTAAAACATGCTTATAGTATCTAAAGCAGTTGTTTCCAATTATTAAAAAAAAAAAAATGAGATTTGTGCATTCATAATGCTATTTTTATTCAATACTAAATAATATAGTAGAAAAAAATCGACTCGCACCAGGGGGCTAATTGTCTAATTCAAAAAATCTATCGCAATCGCTTTCGTTTGACAGATGGATGTGACACATTGCTGCATTTCTTTGGTAAGTTTTTATTGGTTCCAAAAAGAAGCTTCAATGTGATACATCCTGAAAGCGATTGCGATAGATTTTTAAATTAGAAAATAGAAGGTCAGATCAATTCTGGGACGGGAATCCGATCCGGATATCCAAAGGTCGGGGGTTAGATTCCCGTCCGAGAATTGAACTGGTTTTTTTTTCTAGTATATTATTTAGTATTATTAAAAATTTCTTAGTTAGAGATAGTAATTAATTTTATTTTTCAGAAAACATGTCTATTAAGGCGACATTACGATTTGAAGATCGAGTCAGAAATGGAACAGTATATCATGATATTAAGAAATTCATATTCGATTACACGTATGGCAGAGTGACTTTCAATATTACTAATTTAATAAAAGGAAGTCCTAATCTTAGTAAGTGAGCTAAGAATAATAGAAAATATGACTAGGAAGACTTTTATCGAATCAATAAAGTTTACCTGTGGTAACTTTAGATCAAATTCTTCAAACATGTTCTTAATTTTTGTTACGCACGGTCTATGTTTCTCGACCGTATCTATGAGTATGTTTTTATGTTTTTATTATGTCCATCAGCCATTTTAATGTCCCCACTGCTGGGGCACAGGCCTTCCCTATGGGTGGATAAGGAGGACGGGCCATAACCCACCACGCGGGCACAATGCGGATTGGTGGGTTTTAACGACTGCAAATGCAGCCGGGACCAACGGCTTAACGTGCCTTCCGAAGCACGGAGGAGGTCAAGATTATAAATTTTTGGTCACCCATCCCATGACCGACCCTTGCAAAAGTTGTTTAACCTCCGCAATCGCTCAGCTAGGCGCTAAACCACTGCGACACCGAGCTCCTTGTTTTTATTATGCATCCTTACTTAATATTATAAATGTGAAAGTCCGTTTGTTTGTTTGTTTGTTTGTTTGTTACGCCTTCACGTCCTAACTACTGAACCGATCATCATGAAATTTTGCATATACGTTGTCAGGGGTACAGAAAAGGACATAGGGTACCTTTCATCCCGAAAAATTATACATTTCCCGAGGGATAGGAAACAACCTTTCCACGCAGACGAAGTCGCGGGCGGCCGCTAGTATGTTTATATATATTCAGTGATAGAAAGAAATAAATGTGTTTTTAGGTGAAGCAGTATTAACATTCCTCAATGAAAACTGGAAAGCAGTTACAGACGAATTCGGAAGACCAATTGTAGAAGAAATTGTGAACATTGTTATCAAAAACATAAAGAAATTCTTCTATAGTATCCCCAAGGCCGAACTGATTGTTGTTTGAAAGGAAGCTTTGCATTAAAATTTGTTAAAATATTCTTATATGAATAAACGATTCTATTCTTCATATATTGAAAATATGTATGTAACTCTATTATTGTGTAACGGGAGCACTCGAAATTTTCCTTAATTTTCTATTTGCGTCAACTAGTCACTTTTGAAATTTGTCTATAAATGTCAGCGAACTAAAACCTATGGAATAAGCATTCCGCTCAAAAAATGGCACCACACGAAAAGTAGATAACTAAGTGGATGGAGCTAAAAATGCTGGCATTTAGTTATGCAGCACAAGGCGTCTGAAAACTGTTTGCTTATTAGCGACCATAATTGTATTCTCATAGATATTTTCTATACTTAAACGAAAAAATAAGATACGTTATTTCTGCATTTTTTACTGCCTTCTTTGAGTCTTTTATTCCATTTGACTATACAGGACGTCATTTGTAAAGAACTCTCTCTTTCTTTTTTTCCTTTATAATACGAACTGCAATTATTGTAAAGAACACTAACGTCAGTCAAAGAGCACGTGGCTGGCCCGGCTAAAGCTGTGCGGGTTGTAGTTTTTTGGACCTGTTGTGGTGCCATTTTTTAAGCAATATTTGTTTGCATTTAAACTTCCATAAATTTTAGTTCGCTGATAAATATACATACTCGTAATTTACAAACATTACTGTCTCACAGTGTCTACAGACGCACAGCATTCCAACTACCAATCACAATGTAATACGTAAAACAAACGAACCAATCACATAGCTCTATTTTAACGCAGTGCGTTCGCATAGGCAAGGGTAGTTTGAGTATTGTTCTTTAATACGGGTTTCAAAAATGTTTTATGCACAACGGGGTAATGCTTCGCCTCTACCTCACCTGATATTAAGTGACGATAAGGCCGAAGGTGGTAGCGCACTATGTACTGTACACCCGTAATTCTCATCACTGAGGAACTGGCTATCTTACCTCTAACTACCGGAACACAACAAATTTTAAATTGTTGTTATAAATAAGCCCTACCACCAACCAAACCGAGTAAAAATTGTACCCTTCCTGGGAATCGAACCCGAGACCCCTGCGTCTTACAAGGGTGGGCGAACCACTAGACCACTGAGGCGGTTAAACAAATGTGCCTACCAGCCAGGTCGCTGTAAAATATATTTAGGCAGGGATGTATTTTTTCTTAGATTACATGCGTGCCGTAGGGAAGGCCGGGGTTCAAAGTAACTTGTTCCGATGCAAATAGCTTTGCCAAGAAAAGTGATAGGAATAAGTGCGAAGCACGTTCTAAAACGTCATGCTATAGCGCACTTGTGGCAGCCATTTTAGTGACGCCATGACGGCCAGAAAATGTGGTAGTCGTTTAGAGGTACCTAAATGGTACATTTGTAAATATTTTTGCATTGAAACTTTTTGGTCTATTTTATACCTTTCTTAACTTTTAATTTATTAATGTGTGACTTGCATTCATTTATTGGAAAATCTATAGAGATTTATTTTATATAAATTACTATTGATTATATAATACTTATTTTAAAATATTTTAAATTATCTAGAAAATGGAATTTGGGCCTCAAAGTTCCGCTGACTTTCGTTGGTTGTGCCGCGTAAAAACATACCTTAGGATACAGAAACTGATTAATTTAAACAAAAATTGTTAAAAGGTAAGAACTTATATAAGAAAAATTGAACTTAGTATGACTTCAAGTGAGTTAAAGTTGGGCAGAAACTCAAAACGCTCGAGAATTAGAAATATGCCATGTTATGACATTATTTACTCTTATGTCACAAAGTTAAAGGCAAGTACAATGCTTATGCATGGCAAATGTTTAACCCAGACTGTGAGAGGGCATTGGATGTATATTGATTAAAAGATTCGTTGATTGATTTTGATCTTCTACCAGAAGAACTGAAGAAGTTGGCATCTAACAGTGCTGTGAAAATTGACATGTCTGTCATTCCTGGCATTAAAATCAGAAAGAGTGCTGGGTGGATGACGGCGAGAGTTAAAAATCTTTAAGGACCACTTTATTTAAGGCATTCTAAGCCAACTTACAAAACTCCAGGACTATTATTGCTTGATAACCTTTTGTCAGTTTATATGACTTGAAATTCTCATATTTGTAAATAAATGATATATGGATATTTGAGTTAAGTAATTTTGTGTTTGATCTCTACTTAACCATAAACTACTACTGTATCAGTAATTATTGAAAACTACTGGAACTATTTACCCCAACGTTGGAACAACCAGCCCTATGACGGGGTGAATCGTTCCTTAGGATCTTTTCTCAAAAAAAGTATCCTGATCCAAAAGGTATTAATAATTTAATAAATACGTCTACATAATTTAAAACTACAATAAATTCTGCATCTATATATGCCCAAGTATTTAACCTCAGACACACTTTTGACATAATTTTTACGTGTTATTTAAAAATCAGCACTTTGAACCCCGGCCTCCCCTATTTGTCGTTTTAGAGGTAAGCAGGTATGTGTCAGATATTACTTTTAAACCATCTGTGAAATGGGTTGAGGGAAGAAGATTATACTTACTTTTATTCGTCATGTCATATTAAGGGTCTTGTATAATTATTTTGGCATCAAGACGTGTCATATCATTATTCTCTCACGAACGAAATGTGAAGAGAAGGATTAGAAAAGACTTAACTGATTACGATGAAATGACAAATGAGGTTACAAAATGTTGGTATAAAAATATTTCCTTTATCGCACAGGAATATTAATTTCCAGACTTTTTTGGTTAAAGTGAATGTTGAGAGTGACTCTCGCAGAGGCCGCTTTTAGGATGGGTGATCAAGAAGACCTCTTCTACTACTAAATTAAGTAGCCAACTATAGACACTGTAAATAATTGGTAAGGTCTTGCTGTTTAATTGATAAGGTATGTAAGGAGATCTATATAGCATGAAAATTTCGGCAGCACACCAAACCGGCCACTAATTTTTTACCGCTAAAACTAATAATCAAAATTCTAGCAAGTGTAATTTTAGGGTAAATCCTTACATATTCTACCTAGCTATAGGTACGTATGTAACAATTTCACTAGTGCTATCAAAAACCGATGCTTGTTACCTGTAGAAATGAGTATGGGAATGTGAATTTTCCCCAAACAATATCCTTGATCAGACCTAGAAATTATACAATAAAAATGAAATATATCTCTATGTTATTGGCTTTCAATCCTACTTCACTATTGTCCAACTTCAACTTATTTTATCACAATCGCTTTCAGTTCGACATACACTGTACATGTACATTCATTTCTGTGGTAATAAATAAATGGAAAATTTTGAGTTACCCAGCCCAAGGATCTAACTAAATACCCATTGAATGAAATCTGGACATCAAAGTTGATTCACAAAAGAACTATTATCATATTACCAATTCGTATAGCTTAAAATCAAAATCAAAACGCTAAACTGCCTTTGTTGTTGCATTGCAAATTCAAAAGCCGATTCACTGAATTCATAACGAATCAGTGAGTTCTCGCGTCACATGTGACTCATAGTACCCTGTTCAGTAAAGTAAACTGTAAACGCTCATAATTACAGTACGTACTTACCTACAGGAAATTCAAACGGGTAGATCACCGTAAAAAACTCCGACATAAAATTGAACGGATGGAAGCCGTCTTCAAGTTTAAGCGCCGGAATCAAATAGGTTTCCTTCTGGGGAAGGCCGCTAAATCTTATTTTACCTCTGTCCTTCGCCTCGAACCAATCTTCAGTGTAACTTGCTTTTATACTAACTTCCGTTACTACCGTCATCTGCGTTACGTTATAGTTCTCTGCAGGTTCTTTAAATATCTCTCTTGTTATTGGAATAACTTGCACTGTTGTTGTTGGAAGGAAAATTTCAGTTGTTGCAGCTTCAGTAATTTTTTTAACCAAAATAGACTCAGGTCTTTGTTGGCGACGCTCTTCTGTTCTACTTTTTAAAAGATTGTTGTACTTTTGTAACCAAGCTTTCATAGCATCATTGTAATTTCCGGTATTGGTTTCCCTTTTATTCCAAACTGTACTGATTTCCTTATCCCCACTTTCAGGATGTATGTCACTCTTTGCATTTTCCATGTCGTCAGGAACCTTTATCATATTTGCTGGGATATCTTTAAAAGTAGTTTCAAGACAAGAATCCCAGACCAAAGGTTGTGGTTTTTCAATAACAACGTCAACATCCGGGTGTTCTGAAAAAATTGTCTTTTTATTATCTCGGGCGCTGCCATCAAATGAAAGTAATTCAACATTTCCTTCGTCATCGTCGTTATATTTTTTATTCTCAGTTTTCTCTGAGTAAATTGTGGAGATTGCTAGAAAATTCTGTTCCCGCTTTGAGTCGCTCGTCGAGGCACTGCCAATGTCGTTTAGATTGTTTCCGGCTGAAGCCTGAGGCGTAGCTTCCGACGTCCTCGAGGTTTGTTTGATTTGCAAGGCAAAAACAACTTCTGTTGCGTTCTCCGGTAACGCGGTTATGGTACTCGAGTTTGTAGGTGAGGTCGCTTGTACGAGTTGATTTGCGAGTAACATAAAAGTCAAAGTAATCACGTCCATTTCCGAAGCATATTTCGATTCGGCGACGTAATATCCTCGAGAAACGTGTGTTAGTGGATCGTATTTGTGTCGTACTGACTGCGGCGAAGCGGTCAGAGGATTTGTGGCACTTAGCAGTCTGCCAGCTAGGTTGCACAATCGTATCACGGCACCAATGTACCTTTACTGGATTATGTGTCGAGTAGGTAGTAAGTCAATTTGTTTGCTTATTGATTTTAATATTAATGGTAATTAGACGTGGAAACTAAACTACTGGTATTGACATACTTTCTTATACTTTCCTTACCTTTGGAGAATACACTGTAAAGATTGTTAATTATTAACAAAATAAACTTAAACGTGTGTTAAGTTAACTACTAAACAAAAACATACAGAATAAAGAATTTCCAAGCCTATCTGTGATCTGTTTTCAAATAAAATGGTTATTGTCAACATCAGACTCGTATATTATTTATTCCAGTTAATTTGGTTTAGTCCGTTTGTTTTTAAAAGCACCATAAATGTTATGTGTGAAATATTAGGTATTACCCTTTTTAAATTTATAACAAAACCGTATTCGTTTTATGGATTAAAGGATTTTAATAAGCGTAAACAGATAATCTAGGGTCTACTAATCCATTTTTTATTTGTCCAATAAAGTAAGGCAATGTCAGAAACTTATTGAGTAGCTTTGTCATTTTGTGCTCAGCGATAAATGAGAAGCATTTTAGTACAATACCTACATATATTGAACCTATGTTCTTTTAAAGATTTATTAACAGTGTACACAACTTGATTGAGCAACAACAATTTAGTTAACTTCTAAAAGATAATAGTTTTGTCACCTAATGTCTTTATATCATACTCCTTGCGATTGTAATAAATCCATCAAATCTCTTGTAAAATGTACTATTCATTTTGTTTAGGCCTTGGTCTCCTATTTTACGCTATACGCGACGTCTGAAGGGTCACTTACAGCAGCAGCATCACAATGCTATAGAAATGTACTGCTGAGTCTTTTAAACGCTGACGTCGGCGTATGAAATGTATGAACGTTTACGTTGACGTTAGTCGTCGCGTATAACATAAATTAGGAGACCAAGGAAGTGCAAAGCGTCTCTAAACAAAAGACAATCGTAAATACAAAAAAACCGGCCAAGTGCGAGTCGGACTCGCGTACGAAGGGTACCGTACCAAAAAACGGCAAAAAATCACTTTTGTTGTATGAGAGCCCCCCTTAAATATGTATTTTATTATGTTTCTAGTATTTGTTGTTATAGCGGCAACAGAAATACATCATATGTGAAAATTGTAACTGTCTACCTGTTGTCGTTATTAATATCGAGCAAAAAACGGCAAAAAAATCACGTTTGTTGTATGGGAGCTCCCCTAAAATATTTATTTTATTCTGTTTTTAGTATTTGTTGTTATAGCGGCAACAGAAATACATCATCGGTGAAAATTTCAACTGTCTAGCTATCACGGTTCATGAGATACAGCCTGGTGACAGACAGACAGAGAGACAGACAGACAGACAGAAAGACGGACAGCGGAGTCTTAGTAATAAGGTCCCGGTTTAACCCTTTGGGTACGGAACCCTAAAAAATATTATTTGTAAGTAGGTTGCATACCAGCGATGTAGACTTTTTGAAGTTACTAAAATCATTGTGCTAATACGTATGTAGAGCGTTTAAAAATGTAGTAACCTAAATACTGTCCTCCCATTCTTTGCAAGTAAAACCTTCAGGATTTTTGAGACAGATACCGATCGGATTTCCACTACTCTGTGCCTAGTTTGGTCTGAATAATTCATTCCCTCTACGCCGGGTAAAGCAGCACCCATTTGCTATGCGTTCCTGCATTATGGACGACTTAACGCGTTTGTTGATTTGAATGAATCCGTTGTCTGGCGGTTCTCTAAACAAAGGGTGGGCGAAAGAGCGGGGAAAACGTTGCATTCAATGTGACGATCGTAGTTGTTTATAGTAAATTGCTGTGATCCCAAGGTCTTAAAGGAAAATTAGGGACTTGTATAGAGGAAATCAGAAACAATGATGGTCCGTGAAAATATATTATTATATTTCCCTGATTCATCGAGAAATCGAACTTGCCGTAAAAGTTTTGGTCTATGAAAACTTATGACAAGTTTGATTTATTTTGATACAGTTTTATAAATTGCTGGTAACAATATGAAGGAAAATGTGTTAGTACGTAAATAGGTACCTATTACAACAATAAGACCACGGTGAGGTTTGTCGTAAATAACTAGTGCCATAAGAATAATGCTAGTGTCTCTAATGCAAGACAAATAGTACTCATGGAGACAAGATATAATAAGGGTACCATCAACCATTTTTTCCTTGAGTCACGTTAAAAAGTAAGAAGCATGTAATATCCACATGGGATTTGACTAGTTATGCTTTTGTGGATAAAATAAGTAGCGATACCTACACAATTTAATTGAATAATGTTTCTGGAACAAGAAATAGCAAAAAGCTCATCCAAGCTTACATGAATGAAGTATTTTTTACTAAATCCCACAATAGCCGGCTGCATGCATAAACCGTGTGTACGACATGTGACAGCAATTTGAATACCGTAAACATCGTGGCAGGTCTCAACCATTCCTAAGCATTCCTCATCAACTCCGCCAAAACAGTCGTAAGCGCCAACCATGTATGCATAGCAATATGATCTTTAAACGCAAAGATGTGAAAAGGTTAAAAAGGCGTTTTCGCGTGGCTAAGAAACGAGGGCGCGAGGTTATATGTGTGTTGAGTCAACATAGAGCTTTTCTTTCGGACCGAGGTTTCCCCGAGATTTTTTAAAAGGTAAATTGACTAGTCGCAGGTGGTAGAAGGAAACGGGTCAGCGGGTCTCAGTCGTGTCATGTTCATGTGTCACCAGGGGCGGAGTGAGGATACTATTTTTAAATAAGATGATACTTTACATTTTTGGGGGTGTAGTGTAATTGTTTTTTCTTTTCAGGCTTATTGAAATAGTAAATTACACCCGTATGGGGCCCGCGTGGTGGGTTATGATATGACTCATCAAATCATCTTAATACTACCATTAAGAAGGACCTGAGCCATTAAAGTAGGGACATTTAAAATAGTTGACGATGAATGACAAAATCGCATTCATCTTTGCAAACCACAGAAATCGCTTTTGAAATTCACCAAAATAAGTTAGTTTATTGGCTAGGAATAACCATTAAGTACTATCATTAAAACTTGGCCCTCAATAATAATGATAATAATGAGGATAAACGGCCTTAAAGACCAGACCACCCAACATATTGTGGAACGATGTCCAAGGCGCCATTTCCGAGGCGATCCACGGGAACTCTACGACGTCCTAACACCAGCAGCTATCGACTGGTTACGTGACCTGGATGTTGACCTATAAATGTTAATAATTTCAAATATAATAATAGTAAATTATCCTACAAATAATAATGAAATGCCATACGATTAAATAAATAAATAATAATAAGGAAACAGAACTTTTTTAATCTGCAAAAAGTTTCAAAGTATGAATCATCAATATGAAATCGAATGTAATGAAAATAAATTACACCCAAAGTAACAGTGTCTTTAGAAGTTAACAAACAATCTATCTTTAATGATGTCAGATAAGCTCATAGTTAGTTACACCATTTCTTTGCTCATACACATTGTATGAGTAGTCATACAATGTGTATGAGCAAAGAAATGGTGTAACTAACACAAATATTTATATCTGTAAGCAATTACTTTCACGTACGTAGAAACTCTAACTTCTAAAGTTTTTAGGACATTCACGTTAAGGACTTCATTAAGGCCACTGACGTCCATTATATTTCGTCGTTTCATTCTTCGATATAATTTATAAACAATGTAGTCCCTTTATCCTACAGGCAACATCGCACGTCTTTAGAGTAACTTATTCATTAAAAAAAAAAAAAAAAAAGTATGTCTCTGCTAGCTGTCAATGTCAGTTTGCTTGGCGCTATTTCCTCATTCCTTTTTCGTGCGAGGCGACAAGCGCTCACGTCACGCAAAAATGCCGAAACGCAGTGCACAGGAAAAAGTGGAACGTTATGAAAATAAGATTCGAAAACTTATAAGAAAAAAGGAACTCTTACAACATCAATGTTCATCTTCTTCCGAGGAGGACGAGGACGTTATAGGTAATTATCATTCTAGTTGAAAATATCTGTAGATTTCAAATCAACAAAAAACAGTATTTGTCTGTTGAACAAGTGAATTCATTTATTGATCTGGCTTTAGTTTAAAACAAAACATAAATCGAGTTTGACTGCGGGTCATTCGCGATATCATAATTAGCTGCGGGCTAATTATGGATCATTTGTTATGACATGACGTAGAAATTACCTGTGTTCTAGGATAGACGCAAGTTATCTACAACCATATTGTCTGCGGGACAATAGTCACACTATTGGGTCCATATTTTTTCTCTTTTTAACGATAATTATTGTTTTAGATACATTTAATGTCGTACAAAACGAAACGGAACCAGAGGCTGATGCGCCAAACCCAACCGACCATCAATCCGATAATATCGATCAATCGTTGTTGTTACAACCCCCTCTTCCGCAAGTCACGGAATCCCAAGAAAATAAAGAGAATAATCCAGAGACTCCATCGGAAGTGACCTTAGATCCAGAAATATTGTCAGCATTGGGGGTGTCTACATCTGATACGCCACAGTTTGGAGCTTCAATTCACGAGAGCCTAGCAAGCTTATGGACACCTTTATTAATAAAGGGCTTACCTAGAGAACAAAAAGATATTCTGACAAAGGTGAGAGAATATCTAGTGCCCGAAAACTGTAAAATGTTGCAATCACCAAAATTAAATCCCGAGATTTCTGCTGCAGTCTCCGACGTCGTTCGAGGACGTGATAAGAAGTTTTTTGTCTTTCAACAACAACTTGGCATGGGCATTTCTGCAATAAATAGAGCAATGGACATGTTGCTCTCATCAGATAATAAAATACAAGCACTCAAATACCTAAGCGATGGTTGTCGCATACTGGCTGACTTACACCATTCTCTAACCAAAGATAGGATAAAGCTGATTATACCTAGTTTGGAAAAGAATTTTCTACATGTTATACAAGATTCTGAAAGAGACAACACATTATTTGGGAATAATTTATCTGAAAAAATAAGGGCCAGCAAGGCAATTGAACGACAAGGTTCTCAAATAAGAAAACCATTTACGACCCAGAAGCCTGCCACAGTCCAGTCGACTGCCAATCGTCCTGTCCATCAGGGAAACTGGTCAGGACCTCCTCGGTACCCGTTCAACAGGGGGGGGCGGGGAGGTCAGAGTCACAGAGGGCAGAGACATGTGCCGCCACCACGCCGGAACTATCCCCAGCTGACTTCGAATGTGAAGAGCTACAATCAACAAAGGTCACGTGCACCGCCATAGTCACACAGGTACACGCTGGTAGAATTAATTTTTTTTATAACTGTTGGTCTCATATAACAAAAAATCAAGTTGTTCTATCATGGATCCAAAATGGATACACTATACCTTTTTGTACTCAGGTGACTCAGTCTGTCATTCCGAAATCTAAGTTGACACTCAAAGAAAGTCACGATATGGTTCTTGCTTTGAACAAGTTAATTGAATTAGGAGCTGTTTCACAGTGTACCCCAGCAAAAGACCAATTTATATCAAGTACCTTCCTTGCACCCAAGTCAAATGGTGGAAAACGTTTCATCTTAAATCTAAAACCGTTAAATAGATTTATTGAAAAGACCCATTTTAAAATGGAAGACTATAGAACCGCTTCCAAACTCATACCTCAGGACGGTTTTATAGCAACAATTGACCTCAAAGAGGCATACCTACTAGTTCCAATGCATAAAATGGATCGTAAATATTTAAGATTTCATTTTCAAGCTCCAAATTCAAATAACTTATTAACCTTCGAATTTAACGCCATGCCATACGGCCTGTCTGTGGCACCCAGGGTTTTTACCAAAATCATGAGAGAGGTTATGTCCTATCTTAGAAAACGAGGCCATAAATCAGTTATTTATCTCGACGACATCTTATGTATCGGCAATACTCCCCAAGAATGTTCAAATAACGTACATGAAACCCTTAAACTGTTGCAATGTTTAGGTTTCATCGTTAACCATGACAAAAGTGTATTAACTCCTTCTCAAGTTTGTACATTCTTAGGCTTCGTATATGATACTCAACATTTCTCGTTATCATTACCGATAGATAAACGTGAAAATTTTGCACAGATGATCAGAAGTTATTCAAAATTACCAAAGTGTACGATAAGAGATTTTGCAAAATTAATTGGTGTTCTAATTGCGGCCTGTCCAGCAGCCAGATATGGATTCTTGTACACAAAAATTCTAGAACGCCATAAATTTTAGGCATTGCAACAACATAACGATAATTATGAAGCGAAAATCACCTTACCTAGTTTAATTTTAGATGATTTAAATTGGTGGCGTGATAATATTTTTTCAACTTACTGTCCTATGAGAACGTTAAATTACAAAAAAGAAGTATTCACAGACGCTTCACGTACTGGGTGGGGAGCTGTCTGTGACGGTAATAAAGCAAATGGAATATGGAAGGTTTCAGAATTAGAATACCACATCAATTACTTAGAACTTCTTGCTGCTTTTTTGGGACTGAAAATGTTTGCGGAAAACTGTGATAACTGTGCAATATTATTGCGGATAGATAATACCACAGCTATAAGTTACATTAACCGTCAAGGCGGAATTCAATTCCCACACTTAAATAATCTAGCACGTAGCATTTGGCAATGGTGCGAGCAGCGAAAGATTTGGTTACATGCGGCCTATGTGAACACAAAAGATAACTGCGCGGATGCCGAGTCAAGGAAAATCAACCCTGATATAGAGTGGGAATTATCTGACGAAGCATATCAGCTGATACTATATAACTTCGGTAATCCAGAGATTGATCTTTTCGCCTCCCGCACCAATGCAAAATGTGATACATTTGTTTCCTGGAAACCAGATCCAGACGCCTATATAGTAGACGCCTTTACTATTAATTGGAAATCATTCTTTTTCTATGCCTTTCCACCTTTTTCCTTGGTCTTAAAATGTTTAAGAAAAATAACTGATGATGAAGCTACGGGCATTATAGTATTCCCATACTGGCCATCTCAGCCTTGGTTCCCACTCTTACAAAGCATGCTCGATTCGGATATTTTATTTCTCAACCCAAATAAATACCTTCTGCAATCCCATTTCAGGGACCACCACCCCTGCATTCACAACTTACCCTGGGTGCCGCGAGGCTCTGCGGGCGGCGTTCACACACCAAGGCACACCCCCGGACGCCCTGTACCTAATGTTGGCATCATTATCAGACAGTACCATCAAACAGTACAGTGTCACCTTAAAACTGTGGTGGGATTTTTGTACACTTAATAAGGTAAATGTTTTCGAGGCCCCTAAAACTTTAGTACTGTCTTTTTTGACACAACAATTCAACAAAGGTTGTTCTTATGGCTCTCTTAACAGTCACCGTTCCGCACTTTCACTTTTTTTAAATAATAAAATCGGCTCAGATGAAAGTATTAAAAGAATACTAAAGGGAGCATATAAACTTAAACCAAGTCATCCCAAATATACCTCAACTTGGGACCCACAAATGGTTCTCAACCACATATCTAATTGGTACCCAAACATAGAACTGAGCATGGAAAAAATAACAAAAAAATTAGCTATTTTATTGGCAATCTGCACAGCTCATAGAGTGCAAACTTTTTCACTAATTAAACTTCAAAATATCTCAATTTCTCAAGACGGTGTTAAGATAGCCATAACTGACATAATTAAAACTTCTGCCCATGACCGTGAACAACCTGTGCTGTTTTTGCCGTTCTTTCGCGATAACATAAACATATGCCCCGCTTCAACCCTCAGGGATTATATTTTTGTAACAAAAAATATGTGAATCTCGAACACAGACAAATTATTATTAACATACAAAAAACCTTACAAAGCCGCCAGCTCCCAGTCAATTAGTCGCTGGATTAAACAAGTATTAGCAGAGAGTGGTGTAGATGTAGAAAAGTTCAGCGCGCATAGCACACGGCACGCCTCCACCTCGGCCGCGCTCGCCGCGGGGCTCAGTGTGGACGTGATCCGAAAAACAGCTGGCTGGACCAGCACATCTACAGCATTCGCTCGTTTCTATAATAGGCCGATTGAAAGCGAAGGATGCTTTGCGAAAACTGTAATGTTTCCTAATAATGTTTAAATTGTTGATTAGGTACTTAATTGATTTCTAATGGATGTTGTATTGTTTGAAAATAATAAAGATATTTTTTGTTAATGTTCTACATTGGAATATAATATAATATAGAAGCATAATTGAAATAAAATGGTCATTATATCTATAAACTATACCCTTACATTACATAGATAATGCTAGAACAAAACTTTAATAACTATCTCTAAAAATCTACATTGTTTATAAATTATATCGAAGAATGAAACGACGAAATATAATAGATGATCAAACGAACTTCTAAGTGAAGTTCGATCGCTATTATATAAGTCGTTTCATTCGAAGATATAATAACCCCCCCTACCCCTTGAACCTCAGGTCGAAGACAGAGGTATACCCATTAGTAAGGTTTTGTTCTAACTAGAATATCTCTAAACGAAATGAGGAAATAGCGCCAAGCAAACTGACATTGACAGCTAGCAGAGACATACTTTTTTTTTTTTTTTTTTAATGAATAAGTTACTCTAAAGACGTGCGATGTTGCCTGTAGGATAAAGGGACTACATTGTTTATAAATTATATCTTCGAATGAAACGACTTATATAATAGCGATCGAACTTCACTTAGAAGTTCGTTTGATCATCTATTATACAAGTACGCTGGACAGGCTATTGTAATGAAATGACAGCAATGTTTTCCAAGTACACTTCCTACTGCCATAGTATAGAACTAATTAGTTCCAAGTACACTCACTACTGCCATAGTATAGAATCTACTGTTCTCAGCGCCAATATGGCGATTTTCAAATCGGCACAAAAAATTGCTGTCATTTCATGACAATAGTCTGTCCAGCGTACTTGTATAATGGACGTCAGTGATCAAACCTAATTGATTGACGTTTGGCAACAAAATATTATTCAGCAACTTTTTAGGTCGTCTTCACTTTTCGTCAGTTTTCTAAGTACATCCCTGTCCTTTACTATTTCTATTAATTATCGCGTCAACTGGAGCGCGGGCCTATCTTCCCAAGGGACATTTTCTTACTAAAATTTACAGCCTTCTTTAAATTTGAAGCATAATTAGGTCATCCAGAAGCATGAAGTACTTATAACGAATTATGCTACCTTTACTTTGTAGAGGGATTTCTTATGAACTCGGTAAGTATGGTTTGTTAATCATGGCATTGACGTTTATTGATTCTATTAAATTAATGCATGTAAGAAAAATGCATTTTTCTGCGGCATAAATGCCTATGAAACAGCTATTGAAAGACAATAAATACAATGTCGAGATTGTCCACACTTAGTCTTACAATAATTAGGATAAAATTATGGTTTTACAGATTTACTAAAAAAGTATGGCTTTTTTGTTTCCAGAACATTGTAGATATCTTAAACCCTAATATTATGGCTTTATCTTTTACGTTTGGAATACTTAGTGGAGTTAGTACCCTAAGTATGTTTACAAAGAAACTTTTTACTTCCCTGACCCCTACCTGGTAAATTCTTTATTTGTCCTTTTAGTTAGTTTGTTGGTTCGAAGACTGTTTTTCGAACACGAACAAAGAAAAAAATTTTCCGAATCAATATAACTAATTTTATCCCAACTATTTTAGAGATAACAACGGCCAATAGACATATTTTTAGAATGAACGAAATGCATAACGTACGACTCACCTACGGTTAATTCAACTACAATCAACTCACCTAAAGTTGACTGAACTAACTAACGATTTACCTACTGTTGATTTGGGGTTAAGTTGAGGGTAACACGCCAGCATCGTCGTGGCACCTAATAGTCTGTTTACCAAAGGTCCTAACATAATTAGTCCATCAAGTGCGACGACGAGCGAGCGTAGCGAGCGAGGAGGAGGTTATGTTCCATTGCGACCAACAACGCACGAGCCGAGCGAGTGAAGCGAGCGTGCCGCGGCAGCGGCCGGCGAAGTGCCAGAATCGACATGCTGGCGTGTAACTCTCAACTTATTGATAATTGATAAACCGTAGGTGAGTCGACCAATAGGCATTTCGTACATAGTTGAAACATCCAATTCTCAATTGATTTTAGTTCAATTAAAGTTAGGTAAGTTAAACAGTAGTTGAATCGAGGAATAGGCGATATGAACATATGTGAATCGAGCGTAGTTATTTCGCAAATAGTTGGGATAAAATTAGTTATTATGATATGTGACCGGGAATTGGCATCCCTTGCGTTTTACAAAAGAATACGTTGAAATATTAAGTAGGTGGCGAGGGGTGAAATTATGGCGAAGGAAAACCGTTCTACAACATGTTATGATGTGCTTATTGGATTGATGGAGTATCGCTTTTGCGCACCCACTGACGAATTGTTGAAATTGTATATATATTGTTGAAAGACTAATAAAATTGAAGTTTTCCGATATTCGCATCCTGCGAAACGGAACGCAAAAATAATCTCGCCGCGTCTCCAGCTGTGAATGAAGAATGCTTGAAAATAGAAAAAAATGTATTCTTTAAATTCATTAAATCCTATTATTATTAGCTTCAATACGTCTGCCAACTTCATATGGACACTTTGGAATCCATAAGACTTTGTTATCTCATCTCAAATATTTGTGAGATAAATATTTAAATATTTTTTTAACTATGTATTCAAACAAGTCTAAATATAAAATTTATGATAGTTAGGCAAAACATTGGAATAATGATCATAGTTGGAAATCTTCTAATTTTTGGTACCTATCAATTTGATCAATTTTGCTATGATTTGATTATAACATTAATAGCTATAATGTAAACACACGTAGGTAGAGCTCAAGGTCCAGATTTAGCTCACTTTGTTTTCCATCGGTATATATTTTCCTGCTGAAGATGTGTTGCAGGACGTTCAATATTTTTTTTCAGAGGACAGTATTCATGCGGTGAAATGGACTTGTAACTGGATTGTGAAATTTTGTTCGAGCGCGTCCGACCGCTTGCCAATCCCATTATTTCACTCCCCTCAGTTAGACCAGGGGCTGTATTTAGATTTTTTGAAGTATTCAAGTTTGGTAAGAAGCTATGATAATTAATTATTAGTTTAACAATGGTCGGATGATATTGGTGACATAATTTTAATTTTGTATTCCTAAGTTCGATTAATTTTAATTTTATTATGAGTAAGATCACTGTTGTATCTTTTTGCATAAAAAGGCGAATGATTACCTAGATTGAGTTAATTATCATTATAATGATATGAAAACTAAGGCGAAAGCTACTGCCAATAAACTGCTGAGCAGTTTATGCAGATGAGAAGATATTATGATATATACACGGTTAATTTTTAAGTAGATATATTTAAAATTGAAATTGGGATTTCAGACCACGTAAATGAACAACTTTTACTATGGGGCCAACCACGAAATAGCTAAAAAAAATATCAGCTGTTCCATACACTATAGTCGAGTCGATGTTGTACTTTTCTATGGAACAGCTGATTTTTTTTGCGATTTCGTGGTTGGCCCCATACTAAAAGTTGTTCATTTAAGTGGTCTGAAATCCCCATTTCATTTTTATATATACTTAAAAATTAACCGTGTATAAGCTTAATATGGTAAGAATTTTCCAGAAAATCATCAAGCTTATTTTTCTCATGTGCGCGTACTTTAGAAACGAGTTCCAGTTCTAAATATAACTCATATTTAATGGCACCAAGCATGGACAGTTCAAATATTTATTCACCAATTAAATCTATTTACACACACCTAATTGGTCACCACTAGGTACATTCAGTCATTATCACAGGCTATTAGACCCGACAGACGTAATTCTGTCCATATTTCAAAAATTAAATTTCAAATATGTCATTTGGATTTTTTCTATTTTCCCCATTTTTTCCTGATATAGTTACCATGACTATAAAAAAATATTACGCATATCCATCGTTTAAAGTGTGAGAGTCTTTCATGCAATCCCTTTGAAAAAAGGTTTTTCAGTTTTCTCTAAGATGAAAATTTTCCGGGAGATAATTTTACATTTTTCTTTACATAAAATCCTAATCCGGCCTACCAACCTATTACTACAAACATTGTTCTCGAGCGCTGCGCTTTTAAACAGCATTCGATAGATTCATTGATTCTGTTGGTACGGTAAGTTTAATTTAGGTGCAGCTAACACAAACAACCCTCTAACTTTGTGAAATTATTCATGATACTCTTTTGTAAAAATAAATAATTTCATCTCCAGGCCTATCACTCAATTTACCTCTAAAACATCCTAGGAGTTTCATTCAATTCCCCGCACAGACAATTTATTGAAACAAATCCGTATCAAAGGAACTCTAGATTAAGTGCCACTTTCTGGAGGGCCATGAATGAAGATGTCTGGCTATTTTTGTAGTAGGCCTAAACTAAATTGGGCTGGATCTTAAGTTCACGACTGGGTGAACCTCCGGGCGTTTCGAACGCCGTCATTCTTCTTAACATAAAATTTGACATTATAAGTTACGAAAATAATAAAACTTTTGCTACTAAGCTACTAAGCAAACTCATCTAGAATCTATTCTCGTTACTGGGGGTCTACAATGAACACACGAAACCCGAACGAACTCTGTAATTTCGGTCTGTTTCTTACCACGAAAATACTACGAGCCCGTCAACGGAACGAAATCGGAGTTTGACGTTTGCTGTTACGGATAGCTTACTATGACCGCTCGAACTCGACACGAAAATTCGATTTTGATTTGACATAATTATGAAAAATATATGCTGAGGAGAATGACGGCGTGCAAAACGATTGGAGATTTACCCGATTAAACTATTACCAGGAGACAGGGATTGGTAAAATTAAATGACCGTTTAGAATACCTAATTATTTATTTATTCCTATAGTAATATTGAAAATCCTTTATAAAAAGTATCCTTTAGAAAAGGTAAAGGCATTTGTATATGCATTTTTTTATACTCTTCAAAACACTCGTGGCCTCACATTTTTTGTGTGATGTCTTGGTGCTAAAGGTCAAATCCTTGCAGATATCTTTGGGCTATGAAAATTTTGTTCCCGAGTTATGAGGATACTTTTCCTTATGTATTCAAATCCAATTGGGGCGGTTAAGTATAGTTATAGATAGGTCATGGGCTAAATGAAAAAAAAAATCACGGGTTTATCAGCATGCATGCATGTAGAATTTTGCAGGCGTTAAAACTCCCTAGTTTCATCCTAGGAAACCCTTTTCCTAGGATGACGGGTGCCGTCATATTACGGCCGTAATTTAGCAGCGTAGAACGTTGTCTATGTAAATAGTATGGCGCGCCGTATTGTTACGGCACCGTCATCCTCGCCCACCAATGGTTTGTGTTCTATCATCCTTATCCAAAGGCAGCTCCTGCAGTGGGGACATTCAGATAGCTTTGACGACCTTCGCGGTTGAGTAGTTTGTACATTGGTTTTCAAAGAGTTGCCATTTCTGAGGTCCCGGGTTCGATCCCCGGCTGGGTCAATTTAGGATAACGAACTTTTCTAAATTGACTCAGGTCTGGGTGTTTGTAGTTCCACTATTGTCTCTGATTTCATAACACAAGTGCTTTAGCTACTTTGGAAATAGACCAATGTTTGTGGTATTGTCTTACATAAAAAAAAGCTGATGATGAAGACAAACTCCGTTTAGTGTGGAATAAATAAATAATCTAGGACTATTAATATAATCTACACTAGGCCTTTAATATATTCAGATTATTCAAGTGTACCAAGTCAACAACTTTACTATGACATCGCCGAAGTGTCTGAGGTTGTCTGATTGACTCAATGTTAAGGTCACGTGAGGTATAATTTCTAAACATTATTTATATCCATAGTTGGTACATTAATTGCTTATAATCATAAGGAAAATATAGACTCATGTTATTGTTAACCCTCTATGTCGAGATAAGGTCACTTGTCAATTGACACGTTTTTATTCATAGAATGGGGTTATAAATTAGTTCTTTAATAATATAATCTATTAAATCTGATTTTTAAACATGAATAGTAATAAAGTTTTTTTAATCTCTTTTTTTTATTGCACAAGCATGCACACAGAATATGAGCGATCTTAGAGATAAATAATTTTAGTACATATTTGGTTTCATTTAAAACAATGGTCGGAGACATAATCATGATGTGTTCACTGATAGCTTTAGTTTCAGTGAAAAATTGAGTATCCTCTTGCGAAAAGTAACAGTGCATGAAAAGGTAAATCAGTAAAACTAAGGTTGACTTAAAATCTTTCGCTCATATTTTATATTATCATACTATCTGATGCCAAAGAACGGTAAGGAGTAAAACGTAGTGATTATTTCCTCTGTGTTAAGGAGATGAAACTTTTGAGCTAGGAAATCAGAAAAAGACTACCACTGACACTCCTTGGGGGAGGATTGTGTGACTGATATGATGATGGATGATTGATACTCCAGATTTGAGATCAAATACGGAAAGTAGTTTCGATTTAATAACCTGTCGAGTATCAAATTCAGGTGCAATGTGCCACATAAACCTCACACAACTCCAAACTTCTTTCCAAACGTATTTTATTTTCTCTGATTGTTTTTATTGATAGTGTTGTTGTTATAGCACAGAATGCATAAAATAGTACAAATGTTATAGACAAGAAAATATTCAATTCCATCTACTGTTTTTCTTTTCAGTTCTCCACGGTACCACAAAATTGGTTCCCATTTGACACTTCTCATGTGCGACATTGAATGATCGGAAATGTTATTATATAAGTCATGATATGGGACAGTGAAAATCGATCCCATAGAAATAACCGTAGGCTATATCGATATAATCGACATAATGTGAATAAATTCGGTGAGTTCCGTAGAGCTTATCGAGCGCGTTGCTATTCCAATTTCAGACTTCTAATTGGTTTTTCTTCTATATTAACTTCGTAAACCATTACTGTAACTTATTAGTTAGTTACGTAATATCTCTTAAAAGTATTACATTTTCTCTCTTTATTCTATTTGGAACCGCAAATCTAGAAATCATTGTTTGAACTCTCACTCAAGTCACTAATTAACTAACTTAATAAACCGTTTAACTTAGACATAAGTAAATAATTTCATATATTTCTTACTTTTGCAACAGTGTTAGTCTTCAGCCCAAGTTCAAGCATTTTGCTTAAACATCATAAGTTAAATAACTTGTAGCTTCAATCCACATCCATAAACTTCAATCCGGTCACAGAGCTGGTAATTTCTTCGTCTTGGACCGTCGGAAACTCAATTAAGACATTAACGCTTCAACGTGCGAAGCTCCGAAAGTTTCAATTCGATTACTCGTTATGTATAGCGTGACTAGACGCTCTGATTTCGGTGGGACACGAAAGACATCAAACTATTTGGATTACTAATGAAGAAGAATGAGATACGGGGATGAGCCCCTGCTTGAGTGGCTAGAACACATGGTATTTGCCATCTCTGTTATGTTTTTGTTTCTGATTTTCTATAACAAGTATTTTAGTTACTTTGGAATCGCAACGTGATGTTTTCCAATATTTATTTATCGAATTTATACGAGTTTGCGAGCAAAGAGTTTTGGTTTATTTTAGTTGTTTACATGACTGTCATACAATTCTAGTTTTTTTTTAATCTTCATGTTTGAACAAAAACTATACTTACGTATTCGTTTTGCTTCTAAATATTTGAACAGTATAACCTTAATGTCCTTTTTGGTACTTTGATGTCCTTATTATCATTCACAATGTCATTTTTTCACATGTATAAATTTATAATAATAACAGTTCAGGCTTTGACCTTCTGATAGACGTAAGGTTGTCAAAATTAAGAACCTATTCAATAAATTCTATCATAAATCAAACCCAGAGTAAATTCTCGGAAAAATCCCAATCCCTTTGTTAATACGAATGACAGACATATTAGTGATATCAATATTGGAGTATACCACAGCTATGACATTAATGGCTTTTCAGAGGGAAATGTACCAAATAAAGTTGTTTCAGGCCGCTGATTGCTGCTGTCATTTGATTAGGTTTGTGCGGCAAATCCTGTGCACCACTGAATGTGTTCGAATGTATCTAGGACTATAATTAGGCCGGTGTTTGCTGTTTAGCTACGTAATCATTGAATTTGTGATACGGGTACTATGTAAAGAGTATTTTTATACTGACCTGCAGTGTTTGAACACTGTTTATTTAATTGAGATGGCGTTACCGAAAATGGATTTCGATTACACATAATTTATATTAGATAGGTAATACAACGTGTAACAAAAAGGGGGTATCAACCCGAAAGGAGGTCAATGTACTCGTGAATCTAAACACCTTCCAAGAGAAAAAAAATTTAAAACAAAAAAAAATTTGGTCTCTCCATAGAAAATTTGAATTTGCCGCCAATATTTTGTATGGAGAGTTTATTTTTTTTTATTTTATTTGATTTTTTTTTTCTGCTGGAATGTATTCAATTTCACGAGTACATTGACCTCCTTTCGGGTTGATACCCCCTTTCTGTTACACGTTGTATAGATTTGAACCTGTCAAAACCTACTCTAGTTTGGCGATCGCGTTGAGCCTCGCTTTTAGCAGGAAAAACCGCAAAATTCTAAGATAAAAATATATAATTTAAACAAGTTCAAGATGTAGTGAATATTTCAACCCAAAATTGTATTGAAAGCATTTTCCAGAAACCAAACAGAAGTAACACGATAAGTCTTTCTAAATCCACAGTATCTTCTCTAATAAAATGTATATAAGTATTCAAATTAATTAAATGCGAAAAAGTAAGAGATGTGCCAAGTCGTCTACAATAAACCGGGAGTTTGGCTTAGGGTTGCCAACTTTTTTGCATCAAATATAGTCTTTACAAGATTATTTTATGTAAAAATATATTAGATGGCGGAAAAGGCCAAAAAATATAGTGGTTGCCGTTTTATGTGGAGGATTTTAAAGTTTAATTTTTATACTTACTAAACATTTTCATTATTTATTTAACAACCATAAACACAAGAGAGAACACAAAAATTATTATGCAGTTACTTTTGTGCATATGAGTAATAATTTTATTGCTGCCTTTGTTTAATTTTTTCACTTGAAAAAATATAGTAGGCTTTCCTACTATATTTTTTGGAAAAAAATATAGTAGGCGGGTACGCAATATAGTAGGATACGATATTATATAGTAGGGTTGGCAACCCTAGCTTGGCCAGTCGGACAAGTTTAGTTGTTCTTGTTCCAACAAGTTGTTAACTCGGACGGTTGCGACTTGCTCGCCACCAATGCATCACATTGTTCCTTGGAAGACTTCGGCCACTTGATTATCTAGTTGCAAGTATTGCATTAACTTAAAAGTTTGTTGCAGGAAATGAGAAATGTCAGAGCCGTAATTAAAGAGCGAGAAAAGGAATATTTTCTTATAAGTTCTTTATTATTATAATGTTTTAAGTTGCTTTCTAAAAATGTGTTTCGGTTTCGGTTTATAAACAAACATTGTATTTTCCAACATACTCAAACTCCTTCGAGTATCAGAAACCACGATAAGCTGAAGCTGTTGTTTTGAGCCTGTAGAAGGCTTGTATGTAAGCAGTAGAGATATTCAAAATTAATATGAATGATGATAGACATTAGCTAGGCAACCACGAATACAGTAATGTTGTCAAAGCAACTCAATGAACCGTTTCAGAAAAAAGTTTTATCGCTCTACCTTTTGATGGAGTTCATAATGGTTTAAAAATATAACTCTATTAAAATAGTAATAGAAATAATCTTTATTCATATAAAACGGACACTTAAAGCAAACAAGATAGTAGAGCACATTAGCAAACTTAATTTATTAGTTTACTAACGGCCGCCCGCGACTTCGTCTGCGTGGAAAGTTTTTTTGTTATCCCTCGGGAACAATACATTTCTTCGGGACGAAAGGTACCCTATGTCCTTCTTTGTACCCCTGACAACGTGTATGCAAAATTTCATGCTGATCGGTTCAGTAGTTAAGACGTGAAGGCGTAACAAACAAACAAACGGACTTTCGCATTAATAATATTATAGTAAGGATTGGTAAACAATATTAGGCGTAAAGGAAAGAAAGAAAACAGGAACTACTCATTTAAATTTTCGCTAGAGTTTTATTACTAAAATAGAAATAAAATAATTAATGTAGAGAAGTGAGTAGGTCTGAACTAAGTAAAACCCGTCATGGCCAGTTGCTTAACTATGAATCAGTTATTGATTAGAAGTTCTTGGTCGGCAAGTTTATTTTCATACTGTTTAGTTGTTGAGGCTCTATAGTTTAGGGATGGTGAAACTTTATGTATCAGCGTGCCATTTTCTAAATGCTAATGTTTAATATGGTCATAGACGTATGCCATCAAATCTTCGCGTAAAGAATTTTGTGATCGGAGACATGCCCAAAACATTGTGTCGCACCCTGAACGAAAGGCCCTAAAAATTCCACCTAAAGTTTTATTAAAATCCTTTTCTATTAACAACTTATTAATAAAAGCCTCTGAGAACGCCACTTTCGGTGTTAAAGCCACCTTAATGACACGCGTGCAATTAGTTCGCCAACCCTGCTCTAGTAGAAAAATATTTGATTTACTGAGTTTTGAATAGTTAACGTTTTGTGTGAAGCCAGTTATATAATAGTAGTTTATGAAACTGAAGCATAATGAAGGGTATTAAAACATGAGTGTGTGTTTAAAAACCGAGCCGTAGGCGAGGTTTTTAATAGTATCACATGAGTGTTTTAATACCTAGTTATGTACAGTTTCATACACTACTTTATCTACTCTCATACAATTTTGTGATTGAACCGATTGAACCTACAAAATAAAATATCAATGATAAAAAAGAGTTCGGTAGGTCGGCAGTACTTACCTAGGTTAAGTAAGACGTTTTTTCCGTCGCCGCATCTAAAATATCGGGTGGAGTCAAATTTTCACTCACTACACTCACTACTATGATATTTTAAGCAAAAGTAAAAATTAAAATCTAAAAATGGCGCGTATTCTATTAGAAAAAAAATAATGAAATAAGTGCATTCCAGTAGACTAATCGTTACGCTAAGTCATCGATCACCATAGAGTAGGTTTTAATCATGGAAAGTATATGAGAATATCATTGTTTTTTTTAATATCGCGGCACTGCCTTCTTCTTGGATTTGCCCTGTATCGTAATGAGAAAAAAAGTTATTTTATAACATTGCTTAGTATAGCGAAGGTATGTTATAAAATAACTTTTTAATTTTTTTTTCGGTATTGCGTGTATAAAGTATGTCAATATTTTTTTTTATTTTTTTTTTTTATTTATTTATTGTTCAAGACATACATAAATACAGATTATATTATACGTTACTCATTAGCAAAAACCACTAGGGTTTGTGTGCCCATGAGAGTTCGCAAGTTTTGAGCACACTATACTTTATTTAGAACATAACATGAAAATGGAAAGGTAAACATGCTTAACTAACATTATAAATACACAGACTGTAATTGCACGAACATTAGTCCTTATTTAGATTTTATTGATTTATTTAAAATTTGATTTATTTTTAAGGTAAGTATTTTTGTTTTTTTATTATTATTTTGGAATAGGCTAAATGACCAATGTTGGTGCAAGCACCCTGTTTCTATTATTACATTTGACTTAGAGTATATAGGTAGTTTCGTTTGTGTTTATAAGATATTTTTTTAAATGATTTTTAAAATTTGGATTATTTAAGTAAATATTGAGTACTTCGCTTGGTAGGCTATTCAAAATTTTAGGTAGTATATAATTATAATTTCTTGCACCATACAGGTTTTTATATCTACACATTTTAAATTTATCACATTGTTTTCTCAATCTTCCGTCTCGTATATAAATTTCTAAGTTCTTCACATTACTGTATTCTTCCTTTAAAATAGCTAATCTTACTTTATTTTGTACGGTCAACAGATTACAATACTTAAAAAGTTCGGAATAATCTTGACTATATTTATTTTTAACATGTTTCGGTACAATGGCTTTTAATAATCTTATTTGTAGATTATATATTTGTTCCAAATAGCTTTTAAAGGTTCTACCATAGCTACATAGTCCATAATCAATAACAGAGTCCGCTAAGGCAAGATAAAGCAATCTTAAGGGACTATATGGTAGTTTATATTTTAAGACACATATTTTACTTAGAATAGATCTAAGTTTATCGCATACAGAGTTCACATGTGGACGCCAATTAAATCTGTTATCTATTATTAAACCTAAATATTTATGTTCCCCGACCACTTCGATTTGCCGACAAGTACAAGCATGGTCCGGCTGATGTAAACAATCATGTTGGTGAGCGGTAATGACTATTTGGTGTTCGGTTTTGTTCTGTGCGGAATGTATATGCATTGCTTTTGTTTTATTGGCATTTATTACCAATCCTACGTCGTGCGCCCATTTACATAAACTGTCGAAATTTTCCTGCATTATTCGCTCAGCTTTAGTTATGTCATGGTCAGCCGTGACAATGCACGTATCGTCTGCAAATTGGTACACAGAGCCCTGTCTAATGAGGGTGCACATGTTATTTACGTAAATTAAGTACTCCGTTGGACCGATAATCGATCCCTGAGCTGTGCCCTTATCCGTAGTTATGTGATCACTATATGTATTATTAATTTTCACAGTGGTGTTTCTGTTAATGTGATAATTTTTGAACCACTGTAGAAGAGGGCCCTGTATTCCACTTTGCTCAAGATTGTCAAACAATTTTTCATAATTTAGCATATCAAATGCTTTGCTAAAATCAATGAAAACAACGAGCACATGCATTTTATTATTCAAGTGCTCGTTGACCTCATTGGTGAATTGGCAAAGAAGTTGAGAGGTGCTTTTATTTTTTTGAAAGCCGAATTGTTTTTCGTTTAATATATTATTTTTTTGTAAAAAGCTATTTATTTCATTACTCACGTACCTCTCAACCACTTTGTCCATACACGGCAAAATCGTTATCGGTCTGAAATTGTTGTAGTCTGTATGACTTCCATTTTTATAAATCGGTCGAATTATTCCTACTTTTAGATCGTCAGGGTATACAGCTGTGGCCATGCAGGTATTAATCAGATGTGTCATTAAGGGTGTTATATGAATGTTAATGTTTTTAATATCTTTAGCACGTATTTTGTCATATCCTGGGCTCTTATTATCGTTAATATTTTCTATTATTCTGGATACCTCGCAGCACGTAGCTTTTTTAAACCTCATGGCCACCTCTGGGACCCTATCGATCACGGAGTGGTCCAGGATTACAGAATTACAATTTAAGGAAATATCATTCACATTTTTATGCATTGCCTTTGCGAAGTTATTACATAGTTCTTTATTCGGAAGTTTAAAATATTTTGAGATAATTTCGTCTATGGACTTATTACATTTACCACATAATTTATTTAATATTTTCCAAAGTGCCTTTGAATTCTTAAAATTTTTCAATATTTCTGACCTGATAAATCTATTCTTTACAAAGTTTATATATTTATTTGTTTTATTCCGATATTTGTTGTACAATATTCTGTTTTCAATATTATTCGGGTGCTTTTTCCATATTTTATACAATTTATTTCTTTGTTTACACATTTTTATAATTTTTTTATTTATCCATTTGCTATTATTTTTAATACAATTATTTTTAATTTTCACAAGCTTTTTACAATTTTCATATATGTGCTGAAATTTTTCTTTAATAAAATTAAATATCTTATTCGGACAATCGAAAGTGAGCGCCGTATCCCAATCGACCTGTTGCAATGCGGAACGTATTTTATCATTGTCTAATACACTAACAAGCCGCGTGCTGTCCGAATTCACAGTGTCGCAGGCCCGCGTTGTTATGAGCGAGCAGCCGGTTATATAGTGGTCCGCTATAGCTATGTTTATAGTTGCCGTGTGCACCGATCGGCAGTCCACCGCGCGGACGAAAATATGATCTATGCAAGATCTCGTTATTTTATTTCCTTTTTTTTCTACTCTAGTGTATTGATTTATCCCACAGTCCAATCCGAACTCACACAACTTATTTATGTATGTATTTCTATAGCCATTTATTTTTTTAATGTCAATGTTTATATCTCCCATAAGTAACAATTCTTTGTTCTTCGGGAATCGTTTAAGTATTAATTCTAGTTCTTGAATGAAACTGTTTTTATTCTTATCAGGCGGTCGGTACACGGCGCATACACTTATCGTTTGTTTACTTGTTAGTGTTATATAACCACAAATCGCTTCGTAATGGTTTGTTATTGTTGGTACACATGTGAATAGACAATTTTTATGTACATACATGATAATTCCACCGCCCTTGCGGTTTTTTCGGAGATTACTAATCATATTATAATTAGGCAGCTCAAACAATGATTCACATTGGTGACTTATGTTTACCTCTGTCAATATAATAAGGTCTATGATGCGATCACTATTCGTGACAATAAGTTCCAAGTGTGCGAAATTTAATAACATCGATCTAATATTTACGTGCAATGTATTAAGAGACTGATATCCTATGGGAATTGTATTTATGAAATCATTCCAGCTATCGTAATTCCGTTCGTCTATGTTAAAGTTGTTTTGTGCCATTCAAAACAAATGCAAGTATACATCTAAAAGAAGCATTACATAGGATACGAAGCAAAAATATAATTATATATTTAGTATACCAGATTAAGACAGATATTAAACATTATTTATTTTTTAAAGTTGTGACCCAGTGTTCGATGTCGTTCACTGACCTTATTGGATGTGGTCTGCTACTGTCATCCTTTTTTACCAGGATACATCCTCTTTTACACCACACATATTTGCAGAGATTTGTTACCTTCAGTTCAGATTTTGCCTTCCATAGTAAGAACGCATTTGCAGGGGTGAGAGCTTCTCGCATGAAGATCCTGTTCTCTTCCTCACGTCCAATATCGTGTCCCGTTATGGTGACTGTTTTTGCGCTGTCCAGCCAGGAGTCACGGCATCCTTCGCGGAGCTCAACCACCACTGTTGACGCATTCCTTCTCTGTCCTTCTGGGGTCTTATTTTCTTTTCTGTAAATCCTTTTAATGTCCTTGGAATCTTGTTTTATTTTTCCTGCAATAATGTTGATAGTCTCCCTTAGGTCCTCATTGGTGGTCTTATGGATTCCACAGACTTCCAGCTGGTTACCGATTTGCATTTGCTCCATATTTTGGACTTTTTGTTCTAACAGTTCAACTTTATTTTTAATGTGGGTATATTTGTTCATCAAATCTTTATTCTCTTTTTCCATAAATTTTACTTTTTCCTCATGTCTTTCCATACATTATTGAATAAATTCGTTTTGAAATTCATAATTCGAATTTTACGATATGAGAGTAGATAAAACCTTTTTCAACACACTTGCTCGTAAAGTGAGCCCTAATACATAGCTTTTTGGGTGATAAACCGAGCTATAAGAAACGCGTGCAATAATATATAAAACACTAGGTTGTTATAGAATTATCCCTACAAAGTTAAATTAGTACCTTACTGCAAGTTCTACGCGAGTAAACCAGAGCATCCCCTATTTAACCGGGTAATACAGTTAATTTTTATAGTAGCTAACAACAAAGAGGTTTTATGCCGCTGAAAATTCATATTCGTTTTTGAAATAAACAAATGTGTAAGTCCTTAATTAAGTCAAACAAATATTAGTTATTATCAAATTATTCATAATTCACAATATTTTGTTATAAAATATTAAAATATTTGCATTTTATCACTTAAAATTATAATTTTGAAGTAGGCTGTATGCTCACTCACCCCTTTGTTCGCAAAATATTCTTGCATTGGGCGTGTGAAAAAAAACAAAAATACCTACGCGCCTTTTTCCATAATTGTCATTTTTTCGTTTTTGTCGTATTTGTTGCTGTGTGGTAAATTACTTTGTATTTTCCTCGCAAATGTGTTGAAAAACGTCGTATGAAACTCGTGAGCTTTTGCTCATTGCACACTCGGCTGAGTTACGCCCTCGCCTGCGGCTCGGGCTGCGACCCACAGCGTTGTGTGCAATGAGCAACCAAAGCTAACTTGTCTCATAATGTACTATTATCATTCAATCCTACTAATATTATATATGTGGGATGTTTGTTAGGTACTCAATCACGCTAAAACGGTTGAACGGATTAGAATTGCGGCAGTATATTGCTGAGGCAATTTGGTTGCATGAAGTGTAACTGTAGAGGTATATAAAAATATCACGTCAAAACTTTATTACTGAACTAGCGCTCACCCGCGGTTTCACCCGCGTGATTCCCGTTCCCGTGGTAATATCGGGATAAATAGTATTTTATGTTTTAATCTAGGCTATCTACTATCTGTGTGCCAAATTCCAACCAAATCCGTTTTGTAGTTTTTGCGTGATTGAGGAACTAACATCCAAACATCTAAACATCCAGACATACAAACCCACAATTTTGTAAAAAATATACACGGTTTTTTAAATAATATCTAAAAATGAAATGAGTGTATCTCTTCTCTATTCTTATCGAGTATGTACAGTCAATAGTTTCAATATTTGATAATTGCCGATGATGTTGAGGTTTGATTATGTCCCAAAATTTTAGTGATTTCTGGATTTAGATCTCATTCATAGAATATTAGACGCGTGTAATCAAAAGAGATATTGATTACCTACGTAACCTATATTGTTTATTCACTTCTCAAGCTTACGCTTTCACTAGGCATGAAATAAAACAATTTTTAACGGATACTAGCGCGGTTTTATTAAGCTGCAAAGTTGCCGAAACGTCGGGAAAACCAAAAATCAAACCAAATACCAACTAATTACCAAAGTACTTTTAATAAAACCGCGCTAGTATCCGTTAAAAATTGTTTTATAATATATTGTTTACCTACGTAAATAGTGAAAAGAATGAATCAACGTACGCGTCTTGCTATTTTCAGAGTTTGCCGATGAATTTAGATTTTTTCCTATATTAACTTCGATTGAATGATCAAAGTATATTTACAAACTAATATTTTTTTACCTTTAACAGCACGTGCATACTCAGAAACGTGGTCTGATATACCCATTTCATTGTTAGATATACTTAAAAATTAACGGTGTATTTATACGTTTTGTAACTTGAGGAAATTTTATAAGAAGTCAGGTGAGTTTTCATAAATTTTACCACCTCCACAAAATGTTTACTTACGCGAAGATAATCCAATTTGATCGCTCGTTGCCAGTGACCATCAGGAGCATCCTTTAAAAATGACTGGTGGAAAATTAGGAAAGTTTCTGGTACAATATTATTTTTATGGACTGCTGAGTTTCGTACTTTTGATGAATTACTTTTCACATTGAAGTTGAATTTGTTGTTTAATACAAGGTGTTTGGTAATACCCGTATATTCCTGAATATGTTAGATACGGATACCCGCATATTCCTGAATATGTTAGATACGGATACCCGCATATTCCTGAATATGTTAGATACGGATACAACCTCTACCAAGGCCTATACCCAGGAGTGGGTGTCGTGCGGCTAATATGATGATATACAATCTCGGAAAATATATTGTTAAGCCTTTTTTCTTCCACCATTTGCTACCTTTTTTCTTCTAAATAAATCGACGATAAAAATGTTAACTTTTATAACCACTGAAATCTTTTTACTCTCATTGGCGTTACCACAGGGTAAAACGTTTTTTTGCGTTCTGTCAAAATGTTTCCCGAGCGTGTGAGCTTCGATAAAGAGACGTAACTTACATGTCACAACTAATAGTGTTTCAATCTTGTCACCACGACGGAACGAGAGAAGGGCGTGACAGCGACTTGGACTAACCAAGACAAATGAATAGCTACACCGACATACATTTTCACTTCGCTTGTCACTTTTTACAGAGCACTTAAGTCCATTTTATCTTAACCTTGTTATGGATAACTTGGTGAGATTTTCCATCAAAGCTGTAAAGATGTTCAGAATAATGTTAGAAGTAATTGTCGGATAGGGGAATGTCATAATGCTTCAGATTTTGTAAGAAAACTTTTTGATAAAGGAAACAAAAAACTGATGAATGATGCTCTACTTTTTCTTGGAACTTTATTAAGTGTTTTTCTGTTTGAGTTAGACTTTAATGTTATAACCATAGTGAACAAGTATTGCGAGTAGTTTAGTAGACATGTCAAGACTCTTGGAAGCCGAAAACATCTTCAAGTAATAATCTCCTTCCGATATTTTAGGTTATTTCAAAAGAAAAATGCTACACTTATACATACTTATTGACTTGATTATCCGTCCGTCTGTCTGCCAGTCAAAATAATATACCGCAGTGCTTGAAACATGGTTACAGAAATAGTCCTAAAATAACAGGAAGCTTAACCACTGCTAAGGTTAAAATCGCTTGCACGCCGCGCCCGCTGTCACATACGTTTAGTTCGTGCAGGGGCGATACGCGCGCACACGAATTTTGTTGCAAACTGGTTAAGCGACGCTGTTGCCCATAGTACAGTACAATCAAGGAATGAAAAGAGTCGTCATCTGTAGGTCAGTTTTCGCTTGCATGGTAGGTCTAACCAACAAGTAGGTTTTAGTTCAACAAATTATGATATTAGAATAGGAAGAATTCGCATCTTCCTTCGATGAGTTTTGATGTCATGAATGCCGCCGAGAGAGTTGACAGGTTCATTAAGAAAAGTTAGCTATCGCTTGAGCTTTTTGTTTCTAAATAATCTTTCATATGATACCCCACATGCCCTAGTAGCCCCACTTCAAATTTTTAAGACCCTTTTTCAGGCTCTACTGTAAAAAAGATATTTATTTATTTACTTATTTCTTATTTGCAAAATAGTTGGCTAAATGTCATCTTAAACTATTCCAAATTTCAAGTTGATACCATTAGTACTGCTATTACCTATTTCTATTAACTACTTTTTACGTTTTCGCTATAAGTCAGCGTTATTTAATCAATGTGAAAATTTACCTTCGACATTCGAATGGAATATCTTTACAGCTGCCAGACAGTCGATTAAGACGTAATTGCCATATTATTATTGATTTTTAAATTTTAGGCATTTTCAATGCAATTTTTTTATTAAGATAATTAATATACCTACACTAGAAAAAACCGACTCTCCCGTAGCACCTCAGACGGGACTCAAACCCGCACCATTTGGATTCCGGCCCAATGCACTGACCAATTATGCTACCGAGTCGCTAGTGGGAGCGGCGATTCTGTTCTTGCTTAAATAAATCCGATTAGGGTATTAATTTAGGCAGAGAAAGAATTTGAAAGAGTCTCCAATAAATGTATGATTTCCTAAAGTATAATGACCAGATGATGAGGAGCTCGGTGGCGCAGTGGTAAAGCGCCTGGCCCTGCAATTGCGGTGGTTAAGAAACGTTCGCAAGGGTCGCTCATGGGATGGGTGACCAAAAATTTATTATATCAAGATCCTTCGTTCTTCGGAAGGCACGTTAAGAAATTTGTGCCGGCTGCATTTGCAGTCGTTAACACCCACCAATCCGAGTTGGGCCCACGTGGTGGCCCAACGTGGATGGGCCACCACACCATTTCGTGAGATTTTGAATCGAACAATATCGGAACTTCACATTGTAAGCGACGAACATTATCGAATGAGGTAAATTCGATACTGTTCTAGCACGACGGTATACAGGCACAGATCGAAACTGTCCGATTCGTTAGTGTTCTCTGAGATGTGAAAAAGAAGGCGCGTTGGTTTAGTTAAGATTAGTTTGTTATCATTTAAATGCTATTTGTTATTTTTACATTCAAATAAATTGAAGTAACGGTTAACGAAAAAAATTATTGAAATTGGCAGATTCGATAGTGTCGGTATAAGTTCGTGTAACGATTCTGCCACTTTCGATAAAATTTTAGATTTTAAAAGCATCAAATACTATCGAATCAGCCACATTCGATCAAATTCCAAATTTTAAAAACATTGAATGCGAAATATCTCGGAAAAATATATTAAACATTAAAATCGTTATTAGGCACAATAAACGAGAAAAAAAAGCTAAAATTCAGTAAATAAACTTTTACAACACGACTCATAATAACGATTTTGTGTCAATTTTTGTGGCAAAAAAACTTTAAACTGCTCTACTGTAAAATGCGTGATTTGCAGTTTCGATACTATTTGTTGCAGCAGTCAAATTTTCTTTGAAAACACACGATTTTTCAGTCAAAAAAGTCGGTTTTTTTCGATTTCCATAAAAGTTTTTGACTTTTCCAAAATATTTTTTACATTTTCTTAAAGCCCTTCAAATTTCGCTTCTTTTGAGCCCTCATACGTCCTCGTGGCCCTAAACCTCAGGGTATTACGGGCGAGTCGCACTTTCAGCGAAAATGGGGACCTACTGGAGCGAACGAAAAAACATTTTCAATGATAAAACAACATTATGAAAGTCAAATTCAAAAATATAAATAGCATGCTAATTGTAATTTATTCAGTAGGCCAACAAGAACATACGCCTAAATACCATTTTATCGCTGTAGTTGACCGTGAAATCAATGTTGCTCCAATTTTTTACCGGTATGTTATGAAACACTTGCTGATTTCGATAAAATAACTTGTGGCATGTAAAGTGTGTTTTTAAACTCTTATCACATATTTTTAAAACTGACAAAGTTGAATTAAGAACTTTTAAACATTTCAATTTTCATTCATCTTTAGAATCATCGCATTAATATCCCAATAACAATTTTGTAACAATAACGATCCTGATGATTATTTGCAAAACATGAAAAAAAAAATAAAAAAAAAACAGAATTATAAAAATACTTATATTTATAAAAAATACCTTAATATACTACAAAATTGTACTACAAATAATGAACTTATACATCAAATAGTAACTATAAAAGCAAAGGACTTATATTAAGATAAGCGCGCGTCCAGAGTGGCGGCGTAACGATTACGGAGCGGAGAACACGCGGATGGCTAGTGACAACGCTAGAGAGTGTGCCTTTTTTTTAAATATTTAAGATAACAACCAACTGAACTAGGAGATTACATGCAGCACAGTACATACATCGTTATTTTGTAGTCATTTTAGTTAACTTAGGGGAGTGTTCTACCAATGAAACTAAACATCCGAACAAAAAACAGCAATGTTGGACGTTTGCCGCAAAATTTCGCATGATTACGCGCGGAACTTCCGCTCTGGTCCGTTGCGGGATTACACAAAACTCGTATGAACTTAGTTTATAATCTATATATTTCTAGAATGTTTATTAAACTACCTTTAAAACAGTATATCACCCGTAAACAGGATGTCCCTCCGTGTGGCAAAGTTTTGGGACACCCTGTATATTCTAAAAAAAACCGGTCAAGAGCGAGTCGGACTTGCCCACCGAGGGTTCCGTACCATCATAATAAATAGACTGCAGAGTAGAATAATAACATTATTATTGCAGTTTTAGGTCAGCACCATCTTTTGACCGATAGTGGAACTAATGTTAACTTTTTAGAAATTTGATAATTTCTAAAATTGTGTGCTATATTGTTTATTTTTCTTGTAATCTTTATATTAACTACTATTACATAGAATTATTTCAGATTTTTCAGTCCCTGTTGTATGAAAACATTTTTTTTTCTTTTTCTTATTTGCAAAATATTTGGGCAAATGTCATCTGAAACTATTCCAAATTTCAAGTTGATACCATTAGTAGTTCTCGAAATATCCAGCTGTGACAGACTGACAGATAGACAGACAGACTGAGTCACACCATAAGGGTTCCTTTCTTACCATTTTGGTACGGAATCCTAACAACCAGCTATAAAACATCGGTGAGAAAATTGGAAAAGAAACATGTGTTCGAAAATGACAAAAAATTTTTAGTTTTATTTGTATTACACTACTTCAATTTACTTATTAAAACGACTACAAATTAACGGTGTATACCTATAGTCAACACCGATATTAACAAATATTTGCATTAGTGTATTTGCATGCCTAGTGGTAAGTTCACACAATAATATTGTGGAAATCTTGTTTATTTTCGCGGCTGTGTGACGCTCCGCCATGCTTCTCACATGTTATACAGGTATCTGAACGTTTATCAGTTCTTCATAAGGAACTGCTACGAAGAATTTCTCTATGGTTCTGATGGCGAGGTCTACCGCGTAGTCTACTATAGGTTTCCCGAATTCTTCAGCCACCGTTCTCCAGTTTTCGTTCAGGAATTTTAGCACTGTATCACCTGTAACAAAAATTCAAAATGATTTTAATTTTTAAAATAAGATCTTTAAGGGACATTTTCTATTTCCCACTGCTGGGGCTGAGGAACAGGCTTTTCTTATACAGTGTGTCTCTGGATAAAGTGCAATCCCAAAAAAGGGGTGAAACTAGACTATAAATGAGTAATAAAAAAAATACAAAAAAATATCCATTTTAATTTTTTTTTTTTTGCAAAATTAAGAATTGTAATTTTTACAATGGACTCTATGTACAAAAAATATTATTCCTTCAAAAGTGGTGAATAGATTTTATTCAAATAAAAAATAACGTGATGCCAGATACTTGTTAGTTTAGATAAATTGTAAATAAGTCACAAAAAGTGATAATCATGACTTAAATTAAGCTTTTTGTAAAAAAAAATGCGTTTCTCTTAACTCTTTTTTTCATTAATCTCTAAATTTTTCAAAATTTAGCCCCCAATACTACAAAGTTTTATCATTTATTCATAATTTTTATCATATTAACTTCTAAACAAAAACATAAATATGTACTCACTAAAAATAACACGCTGGCACGCAGTTAACCACTGATTCAAAATTTCAAAGTTTACCAACTTTGAAAGCTCATACCCAGCGTGTTATTTTTAGTTAGTGCATACTTTTTTTGTTGTTTGGAAGCTAATATGATACAAAATATGAATAAATGATAAAACTTTGTGAAATTGGGGGCGAAATTTTGAAAATTTAGAGATTAATGAAAAAAAAAGGGTTAAGAGAAATGCATTTAAGTGCATGCAATGCATAAAAGCTTAATTTAAGTCATGATTATCACTTTTTTGTGAGTTATTTGCAATTTATCTGAACTAAAAAGTATCTGGAATTACGTTATTTTTTATTTGAATAAAATCCATTCACTGATTTTGAAGGAACATTATTTTTGTACATAGAGTCCATTGTAAAAATTACAAATCTTAAGATTGAATATTTTTTTTTTGTATTTTTTTATTACTCATTTATAGTCTAGTTTCGCCCCCTTTCGGGATTGCACTTTATTCAGGGACACACTGATTTGCCGTAACCCACCACGTAGCCCAATGCAAAATGGTATGTTAACAAATATACCCGGGACCAATGGCTTAACCTGCTTCTGAAACACGGAAAAGCTCGAGATAATATTTTTTGGTCGTCATATGAGAATGACCGACCTTAACGAAACTTAACTGTTCTAACACACTGCATTATCGAGCACATCAGAAGCAAAATTTCACTTAGTCCGATCCAATAGCGATGAACTTTTTAAACTGATTCAGTTTATTTATAAATAATTAATATGATCACGCAACAGGCAGTACCTATGTAAAAGACTTAAGAGTAGGTAATAAAGTCGTAATTAGGTACTGATTCCTAAGTATATGACGTGTACAATCATAATATCCTGCGGACGAAGGAAGGTAGCATTTAAAAATGAATATCCGATGTTGTAATCAGCAATTAAATGTTTGCATGCCAGATATATGGCATTTTGTTTGAATGCAATATTTTTGGGTTTCATCTTTTCGATGGATTGATAAAACACGTGTTACTTATTACTGAGCTACGCTTGACAGTTGCTGTAATCTTGATTATAATATATTCATTGATAGTCCAAAGTGGAATAAATAAAGCATTACACGTTACTTGATAACTAACTATGCCTTAGAAGGGTATTTTCCAAATTTTTGAAAATTGCTTATATTTAAAGATTGGGACGAACAATATAACAGAAAAATAAAAATAAATAAATTAAAGTCCTTTTTCTCCATTAAGAGGGTTTATGTGCTACACTAGCGCCGCCAGTAGAAAAAAAAGTCATAGTGCTTAAATAAAGACGAAATTGTGAATTGTGTTCTTCTAGTGTGCTCCGAATAAGATTTGTGGTACATTTATCGCTTATACAATATTTTCTAGTCTGTCGTTTAGTTTAATGGAGCTTTATTGCTAAAAATTGATTAAAAAACAAAAAACCGACTCCAAAAAACCTACCTCTAAAAAGCAAGAAATAATATTCGTAATAATAAAAACACGTCTACGTCACGAAGTCGGGTGGGGCTGGAGTACAAATTCTTTTTTTTTTATTCTAAAAGCCCCACCCGACTTCAATAGACGTGTTTTTATTATTACGAATATTATTTCTTGCTTTTTAGAGCTAGGTTTTTTGAAGTCGGTTTTTTGTTTTTTTAAACAATTTTTTTTTAATTTTTAGTGTAGGTACCTTTTGTATTAGGTAGTGTAGGTATATTATTTAGGTAGAAAAATCGGCTCAGCCAAACGTGAGTTAATCGCGGAGAAACATACATACATGCGGGTCAAACTACGAACCTCCTTTTTTAAGTCGGTTAAAGAACTACACTTAAGAAAGATATCCCTTTTCAAACAAAAAAATAATTATCTTATTCAGTTCATAAACAAAGAAGTTATACGACTGATCATCGAGGTAGTTCACACAAAAATCATACTATTTTCGTGCTTTTTTCAAGATTACTTGAAAAGTACTGAACCGATTTCAAAATTTTAAAAAATGGGACTAACTTGGAATTTTACCTAATGTAATAACGTTTGAATCATTTCAATCGGTTCAGCCGTCTTCGAGTAATCGGTGTACATACAAAAAACAAAAAAAAGGGTCGAATTGAGTACCTCCCTCCTTTTGAAGTCGGTAAAAAGTGGCCACTTTGAGCAATAAACTAAACGAAACTCAACGACCCGTTATAAAATATTGTTTAAACGATAAAAAGTATGTACCACAAAGAGGAGTGGATGTATTCTTTGGAGTACACTAGAAGAACACAATTCACAATTTCGTCTTTATTTAAGCATTACGATTTTTTTCCAATGGCGGCGCTAGTGTAGCGCATAAACCCGCTTAAACCAATGAGTCAAAATTATTTTTTATCGGTTTTGAATTTACCGCCTAAACGCTCGATTCGATGACGTCTACTGTAGCGATGGGCGATCACTACTAAAAGTAATCGAATTAGTCGATTGTTCAGTTTAGTCGATAAAATTCGATAATAATCGATGTCAGTCGATTGTTATCGACACACGGCGCGCGGCACGCAGTCATAGTCGACTGCGTGCGTGTGGTGCACGTGTCAACTTTTTAACTACTAATTCGTAGCGCAGCGCACTCGTACTACTAAATCAGTAGTTACAAAAGACGGTGCGTGCGTGCGCTGCGTCGTGCAAAGTCAACGGTTAAAAGTCCGTGCGCCTCTACTTACGACTGCAGTTACTAAATGATTGGCGCTTATAGATTACTAGCGGCTGCCCGCGACTTCGTCTGCGTGAACAGTTTTTTTGATATCCCTCGGGACCTGAACGTTTTTTCTGGATGAAAGGTACCCTATGTCCTTTTCTGCACCCCTGACAACGTGTATGCAAAATTTCATGATGATCGGTTAAGTAGTTACGACGTGAAGGTGTAACAAACAAACAAAAGGACTTTCGCATTTATAATATTACTAGCGGCCGCCCGCGGTTTCACCCGCGTAGTTCCCATTCCCGTGGGAATATCGAGATAAAAAGTATTCTATGTTTTAATCTAGGCTATCTGCTATCTGTGTGCCAAATTTCAACCAAATCCGTTCAGTAGTTTTTGCGTGATTGAGGAACAAACATCCAAACATCCAAACCCACAAACTTTCACATTTATAATATTAGTAGGATAGTAAGGAAAGGATTCAATAGAGGGAACGTCCATTCGTAGTGTAAGTTGGTAGTACCTACATTACGAATATTTATGGGTGGGATGGGTAATTTTAAGGAGTTTCTAACTAAGTAAGACTAGAATGAGAATTAAACACAAAAGTTATATATTATACTAATAATCTGAATATGTTTTTCACAGTTTAAATTTTTAAATTAGTCATAACTTTAAAAGAAATCAATCAATGTAGCTATTTATTTAAATTCTAATCTACTTTAACAAACGATGTTATAGGGACAACTAAGAAGGTAAGGTATTGTTCAGTCCAATACAAGATTGGTACAACTTTATTAAGTAAAACAAAAATTAAATTATTTATCTTCTCCAATAAACTAGGTAGCTAATAAATAAACAAAACACAAAAAAATATGAACCAGGACAAAATAAAACAAAAACAATTATTTTCTTAAATTTACTTATCAATCAGTCAACTTTATCTTTCGCACACCGCAGTTCACCGCACGCACGCACACTCGCCTGCATAGCGGATTGCGCAAACAAAGTAGTGTACAAATTAGTAGTTCAGTTAGTAGTTCGTCGATTGTTATTCGAATAATCATGATGAGGAACTACTAAATCGACTATCAAATGTGCAAATGCTCGATTTTCGATTCAGTCGATTTTTTTTTCGCAAGAATCGCCCATCGCTAATCTACTGTGTGACGTCAACTTTGTATAAACCATAGAGTAAATTGTAACACAGACTACATAGGTGTTGAAATTGTTTACACAAAGTTGACGTCACACAGTAGACATAATCGAACCGTGCGTTTTGGCGGTAAAATCAAAACCATTAAAAATAAATTTGACTTAAAGAGTTTTTTTTTTCAATCAAGTTGTTCCTCCCAATCTTTAAATATAAGCAATTTTCAAATATTTGGATAAAAACCTTATTAATTATGTGTTTTACTTACTAAGTTCCTTGCTTTCCTTGAAAAGGTTCTGTAGGTCAAATTGCATTTTGTCACCGTAGTCAAATGTGTATTTGTAGTTTTTCAGTGAAAAATGATACAAGCCCATCTTGTCTTTAACGTATTTGGTGTTGATGTCCACTTTCATTCTGAGGTTGGCTGTAAACAAAAAAAAAAATTAAAAGACTCATGTTTGTGAGTAAGTTGCTCTCTTATCTATAAAACATCACAATATATATCTAAAGCACATTATTAAATTAAAAAAAAAAAACAACTGTACAAAAACATCTAGACTTGAGACAAAAGTGACCGAAGGCTTTTAGTGTACCTTCACTGGAATTGTTGCGTTAGCCATAATTTATCATTAAATTAACTTAATAGATGAACTTTATTAATAGATTACCGTTAAGACCGATTATTAACTACTTACTAAGTTTGACTTTAGCGTCTCCTTCTCCGTTAATGGGGAACAGGAGTATTCTCCCCACAGCATCGTATTGGCCTTTGATAGTCAAGTTGCAATGGAATTCTAAGACGAAGTGACGCTTTTCTAAATTAGAACTGCAACAGAATGAAAAATAATTGTAAAGCATTATACAGTGGTGGTGGAGGAGCTCGGTGCCGCAGTGGTTTAGCGCCTGGCCCAGCGATTGCGGAGGTTAAGCAACCTTCGCAAGGGTCGGTGATGGGATGGGTGACCAAAAATTTACTATCCCGAGCTCTTCCGTGCTTCAGAAGGCACGTTAAGCCGTTGGTCCCGGCTGCATTTGCAGTTGTTAACACCCACCAATCCGCATTGGGCTCGCGTGGTGGGTTATGGCCCATCCTCCTTATCTACCCATAAAGCAGATATTAGACGGTCATAAAAAGTGCTTCATTTTCGATGAAAAAGGCAGTGACTAGTGACCAGTGAACGACTTTTGGTATTTAGACACTAAATGGAAAATGAATGTAGTATTTCTCATTTCTCACAAAATTTCGCGGCAACAGGTTGTGCGTGATAATTTTGATTAAAGAATTAAAAGTTAATTAAAGAGAAAAAAAAATGCTTGCATGCACTGCTTGTATGCATGTTGCATGATGCGGGTTGAAAAATATCTAAAAACGAAAAATAAAGGCATTTTAAAATAAACATAAATAAGTTAGTGACGACATGCCGTTCACTGCAGTGAATGGCACTGTTTACACGCGTCATTTATTGTTCATTTCCGATGCGATGACTGATGAAAGTCCGATGTCCGATGAAACCGCACTGCCGTCTAGTGACTTTCATCGAAAAGGCGCATCGCGATGAAAAATGAATCTACTTAATTAGACATGTCATTTTCGATGCTTCACTGCGATGAAGCATCGAAAATGAACGAAAAAAGGCCCGTCTAATATCTGCATAAGGAAGGCCTGTGCCCCAGCAGTGGGGACATTAAAATGGCTGATGGACATACAGTGGTGGACGGATAATTAGAAACACCAGTTGATTTTCATACAAACGGGGTAGGTAACTTTGAAGCCTTGGTTCGTCAGGACAGTCCCTCTTATTCTAGGGAGTAAATGAAGGAGTACCAGATCGCACCCTAATGATCTAAGAGCTGTGTGAATAAGTTTAAAAAAACAGTGAAAATAGCATTAAAATGTATGGAAATCCTAAAACTGAGAGCTCTGATCCATAGAATGCTAATCAGATCAGTTGGGTGTGTGTAGCAATCTGAATCTACTCCATTCATTTGAAAGTCGCATCCCTGAATAGCAGTCATTAGATCACAGCTTGATTAATCCCTGGCGGAGAACCAAAGCTTCAAAGTTACCTCGGTTGTATGAAAATTGACAGGTGTTTCTTGCTACTAAATTACAAGTGCGAAAGTTTGTATGTTTAGATACAAAATTACAAACTCGGTAGCTCAATGGCAAGAGCATTAGACCGACTTTCAAAGGTCGCGGGTTCAATTCCCGTCCGAAAATATGATCTAGTGCGAGTCGTATTTTTTATAATACATTATTTAGTATTGTATAAAATAGCACAGTGAATGCTGAAATCTCAAATTTAAAAATGTTTAGATGTTTGTTACACAATACGCAAGAACGGCTGAACAGATTTGAATGAAGGCGAAAGGATGTCACCAAAAATGGCCCAAATGATGTACCGAGGTACACTCTGCGGAAAAAAATACTTTATAATACCCTGAGTAATATACCAGTAATATTTTTTTCTAGTAATTTGGAGACGAGGAAAAAAAATTAAAAATGCTCTCGATATAAGAACCTATTACACAGATTATATCATAACATTCAGCTCCTTGATACTTGAAAAAACTGTCAAGTTGACAGCTGTTGTCATTGTCAGTTGAAGTTGATTTTATTTAATTCAGAAGTAGGAATATGACGATTCTCTCATGACGTTTTGTTTGACAGTTCTTTTGACGTTTTGTTACTTACAGGCGTAAAAACTGTTCCCACAGTGTAGATTTGAGAGGTTAGACTTTTTTTGCCTATTAATTCCGATGTGTAATGATATTTTTTAACATGTTTAACTAATATAAATTGACATTTGCGTTATTAAACTGAAAGTGAATATCCAGTATTGCCATATGATAATTTGAATGTGTTCAAATTACACACTTTTAATGATTTATTTCTAAGTTTTAAGTAAAGATTGAGCTAAAGTAACGTTATATTTGGAATCCTCGAATTTTTCTCTACATTTTGGTATACATGTACCTCAGGTACATAAAATGGGCTGAAATGTATGAGCGATTAGCGACCTTCTTTGGCGATTGTTTATACTGCAATAAAGTTACGAACGAACGAACAGACGAAGTCACTGTCAGAATCTAGTCTGATATGTCTGAAAAGTTCTTTCAGGTAATTTATCTTTTGCTGTTGAAGGAAATTGTTAAAATTCTTTCTAAGATGAATAACTTAAATTTATAATTGTTAACCGGAGGCTTTTTGTCGAGCTATTACTTGGTTACCGGTTTACAATGGAAAGCGCTTTATTATTTTATTGGTTAATGAAAATAAACAAAAATAGAGTATTATTGTCTAACTTTGTTTACGTTCTATTCTACCTAGCTACACTATCATAAAATGGCTATAACCAGAACAAAAAAGTCTGTTTTGATATTTTTTGTCTTGAACTTGATTTGGATATAAACTAAAGGACCTTGAATTTGATTCAATTACCAAACACACGCGTTTTGTCTGATCAAACTTTAATAAGAACAGGTTAGGCTTTATTAGCGGAGTAAAATTTGCGAGATTATGTGAGATTTTAAATGCCAACGCTATTTAGACGCCTACATAGCTTTTAAATGAAACACCTAAGAGGTTCTTCATTAATTCAGATTAAATTAGACACAAATAATTGAAATAATCCTGTTTTACTTTGAGCAACCATAATGATAAATGATCTTACTTTGTGTTAAGGTATAGTTAATTTTGATACCTTTATACACTGACAGATGTAACATATAAAATCTTCATATGATTTGTCACTATATAGATTTCTGACTAAATAAAATTTATGACTTTCATGGCTTTTTTTTGGAGTGAAATACTTCAAAATCAAATGTTTTAAAAATCTTCCGTTACTTTTTTTATTTCTTAGCCTGATTTTTACACCTTACGACGAGTAGACCTGAAATGATTTCGAACGCTGAACATGTATGTTCTTACCAGGCCATTGCCGTCTTAACAAAGGTCGTTGTGAGCCTTGCATTGCATAATATCATTTACATCGCACATAGTATGCATTGCAATGCGCAACGGTCTCCATTTGGTGTAATGTTTAGTTTTCAGTCAAAGGACCAATTTTCAACTGTGGCAAAGCGAATGTGTAATTAAGAAAAATAATGCCATTGAATATTACATAATACGCATATCAGAGGGTTTCAGAAAGGCTCAAACTCAAAGGTGTAATGTTCTTTAAATCCTTGAAACTCAGCAGTTCAACCACCTTTTGAAATAAATAAACTAATCTTTGTGTGACCTAGGCAGAATTACTATTTTGCGCTCAAGGTCAGTTTTCGTTAAGCGTCTTTTAATTTGCTTATTTTTGATATTCTTTATTGACAATAATTAAATTGATCAGTGATTAAAAGGATAATAATTAAGATAATTATACCTTACCAATTAAAACAATTTGAAGTATGCATTTGATCTTGCAACTCGCTGATTATTGCATTAATCATTGTCTTGTTTCATTAATTAGTGGGAACTAAGAATGTTTTCTGTATAAGAGCTAATGTCAACGTAATGAATGATCTTTGATTGTATAAGTATAACCATATATGTAATTGAAGTCAGAATATGTAGATTTCCCGGAAAACTGTTTTTTGTTGTCAAGTTTGCGGATGAAGAGATCGTTCACTTCAATAACAAAGGGCTGAAAGCCTATTATGTAAAAAGTATCGCAATAGTCAAACCATATTAGAATGCTCTTAATTTTAGACTTTGTTTCTGAAGATAAAAAAATATTACGAAGTTTATAGTGATCCGGTTTTCGGACTAGACGACTAATTCTGAACCGCCACCGATTATTATGTTTTCTATGCAGCACGTTGTCATCAAGTTACATTAACCAATATTACACTTTATTACAAAACTAAATCGCATATTATTCTGTAATCGAAACTAAAACGGTAACGTTTTAGTTGGTTTTTTACACGACTGCCCAAAAGGTTCATGTATGTTTGTGGGTATGTGAGTTTCTTTATTCCACCATAACTTCTAAAGGCCTTAACTGATTTGGATGTATGGGGTATCGTTAAATCCTTACATCATTCCGAGTGACACTGGCTATATTTTTTTAAGAAAATCGGCCATGTGCGTGTCGGGCCACGCGCAGTAGGGTTCCGTAGGTACATTATACCATACCATTTTTTAATACCGCTATCATTTTTAGTCTGAAAAAATAACTTTGTTTTTCACAGTGTTTGTATGAATGACAAAGTTATATTTGCGGTTTTGGAAAATGTACTATATCTCAAAAACTAATTACTGTATCTCGTTTAAACCAATTTTCGTTGAAAGTGTTTATTAAGATCTATAGCTTATATTTTTTTTTTTATTTTTCACCCTATTACTTTAAAAATTAAAAGGGGGGACACACACACACACACACACATTTTACCACTTTGGCGGCATATATCTTTCAAACGGTTGACTTTGAAAAAAAATAGTCTTCAAAACCTCAATGTCATTTTTAAAGACCTATCTATAGACACCCCACAAGTATTGGTTTGATGAAAAAAAATATTTTCAGGTTCAGTTCTCTCCCCATACATTCCCCATACATGGGTATGGGGAGCCCCCCTTAATCTTTTATTTTTTTTATTTTTGTGTAAAAATCGTAAAGTGGTTCACAGAATACACCTACCGACCAAGTTTCAACTATGTATTCCTAATACTTTTGGAATAAAGTGGCTGTGACATACGGACGGACAGACAGATAGACAGACATGACGAATCTATAAGGATTCCGTTTTTTGCCATTTTGCGACTGTACGACGCCACTTTCAAATGTGAAAAAAAAATTTTTTCTTCTATTATTACAATATGGGCATGGAATGAAAGGCCTGGATGAGCATATTCCACAACTGTATAATTTGTCACTAAAATGTGTGAAATAAACATAAATAAATTTAAAAAATATTAAAAACACGACTGCCGTGCCAAAAATGAACTAAAGAGTTAAATAACAAGTGTCATTGCAGTCGGGGGACTTCTTTGATCAAAAGTTGTTCCATAAAACGGTCCCCCGACTGCAATGACACTTGTTTGTTATTTAACTTTTTAGTTCGTTTTTGGCACGGCAGTCGTGTTTTTAATATTTTTTAAATTTATTTATTTTTAACGTTGAAAATTAGTGCCATTGGCGCCATGTGTACCTACAATTATCACTTTTTAAACACACACACACACAATACAATAGTCATTTTTCAGTGGATTTCATGCACTAAATATATGTAATGTGAGCGTATCAAGAACTTTTTGGTCATAACAAATTGAGAATCACATTTCATACTCACATAACATTATCGACGATGCACTTTCGGAATCCAGACACTTTTCCCTTGTAAAACGTAACCTTCAGTCCATTTAGTGGTATGGCTAATTTATCTATGACGAAGGGGTCAAGACTTGGCACCCCGATATCTGGCATTCCTTTTACGAAATCTGGGATAGCGTCTTGCGTGGCTTTTATAAGGCATTCACTGTTTGTTGAGTTGCATGGATGGATGAAATCAGCTGCAAAAGAAAAGATTTTATTTAAACGATTATATTAGGAGGTCATAACAAATTTGGTAACGATCGCGTAAGTGGCTGACTCTGGGTTCACAGGATGGAGAGGCGAGTGCCTCTCCATCCTGTGAACAGACTGACATATTTAGCATCAGAGAGTTCTGATGCTAAATATGTCAGTCTGTTTGCGTGAAGTGGTTGCGTTCTTTTTATATGCAGGGTGAAAAATATGTTATCGTTACCAGAAAAAAAAACGATTAGGTAAATGGCTGACAATAATACAGCAAGTAAGTACTTGTTGTACTCACGTGAACTGTGTAAGGACTGACCAAAATTCGGTTGCGTTTCGTAGGTATAAGCGATTAACTTTTTGTTTGTTTGTAATGTATAAACTCAAAAAGTATTGATGTGATTTTGAAAATTTTGTCACCTATAGAAAGCTACATTATCAGCGAGTAACATGGGCTATAATTTATTTTCAAGAAATTATAACCTTTTTTCAGCCTGCATATAAAAAGAACGCAACCACTTCACGCAAACAGACTGACATATTTAGCATCAGAGAGTTCCTCTCCATCCTGTAAACCCAGAGTCAGCCACTTACGCGATCGTTACCAAATTTGTTATGGCCTCCTAATCTAGATGGCAAAATAGAAGGTACAAATCCAATCGAATTATTTCGACTGATCAGACAATTTTCCTTCTTATTTTTTTAAACAGATCTTAACTTAAAGTTTTATAAATGAATTTTATAGAGCGGCATGATGTCCACTGCTGGGCTAAGATATCTAACCGAGCGTTTTCGCTAGTCAATTAACAATGTTTTAAACATTATATCGAAACAAAATTAATGATATGACAGAACTTAAATTCGCAAATATATAGTCAATTGCTTTGTAACGATTAAGGTTTTCCTGCTGCTCTACCTACAGAATAAAATTCAATTTGCTTTGACAACACATCCCAAAAGCGTAGTTTTAAAATTGTAATATTTTTTAAGCCCTGTAACTAGTGATGCAACGAATACGAATACGAATATTCGTATTCGCCGAATAGTAGATATTTACCGAATATTCGTATTCGCCGAATATCATCACGAATATTAAAAACAAACTATTTATAAATTATAACTGAAGGCAAATCACGATTTGGCTGTGCACCGTGTATCCGAACGCACCTACGCACTACCTGTTTGTAGGTATTTATTGACGGGGGGGGGGGGGGGATTAGAAATGAAGTAGACACGTATCTAAAATAACCTAATTTCTCACCTGCTGATCCATTGGTTTTCTGGCGTGAAGATATATATTTCCCGAAGCTAAAAAAACTGGCCTCGAAGTATATTTTATTAAAGCGTTCTACTGTCGAATCAGAAAGAAAATTTACGACCGCTGGGAATGTACAAACAGAAAAAAGAAATCACCTAATAGATGGGAAGTTACAAATGTTGCACTTTTTGAACAAAAGTTTGTGAGCAGTTAATTTCAATTTATTAAATATATTAGTAAAAAAAATAGTGTGTATTATTAATTAGCTTGTTGAATTATTCGTATTCGTATTCGCCGAATAGTAGGTTTGATATTCGTATTCGGATTCGTATTCGTTACAGTAGTATTCGTTGCATCAGTACCTGTAACTAATGTTTTTGAAGTGAAAACTTCTTTAGCGGCGTTGTACGCTTTTTGTATGGGGAAAAAATGCTAAACTCGCGTCAGTAAGAATCACGTGGCTGATCGAAAATGCGTAAGACGGATGTGACGGATGGAGAGTAGACAGCTGGCGGCGGAAGTATCCCCCTCTCTTTCTACAGGGCGCGTTGAAAATGGCAGCGCGTCATTTTAAGACGTAAACACTTCTGTCACCAGCAACGCGCTAATTTTGAAAATGGAACTAATAGCAGCGATCTCTTCGGTGAAATCATAGACTTTTTTATACTCTGTGACTATAAGTTTAAATTGTAGAATGCGTGCATGTAGAAATTATTAAGACCACTGACGCGAAATCTTTAGAACTTTTCTTAAGGCTGTATATTTGCATTTCAACGAAATTGGTGTTTTTCCAATGAAGTTATCCAAAGAATGAAAGCATTATTATTGATGTAAACTTTAGTTTTAGGAAGCAACATAATTAAATTAGTGCCATATAGAGAGAAAAACATAATAAATTGTCAGGTATTTTAAAACGAAGACAATCTGTTCAAGTGGAATTTCTAATTTGCTTGTTAGAGGTATTTTTCAAAAACGTTTCAGCTGTAACAAATAGGAATATGACTCATATTTATTTTTTCACTTATTGTAGAGGAGGAGGAGGATATTCGTCAAGGAGTTCCCTATAGAGAGAAAATTAAAAAAAAAATGCTTTTAATCACAGAGAAATAAAATATTAAAAAATGTTTAATTTGGTACACTTTGATATGTTTTTTTACTGGTATTTACAGAATCTAAAGTAATTTTTATTTTTTCTTAGGAATAATGAGGTATTTGTCTAATGTATTGCGTGTTTTGTATATACTTATATCTATTTAATAATTTTATAGGAATTTTCAAAGTTCGCCCTCATTACGGCTCACGCAGAGTTGTTTTAATTATTTGTATTGAAAATTTAAAAATGGATCGTGATGCGACTCTACAGCCTTAATTACAAACTGATTGAATTGTGTGACTGTATAGTAATAGGAAAGAAATACTTTTAATCCTTTGCTGCTAATTTCAAAATATCATAAATGCACAACGTTAATATTCAAGTTTTCACTTCTGCCGGCACTCCCGGAGTGCCAACCGATTTTTTTCACATAATGTCTCACAGTTTGCTAATCAAAAAAGTTTCTATTTAGGACTTATCGGATAAACAAATAATCACATAGTACAATCAGCCATAAAAGTAGCATAAAGCTTGATTCACACATCAGTGAAGTCGCAGCTCTGTCACAGTTCCGGCACAGTTCCGCCACCGTGATAATTATACTTTCATACATACTCTATGAACGCGTCCACACGTGTTAGTGTCAGTGACGAGACAGTGCTCTGTGTCAGTGAATGCGTGTTAATAGAAAAAGTATAAAAGAATAATGATCACGGTGGTGGAACTGTGCCGGAACTGTGGCACTGTGGCTTCACTGATTATGTGTGAATCAGGCTTAACACTTAAGTACTCTGTCGTAGGAGTTTTTGAAGTGAAAACTTCTTTTGCGGCGTTGTACGCTTTTTTGTAGTGGGGATAAAATGCTAAACTCGCGTCAGTAAGAATCACGCACGTGAACCTGATTGAAAATTCGTAAGACGGATGTGACGGATGAAGAGTAGACAGCCAGCGTCGCAAGTATCCCCCTCTCTTGAAAATGGCGGCGCGTCATGTCAAGACGTAAACACTTGTGTCACCATAGCAACGCGCAAATTTTTTTATCAATGTCAAAACTCTAGATTTTCTGTCAAGCTTTGGATAAGATTTTTGTACAATACTGTTCTGTATTCGTAAATTCAAATGCAGAGTAAATTCGTAAGACGGCAATTCGTGCAAAACTATTCCCTAACCATCCTAAAATATCAAAAATGCACAACGTTAATATTCAAGTTTTCACTTCTGCCGGCACTCCCGGAATGCAACCCGATTTTTTTTACATAATGTCTCACAGTTTGCTAATCAAAAAAGTTTCTATGTATTAAGTGACATTCGTTGATGTCTGTACCTTACCTAATAAAAAGGGTATCTAAAGACATTTTATGTTTTTTGCAAACAAATAATAAAATAAACATACTAGATGTGTTAATTACTTCCTAGTGTGGAACTGCGTTCTTAACCATTAAAATGGAATGTGTGAAATAATATTGACTCTTTATGTAGACTTAACATGACATAATAATCTTAAAACACTTAGAACCAACAAACTTTATAGAACCACCTGGAATGAAAAACACTCTAATTTTTGTTTACTCTGTGCTTCAAGTTTGTGCTTTAAGCACTTATTAAAGCTTATCGTATTCAAACAACTATAAATACGTTCAGAGCTATCTATGGATTAAAAACCATGAAGGTAAGTTTAATACAAATAGAAATATAGTTATCTTGAAAGAGGGCTTTTCAAAGTGACATTTAAAAAATAAAAATAGTAACTATTTGCCTCACTAGATGGCGATGATGGAACGAGAAGTGTCAAAATTGGCTTTCAAAAATAAACGGCCTGTACCAAAGACATAGAAAAATTTTCGCTGCGCTCAAGAAGACCAACAAAGCGTGGAATAAGATATTGCCACACATTTCTCTAAAACCAAATTTCGCTACATTTATTCGTTTATCGACAAAGAAAACAGTATGGAACATAGTTTATTAACTTCCTTTGCCATAATTTAGTCATATTTTATGAATCCAAAAGTTGTTTTACGTATCTCATATAAAATGTATTGATTCGTTTTCGGATCACCTGTTTATTTACTTTGTTGTTCTTTGACATTCTATTTCTATGGCCTGTACCAAAGAGGAAAGTAAGCGCATGCTGGCTGACATCTGCCCAAAGAGAAACATTTTAGGGTTACATCTGCCTACCTGAGTACTCTTCGAAGCTTAGTAAAAAAATTACATTGACACATACATTTTTATCAACGCCATCTATCGAGCCTACAGTTTTTTGTCATTTTGAAAAGCCGTCATTGCTTTTCTATACTAGATGGAACTAACAAAGTTCTCCAGGTTGTATGAAACAGGCCTAATTTTTTTTATTAATTACTTCAAAAACTTAAAAATTGAACAAATACCTACTCATCATTAATAGGGAACAATATTTTCTGTCACCTAAGTTATGATGTGTCACTAATCTGCAATACCTTAATAATAATATTCATACCCAAGAAATCAAAACTGTCTCTAAGTATAAATCATCGGATTGATGAAAATACGTATCTTAAATTATAGTTTGATCACTTTTTTCTATAGCCTGAATATAAGATCTGTCCTCTAAAAAGGTAAGTCACGAGCAGCAATAATAAATTTGTGCCTAAAAATTGTGATCTAGTCAAAAAACTATTAGTATCATTTAATTTGTTCAGTCATCAAAATAATAGATCGGTCACCTAAAAATAGATCAGTTCCTAACTGTCCCAATTTTTTATAAAAAGAACATAATATAATGCAATCCGTTTAAAATTATAAACCTACCACCAGAAGTGAAAAACTACCCATAGGACATAAACGAAAAGAAGCACCCTTACTTGTTCAAAACCAACAATTAATATTTAGGTAATCGTTTTTAATATTGTTTGGTGATGCAATTTAGGTGACAGAACTACTATTTTAGGAACAAATGTTATTTATTACGTCACTGAAAATGCATTTATTAAGTACTTGATAAAATCATACCCTAATTAAAATAACATCGAAAATCACTTATGTTTTCTTTTAAATTCATCTCGAAAGAAATATACTAAAGTTATGTTTCTGAAAGGCGTTAATTAAAAATGTTGGTGAGCCTGTATTTGCGTTGCGAAGTCAACACATTCAATCAAAAGTCTTTCATTTACTTTTTACAGGTTTGAAAAGCTTTCAGTTTATTTTTGAGAACAAACAGATAAATTAAATCAAACTGGCGAATGACGCTGGAGCGAAAAATTATTAGCGCGGTTTACTAAAGCTAAAACTTATTGAAGCGACAAACGTTGTGGCGAGAATCGTTTGCTAATAATGAAACTCACAGGCAAGTTGAAAAGGATAAAATTAAAGCACAGTAATATTAAAACACACTTTATTCAACTTGCTTTTGAGTTATAATACTAGTAAATGATTTCCGCCATAATGTTCGTCGCTTCAATAGGTTTTTGCTCCAGGTACCATGCTAATAATTTTTCGCTCCAGCCTGTTTCGCTCCAGCGTCATTCGCTCCCAAGTACTACTCATTACTCAATTTTTGACCCCACCTGACTTCATATTAATAAGACGTTTTATGCATAACAGTCTTCGCGCAAAACTAATAAAACTGGAGATGGTAAAAAAAACCCAGAATTAATATGAACAAGCTATATACCAATCGGTTGCTTATACCGAGAGAAATAATCCTACCAAAGTCACACATAAATCCATGGGGTATCGGAGATAATATATGCTGACAAAATATGTATGAAATATAAGTAAAGATGGCAAAGTCCAGCATTTGAAATTGAAATCGTTTATTTACTTGGAACATAGTTTGTTGAGGATGGTAATACAAAGTATAGATCCCATATCAATATGTCCCGCCCTTGGAAGAGCATGTAAATGTCAAAAGAAGTACAATAAACACATTAATATTAAAATAAATGAAATAGGAGTCAGATCATGAAATGTCAGTTAGAATATTTGAAAAAAAATGTCATAGTAATATTAGCTAATTTAGTTAATTAATGTATAAACCACTACTTAACTATACAGCATATAATAGTTTGCAAGTCACACAATAAAAAAATATATTTAATTTTTGCACTGAAAGAATTCATTAAGTGAATAAAAACTTTTTTCAAGAAGCCAAGCCTTCAGATTCTTTTTAAAAAATCTTAAGGGTAGCTCTCGTAAAGGTTGAGGAATGTGGTTGAATACTATAATAACCATAAAGTAGCAGTTTTTGTGGTGGAGTGCGCTTCTACACAGGGGGACTGTAAGTTTAGTAGGGTCACGACTTGTATATTTGCTGTGATCACTGTTTTTTACAAAAAATCCGGGATTCTTTTTTACAAATAATCCTATTTCTAATATGTAAAGAGATGTCAGTGTCAGAACTTTTAATTTTCTGAACAGTGGTCTGCATGAAGTCCACGGTTCAACCCCACAGACCGCGCGAAGACATTTCTTTTGTACAATAAAGGCTTTTTGAATGTCTGTCGAGTTACCCCATAGTAGTAATCCGTATCTTAATAAAGATGCGACGTGGCCATGGTAGGCTGTTAGGGCTGCATATTCATTTGCAGTTTTCTTCGTTTGTCTCAGGGCATAAATAAATCGATTTAATCTACTGCAAACAGAATCTAATGTTTTTTCAAGTTACAGTTTTCGTCTAAAATTAGCCCCAAGAATTTAGTTTCTTTAGTTTGTATTATACTATCACTACAATGTTTAATGTCAAGTTGTTCATTAGCTGTTTTATAATTACGAAATTGTATATAGTTAGTCTTAGAAATATTAATTTTTAAATTGTTAAATGTCAACCACTTTATGATATTATCAAGTGTTTCATTTAATATTGATTCATAGGTCTTGACGTTTTGATTTTTTCTTGTATCCGTTATGATAATAGAAATATCGTCTGCAAAAAGCACACATTTTTGTTTAATCATGTTTGGCAAATCGTTAATATATAGCAAGAAAAGTAGTGGGCCCAAGATACTGCCTTGCGGTACACCAGTTCGATTGATTAAGTAATCAGACCTGTATTGAGTAGATACCTTTTTATTGTCAAGACGGGATATTTCAACAGATTGAGTCCGGTTACTTAAGTATGACTTTATCCATTCGTACGCTGGCCCTCTTATGCCATATTTCTCACATTTATCTAATAGTAATTTGTGATCAACTAGATCAAAAGCTTTCGTCATGTCTAAGAATATTGCGGTAACTCTATTTTTAATGTCAATATTTTCAGTCACAGTTTTTATCAATGAAAAGGCTGCCAGGGTAGTAGGCTTGTCTTTTTGGAATCCGTTTTGTTCCTGCTTAATTATTTTAAATTTGTTAATAAATTGTAACAATCTAATGAGCATTGCTTGTTCAAAAATCTTTGAGAAGACAGATATTAAAGCAATAGGCCTATAGTTGTTTATATCTTTCTTACTATCTTTTTTGTGTAAAGGTTTAACTATAGACTTTTTTAGGATTTCAGGAAAAAAAACCGTTTTCAAAAGATGTGTTTATTAAGTGAACGAGAATTGGGCCTATAATTTCTGCACATGCTTTTATAACCTTTGTCGAGACTTCATCAAAACCGACAGATTTTTTATTATTTAAAGATTTGATTATTTTTACCACTTCTGAATTAGTACAAGGTTTTAAAAAGATAGATGAATTCACTCTATCAATTTGAGGTATTTCCTCTTTAGAAATATTGGTGTCACGTATGTTATGTGTAGATGTAGTGAAAAATTCATTAAAAGCTGTCGCAATTTGACATCAATCAAAACGAACGAGCTACTAATCGATTGCTTTAACCGAGCGAAATAATACTACCTAAGTCGCGGACCCCAAATCCATGGGAAAACGAAGATATACACTGACAAAGTATGTATGAAATATAGGTAAAGTCCAGCATTTTATATCAATCAATACGAATTATGGTTGCCTGGAAGAAATCGCTTTTTAGCGATAGGGCCACCAATTGTTCTTCTTTTGTGTATTTCCATGTAAATTACTATGGTGTGCACTAAATAATATTTTATCTATTATCTTATCTTACGAACGAGCTATATCCCAATCGATTGTTTAGTTAGACCGTATGAAACAATTCTTTGTAAGTCGCAAACCCCAAATCCATGGGGTATGAAACTAATGCTGACAAAATATGTATGAAATATAAATAAAGAATCAATTTACATATTTTTAGCGCACTGAATGGACGTGAACAACTTATCTCAAATATTACACGTATAATCAATGTTATATCACTGAAATTGTAAAAAGTGATGTTAAATGCTAGACTTTATATTTCATACATACTATGTCAGCGTATATCTCCGATACCCCATGGATTTGGGGTCCGCGACTTAGGTACGATTAGTTCGTTCATAAATCTAAGCAATCTATTGGTATATAGCTTGTTCGTATTAATTCTGGGTTTTTTGTCCAGGACTGAATTTAAAATTATAAGAGATTTTGAGTAAGTGCTTCACAATGGCTGGAACACAAAAAAGAACCGATGGCTGTTAGGGCAAAAGGGTTTTGGATTGGTATTTTGTCTATAAAATAAGGTATATTTTATGCTTCTTAATTATCGCTAATACCAAAGACATTGTATAAACCATAGAATGATGTAGATTGTAAATATATCTAAGGCATAAAAGGTGTTACGAACTAGAAACGAGTTTCTCTTGGCAACAATGGCAATTTATTTACTCATTAAAAAACACGAGACAACTTGAAGTATTTAATTAATACATACAATAAATGAATATTAATATTACACTCGAGATGTTATAAGTGGTTTTTTAAACTGTTTAATGTCGTTCGTCATAGTATCTCTATGACTGTAAGACACTGCCAAATGGCATTAAGTCCGTCATTTGTTGTATTTTTAATTTTGTAATTTCACTGATATTAAACTTGAAATTATAATATTAAATGATATTTTAAAAGAAACACCTTTACAACGGACCGTTTTTTTGGCAATGCAAAAATGACAAAATAATCTAATAAAAACATAAATTTATTTTAAAAAAAGGTGGCATTTTCGGCCACAAGATATAATTACAAACAAACTTATCTCTATTTGAAATTGAGATTTTTGTTGATAAATCGTTTTTTTCTTGAAAGTGTTGCTTCATTTATTTGGTCATCTGCCTTGTGAATACTTAGGTACTTACAATCTAAGTAAATGATTAAATCACAAACTTCTTAAACTGTTTAATATTAATATCTCAGTTATATTTTAGTCATCAATTTTAAATCAATAATTTGCAATGTAATCGGTGCTCTTCGTGATTTTATAGGTAAATTGAAAATATTGCATTTACTTGGAGGCACTAAAGGCAATTTCAAATTAAAAATATAGGATAAAACTATGATAATGTAAAAAAAAATACCGCTTTATTCATAAAACAAAACCTTAAAATAAAGTTGTCAATTTTACTTATGATGCTGACAAGGCTTATTAAACCTTTCATGATTTATAAACGTATTTTAAGAAAATGCTAATTTAGTGTCATTATGTTGTCGTTTTGATGAATCCATAGACAAAGTAGGCAAATCCACTGGCTGATATCTACATCTTCCGAAAATAAAAACAATTATCTGTCATTATTTACAACAAATTGACATTCAATATGTTGTAAAATAACGTGAAGGCTATCACTTCACTCGTCTACAATAAAATAGGGATAAAATATTAGCACCTTTCCTATATCTTGATCAAAGGTTTATAGAGCGTTTGTCGCTATTGAGTAATGAAAGTATGAATAATCATTATTTACAAGAAATTTCTTATAAAAAGCTTATAGGCCTTCCTTCTTTTTATGAATAAGACGGCTACTCATTATTATTTAATTTCATAAAACAACTCAATAACGAACTGTACCTACTTGTATTTTCAAAAAGTTTATACTTACGCGCCAATTTTGCATCACCAACATCATTCCGTAAGAAGAAAACCAATAAGCTGAAAACACCACTAAACAAAAACGATCGCATTTTGTTTCGAATTGATAACGGCGATATTGTAAAAGATAACAATAAACGATCGTGTGTGTAACAATTAGCGTGGGTTGCGCCACTGTTGTTGCCGCGTGGCTTAACTGCTTTATATCGGCAGGAAAAACGGTGGAGACCTTCAGAGGCCAACGGACGACCGGTTAGGAGCTACAAGTAATCAGCTGTTTATGTCAAAGATCTACCGCTGATTGGAGACACATTAATAAGGATACTCCCTATATTCCAGGGGAAGAGACGGGATGATATCGAGGTCAAGCTCTCTCATTGAAGAAAGAGTCCGTAAATCATTATTGAATTTAGAATAGCATTATTTTACATAGATTTTTCATTAATTTGAACTTAATTGCAATGTGCTTGGATTAACAGTACCTACCCTTAGCACAAAAAACTAAACTAATTAAGTTGTTACTAAAATATAAATTTAATAACTTAAAAAATATTGTACTGATCGTTCTGAACAACTAGTAACTCAGATTTATATTTTAAAGTCGACCATTTCCAATATAAGTAGATACCTTCAATCTGTCAGCATTTTAGTATTTCAGTACCTACGCTATATTCAGTATTTTTGATACCTTGAATTTGAATTTATTATCGCTCTACTGAATACTTACTTACTACCTTTTTTATTAAGGTAAAAATAATACATTTCTGCTCGATACGAATTCGATTTGCACTGAATATATTTTTTTGCTGAAGGTACAGAATATTCTTTAAAAGTATAATAAAAACTTGCATCTTAAGGCCTTAACATGCCTCAATCCGAGCGGGTCGATCCGTGATGATGTGAAATCGAACGTAACTCTACTCACTTTGGGTTCAAATCAGTGCGCGTTCCAACGCGGCGGTTGCGTTGAGAACTGGCACCGAATTCTCAATTTTTACATGTTTTTATTAAATTTCTTCGCTTTCAAGTTAGTTAAAAAAAATCTTTTCAATTAAGATTGAAGGTATTAACATCGCCAATTTTTATGTGTTGGTTTTAACATAAACGAATGTTCTGTTTCCGAAAAATTTTGTAAATAGGACCAGAAACAGGGTCCACGGAATATTTTTTTTACATCAAAGGTGATAACATTTTTACAAATGCTTTCAATTAAATCTATTGTGTATTATTCCAAGTACATTATATATTTTTTCCATGATAGCTTCACGCGCGTAATCTTTCAATAATTTGAATTGAATATTGGGATTTGACCCTTCTTAGCGCCTTAAACCAAACTACTGATATATTCGAAGCATTGTTCATTAATGTTAAAATCGAACTAACTTGTAACACTCACTTCAACACACACAAAAATATTTTTTATTTTATTAATAAATAAATAGTAGTGTTCTTGTGAAAAAGAAGTGAGGAAGAGAAGCAAAGCCAAGAGCGCAATGTCCCGATTGCAGAGAATATGGTGAGACCGGGACATATCTCGGGAGACAAAAGATAAAATTGGTTATCTAGAGATAGTGTCTTCCATCTTCAGTTACAGCTCTGAAACGTGGACGTTAGAGAATGCCAAGTGAGATCGCATTGACTCTTTTAAGACGTAGTGCTGGAGGAGGGTGTTACAAATACTGTGGACTGCAATAGGGATGTTGACTTATGAATAAAATAACGAAATACTAATAAAAATCGTAAACATATCAAACTTTTGGAGTAGCTTGTATACCTCTTGGTTTTATATATTGCGTATTATTTGTTTTATGACCCTTCAAAGTTGGGTGGACAAGTCCATTTAAAAAGTATAAAATTTGTTAAAATAAATAATACATTTAATTAGTCCGTAAATTTTTTAGCAAATTTGTCAAAGAAACCATTTTGATAAACACAATATTTAATACTAGCGGCCGCCCGCTGTTTCACCCGCGTTGTTCCCTTTCGCATGGGAATATCGGGTTAAAAACTATTCTATGTTTTAATCTGGGCTATCAACTATCTGTGTGCCAAATTTCAACCAAATCCGTTCAGTAGTTTTTGCGTGATTGAGGAACAAACATCCAAACCCACAAACTTTCACATTTATAATATTAGTAGGATAGCTGCCGAACAAATTTCCTACGCGTTGCATACAACGTAGGAAGGCGTGACGTCATAACTTGGTAGCTGTTAGTAGTAATGCACAAAATTGCACTCACCCGAAAACGCTCCATCGTTTTCGGGTGAGTGCAATTTTGTGCATTTCAAACTGTGATATCTCGTGCAGTTTTCATGCTAGCGTAATAATTCTTATACAAATGTTTCTTTTTTTAAGGGTAATTTATGTAACATAAAATAAAAAAAATAGTCAACATGCCTATTCCGAACAAACGAGTCTATTCTTCGAGAGTTCAACATTAAAACCAGGCTATCCACTTCCCGTCTCCAAAATATTCTGGAATCCGGCCCGAAAAGATGGACACAAGTGTATGGAAAGCCCATCGTGCGTCTGTGATCCAATTAAAAGTGAAAATATTTTTCTCAAACATGCTTGGAAATTGGAATATTATTTTGACAACCTTTTTCGTCCTAAATCGGAGTAGCTGAACAGCCTAAACTTCTCCAGTAATTTTGTATGAGAATCCATTACTACCGTGTGGTAATGGATTCTTATACAAAATTTAAGGCGTGTGATGATAAATGTTACTATTCACTGTTAATTTTTGTACTTACAATTGAAAAATAGACAGAAAAGTGTAAATGGAGCCAATGACAAGGGTCAATGATTGCATAGAATTCAAGAGACCTCTGCTAAAATATTATGTTAATTAATATAAAATATAACTTTTTTTACTAAAGTCAATGTGGTTATAAAACCTGACATTGGTATTTTTTTGCACTTATTTAGTCATATAAATATTTCACTTAAGGCCTATCAGCTTGGCTGAATACCATTTAAGCCACTGGTAGAAAGATGCCGTTTTACTGAAAATGGCCTAACGATTTCGATAATGGTCATTTTTAATTTTCTCATCTCGCACTTGCGAAGCGTCACCGTTTCAGCTTGGGCAAAAATGCTTCCATATATCTCCGTATCCGTCTGTCTGGCTGTCTATCTGTTCACCTCTATAGGTCGAATTTCTTAACCGAATCTCGTGATTTTTTGTAAGCAGGTTCGATTATTGTCAATTCTGTTTTTCGAAATTTTTCGAAAAAAAAGTTATTTCAGCCATTTGAAAAAAAAAATCAAAAATGTCACCAAAGGTCTTTAGCTCACAGAGCTACAGTTATATTGACACAAATGATAAAAATAATTGTCACCCATTAATAGTTGTACTACATCTATAAATTAGAATATTAATTAAATTGTGGTTTTAGGATTGATTTTAAAGTGTGATTAAATTGTTCGGACAATAATATCTAACGGAAATGGTCAAAACAGAAGCAGTGGCAATGTGTAAAATTATAGCTAAGGTAAGCTATTCTACAAAATATTATGATCTGCACAATGGAACGGTGAGGTGGGATTTCGGATTTCTCAAAGTTAAGCCAATAGGAATCGGCTTGTATGGATCCTTCACTAAAGCACTGCTGCCATTTGTTATCACAAAGTTTGTTCCAAATCCGATGATATAGTTAATACATACATTTAAGAAAATTAATGTCTAGTACGCACTTAAACCTGAAAATGAAAATTATGAATGCTAAGTGGAAGGTATTAGTTTATAGAGTTACAGTTACGTTATCATATTCAAGTTTAAATTATTTCCCCTACATTATTATTAGTTACACTTGTTATGATGATTAATTACCGAAGTTGACTGTGGTTCATAATCCATTTCAACTGTCGCTTATATTATGATTCACTTGGTAACATTGTATCATCATATTATATTTCAGACGAAGATTTCTTAATTTATTCTGTCTTTTTATTATTTTAATAAGATCACAGATAAGATTGTTTAAAAAACCAAAAAACCGACATAAAAAAACCTACCTCTAAAAAGCAAGAAATAATATTCGTAATAATAAAAACACGTCTATTGAAGTCGGGTGAGGCTGGAGTACAAATTCTTTTTTTAGGGTTCCGTAGCCAAAATGGCAAAAACCGGCCAAGTGCGTGTCGGGCCACGCGCAGTAGGGTTCCGTAGTTACATTATACCATACCATATTTTAATACCGCTATCATTTTTCACCTGAAAAAATAACTTTGGTTTTTACAGTGTTTGTATGAACGACAAAGTTATATTTGCGGTTTTAGAAAATGTACTATATTTCGAAAACTTTCTACTGTATCTCGTTCAAACCAATTTTCGTTGAAAGTGTTTACTAAGGTCTATAGCATATATTTTTTTTAGATTTTTCACTCTCTTACTTTAAAAGTAAAAGGGGGAGGGGGACACACATTTTACCACTTTGGCGATAAATATCTTTCAAACGGTTGACTTTGTGAAAAAATTGTCTTAGAAACCTCAATGTCATTTTTAAAGACCTATCTATAGACACCCCGCAAATATTGGTTTGATGAAAAAAAATATTTTCTGTTTCAGTTCCATGTATGGGGAGCCCCCCTTAATCTTTTATTTTTTTATTTTTGTTAGGAAATCGTAAAGCGGTTCACAAAATACATCTACCTACTAAGTTTCAACTATGTAGTCTTAATACTTTTGGAATAAAGTGGCTGTGACATACGGACGGACAGACAGACAGACAGACAGACAGACAGACAGACAGACAGACAGACAGACAGACAGACGGACAGACAGACAGACATGACGAATCTATAAGTATCATAGTTGAAACTTGGTAGGTAGATGTATTCTGTAAACCGCTTTACGATTTCCTTACAAAAATAAAAAAAATAAAAGATTAAGGGGGGCTCCCCATTCATGGAACTGAAACAGAAAATATTTTTTTTCATCAAACCAATACTTGCGGGATGTGTATAGATAGGTCTTTAAAAATGACATTGAGGTTCCTGAGACAATTTTTTTACAAAGTCAACCGTTTGAAAGATATATACTGCCAAAATGGTAAAATGTGTGTCCCCCCCCCCTTTAACTTTTAAAGTAAGAGAGTGAAAAATCTAAAAAAAATATATGCTATAGATCTTAGTGAACACTTTCAACAAAAAATAGTTTGAACGAGATACAGTAATAAGTTTTTGAAATATAGTACATTTTCTAAAACCGCAAATATAACTTTGTCGTTCATACAAACACTGTGAAAAACAAAGTTATTTTTTCAGGTGAAAAATGATAGCGGTATTAAAATACTGTATGGTATAAAGTAACTACGGAACCCTACTGCGCGTAGCCCGACACGCACTTGGCCGGTTTTTTTATTTTAAAAGCTACACCCGACTTCAATAGACGTGTTTTTATTATTACGAATATTATTTCTTGCTTTTTAGAGGTAGGTTTTTTGAAGTCGGTTTTTTGGTTTTTTAAACAATTTTTTATTTTTTTTTATTTTTAGTGTAGGTACCTTTTGTATTAGGTAGTGTAGGTATATTATTTAGGTAGAAAAATCGGCTCAGCCAAACGTGAGTTAATCGCGGAGAAACATACATACATACGGGTCAAACTGAGAACCTCCTTTTTTAAGTCGGTTAAAGAACTATACTTAAGATATCCCCTTTTCAACAATAAAATAATTATCTTATTCAGTTCATAAACAAAGAAGTTATACGACTGATCATCGAGGTAGTTCACACAAAATCACACTATTTTCGTGCTTTTTTCAAGATTACTTGAAAAGTACTGAACCGATTTCAAAATTTTAAAAAATGGGACCAACTTGGAAGTTTACCTAATGTAATAACGTTTGAATCATGTTCAGCCGTCTTTGAGTAATCGGTGTACATACATATAAATAAAAAAACATATACGCGACGAATATAATAACCTCCTCCTTTTCAAATTTTTGAAGTCGGTTAAAAAGGGCAGAAATTGCCTCAACCTATTAACCGTTATTTGTTCCTATGATGGGTTTAAGGAACTCGATAGCGAAGTGGGTTAGCTTAGTTAGAACATTCGCCGTATAATTACGACAATTAAGCAACATTCAGGAGGGTTGGTCATAGGATGGGTGATCCAAAATGTTGACCGAGAGAACAAAGCGTCTCAGTTTCGACATTGGCCAAAAACATTGTGTCCGTTTGACTGTTCTCGCCCACAGGTCGCATTTTTAACCAATTTTGACGAAAATTAGCAAACAATTTCCTTGTTTTTTTTTAATCGATCGCTAGGTGTAAAATGCGGGGGGGGGGGGTGGAAAGTTTGTTGTAGCGTTAGGCCGTATACAGAGACAAAGCAGGTTGACGCAGTTTGAGGCAGGTTGCTATACTAAAATGGACCTTATCCCCGCGCATTATATTATATTTTCGCTATACTAAGCGCTTGTAAGCGCTTATATGCCCCGGTCCATTTTAGTATAGCGAAAATATAATATAATGCGCGGGGATAAGGTCCATTTTAGTATAGCAACCTGCCTCAAACTGCGTCAACCTGCTTTCTCTCTGTATACGGCCTTACTTATAGACGGATTTCAATCAAAGAGAGGCACACTTAAGGACTTTATTCATAAAAAAGATCGCAAGTTCGATTCCCGCCTGAAAATACGATCTATCATTATGATTAAATTTTTTCTAGTATATTATTTACATTCCTTTGCCGTGGTACCATTACACAGTACCATTTATAGTACCATGGCAATTCAGTATTGTATAAATGTAAAACAAATGACTATCGTAATAATGGTTTTTACTGATGTTGAAAACAGTTATTGTGCAAATATTTTATACTAGTTTTAATATATATTTTTTTCGTTACATTCGTTAAATTAAAAATGCTTGATAACGATCCGCATTGGTTTTCCTATCAACTTATAAAAAGATTAAATGAAAAGAATCGCCTGAGATTGAGAGTTAAAAAGTACAAAAATCCAATGGACATTGTTGATTTGAGTGTCCTTAAGAAAAGATGTGAGTCTATGGCTGATACGTGTTATAAATTATACATTGCTGATATCGAAAGTAAAATTGCTTCTAATCCAAATTTTTTTTGGAGTTAATTGAAAAGAAAGAAAGGTGGGGTGGGTAACTATCCTGTTAGAATGACCGACGGTACTAATAGCTCCGAAGATACTCGTGAGATATGCAATTACTTTGCATCTCATTTTTCGAATATATATTCTACCAACGCTGACTCTCAAAACGTGCAAGTAGTGGAGAGAGGCAGCGATTCACTATGTATCAACTCACTAAGCCAGATATCAGTAACCCAACTCCAAATTAGCAAGGCATTGAAAAAGTTAGACGTTAATAAGGGTGCTGGTCCTGATGGAATTCCTCCCATCTTTCTGGTTAGAGTTGCGGATGCGATATCTCTCCCACTAACTATAATATTCAACAGATCATTACATGAAAAACAATTCCCGGATGTTTGGAAAGAAACAAACATAATACATATTTTTAAGAGCGGAAATAAATCAGATGTTGCTAATTACAGACCTGTTGCCATACTATCTACAGTTGCAAAGGTTTTTGAAGCTCTCATATGCCCAATATTGTCATGGCATCTTTCGCAAATAATAATAGATAATCAATATGGTTTTATGAAGGGTAGATTGACTGCATCTAATTTGGTGACGTATGGTGAAAACATTGTGGATGCCGTAGATTCTCGTATTCAAGTTGACGCAGTCTACACTGACTTCAGTAAGGCATTTGATGTAGTTGACCATAAAATACTTTTAGAAAAACTTAAAATAAGTGGCATCTCTGACCCCTTATTGGGTTGGTTGGAATCTTATCTCTCCAACCGTAAGCTTAAAGTAGTTGTGAATAGTTGTGGGTCTGATTCGTATGTCGCTACTTCTGGAATTCCTCAAGGATCCCATCTGGGGCCGCATTTGTTTATTCTTTTTATTAATGACATTGGTAAGTGTTTTCTACATTCACAGACATTTTTATTTGCGGATGACCTTAAAACTATTAAAGAAATAAAAAGTGAAGCCGATTCGTTACTGTTTCAGAGTGATTTAGATAGACTTATGGATTGGTGCAAGTTAAACAGAATGACCCTTAATATAAAAAAATGTAAACATATTAAGTTCACTAGAAACAAAAACATCATACGCACAACGTACAGCTTGAACGGTGTAGTACTTGAAGAAGTTGAAATTATTTGTGACCTGGGCGTATGTTTTGATAAAAAGATGAGTTTTGTTCAACATATCGACAATATTCATCTTAAAGCTTCTAAAATGCTCGGTTTCGTTCTAAGGGAATGTAAAAACTTTAAAAATTCTAATACTAAAATTATGATGTACAACTCGTTAGTAAGAAGCAATTTAGAATATTGTAGCGTTGTTTGGTCTCCTATGTATAATGTGCATATTGCTCGCATTGAAAAAATTCAGAAGCGCTTCTTGTGGCATCTAACATACAGCTATAACATGGGCAAGAAGCTTTTATCATATCAGGATAGATTGAAGCATTTTGGTATGACGTCATTGCAAAAGCGCCGTGAAATGTTAGATTTAGTTTTTCTTAAGAAGGTTGTAACCTTAGATTATTTATATGTCTAGATAGAGTCTTAGGCTTTTGACGTATTAAACAAAACAGGCCAACTTTTTTAAGGTGGTGTGCATTTTTAGCATCATCGCGTCCAAAGAGTATTGTAATAAAAACTATGGCCGGCTCACACTACTGACAATGTGTGCGTGTTTTGGTCACCCAACTGTTGGGTGATATTTTTTTCGACGCTGTCGTAGCTTCGACTGTCTATCTTGACATATAAATAATCTAAGGTCGTAACAGGCTCACTGAATTGCCCTGATTTGCTGTTTAAGGTTTGTTTTTACATACCACGAAATTTGCCTAGGTCTACCAACCAAAAGCTCTTTGTCCACCACCTATCAAGAAGTCGGACTAATTTGGGGCGACAGTGTTCACTTTCCAGAATGTTTAGATTATTTAACAATTCTTGTAAGGAGATTGATATTAATGTGACTTCAACTTGTGCCCTAAAGAAATTCATACTATTCAGTCGTCAATAATTTGTTGTAATGACTAAAATAAAATAATGTTGTTATGAAATAATGATCAATCAATAATATATTATTATATATTATTGATTGATCATTATTTCATGTAATTGTAATATTTTACAATTAAATTTAAAATTAATAAAGTATGTTATAACAAATTAATAGTCCAAAATAATTTAAATTTCCAAATTGTTAAAATTACATATATAATGCTACTATTATAATAATTTAATTGCTGATAGTGTTTAAATAATAAAAATAATTATATTTCAAATAATAATAACATAAATTACCAACAAATAATATTCAAATGATGTAATTTTTAGATATATTAATATTAAAGTATAGCTAATTAAGTACTTTACGCAATTTCTCGTGCATGTGGTGCTTTTCTATAAGTAATGTGTCACTTATATATATTTTTTTATAGTGTTAATTATAATTGTAATGGTGTACACATTGTTGAAGAGCCATATAAATAAAATAAAATAAAATAAATTATTATTTTTGGGTATAAAGAGACTGCTTCATAATATTGAATTAGTTCTTCTGAGAAGTTTTAATCTTGAATAAATAGGTTTCAAAATGTTGATAAATAATATTAACACATAATGTTATTTATTATGAATTCATGACAGATGGTTTGATTTGACAATAAAAATCAACAATCACATTACAGACAATATGGCGGGATGTCACAAAATTAATCTCGCTTGGTGGCACTACTGCTGCTGGAGACCTCTGTAGTAATGTAGTTGTACGGGCATTTAACCCCGATTTTCCCATTAATTTTAAATTGTATCTAAAACTGGTTGATACTGATAAATTGTTATTATGAAAGTTGGACAGTAAACGAATTAAAGATTAAATAAAACCAAAATGTGTTCCAACAAAAATCGCTTCCAACATTCAAATAATGATAGAAAGCACATAGAAAACAACAAATTAACAGATCTACAATCTACACTAGCGCCTAGTTAATGGTAGTGCGCCGTCTGGTGGACGACATGTGAATCAGGAAAATTATCCTGCCATTACATTTATATAGTTTCTTGGTCAGTTCATACAAATGTTGCTATAATCCAAGTCACAGGAGCAAAAGCCGTAAATCCAATTCCGCAAATAAAAAAATAAACGAATTTAATCGGCTGGTCCTCTTTTATGAAAGGAATATAACGTTTCTTTGGGTTTAATGACGGTTATTTTGCTGTACCCCTCAGGGAGACAGGACATTTAGTTTGTGAAAGGATGACATGAAGCGTAAAAAAGGCGACTCATAACAATCTTGCTAAGTAATTGCTCGAAATCTTGGAGATAGGTTTGCCCTTTTTGCTAAATGAAATTTTGGTTTGCTATATCTTTAGCAAACTTAACCCTTCTGTACCACCCCTGGTGTGGTTTTAAATTAACAATTTTCTTTGGATGACTGACTCCAATGTAACAAGATGGATTTCCTTACAAAAATATCACTAACGACTAAAAAAGGTCTAGACTACTAGATCTCAGAGGGCATGTAGTATTTTTGGTTTAGCTATTTTCTGTGAAATTGTTTTACGAAATTTTTGATTTGGTTTAAGTTTGGTTTGATACAAGTAGTATATTATTTAGTAAGGGATTGAAAAATTAGACCTAGGTGTAAATTGAAGGTGAAAAAAAGATTTATGAATAAAATCTACATCTATACGTCACATGCGGCTTTGGAATTTTAGTTACGAAAGAGTAACTTTGATTTTTAAAACTATGGACGATAATGACTAACTATAATTTATTTTTAGTTTAGTACAAGGTGGACTGCTCGTGATTCATCTAAGTATATTACAGATCATAGATGGGTCATGCAAATAAATATAAATACTAAATATAAATATATGCTGATCAGATCAGTTGGGTGTGTATAGCGATCTGAATCTATTCCATTCAGTCCTTGGATGGCCATCATTAGATTACAGCTCGGTACATCCCTGGCAGAAAACCAAGGCATCAAAGTTACCTCGTTTGTATAAATATAACACCTGTATCCCTAGACAAAGTTGATGTGTATAGCTAAAGCACTTGCGTTATGGAATTCTGTAAACTCTGGTTTCCATACCATCTCTTATTTTTATCTTAAAAGTAAAAGCACTTGCGATATGGAATTCAGAGACAATTGGTATCACAATCTCCATCCAGGGGCCGTACCGGCTAACGCATCGAAATTCGAAAAGTCTGCCGGGTTTCAAATTAAAACAGATAAATCGAGCCCCAATTGGGCCAAAATGGCGAACCCTAATTCATGAAGTCACACAAACATCAATATCTTCGAAATAACTTCAAAACATAGTACAATAAGTAATTCCTTACTTCGATTTATCTGTTTTAATTTGAAACTCGGCAAATTTTCCGAAGCTCGATTCGTTAGCCGGTACGGCCCCAGACCTGCCCCCTAGCATGACCACCGAAACGCGATATAGTATACCGGGTGTAACTAGACTTTCAACAAAGCCGAGGTCTACGTATTCTGCCCATTAGCAGGACCATTTCTGTTCAAAATTATTGCAGGGAAACGATTTTAATTTTTGGTGTTAAAAAAGCATTGCTTACATGACCACGCAATACAACGCGTACTAAAGACAACGCCTGCGACTGCGAGTGTATGTTACACAGCTGCGTGCGGCTGAGTTGAAAGGCAGCGTTTATGTGCGTGCTCATGAGATACATTGAGTGATGACGTCTTGAAGCCATTGTTTGATACGAAATACTTAAAATTTTGATAATGTTTCTTTGGACAAAAATTAGGAAATAACGAATAAAATAAGATTTCATCAAAACACGCTAGTAATATAATAAGTCTATGTAAAAACATTTTTTTTTTGTTACTATGACCATCAATAACTACGTAGCTATTGGTTTCTCAGGTATAGTCTAAAAGACAAATATGATCCTGATGGGCGGAATCAACTGTAAAAAGACAGTGGATTTTGACACTTGACAGTTGTGTGTCAATGAAGTGTCTTGGTCATGTTAGAGGGTTGAGTCAATATAATGTCGTTCTCATTATTGACCCAGCCGACTTAAAACCAGTGTACAAGTCATTCCACCACGAAGGTCGTCAGTCCATATAAAAAAGATGTTTTTTGGCATTCCAAAAAATTTTTTACATAGGTATCTTCAACTTTATTAATGTGCAAAAGCAAGGTCGCAGGTTCGATACCCGTCTTGACCGATAGACCTGAGTTGCTGATAATCAAAACACAAAAAAATAGATTAAAAATGGGGTCGTATTAAAAATAGGAATCCTTATATGCCCTTCATCTGTTCTCATACATTTATGTCAGAGCTGTGGTGGAAAACTTGGCTAAGTCACTGACACAAAATAGAGAGACTACAGAAGTTAAGCTAAGTACCATGCGCGCTTGAGCAACGCACACATAGTCACCTCTCACAGACACGGAATAACCGAAATCTCAGACAAATCTCAAATGAGTTCGAGTGCGTGACGTGGCGTGACCACAAGTCAATATACCTAGCGGAATAGAGGAACAAAGGGCTGAGCAAGCGAGATGTCACTAATCAGCACCGAATTATTCCACTTTGCCCCACCAAGCGCCCCACCAGTGGGGAAAAGTCGACTACTTCAAAATGTGCAGTGGAATCTGCCCCACCACAGTGGGGCATTTTCAACTGCTAAAACTGTAGTGGAATTTGCCCCACTAGGGTTGGCTCATGAGTTTACGTAGGTAGGTTTGCCTGGATGGTAGTATTAGATAGGGTTGCCAACCATACTTTATAATAACGTATCCTACTTTATTTTTGGTAATTATACTTTATACTTTTACATACAAATAAAGTATGCAAAAATACTTTATTTTCAACCTTTACTGTGATGCGTAAAACATACTCATCATGGGTACTTAACGATTTATAATTCCTGAACGAAATGTTATCTATCTTTCCGATTCATGCCAACAGCGCCAACAGTGATTACGCTCGCGACCATAGGCAGCGTTAGCGTTGTCATCAGCGTGCTTACGGTTGATTCGGAACGGATTATTGGCGCTGACAGCGTTGTTGGCGTGAATCGGAAAGGCCTATTAAGTACAGTAGAAAAATGGCAATATGTACTTAAAAATGCATCTGATAGCTTACCAAATATAAAACAAATATTTCTTACCTACTCTCCATTCCTGCCACTTCAGCTTTCACTGAAAGAGTTTTTTCTATAATGAATCTAAAGTGGCGAGAAGAGAGAAATAGAGCATCAATAAATTTAATTAAAAACGAATTGTTTATTTATTTAAATTTAAACGTTGATTGTCAAACAAGCTTTGTAACATTTAAAGACAACAAAAAATTGTTAGCATGTGCTAAAAGCACACAAAAATATGCGTTTAAAGCAATAAAAACAAACAATTTGAAAAATACTTTTTTTCTTCCTAATATTTTATTTTTTCCTATCCAAACCACTTTATACGTTTTTTTTGTCAAAAAAAGTTGGCAACCCTAGTATTAGATGTGGTACAATAAGTAGTGTTTTAAATAAAACTAAAAAGTATTTCTTTTTAGGGAATTATTATTTGTTTCCTGAATCACAGATCACACAATTTGTTATAAAATTTAACCTTGATTAATATAACATGAGTAGGTACTTAATTTTAACCTTATTTAATAACAGATTTGATAAACAATCAACAGAGTTGTTCTTATGGATGCATTTATATTTTTCATACGAGGTTGGTTTGATAAGTCCACGACTTTGTAAATAAGAAACACTTTTTTCGGCATATTTTATTTTATTTCTCTACATAATCTTTTTGTAGCTCTGCGTATTCAGTCCAACGAAGTTCCTACCTCTTTTTTTCTTTCACCGCCTGAAAACTGTGGTAACTGAAATGAGGGCCCATTTCAGATATCGCCTATTGGCATGATAAATATCTTTCCCCGCCAAGACATTTATTCATATTTGGCAGGAGAAAAAAACTCAGTGGGCTAAATCTAGAGAATAAGAAGGATTCGCATCTTCTTTCGATGAGTTTTGATGTCATGAGTGCCGCCGGGTCGACAGGATCATTAAGAAAAGTTAGAAGTCGCTTGAGTTTTTTATTTCGAAAACTCATAATCTGTTGCCGGATTTTAAAAAAAATGTGTAAAGATTACTAGGGAGTTTCTTTTTCAGAAACACATTATGAATAAAAACTATTTCTTTTTTTCAAAGTCATGGCCTTATCATACCGCCCTCGTTCTAAGTTCAATACCACAAATTTGAATACCGACCGACCTATTGTGCACGTAAATAAGAAGCAAAATGTCATAAGCTAACTACTTAATTATTAAAATAATACATTAATAACGCGTATCATTCACGACTTTGCGAGCGGAAAATTACCTAGGTATATAAAGTTTGTAAAGTTAAAGATAATTTTATATTATGGTGAGGATAGTATAATATAGGTTCACATATAAACTAATAAAAATACCTCAACTAGTTATATAGTGTTGTTGTTTGTTGGAACTTTGTAACTTTACAAACTTTATATAAGTACCTAGGTAATTTGCCGCTCGCAAAGTCGTGAATGATATGCGTTATTAATGTGTTATTTTAATAGTTAAGTAGTTAGAATTAATGACATTTTGTTTCTTATTTACGGGCACAATAGGTCGGTATTCAAAGTGGTATTGAACTTAGTATGAAAAAAATAAATAAAAAAGCATCCATAAAAACAACTCTGTTGATTGTTTATTTGTTATTTAAGAAGGTTTAAATACCACATCTAATACTACCACCCATAGTTACATATTTATTACTTAAATTTATAGGTGCTTATACAAACAAATATTAAAATATGAGCAAACCTACCTACACAAACTCATGAGCCAACCCTGTTGGGGCAGATTCCACTACGTTTTTAGCAGTGGAAAATGCCCGACTATAGTGGGGCAGATTCCACTGCACATTTTGAAACAGTCGACTTTGCCCCACGGGTGGGGCGCTTGGTGGGGCTGTGTGATAAAAAGAAATGCGTAATATGACGTGACAGAACTCTTTTTCGTAACTGTTTGACAGTTCGTCTGAACTTATCGGCACGCTGAGAATTTGAGTTCTGTGAATATTTCAGATTTTTCGTGAAATCGTGGATATTTTTGAGAAATAGTGCTTCAAAAACATGGTGACTTCTTCGGTGATTGATTGTTATATAACACAGTGAAATAACCTTGAAAAATATTCATTTCACAGGTAAATTATTCCAAATCAGCGCCGTCTAACTTAGGTTTATTTTTACCCGACTACGGCGAAGCCAAAACGGAGGGTATATGATTTTGACCTGTATGTATGTATGTATGTATGTATGTTTGTAAATTCATCTGTTCCCTCATAATTACCAATGCGCTCCGATTTTAAGCACTGTGCGTGTTTATTCTCGTTTGTAAACATTTATTTTTGTAAGAAGCAAAGATCGACAAGACATATTGCATACGAATATTTTGTGTAAAGAAATAATTTTCCAAAGACTTCTATGTGTATAACTACACTAGACATGCTGGTCAAAATACAAATTGTCTCACAACGCAGACGTGCGCGGGCTGAGGTATTGGGAGGCGGGAGAGGGGAAATGTGCAAAGAATAGTACAGTGTTGACGCAGATGCGACACTAACGTATTCTTTGCCTTTTTCTTGTTGGACTGTGAGAGTACTTAGGTATAAAACTTTTAATAATTAAATTTAATAATTATGTAGGTACTCATTTATTGTATTGTAATAATATTGTGTCTACCTAAATTTCAAGATACAAAAATCAAATGAATAACAGATTATCTTCTACTATTATTTTTTTATAAGAGTATGAGAAAATCATCCCAAAAAACCGGCCAAGTGTGAGTCGGACTCGCGCACGAAAGTGCGACTCGCACTTGGCCGGTTTCGGCCGGACGTTCCGTACCAAAAAACAGCAAAAAAAAAACACGTTTCTTATATCCCCCCTTTAAATATTAATTTTACTCTGTTTTTAGTATGTGTTGTTATAGCGGCAACAGAAATACATCATCTGTGAAAATTTTAACTATCTAGCTATCACGGTTCATGAGATACAGCCTGGTGACAGACATACAGATGGACAACGGAGTCTTAGTAATAGGGTCCCATTTTTACCCTTTGGGTACGGAACCCTAAAAAGACAAATAATTATTATTGAATTTTTAGATTTAAGGCATTCACAATGCTATTTTTATATTAGCAGAGCGGTAATATAGGGTTTGAGGTTAGTTTTCGCACAAGTCATCACGAAAGTACGAAAATGTGGTATCGATGCATTCAAATGGTGGGGGTAGAAACTGTGACGTCATAAAGTTTTCAGTACAAAGAAAACTTTTTTTACATACTGTTTCAGCCTAAAATCAATACCTCATCCTTTTGTCCTCCCACTACCAATTTCCGAATGTACCTCTGACGTCGGCTGTCACGTCACGTGGCTATCATGTGAAGTTTTGTGAGTCGCTAGCAAAAACCGGCAGGCTGATTATCTAATTAGATACCACCTAGCGACCGGTTTTAGTTCACAGATGAATATGATACATTGCTACTTTTCTTTGGTATGTTTTTTTATATCCCAAAAAAGTAGCAATGTATCACTTTCAACTGTCAAACGAGACCGGTCGCTAGGCGCCTAGGTGGTTTCTAGTTAGATAATCAGCCTGCCGAGCTGTAACGTGCGCGCTCGCCGCTGTGTGTGTTTATCAAAAAAATCTAAATTAAGTGAAAATCAACAGGCAGCTTTGCCAGTGAGTACCTATCCTTTGGTTTTCAAAGTTGTGTCATCGACCTGAAAAAGCGACATAAGGTGGGCGATACTTGATAAATCTAAACATCACCTCATACCATCGTGGTTTAGCGTTCAAAGTAACTGCAACCTCTAATGATGCAAATAGATGTTTAGTGTCTTGTTATCCTGCATAATACCTTTTGAATATAATTTAAAAATTAGGTGAAATTTTCTGAATTTTCATTTTATGACAGAATGAAACAAAATACAAACACAAAACACGTAGAAATTACTCATTCGTTACTTACATCAAGGTGAATTTGCTCTTCTGAGAAACATGGTATAACATTAAACAGTAGAAACCTCTTTCCACATTTTAAGTGCACATCTGTTTGAATAATTTTTTTAACCTTTGACAGCGATTCGGTAGTACTGCTTGCTCTATAATATTTCTAGTTAAGAGTAAAAGAAATGTCAATATTAAGATGGCAGTTGTCAGTTACGCCATAATGTGTCATTTATAAATATTGTTTAGTCGGAATTCAAGAAATAATAGAGTTGATTACCTAAAATAACATGAAAAGACGTAGAAAAAATAATCGCAGGTAAATCAATGTTTTATTGTTCACACTAATCGATTTAAGTGTTAGTTTGCCGACTACAACCTTCGGGGCCATCAACTGTTCTTCACTGTGGCTCGCAATAGACTAAATGAGTTGTTGATCATGCACCGTAACTCTATGAGCAATTTTTCGGTGCTGACCAGCATATCTAGTGTAGTATACACATAGAAATCTTTGTAATTTTCATTTTACACTGGGGCTGCATCAAGTGATTGATATTTTTTGTCGATTGTCTATCACTATGTAATCTTTGTAAACGAGAAATGTTAAATAAATAAGTTTGAATATCTTCTGATGTTTTTTTAATAGTCATACTTCACTCCACCATGCAAAATTCCATTCTATCCTTTTATAAGTCGGTTAATAATATTATGTTATATAAGTACTTATTAATGTAAATAGTGATACTGACACTATACATAAACATTTTTACACACACAAATGCAATTTTTCAGTTTCGTTTGACAGCTCATGTTTGTTCCTCTATTAGCGTAACCGCTCACGGGCGACTTTTTGTAGCTGCGATAATCGCGGCGGTAATCACCCGCGAAATGACACGACACAAGTTTTACTTAGCCAGCGACAAAAAAGCGCCGCGATTAACGCAGCTACAAAAAGTAGCTCGTGGGCGTCTACGTATAGAACTCAGTATGTTCTATTCTCAGTGACAAAAAATCGCTCAGCAATTGATCGCCCGTCAGCGGGGACGCTAATACAGGTAAGTATATTAACTTTACTATCCCCGTCAATTGGTAATGCACCTGGCGGCCATGATTTTAACCTCAAAAACGAAAAACAATTGTACAATTTTTATATACCTAGACCCTATCTTATTGAAAATAATAATTCATGAATTAATACATTAGATTACCTATTAGAATTTTCTTGTTTCATGACATTTTTGTTGCGGATCACGTCAACGTGGATGTTAATGTGACAAGGTTCCAGTGCATTACCAATTGACGGGGATAATACGGGCGTGATGCAGTGTCGTCGGTTGGTGACAGCTGTTTATGTGTGTGTGCGTTGCTCGAGCGCGCGTAGACTTCACTTCTGTAGTCTCTCTATTTTGTGTCACTGATCTATTCGAAGTACAACGATGTATAATTTATGACCAGCCATTCAATATTGTTCAGAAGCTATAACAGTTTGTATCGAAAATGTTTGGTAAATATGTTCAGACAATGATTTCCTACTACCTATTTTAGTTTACACAATATCGACAAGCTTATTTTCACACAATGTGAAATAAGAAGAATTAGTTACTTATTTAATATTTGATTTTGCTGCAAAAATAACGACGGTATGCTTACTCACAATTGAGCAAAATTAATTTCTATAAAATTGAAAATGTCGATAACTTTGGAATTTACAATAAGTAAGTCGGTTTCGATAGATTCGAACAATGATAAAGTTAATAAAATCTGGCCTGACTGCAACCCAAGCAGGTATGACCATCAGCCATTTTTGATGTCCTCACTGCTGGGGCACAGGCCTTCCTTATGGGTGGATAAGGAGGATAGGTCATAACCCACCACGCGGGCCCAATGTGGATTAGTGGGGGTTAACGATCGCAAATGCAGCCGGGACCAACGGTTTAACGTGCCTTCCGAAGCACGGAGAAGCTCGAGATAATAAATTTTTGGTCACCCATCCCATGACCGAACCTTGCGAAAGTTGCTTAACCTCCGCAATCGCTGGGCCAGGCGCTAAACCACTGCGCCATCGAGCTCCTCATGGAGGTATATGACTTCGAAATCAGACCCAGAAAAGTAAATAAGTTTCTTGTGCCGTTCACCTGAAGAAATCTTGGATGGGTGATAGGAAGATATGGCCGATTTGAAATCCCGTTTATTCAAATATAAATTATTTCAACTTTGACTTTGATATGCTGGCACTTCACATCGCTATTCGGAAATCGCGTTTTTATTCGGCTTGTAGTAGGCATGTATCTTGAATTTTTTTCGACGGAGTGGGGATAAGTTCGCGCATGTCCCGCGCCCCTCACCGCTACGCATGCCCAAAATACGCGTTTCGCGCAATCCCCACCCGATTTCAAGTTATATGCCTCGTACTGTATACTAACTAATATTCGTGTTGAAGTCCGAATTAACCACGAAGACACGCAAGTTGCACACGTAGGTGCCAAGCTTAGAGATAATCTAGTAGCTACGCTTGTGTACAAGACACACAATGGCCACTACGAGGCGCCTGGCTTGGTGACACACAATTCACTTTCGCGCCGTTGTTGGTTGATTATTTTAATGGAAACGTACCTTGGCAAAATAATATGTAATGCACTTCCCAAAAATATTATGAGGCATTATAAAATGCGTATCTACACTTATCATCCTTGTTTACCTGTTTTGCAACTTCTTCCCACAGCTTTTTTAGAATAAGTACATTCTTATGGTGTTTATTTGATGGGTTCCAAAGTGGTTCCCTTTTGAAAACCGCGGAATATTTCTTCCCTTGTTAAATTACAAAGTCACTAAGACTATAAAAAATGTAAGGTTCGGGTGCCGAACTTTTAAAACTTTGGGACCAGTAGCCCAGCCATTGCGAAATCCTGTGTTTCTTTAAGTCCGTCCTAGGAAGCGTTGTGTTGCGAGATTTCTAGGCAACGGGTGTACTATTGGGAGCGAATAGTCGCAGTAGTTCAAGTCGTTAAGGGGCCATAATAGGCAAACATGGTTTGCGCGGGCCATATTTTTATATAGAAAACGTAAAATTGTAGCTACAAAAAAAAAACGACAAGCTAAAGAGATTATCTAGTTGCTACAAGTATTAAATTTCGTATAAACCTCACAGATGATTGGAAAAAAAAATATCAGAATATCATCAAAAGTGCTTGTCATGGGCCATATTTTTGGCGTAAATAATAGCGGAAGCGTATTGAATTCTACATCCAAATACACTTTAACGTACTGTGCAGTTGCTCCAATAACTTTTTTCAAGAAAAATTATTGTACTAAAGATAATGATGAAAAACAACGAAAAACATCGCAGAAGTGAGGTTATTTTCCATACTCTTTCCACGTAAAGAAAAAGACAGAGACAAATGATTCGCATATCGGAGCCTTAAAGGATATTATAGATAGGTGAACTACTGAGACATAAAAGTTGCACTATTTCTACGATTAGTGTAGCCGGGTGTACTAGTGGGAGCGAAAGAAAATATTGGAACTGCTCTCAATGTACTGCAAATAGCATAGGTAGTCTTTTCATTTGAGCTTACTTATAATCAGAATTGTCAGTGATATGAGCACTTCCAACCTAAAGATTAGACAGAATGACGGGTTTGTGGGAATTGAAATGACGTCCAGTCTTTGGGGCTAACAGGGCCATAAAATCTGTTCCCAAATCCTTCAATGTCGGCTGCTTTATGGGGGACACTGATTGGCGACATGATCCCATCGGATCCTTTGGCCACTCTCAGACCGTTTTCCTGATGTAGTGGTTGGTCCGTTTTGGATTCTATTACAATTGCTAAAAGTCTACAATCCATCGAACGGTTGTTAGGATGCTTTCAGATCATATTCCAAAATGTAAAGTTTCGATTACAATTGCTAAAAGTTTTCCAAATATAAGTACTGTTTTTGTCAGTTTTAAAATTTAGCATTAATATTATGCGTTACGTTCCATGACATAAAAACAAAAAAAATCAATTATGTCTTAAAATGTACGTTAAAACGAAAATATTAAAACAATTGTAAATTATACCTAAATATTTATTAACAATAATTTGTATGTAGTTACAATAATATATAAAACATTTTAATTTGATGTCGGTAGCTGTACATTAAAATATTTACACAAATATTTCGTGTGATATGTTACAAAAATATGATAAAAAATTCAAGAATCACGATATGCGGACTTGTGTATTTTGAACCGTGTGACGAACATCGTACTCTTATCGATATGCATGTAATAGACCCTCAGAAACAAATATGTAAGTACATACATAATTATGTAGAACATTTTGTAAAAAAATGAATTAAAATATACAAGTATATTTACAATACGATTAATGTTGTGTATAACATTTAATAAGTGGAAAAAATATATATGTATCATGTGTATCTACAAGTCTTAATAATATAACTAACTTTATATAAGTACCACGCATATGTGATAATTACGTGAGAGTGGTACGGTTGGCCTCAGAAATAGCTTACCACTTTAGTACTATGTCACACTAACGATAATCGTATAGTCAACTCACAGAAGAAATTGGCGTTTCGTATGGAGAACTTAAAAGAAGTTGCATTATCCATACTAACATAATTATAACATATGCTACTTAGGTTAAGCAAAAAAAAATAAGTTTTGGCTGTTAAATACATCAATGCGGTCAGATCTGCTAACAAAAAACGGAGTAATTTTTAAGGTATTTTTGATGTTTAGAAAACTATACTAAAGAGTTTTTTTATTATTGATAGTTGTCTATGCTAATCATTATTCGATATAATAACAATTGGGATGATGACTAATGAATAAAAAAACGAAATACTAATAAAAATTGTAAACATATTAAACTTTTAGAGTAGCTTGTATACCTTTTGGTTTTATATATTGCATATTTTTGTTGTATGACCCTTCAAAGTTGGGTGGACAAGTCCATTTAAAAAGTATAAAATTTATTATAATAAATGATACCTTTAATTAGTCCGTAAAATGTATAGCAAATTTATCTAAGAAACCATTTTAATAAATACAATATTTAATATAGCTGCCGAACTTTTCTAGGTGTTGCATACAAACTACTCAGGCGTGACGTCATAATTGAGTAGCCGTTAGTATGGAGCGTTTTTGGGTGAGTCCATTTGTATGCATTTCAAACTATCTCCGGCAGTTTTCATGCTAGCGAAGTAATCCAAATCAATGTTTCTTTTTTTGAGAGGTAATTTATTTAACATAAAATAATAAAAAAAAATGTCATCATGCGTATTGATGTATATAAATAGATAAATCATATAAATGACAATAGGTTCTCTATTTGTGAGAAAAAAAAATCGCAAAATAGGTAAATACCATAGACATAGAAAAATTTTAGCTATACCCAATATTTAGAGTGAAAAAGTACTAATCAAATACTGTTGAGACCGTTTGAACAATTCAACTGCTTAACTGCCTCTGTGGTCTAGTGGTTCGGCCACTCGTGTAAGACGCAAGGGTCCCGAGTTCGATTCCCAGGGGGGGTACAATTTGTACCCGGTTGGTTGGTAGTAGGGCTTATTTCAAGTCCGCCACCACCATCTTACCTAAGTCTGACGCCATAACAACAATTTTAAAATTGTTGTGTTCCAGTAGTTAGAGGTAAGAAGCTAGTTCTTCAGTGATGAGGATTCCGGGTGTAGTGCACTTCCACCTTCAGCCTTATCGTCACTTAACATCAGGTGAGGTGAAGGCCAAGCACTATCCCGTTGTGTATAAAAAAACGGCAAAAAAATCACATTTGTTGTATGGGAGCCCCCTTAAATATTTTTTTTCTGATTTTAGTATTTATTATTATAACGGCATCAGAAATACATCATCTGTGAAAATTTCAACTGTCTACCTGTTGTCGTTATTAATATCGAGCAAAAAACAGCAAAACAAACACGTTTGTTGTATGGGAGCCCCCCTTAAACATTTATTTTATTTTGTTTTTAGTATTTGTTGTTGTAGCGGCAACAGAAATACATCATCTGTGAAAATTTCAGCTGTCTAGCTATCGCGGTTCATGAGATACAGCCTGGTGACAGACAGACAGACAGTCAGACAGACGGACAGACAGACAGACAGACAGACAGACGGACAGCGGAGGCTTAGTAATAGGGTCCCGTTTTTATCCTTTGGGTACGGAACCCTAAAAACTGCAGTAAAGGCGAAGTTTGTAAAGAGAAGATAAAAAAACCGGCCAAGTGCGAGTCGGACTCGCGCACGAAGGGTTCCGTACCAAAAAAGGCAAAAAAAAATACGTCTGTTGTATGGGAGCCCCCCTTAAATATTAATTTTATTCTGTTTTTTGTATTTGTTGTTGTAGCGACAACAGAAATACATCATCTGTGAAAATTTCAACTTTCTAGCTATTACGGTTCATGAGATACAGCCTGGTGACAGACAGACAGACAGACAGACAGACAGACGGACAGCGGAGTCTTAGTAATAGGGTTCCGTTTTTACCCTTTGGGTACGCAACCCTAAAAACCGGTCAAGTGCGAGTCGGACTCGCGCACGATGGGTTCCGTACCAAAAAACGGCAAAAAAAATACGTTTGTTGTATGGGTGCCCCCCTTAAATATGAATTTTATTCTGTTTTTAGTATTTGTTGTTGTAGAGGCAACAAAAATACATCATCTGTAAAAATTTCAACTGTCTACCTGTTGTCGTTATTAATATCAAGCAAAAAACGGCAAAAAAAATCACGTTTGTTGTATGGGAGCCCCACTTAAATATTAATTTTATTCTGTTTTTAGTATTTGATGTTATAGCGGCAACAGAAATACATCATCTGTGAAAATTTCAACTTTCTAGCTATCGCGGTTCATGAGATACAGCCTGGTGACAGACAGACAGACAGACAGACAGACAGACAGACGGACAGACAGACAGACAAACAGACAGACAGACAGACGGACAGCGGAGTCTTAGTAATAGGGTCCAGTTTTAACCCTTTGGGTACGGAACCCTAAAAACTACATCATGTTTTCAGCTGTCGGTGGTCCAGTATACTCACTACTTATAGCTTAAGGCAGTTGTATGACCGAAAGAGGCGCCCTCAGAGGTTTTTATTTAATAGGCTATTAATAAAAAAAGATGTTTTACGTGGAGTTGTTAGGGCCCTGGTCTAGTATTTTTAAAAGGTATCATTACGTGCCCTTGTAGTCAATTATAGCAAATGTGTCAAAAATGGCCACATTTAGCAGTTTTGCTATCTACTTTTAGCAATGACTACGAGGGAATGTAACGATACCGTCTAAAAATACTAGACTGAGGGCCCTAAAAACTCCGCGCACAAAATTCCACATTATTAAAATTGTGTATTAGAATTATAATATTAAATAAAATTCACCACGGCGCCACTTTCGCTCTGGGTGCTACCTTAACCGAAATTATTAACTTTTTCCTAAATCATCAATGCCAGTCACTGACCTGCATATTTTGTGCCTATTTGATTTCCGCCATTTTGGCGCTGTAGGACGTAGCGTGAGCATAGCGTGAGGGACATGGTACTAAAGTTTGAAGTCTGGAGAGACCATCACGGCAACCATTTTCATATTGTACGTCAAAATTAGTTCTTTAGACGCACGCTAGTGGCGTTTCAAATAGCCAAAAAAACATAGCTGTCAAATCATACAGACAGCAAGTCCAGTTAAATTAAAAAAAAAATCATGTCAGTGATGCCAGTACATATTCTAAAACATTATTTAACTCAATAACTTTATTTGAGATAAATAAAAAAAACATTTAACTTTGGTAACCAATTAAAACTAATCTAAAATTTACGAAAAACATTTTGTTGTATAATAAAGAAATATTTTGGACGAAAAATATTGCTAGGCTACAATATTGCAATGTCATTTTTTTCAATACAGTTGCTAGAAAATGTGTGCTTTCGATAACAGTAACGCATGCGGTATGTTTATTCAACCGCACGCCGTAAAAAAAGTTTTCTTGAAAATAAAACTAGTTACTTTACTTACAAGTACTTACATATAATTACTACTCCCAAACATTAAAGAAATAATTTACAAAAGGAATTAACAATATCTAATACAAAGATCTTTTGAATATTACATACTAGAATAATCTTAATGGAGATATGTTTACACGATCTACTTTAGTAGTACCGATTGTTGGAATCGGAGACTAAAAAAACTATAAACTTAGAATAATAACACCTAGAAGCCGTGTCCGCGTATGCAAAGTGAGGCAACTTATACCAAGCCAGAATAATGGCTTAGTTTTCAAATTTATATCCTTCATACGTTAACTAATCGTAACTGAAACCCAATAATATAGTAATTAGTCTTAAAAATGTGGGAAAATTGAAACTTTTTTGTACTTAATCGGTATAATTAGGTAATAATGTAGAATAACAATCTGAAAACGGAGCCATTTTGGCTGTTTTAGTTGCCTCACTTTTGACAGTTCGCTTTGTAGAGAACTATCGTTCTAGGTGTAATTATTCTAAGACTATAAATAATTATCAATATGAAAAAAGTACCTGCTACTTATATTTTATAAAATCTAAAAAACAATTTACACTGTTTTTGTATGTAATCTGTAAAAAATCATGCTTTTACACGAAATGCTTGGATTTCAACCGTAAAAACGTACGTCTGTCGCTGTTTTCCCTCCCCCCCATTACCACTCAAGTCGCGGTCAAGCGATTGCGGTTAAAAATTAAAAAAAAATTATAGTGTTAAAGGGGTTTTCGCGCTAGCAATGGTGAACCAGCTGTCGCCGAGCGTATTGTCGCTCTGGCGAATAATGTTTCTGAGCGGGGTAGAAAGAGAGATTAATAAAAATTACGGAGCTGGATGGTCCAATAAAGTTTAACCCTAAAGTCGCCTAATATTTGGGAATGGGTACGTTAAGCAACTCGTCATAAGGTACAGCGTCGAAGAACTTCTTTGCCGTGTTGATGGTGACGTTCAACGCGTAGTCAACCACGGGCTGACCGAACTCTTCGGTGACTATCCTCCAGTTTTCGTTCAGAAACTGCAATACTGTGTTACCTGTAAAGTAAAATCAATACTTAGTGAAAAAATGTAAAAAGTTAATATACAGGGTCATTTGTAAAACACCAACAACCTCGCAGGAGTAGATTACTAACATCATAAACAACAACATTTGTTCTACAACTTTTCCGAAAACCGACAAAAAAAATTTGACCCTCCATACAAATGTCCCGAATAACAAATCGAGTTTTGTATGAAAAGTCGATATTTTTTTGTCTGTTTTCGGAAAAGTCGTAGAACAAATGTTGTTGTTTATGATGTTAGTAATCTACTCCTGCGAGGTTGTTGGTGTTTTACAAATAACCCTGTATACATGTAAAAGTTACCCGTTTAGTGAGAAAGATTTTAACAGTTTATTAGTTTGTTTATTTTTGTTCATAATTGGTTCAGTTTTAAGCACGTTTAAACTTATAAAATTATTTTATTTAGTAATAGACGGTAATGATACAGAATATAATTTGTCTCATGTGTATGGCTTGGCTATACAATATTTTAAGGCGCAACAATTTCCTTATTTCTTCAGGCCATCCTAAAGACGTTAGCAGGTTTCTTGACATTTAAATAACAAAACGGCGTTATTTCATGACTTCACTAATTACCTATAAATAAGTCAATATTAAACCCTACTTGCTTTATTTGAAAACGGCATCCCTTTTTATTGCATAATGTTTATATTCCTAATTTGCTTTTAATTTGACCTATTTTTAGGGTTCCGTACCAAAATGGTAAAAACGGAACCCTTATGGTGTGGCTCTTTGACGTTTTCAATCATTTTTTCTTTTTTTTAGGCCGCATAGTTTTCGACTTATGGTGAAAAATGTAAAAAAAAATACCGTCCCCCCCCCTTTATCTCCGAAGTTTGCAGAGAGAAAAATCTGAAATGATTCTATGTGATAGCAGTTTATATAGGAAAAATAAAACGATGTCTCAATATAGCACACTTTTTAGGGTTCCGTACCCAAAGGGTAAAAACGGGACCCTATTACTAAGACTCCGCTGTCGGTCTGTCTGTCTGTCTGTCTGTCACCAGGCTGTATCTCATAAACCGTAATAGCTAGACAGTTGCTAGTATAGTGGCAACTGAAATACAAATGATGTATTTCAGTTGCCACTATAACAACAAATACTAAAACCAGAATAAAATAAATATTTAAGGGGGGCTTCCATACAACAAACGTGAATTTTTTTCCGTTTTTTGCTCGATATTAATAACGACAAAAGGTAGACGGTTAAAATTTTCACAAATGATGTATTTCTGTTGCCACTATAACAACAAATACTAAAAACAGTATAAAATAATTATTTAAGGGGGATCCCATACAATAAACGTGATATTTTTTTGCCGTTTTTGGTACGGAACCCTTCGTGCACGAGTCTGACTCGCACTTGGCCGGTTATTTAAAGTTAACATTAGTTCTACTATCGATCAAGAGATGGCGCTGACCTAAAACAGCAATACTAATTTTATTATTTTACTCTGCAGTGTGTTTTAATGGTGCAATTAAGATGGTACGGAACCCTCGGTGCACGAGTCCGACTCGCTCTTGACCGGTTTTATTATAACTGACCGAGCGAAGCGTCTCTGCTTCAGCTTGAGCAAAAATTTTTCGTATTTCCTTCCGGCTGTCAGATTGTTCTCCTCTACAGGTCGCATTTCTCAACCGATTCTCGTGAAATTTTATGAGCAGATTTTAAAATTAAATAGATTTTTTGTCGATCCAGTTTTTTGAAATTTTTGAAAATGACGGAGATACATATGTAAAAAATAACATATTTCAGTCCGACTTTCTGGCGCTGTTTGTTCTCAACCGATTCTCGTGAAATTTTGTGAGCAGGTTCAAAAAATATATCTGTAAAATGAGATGCGAGATCGCATTGGCGCTTTTAAGATGAGGTGCTGGAGGAGGATGTTACAAATACCATGGACTGCATTCCGAACAAACGAGTCTATCCCTCGAGAGATCAACATTTCATCAGGCTATTCACTTCCTGTCTCCAAAACATTCTAGAATTCTTCGGTCACATCGCCCGAAAAGATGGACACAACCTTGAACAACTGATGGTCACTAGCAAGGTCTATGGCAAACGACTGAAAGGTCGAAGCCCAACTAGGTGGTCTGACCAAATCCACTCAACTCTGAACACAAGCTACACTATGCACTATATAATGCCAAGGACAGACACAGATGGAGGGGCATCATCAAAGAATAATTAACTTCCCATCATCGGGGGAATCACGACCCTTCAGTAATGAGGAACACGACGCGAGGAGGAGGAGGATCTATAAAATGATAGAAAAGCTCTGCTATGGCAAAGTTGTTACTCTATATTTATGTATCTACAGTTTCCATCATTTAAATATTTTTTAACAGAATTTTTCATTTCAGATATTGTTTTTAGGGTTCCGTTCCCAAAGGGTAAAAACGGGACCCTATTACTAAGACTCCGCTGTCCGTCTGTCTGTCTGTCACCAGGCTGTATCTCATGAACCGCGATAGCTAGAAAGTATGAAATTTTCACAGATGATGTATTTTTGTTGCCACTATAACAACAAATACTAAAAACAGAATAAAATAATTATTTAAGAGGAGCTCCCATACAACAAACGTGATTATTTGCCGTTTTTTGGTACGCTTCGTGCGCGACTCCGACTCGCACTTGGCCGGTTTTTTTTTATTTGTAATGCTATTTTATAAGTTATATTTTATATTAGAAAAAAAACTCGTAGTGCCTATCCGAGAACTTAATTTAGCATTATAGAAATCTACATTATTGTAACAGGGCTAGAAGTAGATAGTGTCCATTTCGCACAACATACCAGCAGCGCCGGCGGCGCCGGCCGGTGAATTTCGTAATTTCATCGATGCCAAACCAGTTTTAAGTAACATACCTATTTGCGCACCTACACGATATAGCGCAGTTTTACTTTGCCAACCAGTTATAAATAGAGTTGTGACTGGATCATCATTTAAAGAACTATCGAAAAAATATAAAAAAAAACTTAATGCAAATTACTTATTTGTTTGTTTTATAGAAATTATTTCTATTATTTTAAATATTCATCTAAATCTTTGACTAGAATCTCAGCCTTATTAGCATCATAGAGCTCTTTAATTAAGTAATTAATTGTGGGGCGGGGCGGAGAGTTTCTTTTCTGTACGGTAGTACTTATATTTATTCTGTGGTTTCATATAACAAAACTAAAACATAAGCCCATTGTAAAGCGACTTTATAAAAAAAATCGGGTTGCACTCCGGGAGTGCCGGCAGAAGTGAAAACTTGAATATTAACGTTGTGCATTTTTGATACTTTGGAATGGTTAGGGAATAATTTTGCACGAATTGCCGTCTTACGAATTTACTCTGCATTTGAATTTACGAATACAGAACAGTATTGTACGAAAGTCTTATCCATAGCTTGACAGAAAATCTAGAGTTTTGACATTGAATTAAAAAATTAGCGCGTTGCTATGGTGACACTAGTGTTTACGTTTTAAAATGACGCGCCACCATTTTCGCCGCACCCCGTAGAAAAAGAGGGGGATACTTCCGCCACCGGCTGTCTACTCTCCATCCGTCACATCCGTCTTACGAATTTTCGATCAAGGTCACGTGATCCTGACTGACGCGAGTTTAACATTTTTCCTCATTACAAAAAAGCGTACAACTCTGCTAAAGAAGTTTTCACTTCAAAAATAATTTATACATATAAATATAATATTTTTCGAATTTAAATATAACGTTTTTACTATGGAATGCAGGATTATATATCTGATACAAATAATTATGAAATTCTTCAAGTATATGATAAGTCGATAAAATATATCGATAATTCAGTAACAGCACTACTGAGTTTTGCCAACCTGACCCGCGGCTCGGTGCAATTTCATTACACAATCACTTGACCGTGACATTGTTTGCACCAGTTTGGCATAAACATTGCCCATGGGTGACACTTTTCAGGTTTTACGAGATAGTATAAGAAACCTACAAACCATCTTATGTACATTAGACATAACATGATTATTGTACCTATCAACTTGTTTTTAACTACGAGTATCTTTAAAGTGCATATAATAAAAGAATCACAAGAGCACATTCATGACTTTTGGGAAACAAACCGTTGTGATATTATTATTATTATTCTCTATAATAATTATATTGTAAAATCTATGTAAATTAAACAAAAAAATCTAAAGGCCATCAAGACTCTCAATTTTGAAGCAAGAATTTAATGTTTTTTTATGAATGGACGCAGTCATTCCAACCATGCGGAACAGACAGTTGCGAAAAGCAGCAATGCAACTTACTCAGCTCAGGGTTGCCTTTGAAAAGGTTGTTGATAGTGTAGATTATCCTCTCTCCGTAGTCGAAGGTGTACCGGTAGCTCTTGATGCCGAAGTGGTCGCGACCCTCGGCGTCTTTGTAGTACTTGGTCTTGATGTTCAGCGCTATAACGGAGTTGACTGGAATTCGGAGAAGAGACAGGATTTAGTTCAATGAAACACGGCCAATTAAGGCGCTTATAGCTATCCACTTGCCACCAGTTCATTTATTAGGGTTCCGTACCCAAAGGGTAAAAACAGGACACTATTACTAAGACTCCGCTGTCCGTCTGTCTGTCTGTTTGTCTGTCTGTCTGTCTGTCTGTCACCAGGCTGTATCTCATGAACCGTGATAGCTAGAAAGTTGAAATTTTCACAGATGATGTATTTCTGTTGCCGCTGTAACAACAAATACTAAAAACAGAATAATATGAATATTTAAGGGGGGCTCCCATACAACACACGTGATTTTTTTGCCGTTTTTTGCTCGATGTTAATAACGACAACAGGTAGACAGTTTAAATTTGCACAGATGATGTATTTCTATTGCAACTATAACAGCAAATACTAAAAACAGAATAAAATAATATTAAAGGGGGGCTCCCATAAAACAATTTTTTTTGCCGTTTTTGGTACGGAACTCTTCGTGCTCGAGTCCGAATCGCACTTGGCCGGTTTTTTTATTATACGTAAACCAGGTCAATATTAATCAGATAACTGCTGCTATCAATAATAAAGGTGCAGCAGAATAAATATTTAAGATATTTATTCTGTTTTTAGTATTTGTTGTTATAGCGGCAACAGAAATACATCATCTGTGAAAATTTCAACTTTCTAGCTATCACGGTTCATGAGATACAGGCTGGTGACAGACAGACAGACAGATAGATTGACAGCAGAGTCTTAGTAATAGGGTCCCGTTTTTACCCTTTGGGTACGGAACCCTAAAAAAGGAAACAACCATGCCCTCTTAAATTGTCTATAATAATTTTTGAATAACTCTTCAACAGTTTTTATTCTTTCTGTAAGTTTTAAAATCCATTTAAACCAACAGTGGCCACTGTCGTTTCTATTGCATTTTAAAAGTAGTACAAAGAATGAAAAAAGTTAAAATGTTATTCAAAAAATATTAGAGACAATTGAAGAGGGCATGGTTGTTTGTTTCTTTTTTAGGGTTCCGTAACCTAAATGGCAAAAAGCGGAACCCTTATAGATTCGTCATGTCTGTCTCTCTGTCCGGGGGGCATATAAGCAAAATCTAACTCTCGAGTTTTGATGGTGATCTCTGATTGGTCAGAAAACTCAGTAGTTAGGTTTTGCCCGCAAACTCTAACTACTGAGTTCGCATCCACCGATGAGCGCGCTTCAAAATTCAATTGTCAACTGTATTGGAACACGACTGAGGTAGCGTATTTTATGTTTTAAAAATGACTTCTAATCTTCCAAGTTTTTGCGAATATAATCCAGTAAACCCAGATCTGAACGCAAAAGTTCCTTTTTCTGCTAAACTAAATAGTTCGGAGGACTGTGGTGTGTGGATACAAGAATATGGAACAAAATGGATTGTTAAGAAAACCAGTGCAGCGTCGCAACGAATCGTGTGCAAGTAAGTACTTAAAGTCCATTTATTCTTACTTGTCCTATTTGGTAAACAATCTTCACCACAGTTTTTGTAAAACTGATTTCACCCAACTCTATTCTATTGATTATACCTACTTAGGCACCTAAGTTTGTACTATTGATGTCAAAAACTTTTTACGCAGGTAATGTAGGTACTGGTCGTATTTGGTAGGTAGACCTACCTACCGACCAGTAAATCCCTACTAAGGATAAACTGACTAAGTTCAGTATATACACAATAGGTATTTAAGTATAGGTATTTGAATAATACTTGATCTGATGATCCCTCAAGTGTGGGATTGCACCTAACTGAACGTTAAAGGAGAATGGGCACTTAATATGAGAAAAAATTTACAGCGGGCAGAAATAAATTTTATGTAAACTGATAGATATTATTCTCTAATTGGAGTTGGATAGACAAAAATCGATTTCATGTAAAACTCGTTCAGGTGTTAACAGTGTTCGTACATTTGAATAATAAAACTTTTTTCTGTTTTCGGAAAAGTTGTAAAAGAAAATGTTGTTGTTTATGATGTTAGTTATCTAATCCTGCGAGGATGTTAGTGTTTCACCAAAAATCTAATTTCAAAAATTTTTAATTTAAGAGGTCGGCGAACAATAAACTTCCCTTACAAACATAATACCACAATAATTTGCAATTTTAACATAATTAACTCTTGCGATGTTATTCGCATTATGACAATAGGTCTTTGTCGAGGGTTCTATTAAATAAAAATTCCAATACCTATAGCAAACTAAATAAAAATTAATGCGATTTACAGTTTTGTCTGAAAAAAATTTGTGATTTTGAATTGGGTAGGTAAGTATTTTGGATATAAAGTTCATAAATTACGGAGTTTTACGGTAACAGATATAATAAAAATACGTTTTTACCTACCCACAAGCCACAATTAAGAATTGTTATTTGATATTACTCCACTTTTATAACGTTTCTGCTTATTACCGTAACTAAAACTCCGTCTTTTTTATGAACCGATTTGGAAAACTTTTTTGCATTGGCTTCGGATTGTTGTCGTGTGGTCCTATAGATATTATTTTCATATTTTTTGACGTTTATTTGTAACAATAAATAAATAAATTTAACATCCATTTCCGTAAAAATATCTATACAGCGTCAAATTAGGGGGTCCAATTGTGAAAAATGTTAAAATGGAAAATGCAACTTGTTAAAAAATTCTCCATACAAAACGTCAATTTCATAGGTAAAGAATATTTAGTTTAGCAGAAAAAACCTTTTGCGTTCAGATCTGAAAGATCTTGAAAGATTAGAAGTCATTTTTTTTAAATAAAATATTCTACCACAGTCGTGTTCAAATTCAAAGACAATTAATTGATAACTGAATTTTGAAGCGCGCTCATTGGTGGATGCGAACTCAGTAGTTAGTTTGCGGGCAAAACCTAACTACTGAGTTTTTTGACCAATCAGAGATCACTATCGAACTAGCGCGAAACTGGGGAGTTAGAGTTTGCGAGCAAAACCTAACTACTGAGTTTCTTGACCAATCAGAGATCACCATAAAAACTCGAGAGTTAGATTTTGCTTATATGCGTCCGGGGGGACTCCCCAGGCATGGAACTGATACTGAAAAAAATTTTTTTCTTCAAATCAATACGTGTGGGTGTTTGTAGATGTATATAAAAATGACATTAAGATTCATAAGACAATTTTTTCTCAAAGTTAGCCGTTAGAAAGATATACACCGCCAAAGTGCTAAAATGTGTGTCCCCCCCCCTTTAACTTTTGAAATAAGAGAGTGAAAAATCTAAAAAAAATATGCTGTAGATTTTAATAAAAACTTTCAAAGAAAATTAGTTTGAACGAGTTATAGTAATCAGTTTTTGAGATATAGCACATTTTCCAAAACCGCAAATATAACTTTATCAATCATACCAACACTGTGAGAAACACCATTATTTTTGCAGACGAAAAATGATAGGTGGTATTAAATATGGTATGGTATAAGGTAACTACGGAACCCTACGTCGCGTGGCCCGACACGCACTTGGCCGGTTTTTTTTAATATTGCATTGGATTACGTGTAATAAAAATAAATGTATTGGCGGCGATAGTGAACCGCCAATACATTTATTTTTTAAACGCCTTAAGGGTTAACTATTAAAAGCGAGAGAAAAAGTAATAAAAAATTTGCACCAATTTTGACTTTGGTAGCCTTCGTAGTCGTAGTCATGGCTGGAAAGTTTATCTGATGTTATTATAGGTTATATGATGTAATTATAGGATATACTTCAAGCAAGTTTGACATTATGATGATGATGATAAGACAAAAACTTTATGAAAGATCTACGAATTTGATCAATGTCACACTTTAAAAATATGGTAGTTAATAATGTTGAGCAATTTTAAAATTTAAATTATTTGTCAAAAATAAAATACTGATTTGCTTCGAAAGTTATTGATCAAAAATCAGGGCCAACTACCTTTCGCTACAACCTAGCTTCGATAAGAGTAGGTCTAGTTTACGTTGACATAAATTATTACTTGGCGTCTAAAACACAAATAATTCGATAATTCAAATAATAACTGACCGAGCGAGCGCAAAGCGTGAGCGATGCCTCTCCGTTACACTTGGCCCGAAAATGCTTTCGTATGTCCGGATGTCCGGCTGTTTTTCTTTAGGTCGCATCAACCAAATCTCGTGACATTTTGTGAGCGGTTCGATAATTATATAAAATTTATCGTTCATTAAATTTTTCAAAAATTTTCGAAATGGCGTAGAAATTGGGGTTGAAAACGTACAACTCACAGAACCACTAGTCATAGTTAATAAATTAATTTGGAATTTACGATGTAAATCATGTTACCTGTCTTATATTTTCATTTCAACCTTGATACCTAATTAAAATTTTTTTTTCATCTTCTCTATGTGTCTGGCAAGTTTTACGGCAAAAGCAAGTACACTAAAGTTCAAAAAACTTACTTATTTTAATCTTCGAGTCTCCTTCACCATTAATCGGGAAGAGTAGAAGTCTGCCGACAGCCGTGTATTTTCCTTTGATAGTGATGTTGCATTTCACTTCTAAGTTGAAAATGTTCTTCTCTAAAAAGGCCCTGAAAATTTCAAAAGTAATGTTCGTTAAAGTGGCAAATAAATCACGCGCCTCGACTAGGGTTAATAAGTTCATAGTTATTTTAAAAAGAAATAAAACCGGTCAAGAGCGAATCAGACTCGCGCGCCGAGGGCTCTGTACCATCATAATTGCACCATTAAACCATACTGCAGAATAGTATAATAAAATTAGTATTGCAGTTTTAGGTCAGCGCCATCTCTTGACCGATAGTGGAACTAATGTTATTTTTTTTAGAAATTTGATAATTTCTAAAGAAGTGTGCTATATTGAGACATCGTTTTATTTTTCCTGTAATCTTTATATAAACTGCTATCACATAAAATTATTTCAGATTTTTCTCTTTGCAAACTTCAGAGATAAGGGGGGGAACGTTATTTTTTTTACATTTCTCATCATAAGTCGAAAACTATGCAGTCTAGAAAAAAAAACGATTAAAAACGTGCAAACGGCGTTCTTTTATATGATACCCCACATGCCCTAGTAGCTCCACTTAAAATTTTTAAGACCCCTTTTCAGGCCCAGTTGTAAAAAAGATATTTATTTTTTTATTTATTTCTTATTTGCAAAATAGTTGGGCAAATATCATCTCAAACTATTCCAAATTTCAAGTTGATACCATTAGTAGTTCTCAAGATATCCAGCTGTGACAGACAGACAGACAGACAGACAGACTGAGTCACACCATAAGGGTTCCTTTTTTACCATTTTGTTACGGAATCCTAATAATAAACATTTGCTGCGGTTATGGCATGATTTATTTTACAATAATCTTTTTGAACAATAGAATAATATTATTTATTTGAACTGGAATGTCACGTAAATAGAAATACCAATCGATTTAAATAAAAAAAAAACAATTTCAAGAAGACCTTAATAAATATATTGGAATATAGTTATTTCCAAGACCAAACTAAAGGTTACAAACGGAAAGCCTTCCACCATTTACACTTAACTTTGATCGTGCCACCAAAAGCAATTTCACAAAACACCCATTACCATAACTATAAAAATTCGTGCTAAGGCTGCCAGTAATAACCACAAAGACAAAAGTATAATTTGTTCAACACCTTGAAAACATGTTGGTGGATAACATCCAAGGGTGAGCGTCAAAATATTTCGTCAACCGTACCCATTGTGCAGGTAGTGTGAATGCGGCATTTGTGTTATGTGGCAAGGCTCTTGAGGTAATTGGTGCTTATGTTCTCAATGAGTTATGTAGATGTTGTGAGTGTTATGGTCGAGATATTATTGGTCCCAATGGCAAAGGTCAATGTTAATGTCTTACCATTTCATTAGAATAATCTTTTGTTGGAAAAAATCTTTGAAAGAGCCAGAGAACTTTGAAAGTTGTCATAATGTTATCTAGATTTTATAAGTGAAAGTTCTAGACTGTTATTTATATTATTCTAACAGTACAATTTAAAAATACAGTATACTACTTTCAAATCACATGTCCAAGGATCACAGCGGATGGTAGCTAGTTCTCATACGGCCCTGCTAGCTTCTACCTAAGAAAAGGTGACTATCAGCCATTTTTTTGTTCCCTCTGCTGGGGCACAGGCATTACTTATATGGGTGGATATTTGGATAAGGAGTATAGGCTTATGGCCCATCCTCTCACTCGCGGGCCCAATGCGGATTGGTAGATGTTAACGACTGCAAATGCAGCCGGGACCACCAGCTTAACGCGCCTTTCGAACCATGAAGGAGCTCGGGATAGTAAATTTTTGGTCACCCATCCTGTGACCGACCCTTGCGAAGGTTGCTTAACCTCTCTAATCGCCGGGCCAGGCACTTAACCACTGCACCATCGAGCTCCTCAAAAATAGGTAAATTGTTGTATTCTGTCAGCTAATGGTGTGATGGTTTGTTCTTCATTAGTTAGGGATTGCAGGCGTCTCGTCAGGTGTGATGGAAGCGATGGAAAATTTAGTAAAAATTAAAAAAGACTTACTCCACATTCCTAACTTCACAATTTCTCAAGCCTGTCGCCTTGCCGTCGTAGAAGGTGACTTTGATGCCTGGCAGCTGTATAGGCAGTTCATCAATGAGGAAGGGGTCCAGTGACGGCACTCCCAAGTCTGGAAGACCTTTGGAGAATTCCGGGATAGCATCGCGAGTAGCTTTTATCAGGCAAGCTTGCTCCGTGGTGTTGCAGGGCTTGATGAAGTCAGCTGGAAATCGAGAGGATTAGATAATTAGTCAAGGTGATGTAAAAGTACCGTACAATACTTTATCAGTGCCAGAGCCGCCTCTGTGGTCTAGTGGTTCGCCCACCCGTGTAAGACTTAGAGGTCCCGGGTTCGATTCCCAGGGGGAATACAATTTGTACTTGGTTTGGTTGGTGGTAGGGCTTACTTCAAGTCCGCCTGGCTAGCTACTACCATCTTACCTAAATCTGACGCCATTATAACAATTTAAAAATGGTTGTGTTCCGGCAGTTAGAGGTAAGATAGTTCTTCAGGGATGAGGATTCCGGGTGTAATGCACTTCCACCTTCAGCCTTATCGTCACTTAACATCAGGTGAGATAAAGGCCAAGCACTATCCCATTGTGAAAAATAAAAAAAAGAGTGCAGTGATTATATTTTAATAATGGCTCACTGTTATCTTTGTGCCTCTAAGCTTTCAATTACATTTTCAAAGTTAAAAGCAAATATTTTTCTATGAAGTTTGTTTTTAAGGGTTCCGTACCAAAATGGTAAAAAAAGGAACCCTTATGGTGTGACTCAGTCTGTCTGTCTGTCTGTCACAGCTAGATATCTCGAGAACTACTATAATGGTATCAACTTGAAATTTGGAATAGTTTAAGATGTCATTTGCCCAACTATTTTACAAATAACGTTTTACAACAGGGACTGAAAAAGGGTCTTAAAAATTTGAAGTGAGGTGACTAGGGCATCTGGGGTATCATATGAAAGAGCGCTGTTTGCACATTTTAAATAATTTTTTGCTTTTTTCTTAGGCCGCATAGTTTTCAACTTATGATGAAAAATGTAAAAATACCGTTCCCCCCCCCTTATCTCTGAAGTTTGCAAAGAGAAAAACCTGAAGTAATTCTATGTGATAGTAGTTTATGTAAAGATTACAGGAAAAATAAAACGTAACACACTTTTTTTAGAAATTCAAAAAACAATCAAAAAACCTTTAGTTTCACTACCAGTCAACAGATGGCGCTGTCCTAAGAATGCTAACCTAAGAAAAAAAATAGTTCCACTATCGGTCAAGAGATGGCGCAACCTAATATTACAATTATAAATTGGCTGCTGGTTCTAATATAATTACCTACTATTTGCCGTACGAATAAACGAAGAATAAGTTCCTACTTAGTAATATAAACAGTTTGCAATGTGGAGTGGCTGAAACGTTTTTGAGTCACCATAAGCAGCTGCGGTTAAGATTTGTAAATTAACTCTCCGCCTGTTTGCCCTTGCACCTGTCTGCCGTTTATCCTACTTTTTTAAAGACTGTGCTAAAGTAACATATCCAAATATATTTATGATTGTACGGAACCCTCGGTGCGCGAGTCCGACTCGCTCTTGACCGGTTTTATTTATATTATTAAATTGAATAAACAGGGTTATTAATAGTAAAAAAAAACAAAAATTCACAGGAGTAGACTTTTAACATCATAAACAACAACATTTTGTTCTACGACTTTTCCGAAACAGACAAAAAAAACCGGCCAAGTGCGAGTCGGATTCGCACACGTAGGGTTCCGTACCAAAATCCGGAAAAAAATATGTTTGTTGTATGGGAGCCCCCCTTAAATATTAATTTTATTCTGTTTTTAGTATTTGTTGTTATAGCAGCAACAGAAATAAATCATCTGTGAAAATTTCAACTGTCTAGCTATCACGGTTCATTAGATACAACCTGGTGACAGACAGACAGACAGACGGTCTTAGGCCCGTATTTATAAACCGCTCTCAACTTTGAGAGCCATCTTGAGCTTATACTTGAGATGCTGTTCTTATTAATAGATCATACTTAAGTACATGTTTGAGTTCGTGGTATCAACTGAGAGCATTCATATTAATAAACAAAACTCTGCACTTGAGATCGCTCTTGAGATGATGATTGAGAGCGTGTTCGCCAAGTGCTGCAAAACCGTGACTTGAGAGCGTGCGCGCGCGGCAAAGTTATTTTATTTTAAACTGCTACGTATGTTTTTGTACCTATAGACGTGGATAAAATTATATAGTTTCAAAATCTAATAAACGGAGTTAATCATTTTGATGATATTGATTGCGATATTACATAAATTACGAAATGTATTAGTCATAATAACAATTACAATATCCCGCCAAATTTTTCCGTTTCTTTAATCATGAAACAGAAAAGGCAAAGGCACATTTGCATCATACAGCCACAAAATACATAATCCAAGACTTCAGTCTTCTTGAACTGACGTAGTAGTATACCTAAAGTGATATTTTATTTATGTGTAAATAAAGTAATATAAATAAATATTTAATTTTACCACTTGTCTAAAATGTTTTGCACTAATTTATGAGAGTACAATTTATAAAACTATTACTTTTTGTAATTTGAGCTAACTATTCAAACGAAACGTTAATCATTCAATCTTAATTCAAAAGTGTCATTTTACTGTATAAAAACCACCGTGAACTTAAAATCCTGCTCTTAAGATTGATCTTAAGAGTTGAGATCGATCTCATTTGATACGCTCTTGATATCTGACTATTAATTAATATCCAACTTAAGATGCTGCTCACATCTTGAGAGCGTATCAGCTGAGATCGATCTTGAGATCGGTATTGAGAGCGGTTTATAAATACGAGCCTTAGTAATAGGGTCCCGTTTTTACCCTTTGGGTACGGAACCCTAAAAAAGGGTGCAGTGATTCTATTTTAATAATGGCTCACTGTTACCTTTGTGCCTCTAAGCTTTCAATTATATTTTCAAAGTTAAAAGCAAATATGAAGTTTTTTTTAATATTATAAAGTCAAGTCAAAGTCAAAGTCAAAAATAGCTTTATTCAAATAAACTTAATTATTAAGTACTTTTGAATCGTCTATATTTTCCTACCACCCGTTCAAGACTTTTTTAACTGACAAGAAGAACGGGCGCAAGAAACTTATCAGTTTTAATAGCAATAAGTAACGATATTTACAAACTTAAATATATCGTTACCAGATAATTACAACAGGGTGACAGGATTATTGGCAACAAACATAGACTTATTATATTGGCAACAAAGTACTTATAGTAGTTATGTGTTACATCATTTCCACGCATTTTGATCTTTAAGATAATCGTCTACTTTATAATAACCTTTACCCATGAGCGTTTTTTTAACATGGTTTTTAAATTCATGCAAAGGAAGATCAATTACTTGTTGTGGAACTTTATTAATAAAGGCTATGCCTTTCCCCATAAATGAACCTCTAGTTTTTGCAAGCCTAAATCTTGGAACGGCAAGTTTATCCTAATTTCTTGTATTAAACTGGTGATTATTGCTGTTCTTAGCAAAAGAATCATAGTGTTTTCTTACATAAACTAAATTTTCATATATGTATTGGCCTGCCAAAGTTAAAATATTTATTTCTTTAAAACAGTTCTCTCAAGGTATCTCTCCGCCGAAGATTGCATATGCCACGAACAGCTCTTTTTTTGGAGTACAAAAATATTTTCAATACTGGCAGCTGAGCCCCACAATAGCAGTCATAAGACATTACACTATGAAAATAACTAAAATATACTAACCTTGCCGTTTCAATATCAGTTAAAAGCCTTATTTTCTTAACAGCGAATGCTGCTGAACTAAGTCTACTTGACAAGGCTTCGATATGTGGATCCCATTGCAGTCGAGAATCTAGTGTAATACCTAGAAATTTTGTACTTTCAATAAACTCGACTTCATCGTCATTCAAATTAATATTTAATTCTGTCTGCTCAACATTAGGCAATGAAAATTTTACACATTTAGTTTTTTTGGGGTTAAATGCTAAATTATTACTATTAAACCAGTATGAAACTTTAGAGAGGGCACTATTTACTTCGTCCGAACAGTTATTACCTCTGTTTACTTTGAAAACCAAAGAAGTATCATCCGCAAATAGTACTGTCTCACATAAATTATTCGCGTAGTTGGGAAGGTCATTTATATAAATTAGAAACAGCAATGGGCCCAATATTGATCCCTGCGGCACACCCATATTGATGGGGGCTCCAGTAGATTCAGTTTTATTTATCACTACTTTCTGAGTTCTATTGAACAAATACGATTTCATAAGGCTAACTGATTTTTCAGAGACACCATAATGTTCTAGCTTCTTTAATAGTGTTTGGTGATCAACGCAATCGAATGCCTTAGAAAGGTCACAGAAAATACCAATTACATCTTGCTTTTCTTCCCAAGCGTCAAGAATATGTTTGTTAAAATTGAATAAACAGGGTTTTTAATTGTAAAAAACCAATAATTCACAGGAGTAGACTTTTAACATCATAAACAACAACATTTTGTTCTACTTTTCCGAAACAGATTAAAAAAAAAACTACTTTCCGTACAAATGTCCGAACATTTGATCGAGTTTTGTATGAAAAACTGATTTTTTTATGTTTCCGGAAATGTAGTAGAACAAAATGTTGTTGTTTAGACAAGAATGGAACAGAACAAGGACAGAACAAAGAAAATTTTTTTCCCCACAGTAGAAGTCGCAAGTAGGCGGGACCCGTGTAACCTCAAGTGAGCGTAGCTCCGCATACTTCTGAATTTTGCTACGTCTGTCGTGTGAGCGAACTACTTCTACGTTCTGTGTTTATGATATTAGTAATCTAGTCCTTCGGGATTGTTGGTGTTTTACAAATAACCTTATAGATATATTAATATAAATTAAATAAAAAAATATAACGATTCAGTATTGGATTTATCGTTCGAAATTAGCGCAATTTGCACTTATATACATATAAAGAGTCACAATAGACACAATTTTAAAATTTTGAGAAAATGAAATTGAAAATATATTAAATATATGTTTTATTATTCTTGAGCCCTGTATGGAAATATAGGTAAGATATTAGTGATGCCTTTTGCTATTTTTTATTAGGATATAAAAATAATGATTGTAAATAAACCCGTTTTAAAGCTAGTATTAATAATTTATCAAATCTTAAACTTGCTCAAGAAAACAAAATAACGCCAACGCCTAAAACGCCTTCGTAACTTTTAAAAATAACTCTATTTATATAATCTTAATTATTGGATCTGTTGTATTTATTATTCCAATCAAAATTGTATGACTTATTCCGTCCCCAGAATGTTCGTCAAGGGACCCGATTTAATTTATGATAAAGTTCGTTATTTTTTGATTAAAACAATATTTTATTTGTTACCTACTGATTTTGAGAGTGTTACGTACTTGCAATAAATTAATTGAAGCATTTTAATCTGATAAAATTTCATTACTTAGGGGTTAAATTATGAAATTGCCGTTATTTATTAGTAAAAAAAAATAAGTAGCGGCTAAGTTACAACGAATTAAGTTATCACTTCTGCTAACAAAAAATAAAACTGGTCAAGAGCGAGTCGGACGCGCACCGAGGGTTCCGTACAATCATAAATAAATTTGGATATGTTACTTTAGTACAGTTTTTAAAAAGTAGGATAAACGGCGGACATGTGGAAGGGCGAACAGGCGGACAGTTAATTTACAAACCTTAACCACAGCTGCTTATGGTGACTGAAAAACGTTTCAGCCACTCCACATTGCAAACTGTTTATATTACTACGTAGGAACTTATTCTTCGTTTATTCGTACGGCAAATAGTAGGTAATTAATTATAATAGTAGGTAATTATATTATTAATTACGGTATATTATTATTATTAACCACCACCTATTATTATTGTAGTATTAGGTCAGCTCCATCTCTTGACCGATAGTGAAACTATTTTTTTCTTAGGTCAGCACCATCTCTTTGCCGATAGTGGAACTAATTTAATCAGCGCCATCAGTTGACTGGTAGTGGAACCATTGATTTTATGTTTGTTTTTTGAATTTCTAAAAAAGTTTGTTATATTGAGACATCGTTTTATTTTTCCCGTGGACCACGGGCGACAAAGGAAAATATACTATGAGAGTCTGTGTGTGAGAAAAAATGTCAATTTTATACTTTAACCCATGATAAATTACCTTTCCGAGATCTACAAATGAGTTTTTAATTGAAATGCAACTGACTAAAATCAAAGTAGGTAAGTACGCAGTACATTAGTGCTTATGTTTGATATATCAACTTCACGTAATATGTTAAAAATTTTCCATGATTTGCTTGACATTGAAAAATCTCATTAATTATACATAAGACAAGAATTTGTGACATAAACAAAGGTTTTTTTTAATTCGGAAGGTGTTTGCTACCTTTTTCATCGAATCAAACATGCCGAGATCGTCAAATTGACTTGTCATAAAGACAAAAAAAAAACAGTTTTAAATAAAGCATTTAATACTATATCTGTGAAATCTAAAACTATCTAATACCAGTCATTTTGGTAGAACAGTGGAGCGATGGTTTGCAACAACGAAAATATAGAGTTTGAAAAACAGTTACTAAATTGTAGGGAAGAATTTGGTACTTGTATTGTATAGTGGGGTGAATAGCTATGAGACACTACTATTAGTTTCAGAAGCTACAAAAGAAATACGCCCAATCACAGCAAATTCTATGCCTACAACTGTTGCCCTGGATATTCAGAGACTCAAAGGCAATACCATCAAATATGGCACAGAACACGCATGATGCTTACCAACTATTGAATCTAATATACTGCAATCACGCAAGTCTCCTTGCATGCATGCGTGTATAGAGTTTGGTATGTTATGGTTGGTACCGACCTTAATTAATAAATTTTCTCAAAGGGACTTTCCGATGAATTAGTAGTGGTTCACTTATTAGCATTTCGATTGGTATTTGGTTTAATTCTTATGTATATGAAGATTAGTGCTAAAAAATGCTAAAGTTTTAATACTATGATGAAAATAACTGATCTAAAAGCGTGCACGGAGCCAATATGCCTCCGTGCACGCTTTTAGCGCCACCTAGCGTGTTGCAACTTTGTTGGCTCTGACCTGACCGTTTTGACGTTTTGATATGTAATGGCGGCATTGTGACAAAATGTTAAAAAATACTATAAATATTGTGTTATTAATGTAAATTTCAAAATGACTTTTATTTGGGTGGACAAAGTGTTGTGAAATAATTTTTGGTCATTTAAATTAAATATGGCAAGAAAGATCTATTCAAAAAGAGTGTTTTATTTTGGTTATATCAGGGTTTGTTTACTTCTTTTTTAGTTGTAAATTTTGTAAAACAAGAGGATAAAGCTACTTTAATAATTTTACTAAGTGATAATAAACATATATAATTATTCCTGTATCGCTAATAATAAATTAAATATCGTTTTCAAACAGATTACAGAGCCGTCATTATTTCTACTTTTTGCCACCATGACCGCTGCGATCGATTATTATACCTTCGCAAGTACTATAGCAGGAACCTGACAATTCCCCCTGAGAATATGATCTGGTGCGAGTTGAATTTTTTCTGGTATATTATTTATTATTGTATAAAAATTGCACTATGAATGCTAAAAATTTCAAATTAAATAAAACCGGTCAAGAGCGAGTCGGACTCGCGCACCGAGGGTTCCGTTCCATCATAATTGCACCATTAAACCACACTGCAGAGTAGAATAATAAAATTAGTATTGCATTTTTAGGTCAGCGCCATTTCTTGACCGATAGTGGAAGTAATGTTAACTTTTTTAGAAATTTGATAATTTCAAAAAAAGTGTGCCATATTGAGACATCGTTTTATTTTTCCTGTAATCTTTATATAAACTGTTATTACATAGAATTATTTCAGATTTTTCTCTTTGCAAACTTCGGAGATAAGGGGGGGGGGGGGGGGGAACGGTATTTTTTTTACATTTTTCATCATAAGTCGAAAACTATGCGGTCTAGAAAAAAAAATGATTGAAAATGTGCAGAAATGACAGACAGACCGTGCCTCAAAAGGAAATAATTACAACCTTGTTTATGCGTCTGTCAAGCACCATTTTTATGAGAAACGCCAAATCAAGGTCTCTACTAGGAGCTGTAAAAAGAGTAAGAAGGTCGCATAGTCCGTTGACCTGAAATCAAAAAGCTCCACTGCATAAGTAAAACCTTTCAAAATACTGAGGAACTTTAAAATAGTAAATTTTAGCTTTCATAGGCCGGGTTCTGACTTGTGTAACATGTAATGTAATGTAACATGAAATGTAAACTGTAAAATTTTCTGTAAGGATTGAGGAGCATTTAATGACGCTGGTTCACTCACACACATAATTCACACAGTTCACATTACACTATCTTACAAATTAATTTTTTTTTTAAATAGCGTAATCCTACAAGAATAATCTTATTCCACTGATTATAGTAAAATACTTTATTAATAGAAACCTATAAAAATATAACTTTCAATTCGTCAAGCTACGTCAAAGTTATAATGGATTTTGTTGGAATAATCTGCTAAGTTGGGCCTTGTATTTACCTAAGATTTTTATTCGATAAAAAATGATTACGCTTTTAGCACAAGGCAAACTGTAATTTGTCTGTGTAATCATATACCTAATGATGATTATTTTTAAAAAGCATGGTTATTCTTTTATCATAGATATATTTATTATTTACATAATAGGACTATGTCTTCTATTTTTATTTAATAAAAGCTTTACCTGACTTATCTACTGTTCAAAGGTTGGGTTGATGTAGGTATATAACTCTAAAGGATTTATATTCTTCGTGACTATTACGTCTGCAAAAAAAATAATAATTAGGGGATGTGTTAATAAACAAAATTGCTCATTTATTAGGGTTCCGTACCAAAATGGTAAAAAAGGAACCCTTATGGTGTGACTCAGTCTGTCTGTCTGTCTGTTGCAGGATATCTCGGGAACTACTAATGATCAACTTCAAATTTGGAATAGTTTAAGATGACATTTGCCCAACTATTTTGCAAATAAGAAAGAAATAAACAAATAAATATCTTTTTTACAAAAGGGACTGAAAAAGGGTCTTAAAAATTTGAAGGGGGGCTACTAGGGCATGTGGGATATCATATAAAAGAGCGCCGTTTGCACATTCTCAATCATTTTTTCTTTTTTTTTTTAGGCCGCAAAGTTTTCGACTTATGATGAAAAATGTAAAAAAAATACCGTTCCTCCCCTTAACTCCGAAGTTTGCAAAGAGAAAAATCCTTACTAATATTATAAATGCGAAAGTCCGTTTGTTTGTTTGTTTGTTACGCCTTCATGTCTTAACTACTGAACCGATCATCATGAAATTTTACATACACGTTCTCAGGGGTATAGAGAAGGACATAAGGTACCTTTCATCCAGAAAAAAAGTATTGTTCCCGAGGGATAGCAAAAAACTCTCCACGCAGACGAAGTCGCGGGCGGCAGCTAGTCTGAAATAATTATATGTGATAGCAGTTTATATAAAGATAATAGGAAAAATAAAACGATGTCCCAATATAGCACACTTTTTTATAAATTATCAAATTTCTAAAAAAGTTAACATTATTTTCACTATCGGTCAAGAGATGGCGCTGACCTAAAACTGCAATAATAATTTTATTATTCTACTCTACAGTGCCTTTGGTCTTGGACTAGCGATAATTTAAAGGCGTGAAATACACCTAATTTTATCGAGAAAAACACCCACATGCTGGGGTTTATCCCCACTCCTGTTGGAATGGCCGCCATTTTAAATTTGACTTTTTATTTTAGATGATCCTGCGGAAAAATATTATTTTCTCCGGATTTAGAAGTTCTATAGTTAAAACAAAAATATTGTTTAAAAGCTAATAATATCGCCTATCAATTAAAATAAAAACATGTGTAATTTTTTAATTTAAATACGCCATAAAAAATGACTGAAGTAAAATTTTATAAGAAATTTGTGTGCTTTTTTTGAGTTTTTATTACATTTCTCAAAAACTAGGACATTAATGTCCATTTTTTTAGCATTATTCAAATACACAGAGATATTATCTTCAAAACGACTTTAAAATTTATTGCTCTATGTTGGATATTTCGAGAGTTATTTTTGTTTCAATTATGACCCTCACGTAACCAAAAGTTGATTATTTTCGTAAATGTACATAATTACAAGTATTTTGAACATATTTTAAATTATATTGGTAATTTTATCTGAATACAAATTTCGTCAAATGATAAAATCTAGTTTTTTTTGGAGTTTTGATTTTTTTCATTTTCCAAAATAACCATTTAGTGCTTGTAAGGGTCATATTCAAACAACAATAGCTCTCGAAATATGCAACACAGAGCAATAAATTTTGAAGTATTTTTTAAGATAATATTCCCGTGTATTCGAATAATGCAAAAAAATAATGCATTAAAGTCCTAGTTTTTGAGATATGTTAGAAAAACTAAAAAAAAGCACAGAAATTTCGTGTAAAATTTTACTTCAGTAATTTTTTATGACGTATTTAAGTTAAAAGTTTGCACATATTTTTCTTTAAATTGGTAGGTGGTATTATTAACTTTCGAACAGTATTTTTGTTATAACTGTAAGACTTCTAAATCCGGTGAAATTAATGTTTTTCGCCAGGGTTCTCTAAAATAAAAAGTCAAATTTAAAATGGCGGCCATTCCAACAGGAGTGGAGATAGACCCCAACATGTGGATGTTTTTGTTGATAAAATTAGGTGTATTTCACGCCTTTAAATTATCGCTAGTTTAAGACCAAAGGCACTGTATAGTGTATTTATTATGATGGTACGGAACCCTCGCCTCGGTGCGCGAGTCCTACTCGCTCTTGACCTGTATTATTTTATTCATTCATCTTACTCAGTTTGTGATTTTTAAACAAGTATCAATTAAAGGAAATAAATAAATATGATTAATTAATTTTGGAGGACATTTCAAATTAACTGCGTTATTTGAGGAGATAACTTAACGTCTTCAACTTTCTTGACGGAAAATTTGGTAAACGAATCGAAATGATTTGTTAATGTCAAAAGTTTGGGAAATAAGGGAATAGAAGCTATCATTTATAATAAAAGTAGGTAAACTTTGTTTTTTTTTACCTGAAGTCACTCTTCCCCACAGATTTATTTTACATGGTACAAAAACACTGATATAAATAGAAAACCTGTTATTTCTTTAATTTTTAGAAGTTGTGTCAAGGAAAATAAATTTTAGTATGAAAACATAAAACAATGATTATTTTGACTTTAACTATATGATTTTTAAATTTCAGATTTTTGCATTCAAAATGCTATTTAATACAATACTAAATAATATACTAGAAAAATTACGACTGGCACCAGATCAATTCTCAAACGGTAATCGAACCCGCGACCTTTGGATATCTGGTCCAATGCTCTGACCGCTGAGCTACCGAGTCACTAACTAAAATTGATGACTATATTATTTAGTGTTTTAGGTATTTAACAATATGGTTGACCTATCGTTTAAGAAGTTCAATTACGTCATTTGCGTTAAGATTAGGTACTATATTTACCAAGTACAGTCAACAAAACTCTGTAAACAGCCTTTTTTTAAACTGCATTATTTTTAAGACTAGGTGTTTTAGTACTTTGCTACTGATATATTTAAACGTCAAATTTGTCGATTTTGACGTCAAAAGATACTCGAGGAAAATACTGTTGATAAAAATTTCAATATTTTGCACAATATCTTTGTGTGCGTGTGGTTTGAGTGAGCGGGTAACACTTCGCTGTTTGCGTCCTTTATAAAGTCAGCAGTAACACAGCACTAGAAATGGGGCCTATTACAATAAAGTTTAAGTGATATTTCTATGTACCAATCTGCATGGTATGTGGGCCATAACCCAATAATCGGTCCTGCCCCCGTTTTATAAGTCATTCGAATGGCTATCAATGCGTCTCTTTTATTTGCTATACAGCGAGAAAGGGAGCAACTCTATAGCAATTCACAAATATAGCAAGTTTTAAGAGCTTGTTATATAGGGGCTAGTGTTGCTTATAGAGACTAGAAATACATAGTAATAGCATTTCCTCCTCATTGTTTTTACTGCCCAACGGGATAGTCACCTCACCTGATGTTAAGTGACGATAAGGCCGAAGGTGGAAACGCGCTACACCTGGAATCCTCATCACTGAGGAACTGGCTATCTTTACATCTAACTGCCGGAACACAACAATTTTTAAAGTTTTGTTATGCGTCAGACTTGGTAAGATGGTGGTAGCTAGCCAAGCAGACTTGAAATAAGCCCTACCACCAACCAGAGTACAAATTGTACCCCCCCCTGGGAATCGAACCCGGGACCCCTGCGTCTTACACGGGTGGGCGAACCGCTAGACGACAGAGGCGGTTAAAGGCCTACCCCGCTGCAGGCATGTGCTCCTACAGCGAGGATGATGCTGCTGCAAAAGGGCTGATGATGATGATGAACGCCACATCAGAACCGATAATAATTATCAAGCAGGCAAAACACCCAATCTTGTTTAGAATGTGTTGATTTTAAAAATACCGGAAATATCTGACTTGTGGGAGTCTAAGTATGAGCTCGCGCATCGAGGTTTCCGTATAAAATTTCATCTAAAAACTATAATTGTTCAGAGAAAAGCTTCTAAGAAAACGTAAGTGAGTTTGAAAGACAATCTATTTTTTATTTATGTCTATGCTCATATTGATGACTGTCGTATTTATTCTGATCTCTACCTGTGCTGATTTTGATATATGGTTTTAGGTCAAGATCAGCCGATTAGTATACATTTATTAGCAAGTGTTAAAAATGCTGCAGAAATGGCCTGTTCTGTTAATGCGTTGATTTATAAAATATTTTGTAGTTTATTTGAACTCTGAATGCTTATGAGAAAAAAGATTTTGACAGAGACGAATGCAAATCCTATATTACAAGAGTTCATTTTTTATTTTGCTGAAAAAACTCCCGAACTCTTAATTTTTACTTTATATCGGATTTCTACAATGCACAGCCAATTTGGTAATTTCTCCGCGATTTAGTTACACTACTAGATAGCATTCAACTTAATCCATTAGTGTACTCTTTAATAAAAGAATAAAAATTATCTGCACAGATATAGAGTTGAACATTATGCAAAGTAGTTGAATCCTCTTGAATTTAAATAATATTGTAACTAAGTTCAAAATATGGTGTCATTTTATGGAGTTTATGATTATTACGAAGGAGCGCGAGCCAAGACCTACATTTAGACATTTTGGTCTCAACTAAGTATTAAAAAAAGTTGGATTTTATAAGATAAAATCCATGTTTCGTCACTTATGATCTTCGAGACTCAAAAAATCTTAAGACTGGGATAGAAGAAAAAAGTTCCTTGGAAGAGCTTTCTTTGTTTTGCGGAAAATTCTGTAATTAGGGTTCCGTACCAAAATGGTAAAAAAGGAACCCTTATAGTGTGACTCAGTCTGTCTGTCTGTCTGTCTGTCTGTCACAGCTGGATATCTCGAGAATTACTAATGATATCAACTTGAAATTTGGAACAATTTAAGATGACATTTGCCCAACTATTTTGCAAATAAGAAAGAAATAAAATAAAAATATTTTTTTTACAACTGGTTCTAATATAATTATCTACTAGTTGCCGTACGAATAAACGAAGAATAAGTTCCTACTTAGTAATACAAACAGTTTGCAATGTGGAGTGGCTGAAACGTTTTTCAGTTACCAAAAGCAGCTGTGGTTAAGATTTGTAAATTAATTGTCCGCCTGTTCGCTCTTCCACCCGTCTGCCGTTTAGCCCGTTTATCCTACTTTTTTAAAGACTGTACTAAAGTAACATATTCAAATATATTTATGATTGTACGGAACCCTCGGTGTGCGAGTCCGACTCGCTCTTGACCGGTTTTATTTATAACATAGGTACCTAATATCAGTCTTTTTACATATTATTTCAGAAAAAAAATTGTCGTAGGTATTGTGTCAATTTTTGAGAAGTCAATATTAAGAATTTGTCATGAAAATAAAAGACATAGCGAATTTGCGCAGATGATTGTAGGTAAAATAATTTTCTATATTGCAGGCAATGCGCGTGTTTTCTTGATTTGGGACTCAATGGGATACGATTTCCGGATTAATTTAGTTTAAAAAGTATTCAAAGTTCATAGCGCCTGAGTGTATACCGGGATAAAACATCGATACCAGTTTGTCTATAAGCTTAGTTACTCCTAAGATACTTGTATAAAAAATAATCAATATAAATATTTAATTTTTACTATTATCAGTCGTCAGTCTGTATTCATATTTCAATGAAAAAAATCTATACCATCCATTTTTGATACTGTACTGGCATCGTGTGGCGTAGCCGGGTTACTTCTATCTGGCAGAAACTTGATACTCCGAAATTTATTTGGCAGAACACACTTGGCAGAATCTTCTTTAAACGAATATTTTTAAGGCATAAAAATTGTTTAATATAATTATTGTTTGGCAGAATGTTTACATGTCCGAATTTACAATGGCATACTATTGAGATGGCAGAATTTCATTAGGCATAAATACCTTTGGCAAAATTTTTATTCGCAGAATTTCGTTTAACGCATAACGTTTTTTTAGTCGACAATTATTTGGCATAATTTTCACATTGTATACTACGAATATGGCAGAATTTCACTGAATAATGTCATTAGGCATATTGTGATTTATAAAAAAATGCATTTTAACCATAAATTGAATTAAATATTTGTCTTAAAAAGACAATAATGATGTTGAATTTTTGTAAATGTTGTGCTACAAAGTCAACAACAGAACGAATCGCTGCAAAACCGACATGCATGCTGCTTGCTTGCATGCATGCTTGTTTGCTTGCATCCATGCTTGAATGCTTGTTTATGCTGCTTGCATGCTTGCCGGGGGGTGCAGGGGGGCTGGCCCCCCTGCTCGGGGGGGTCGGGGGGCCTGAGGCCCCCCGCTATAAAGAACTGTGAACTTTCTGCGATATGATGGTTCTACTATTTAATTATTATGGATATGAAATGTATGCCAAAAGATGATTCTGGCTTACAAAATTATGCGTTTTAAGTGTATGATAAATGAGTGTATGCCAAACGATTTTCTGCGACATGAAGTTTATGCTATTAGTTGTTATGCGTAATAAAATTATGACATAAAAAGTTCTACCATAAAGGGTAGACTCGGCGTAGCCATGTAGGCTGGTAGGGTATTTAGAACCTAACCTTCATACTTAGACAAACTAATGAGATGACTTAGAGGTCAGTTAGATCTAACACCCCCAAGGACCTGTAGCGCTATGAGCTCTATCATGAGTAGATGCAAACTGTTTCCGCTACCGTAAACTATCGGAGATACTGTTTCCAGTCAATGCAAGTAAAAGAGACAAGAAACAGTTTGCATCAATTCATGGTAAGGCCACTGTAAAGCAACAGAATTTTCAGATGAAAACGGCCTAACACTGCAATCTTCAACCCGGTAGAGATTAAAGCACCTATCCATCAACAAAAGGCAGTGGACTATACACCGTTACTTTTTAAGTATATCTAAAAATTTAATGAGGATATCAGTCCACGTTTTTGAATATGAACTTGCACGTAAAAGTTAAAAATCAATAGTTTGAAAATATCGGAAAAACACTTGATTAATCGGCAAACTCACAAAAATAGCAAGACATGTGCGTAGATTCATTCCTTTTATTATTTATGTAGGTCAACAAGATAGTCTCTTTTGATTACGCGCGTGTAATTCTATGAATGAGCTCTAAATTCATAAATCAATAATTTTGAGATAAAGCCCTATATCTTGACCAATTATTAAATATTGAAACTTTTAACTGTATATACATACTCGATTAGAATAGGGAAGAGATACACTCATTTAATTTTTAGATATACTTAAAAATTAACCTTGTAAAGATTGATAAAGATGATGATCACTCATATCATCATAATTATTATTTCGATTAAATAAAAAAAATGATTAAGGACACAATGAAATTCAATACGGTTATTATTTTCGATACTGAATTATGAACTATCGCATTACTATATTGACACTGTACAAATAAATACACGCAAAGAGTGTATTTTAGACTAAATGAGTAAGTAAATAGATTTCACAGTGAAGCTGTGTTAATCAAACGAAATTCTTGATTCTTTATATAAACAAAATAGATAAGATGTGCTTATTTGTTTTACTTACTTGTTTTTTATAAGGTCTGGTAGACTGGCCAAAACATAATTTACCAAGTCTATACAAATGTGATTAAGTAATATAATTTCAAAGCAAAAATAATTAAGTGATGATCTTATAAGTTTGTGTAATGGTTGGTGGTGCCTGGTTCACTATTTAAACTGTAGCAAACGATGCATTCATTATTTTAAAAGTGTTGTTGTGCTTAAATCCATACTTCTTCGTAATTACGTACCATAGAGTAAAATCTTAATTTTACAAGTCAAGCAAGTATTAACACTCTCTTTGAGTACGTTTAGTAAGATTCTAACAGGATGAGTACAGATAAAATCCAGAAAAATAAACGTAAACCTAAAACGTATTAGTCTCAAAATCTTGTTTGCAATCTCGGTTTATAAACTTTTTTATTTCAGGGTACGAAATCAGCATTGCAATTTATTTCACCTTGACCCACTTACATACGTTGTAAGTACATTTTTTCTTTTTTTTACTAAAACATAATAGCACTCACGCGCAAGTTTTGCCGTGCAATCGCCAGCAAACGATATCGCCACCACTATAACCGACAGAACCAAAACAAAACGTTCGCACATGATGCTGGGTAACTCCACGCGGTTCCTTAAGCGTCAACAACCACGGAGTAACTGACGACCACTCGCCCTGCGCACGAGTCGCGACTTATGTAAATTGAAACAAGTTCTTTCTCATTTTAGGTTGCATAAATTCGGCTAGCTCTTTGCCAATGTGAAGCCTGCTTTTCACGCAACGCTGCTTGCTAATCCGTTCTATCAAATGAAGGCAAAATTAATAAGTTATCAGCTTGATTCTTATGGCGACGGTTTAAATGTGAAAATTGAATGATTGGCGGGTGTTTCTATTGACGGTTTGCTAGCGAACAGTGCGTGCGATGCATCGCGTGCATATTGCGATTGTCTAAGGGCGTTAATATTGTATTGTACACTATACATTTTTGAGTAGTTTACTCATGTACTTATGTTTACTATGTTTGAATTTAATATATATTGTAACGTTGAAAAAAGTTTAGTCAGGGTACTAGTAACAATTAAGGCCTACTTTAAAAACAACTTGTATCCCAAAACGATCCTAACATTTCCAAAACCTACAGCCTAAATTTATTCTCCGATGTTTGTAAGCAGACATTTCAGTAGGTAATACCATAAATACAGCTTCATCGAATCTTAAAAATGATAATAATTTATTGTAGTATAACCGGAAATATAACTTTAAGGGCCTGTTTTACAGATTTCAGACCTCTTGTGGTTTAGTTAGAAAATGCGACAGATTTTTCCAGATTATCCGAATTCCATTGCAATTAATCGAGAACCCGTGAAGATTTGTTGAATTATTTAATTTCCACATACATTTCCTTCTAAACTTCACATAAAGAAACAGAAAAATCACACTTAAAGGTTAATTTACTCATTCCCTAGGCATTGCAAACTCGTGACACATTGCCATCATTTTTCAGCTCGGGTTTCTGCCCAATGAAAGCACATGATTTGTCTTCTCGTTATGGGCCATTATAGTCGTCTCTCTGGTTCCTTGGCGAATAAAAATACAGGAATATTATGAGAAAATCAGTTTTTCTGTTTGACATAAACGTAGCGTTATGGAATGGCAGCTTTTTATACATAGGTTCATGAGAAAATTAAAACAATATTAATGTAAAAATTTAGGTATCAATTTTGAATTTTTCGATGCCTATGCAGCTTTTCAGCCTTTAGCCACATGAAGTTCATTGTATCAGGATATCCACTGTATCAAAACATCCAATGTATCCAAACCTGCACAGTAAAGCTACCGCGGTAACGAGTTATCGCACAGAAATTGAAGAAAAGTGGATTCCTGAAAACTGAGTACACACTATCATATTTTATAATTGCATAATTAGATTGTTTTAAGCAGCATAATTATGTCTATGTATTAAATACACAAATAAATAAGCTTTTAAAATGAGCTAACTTCAGTACCTACTATCATAATGGGTGCGCCTAACCTAATAGGATATTATTAAACAGTCAGTCTGTTACTGTTATAGAAATGACAGATTATTAAAGAATATAAGATGGGTTGTAATTAGTTTATTTTTTCCTTAAAGTCCTAACGCATGTGGAAAGTAAAAATGGTCGTTGGGACACTGAAGGTTAGTGTAATGTATTAGTCGTTTATAAAAAAATACTGCTGAAATACATGTATTGTTTGATTTAGCTGGCATTAACTAGTAGTAAGCCATAAAAAGTATTTTTTTCCTAGTAAAGAAAGTTTATTTTACTGTTTTGTTATTTCTTAAGGAAATGTTGACCATTTTTATTAGATGAATGTTTGTCCATTATGCATTCTTATTCTATTCATGAAACTTAGTTGCGTTGTTCATCGTACGCCCTAGTTCCCGGCCCAAGAAAATAAATAAATATAAATGAATGCTTGTATGATTTTACTCTAATATTTGTTCTTACTCTTAAACCATTTATATATCCGTACGTAACATTGCACTCCTTGCTAGGCCCAGCTAAATAAATCGCTTTGGTGGTAAACTAGTGGTACAAATCATTTTACAGTTTCATTATTCAAAGTATTACAAGGTGAGGATCGGGAATATCCCATCAGCGAAGCGTAAAATTACGCAAAACAGAAAATTTTCATGAATCATAGCGTCTTTGCGTACTTCCATTATTGACTAATAAATATGTTCTAGAAAATAATAACTGTTACTAAAGAAAATTACATTTTAAGATAATGTTTCACTTTCTTGTTTCTCATTTTGCAATTTTATACTCGTACCGACAAGGAATTTTGCAATAATATTGGTAAATGAAATATATTTTCCAATCTAAAATATTACGGGGATAATATTGATTAGATTAATTAAATGATTCAGTCAAGCAAACTGTGCCACTGACAGTCAGTTGCAAGAAAGATCTTTAAGTTAATGCGTCATTAAAGGTATCACCGTCCTTTACTTCTTATAAAAGAAGAAAAATAAAGATCGTTCTTGCAACTGACTGTGAGTCCTCTACCGATAATGAGAGCTTGAGAGCTGTCTATCGTTGGAATTATATTTATGAAATAAAAAGCATTTAGACGGTAAAAATGGAATTGAATTGAAAATACCTTTTTTTATTTAAATAGATTATGGTAAATGAACGAACTTTATTATAATATTATCTATTTATTTATTATAATTATTATAATTTTTATAATTGTGCCAATTATATAAGAACATGTGGCGGCATCTACTTATCTTCACACCATATCCTACCATACTACAATTCCTACATCAGTGACTTCGACGTTCCCTTCACCGGTGACCCCCGACGGAGCACATCAAGCACTTTCAGCAACGCAGCGCAGCCATCACTCCCCATACCTTATCCAGCATCCGCAGCAGTCACACCGCAAGCTGGCACAGCAGCCAGCACCAGCCTTCAAAGTCCCAGCGCAGCATCATTGACGACGACATTGGACTTTGGCAACTCTCGACGGCATCATCCCGACCTGGTCTTCGCAGCCCAAGACTGGGCCCTCACTCCGGCGTGGCAGCTCTGCGCGCCTCACCAGCAGCTCGGTCCCTCCGTCACTCTCCACTGTCCTGACTCACTGTGAACACGGATCTACCTGCCGCATTGGTGGACGCGCCTTCACCCCACAACCTGTCGACTCATTGCGGTTGCACTGGGGCAACTCCTACAGCACTCTACTCTGGCACTTGCAAAGCCCTTACGCACTGACAGCTGAGCTTGGACTATCCTTGGACTATCGACCACTGGTCTCAGGGAGGGAGTGATGTGGCGGCATCCACCTATCTCCACACCATATCCTACCATATTACCATTCCTACATCAGCGACCTTGACGTTTACTTCAAACAAACACTATAATAAATAACATATACTGGTATATTTTTGTTACAACAAAAACAGCATAGCGACTTTTATCTATCATTATTCCAAACATTATTATAGTTGTTCTATCTTACGAAGATTGATGAATTAAAAGAGTTTCAAGTTATGCAAAGAGATAAGAGCATCGACGACGGTTCTCCGTAAGATAAAAGAACTATTATGTACTTTTTTTTTGCGTGTCAAATACTGTTGGTACGATATATGACTGTTTGCTAGCTTGTTGCCCTTAGTATTTAGATTTTGCAAACTATAAATGCACTCAAAACCACTCTTGAGTCATGTTAATGAATTTAGAAGGCCGTGTGCGAACAGCGTCAAACTACCACTCTCCAATGTAGCCTTGAAGAGAGTACTACTACAATGCAGTTTAGCATGACTCTATGATTGCAGATTTTGAATCTCAATCAAAATCAGCAAAATACAGGCAGGATAATATGTATGATGTAGAAAAAATATATTTTCCGTTCTTTCATTACTTGTTCATTGCATCCGAGTGTGATTTGGTTGTTTTTACTCACAGACCATACAACATGTTTTTATGGAAGAAAGTGCGATTACAAACTCGGGTGTATTGAGTCCTCGGCTTCCCTTGTTAGTAATCGCTCGCTTTCTCCCCTCGATGTACAATGTTACTATTCTTGTATCAGTCTTAAAAAGCCTCGCTAAGCTGTGGCTGTATTAAAATTATTTGAAAGACGTTAATCCACGTCGACTTTGAAAAATCAAAAACCTTGGTGGAGCGGCTGATAATATGATGATGATGATCTAAACCTGCGACCAATAAAGCTCAGTTGCTCAACTCATGATGGTCGGACTTATACACACTTTTTCGGGTTTCATTTTATTAGAATAAAATAAAAAGGTATTAAATGCGTTTTTTAAACGTCCGAAAAGGCAGGTGTTTAAACACTTTTGATTTTTAATTAAAAACGCATTTCATACCTGTGATTTTAATCTAAGGTCACACTCATGTTACCTCAGGTTTTTTCGACCCTGAATCCATAGGCAATTTTTCCGTTAATCTGGAATTATGTGATTGGCTAGAAGTAGGGTACAAGTAACAGAACAAGTAACAGAAAGACCAAAACTTCTTTGTTATCATTAAAAAAAAGTAAATGCGATCCTGAGAAAAAAATATTGACAGACAAATGGAAAATCAATCTATTTCATATAAAATCTGGAACTCAAATAACACTTTAAGTCGAACAAAAAAAACCCTCAAAATTTCTAATGCATTTTTTATAGTAACGGCATTATTTTAATGGTTACAATACTATTTCATTTCAATACTAGGTCCTTATACAGCTCGACCAGTTTATGTGAAGGACACGGTATTTACATTATTCGATCCAACGAGTAACATAAATGCATTTTGTGCACCAGAAAACGGTGCCTTTGCAACGAAGTTGCACCGGCCCTAAGAATATTAGAAAAGCTAAATAGGTATTTTTACACGACTGCCTAAAGCAAAAAGAGTGTATATGTGTTCAGGGTTCATGTATATTTGTGAGTATGTGAGTATGTGAGTTTCTTTATTCCACCATAACTTCCAAATGGCTCAACGGATTCGGATGTATGGGGTATTGTTAGAATCCTTACATCATTCCGAGTGACACTGGCTATATTTTTTTAAAGTTAATATGGCGACTGCATGACGCCATTTTCAATAGTGAAAAAAAAATTCTTCAATTATTACAATATGGACTTCAAATGAAAGGCCTTAATAAGCACATTTCAAAAATATATGATTTGTAACTAAAATGTGTGAAAAAAAAAAAAAAAAAAAACACGACTGCCCTGCTAAAAACAAACTAAAAAGTTAAATAACAAGTGTCTTTGCAGTCGGGGGACTTCTTCGATTAAAAATTGTTCCTCAAAACGGTCCCCCGACTGCAATGACACTTGTTATTTAACTTTTTAGTTTGTTTTTAATTCTTTAGTCTCATACTTTGAAAAATTACGTGACCGAGTTGTGCATCAGTTTTAATCCTCTTTCATCAATGAATCAAATCACAAAAAAATATTAAGAATCTACTCAGTAACACGAACTCACACATTTTTATCGGTGTTAAGTCACAGTGAAACAATTTTTTTTTATTTATTTAAGTAGTGAATATTGTTAGCACAGCATTTACACATAATATAATATTAACAGTAACAAATGATGTTGTAACAATGTTCACAATCAATAGAGGAATAATATTTTGAAAATTATCATTACTTAGTCAAAGCCGATTCATTTAAGTAAATAATCATAGTGTACGTAAGAGTCTAAATATTTTAACCTTCGATGATGATGCGGTTTTCATAATCTAGATCAAATTAAAGGTTACATTGCGTAAGAGAAGGTTATAATTGCAACATTTTTCAATGTAGCGAATTTTTATTAGGCTCAAAATAAGGGTCATTTTTCATTTTGCCAAACTTTTAACAGGACAAAGGAACGTAAAAAGCCGATAAACAAGATTGATGGATGTTTTTTTAATAAATATAAAAAAAATCTCTCCCATAAACATGCCTGTGTGTTTAGGCGAAGCAAATTTATTTTACGAAAACAATGCTAAAATGCGTTACAATAATAATCACATTATTATGATGTCGTATAGCTTTAAACAAAATTTTCCATTATTTTCCCAAGCTTAGCAGCCTCCCAAAACCTAATATTAAATTGAAGGTTGTTGACCGATTGGTCAATGAATGAAGTCATTGAAACAAGATAAAGTTCATTTATCAGTTCAATAGCTGTGTATTTATTTAATATTAATTGAAACGGTGGCACACAGACATAGTCACTACTGATAACGAAATAAAAACATCGCTATTTGACACGACATGTGCCAATTTGCTAAAACGTCAATGCACTCGTAAAAAATATCAATACGCTAATCAAAAAAAGACAAAACATTGTTTGTCTTTGCGATTAGATTTCGCCTATTGTAATTAATTATATGTATCTCAAGAAGGAAATAAAAAGCAATTTTCTTAGCTAAGTTTTAATAGGATTTTTTAAACGTAGAAAATTTCAGGAAAATACGGAAATAGTTGGAAAGAAATATGTGTTTTTCTCATGCATCAATATGTAGGTAATACATTCATAGACTTATTATATTACTATACAATATAGTTATACCATAGTTATACTATGTAATTAAAATGTTGCTTTAGAAAATTGTTGTTTAAATTTTAAAAACGTCGTCTTCGAACCGGACTCAAGTAAAATAGGAAAGCAATTATTTCCTTTAATTACGGTGCAGACTTTATTAGTGTTAAATTGCAGCGACAATCCTCACGGAAACAATTATTTCCAGACTCTTACAAGCACCGAACCGATCTCGGCAATTTATGGCTTGTTATTAATTAACATGAAAATGTTCAGTCTGTCTAAAAGAATAACGTTTGCCGTTGAATTTAATTCGCGAGTTTAATGCTGAAACATAATCCCCTTGCAATTTTAATTTTCTCTATCCTTTACCTCCATTCAATAAGCGAACACAGTTACGTGGCGAAATAACCGACCATTTTATTGTGGTCTACGGCAAACTAGGAACGAGTATCGGAATATAGAAGCGGCAGGATAGTTGAAGGCTCTTTCTAAATTGGTTATCTATCCAGGTGATTTTCTGCATTGAACAATATAAGCCACGAACGTTCAATATTTCGTCGTTGAATACTAAACGCTGCTTTACACACTTCGACAGTAGTGGATTTCAAGTCTAAACGTTAACAACTTTATATATAAAATAAATTGTAACAATCCACAGTAAGCGTGAACTATGTAGATTCTACATTGTAGAATATAATCACATCAAATTGTCAAGCGGTGAGCTTGATTGTGGATTCATTATGTAATGGTTTAATGCAACACACTGATTTTGAATTAAGTCCCGTGGTTAACTAATCAGCCAGCCAGGAAAAGGTAGCTAATTAAACACAAAATAATCCTGTATCTAATAAGTCAATTAAGCATTGACCGCTATGGAGCAGCAATTGCGTCATTCAGTATTTTAGGTTTTGGAATCGCAATGACTGCTGTTGAAATTTTATTTCTGTTTTTCGGGCCAAGAAACAAAACATTTTAGTACCATGTCGTACCAATTATAGCATTCCCTATTATACGCTTCCCACTTACCGAGCAAGCTTTACAGTTAGTTTAACAATGCACTAAATTGTTCAACTACTTCTGAGCCCGTCTACACCATTGCCATGCTATATAAATATAAGCACTGGCAAACATTCGACGGCGATACCAGTTTTTCGACACTTTAAGGGATATGGAAAGAGCGTTAGCTTTTTAAAAATAGACTATTATCTCACTACTCCACTTTTATGATCTAGATACGTGATTGGACGTCAATAGCTTCAGAATATGTCTGGTTTTGTGACTAAATATTCAAGGAATGAAATAATATTTTCTTGTATAAAACCAAATAGAAAATTAACCAATTTATAAAAAAAATACAATGATATTTTTAATATATCTCAAATGAAATAAAACACTTTTTAACGGATACTAGGGCGGTTTTATTGAAAGTACTTTGGTATTTAGTTGGTATTTGGTATACAATAAAACCGCGCTAGTATCCGTTAAAAAGTGTTTTATTTCGTGTCTAGTGAGCGCGTAAGTTTGAGAAGTGAATATTTCAAATGTTTCAGACTGAAACTTGAATAAATAATATATTTCAAATATTAAGATATTTTAGCTCATTAATTCGATATAAATTACGTTTGGTTTTTATTATTTTACATTCTTATATTTATGTTAGATATCAGTTGTAATAATAAAGTACAACTTTGCTATTATAACGAAAAACTAACAAAGTGCGATTGTGCTTTTGGTTCATTTGTGTCTATTTGGCAACTTAACTTTACACTTTTAATGCACCCATTGTTACTATACTTTTTAAATATAATATATTTAAAAAGTATAGTAACAATATACTTAAAGTAACACCCAGACGCGTCATAGAAATTAAAATTCATCATTTCAATTTCTGCCCGGCCGGGAATCGAACCCGGGACCTCTGCGTGGTAGACCAACATGTTGACCACTGCACCACTCAGGTTGAACAATGGGGAAGGGAACTGTCAAAATGGCACTGCGTACTCTTGTTCCACGAGAGCTATGAAAACAAAGTACTTTTGCTTAAAAAATGATTTTTTAGCTTTGTAATGATTAAATTCTTTGTAATAGGCTTTAAAAATGTTGGCACTTACAAATTTCCGAAAAATCTGGATATAGAAAAAATTGATAAATTCTGTAAGAATAAAAACATCTTAATTTGGCTTTCAATTCCAGCATTTGCATGGTAGAATAGTCTTTTATATTAATTTTGGGTCATTAGGTCTTTTTCGGTAAAAAAATACCACAAAATAAATACCAATTTTCCCATAGATTTGTTCTGAACGTCTACTGTCTTAGTAACAAGCGTACGCAGCGAGATCTACAATTATACTTCAGATTCGTCCTCGATATTAGTATATTAACACATGTAGTACCGCTTGCATGTATCACCACTTAGCACGTTATTTTAAAGCAATAACCTAAAAAACCTAAAAAGAGAAGGTTTTTGACTTAAAATTGACAGATATTTTGACATTTCCGGTCCAAGTTCGCCCTGTCACTGCTACACGCCAACCACTCCATTCGCTTTTCGTGCTTCGCCACGGACGCACGTATACAGTCTCAAAGTGAGACTTCTTTAAAATTATATTTTTACAGTGAAAATTAAATTATAGATAAGCATTTACTTCGTGAAGAAAGGAAAAAGTTTTCAAGACGGAAGAGGACAAGAAGTAGAAGTCAAGACGGAGGAACACTTTTAGATGCCGTTTACTTGGTTAAACAGCATAATTGTCTGCTATTTATCTGATGCGAACTTACCATACTGGGTACTTTCTGTCAGTTTTTTATTTATCTGATGCGAACTTACCATACTGGGTACTTTCTGTCAGTTTATTTATTTCTCTGATGCGAATTTACCATACTGGGTACTTTCTGTCAAAGCATTGTGTTTAAGACACAATTAAATATCTATTGCACTCGAGATAGTCATACTGGACTATTTCACCGCATAGATACGTCAAACAACGCTACTGCAGCAACTCAAAGTGCCGTTGACGACGCGACATTGTAAAAAAGCAGACTACCCTCAAAGGTTGCCACGTTGTTGGAACCGCTGCCAAGCACCAATCGGGTGACTCCGTCGTCCGCTGAATCGCCGCCATCCACCTTCCAGGCAGGCGGCCGCTGTGCTGGAGCTGCAAGAGCAGCTCTGACAACAGCGTTGCTCATCAGGTATGAATTTTGATATCATGATATCCTTGGTGTTGAGTTAATCTCAACGGTATTATAGTGTACCATCGGTACTAAGATAAATTTATAGTTTACAAAACTGACAGAGTTAGCTATAAATGCTAAAACTTAATAACTTAATGGAACCAGATATTGAGTTATATAGCAAATAGCTCATACCTGATACTTCACACACCTATTATGTGAAATAGCTTAGCTGCTGAAATAGCTAGCTGCTGGCATGCAGATAGAAATTTCAACTAAAAATGGAATAACAGAATCCTTACATTTTATTACCTATAAATGAATCATAATTGCAATGCAATTATCATACTAATATTATAAATGTGAAAGTTTGTGGGTTTGGATGTTTTTTCCTCAATCACCCCAAAACTACTGAACGGATTTGGTTGAAATTTGGCACATATATGGTAAGTAGCCTAGATTAAAACGTAGAATGCTTTTAATCCTGATATTCCCACGGGAATGGGAACCACACGGGTGAAAACCCAGGTGGCCGCTAGTAAATCATAAATGCAATTTATGTTTGTTGGAATACAGTAAAAAATTTAATCATTTGCCTTAACTAGGAAACCTTGTATTTCAGGCGGGTAGACCTAACATGTTGAACTTGTTCATCACTAACTATTTAGTATGTTTCTTTCTAAGCTATGGCCTTGTACAAATTATCTCTATTACTTTTCAAATTTAATTTGTGTGAGTGTGTACAAAATAATGTTTCTGATGTGGGAAAATTATTAGCTACAAGTGTCAGTGAAGTTTTAGGCAGCTTTCCAATACAAAACTATATACACCTTTTTGTGACAGTATTTCGATTTTTTATACATAATGTGGGGCATTACGACATTCAATTATACCGTACACGATCAACTCTAGTGTAGCTGAGGCTGCTCACTTAAAAGGCCACCGACAGTTCAGTCGAATATGAATGATGCATTGGCCACAGGCTTGATGTGAACGATATCCATCAACAAAAAAAAAACTGTAAGTAAATCGGGCGCAGTACTCAATAAAACAATTTTAAAACTGATTTATATATTTATTTGTCTTAAAAACGACAACAAAAGACGTAGGCAGGTATGTCACATGCTTCATCTCCGACGGCAAGCGAACAGCGAGACGCGGCGAGGAAGCCCCATCAGCTATTTGTTTCGTCAGTCACAGCAGACTCGCAGACGGGCATTACGGCCCATCCAAATAGTTGCCGATGATGCATCATCAATTTTTGCCTTCAATCATCATACGTGAGGTAAGGACACCCGTTAAGATAATGTATTCGTGAGGGTGCGTGCTGGTGTGACATCTGTCTGTATTCAGCGAATACAGGCAGTAGTCACCGACTACAGGCGCAAAGGTCCACTTAATCGTTTGCGCCGGTAATCGTCTGTGTGAATATACCATGTGAATAATATATATATATATATATATAATAGAAAAATATAATAATAATCTGGGTGACCTGTGTAGCTGTGTAGCTATATATATATATATATACTATAGTACATCATCTCCAGTCGAGCAGAATGCATAACAGTTATAATACCAAATAATAGTTTTGTTACAATTTGTTGAAGGTTCAACAAAAGGTTACATGTGTAAAAAAAAAAAAAAAATAACAGGTCATATCAGATTTAGTTAAAAACTGTTTAAAATTTAATTTAGCTTTTATAAAAAATTACGTACTCTAAGTACTTAAAAATAATTTTATCACGATTAAAAATGTTACTTATTGTTTTTAAAAACACAGTCTAGACATCCCATCACCTTTATGGTTTTAATATTGATAAGGAAAGTGATAGGAATATACGAATTTAAAATCATAAATTTTGGGCATTTTAGTGCCCATATTTTTGTTACAAAACTACCGCCGCCGGCTATAAAGTTTTTTAAATAGCATGATTTCCCTGTTATTGGACAATATTTACTATTTATAAGGGTCTCAGAACATTTTTTAAAGAAATGAAGTTCATCTTTTCATATACATTTTTTTTTATATACCGCTACCGTCGCAACTTTCCATTATATTACAATTATGATCTTTACAAGACAAACGTTCACTAAACTGCAGAAATCACTTAGTTGAATGTCATCGATACTTACACAGAATTCCGCGTAAGTCTAATTAGAGACGACATATTTTCTTTTGGGCCTTTCAACAACGGTGTGGACTAGGAGACACTAGTGGTCACATCAGGAATCACAAATTGCAAAATATTTGCATATCAATTATCTAGAACATGCAGTTCAATATGCTTTCATTGCAATTTTTCTTATTGTATTCAGATGGGGTGTTAAGTATTCTAGATATTATTATTCTGATGCTAAATAGAAATTACTCAATTCATAAATTCAAAAACTCATCACCAGATTTGTTTTTTTTTCCAGATTGAGATTGTGTAAATTCAAATGCAATGCAAGTCGAATTAAGCAGTGGAGATAAAATGCAGTAGAATTTTTTTTTCTCTATTTCTAGCATTTGATTCCAAAAATATTTATTTTCTAATTTGAGATTTTAGCATTCACAATGCTATTTTGGTTTAGTATTGTACAAAGACTATTCTGACACTAAGATACCTATTATTTTAATTCTTTTCAACCAGTTTTTTAAACGAAGGTGTAACGATTGTGCCATCATAATCGTCACAATCTTGAGCCTCGGTTTGGCACCTCTTATTCACATGTAAGGTACTTCTTCGTATATCTTATTCTAATATAAAGTATTAACATTCTATAATTTTTAATTTTAGGGACGGAAATTAATCGCACAAATAAATTGGTTTTCATAACATTATCAAAGTGGTATTATTTTACAGGTATATTATTTATGTTATTATTGAAGCTGCTGTCTGTTAATACTATCAGGAAGTACAGAGTTTGGTAACAGAAATGGTTCGATTATTTAACAAATACTAATATAGACATAAAAATCATGTTTTTTTCTTACAGATGTGTATAACACAATTATCAGTATTACATAATATTGCGTTCATTATTATATGGACAAAATTGAGCTAATCTCGAGGTTTGGTAAAGAATTTAACTAAGTACGCCTTTGCGTAGACTTCATTGTACAAATACAATGGATATCTTAGATTACTTAAGACATTTTATTACATATTTCCCAATTTTATTCTTTTTTCATCATTTTTATCTTAAAAGTTTAACTTTGATTACCTTGCCTATTGCAAAAATAATGCAAACAATACAAAAAAAAAAAAACAAGAATGGATCATACATATTTATATTAAATAAACAGTTCATAATCATATATCGTCTTATTTAGAAAGAAATTAAATTCTATATGTAATAGATTTCTGAAATGAAACATTTAATGAAATGAGGTAGACTTGTGTTGTGTCCAACCAGTTTTAGTACTCGACGTATGCCGATACCTTTATAGCCCTAACAAAAAATGTTACTATAGATGTTCCAGGTAACACGGCGAAATGGTCAATGACTCCGCTATATTTGCAAAATACTAAAACATATTATCACCGATAATCAAACTGAGTTTTCCAAACCAACCTTGTATATTTTATATGTATATATGTGCGTGTATATATATATATATTGTACCAGCCATCTATAGGTACCGTTTTCAGTATATGTAATCATGTAAAACGTTCAGAATTATGTTAAATGGTATTTTTTTCTTTTTTAAAAAGACTAATACGCAAGAAATGATATTTCCATTTTCTTATTATAATGCTTTTAACATCTACATGTGTTAATATACTAATATCGAGGACGAATCTGAAGTATAATTAATGATTAAACGAACTTACCTGTAAGTGAAGTTCTATCATAATTATACGAAGGATTCGTCCGAAGATATTAGTATAGAATCCCACCCTCCCTACTCATTATTGTAAATTACAATAACTGTTTACCCACTGAAGAAAATGAGGAAATATCATAGGATTTGGACTTTAAACTAAATGAAGTGGTTGGCGTGTAGCAGTGACAGGGCGAACTTGGACCGGAAATGTCAAAATATCTGTCAATTTTAAGTCAAAAACCTTCTCTTTTTAGGTTTTTTAGGTTATTGCTTTAAAATAACGTGCTAAGTGGTGATACATGCAAGCGGTACTACATGTGTTAATATACTAATATCTTCGGACGAATCCTTCGTATAATTATGATAGAACTTCACTTACAGGTAAGTTCGTTTAATCATTAATTAGCTTTGCATTGCCAACCCCATTAATCAATCATTTTAAAATGACAATCGACAGTTAATTAGCAGTGTGTCATCGAAGATCCTCGAAATCTGTTTGTGAAAATTAATTATTGTCATGCATTGGTAACGTACATTCACAAGCAATGTTTAAACTCTAAAGAACTACCTATAATAACATATCAATAGTCAGTTATACGTAGCTGGTATGGTAAATGTAATGTGGTGGGTGTGACACGGTTACATGTACCACTAATAATTAGAACTATTGTCACACTATATTATAAACTACACTATATATAAATATGTACTTACACATATTACTTAACTTTTACTATCAGGGACCAAATCTGAAATCGCGAAAAAAAAAACTGATGTTTCATATAAAAATTAATAACGAAAATATCAAAATGTGTAAAACAGCAGATTTATTTGGCGATTTCAGAGTTGGTCCTATAGTGAAAGTTGTTCAGTTTAATGGTCCCTATCTACCATATTCGGCATTAGGAGTTTTTTTTGTAACACTTTGTATATCTCGCGAATTATTACAATTTATCGTAATATTATTATGTCGATAAATAGTAATATGTATGGCGAAAATTTATGCGGTAAATTCGAAATGGTATTCCCAGTTCACAATATTAAAAGTGCAATAAAAATTTTGAACTTTGAACTTGGTGACTTTAGAAGATGATATTGTACGTTTTGAAGAAGCTAATCTGTTAGCCATTATTATGTTCGGAGAAAAGTACTAGAAATGAACTTTAACGATCCCATAAAATACTTGAGGTATCCGAAATGGTCGGAAAGAGAACAAATACTTCTTCAATGTCTTTATCACATTTACAGTTTGCTGGACTTTAAAAATTACATTGAATGTGCTGAAACGAAAATCCAATAGATTGCCACACTATATCTTGTGTCATTTAGGTTGCCTTATTTTAGGTCATATTAAAGTAATAGATATTTCGATGCCATGAAAACTGGTCTAAAAACAGATAAAATACCCTTTTGCATAAAATAAAAAAATAGGTACATAATTGACAACATTTTAAAATCGTTGTCTTGTGTTCTTATTTGTATTTAGAAATTACTGATGAAAACAAGAGACACGTATTTTTATCTTTTCCAAAATTTATATTTTTTGTCATCATAATATTAATTTGAAACCTTACTCATTCTAAAAGAGCGTAAGTACAGTTTAAATTTAAAGGATTTCTGGCGGATTTTCTTTTGCCCTTATGGATAAAAAAATACCATGGAAATAGTACTATAAACCGGAATGAGCGCTTCGCCCCAAAACGAGCCGACAGAGAGGTCAAGTAGATGTATGTGTCCTTTTCTTCATTAGGGTGACCAAACCGTATGGTTGGCCGGAGACATACATAATACTTTAAACTGTTTAATATAAACTTAAATACCTAGGTAGTTCTTTATTTATAATTAACACTTTTTACCGCGTTTTTATTAGGTTGCTTGCTCTTTTGTTTGTTTGAACACAAATTTTGCAAACGATTTTATACTGAATTCCCGATGAGCTAGAGACTTGAAACTTTGAACACAGGTCAGAAATGGAAGGAAATGCAATACAATGCCGTCAAAACTAGTTTTGTCCGTCAGCTACCGGCAAACCTAGTTCTGACCTACAGCTACCGGTTAAACTAGTTTTGTCCAACAGCTACCGTCAAAACTAGTTTTCTGCAATAGCTACAGGCAAAACTAGTTTTGTCCAACCGCTGCCGTCAAAACTAGTTTTGTCCATCAGCTACCGGCAAACCTAGTTCTGACCTACAGCTACCGGCTAAACTAGTTTTGTCCAACAGCTACAGGCAAACCTAGTTTTGACAAACAGCTACCGGCAAAACTGTTTTTGACCAAGTGCACTATTGCACCCTGTTTTGACTAGCAGATTCCGCCAAACCTAGCTTTGGCCAAAATCGGCAAACTTAGTTTTGACTCACGTCTACCGGCAAAACTAGTTTTGCCCATCAGCTACCGGCAAACCTAGTTCTGACCTACAGCTACCAGTTAAACTAGTTTTGTCCAACAGCTACCGGCAAAACTAGTTTTGTGCAATAGCTACAGGCAAAACTAGTTTTGTCCAACCGCTGCCGTCAAAACTAGTTTTGTCCATCAGCTACGGGCAAACCTAGTTCTGACCTACAGCTACCGGCAAAACTAGTTTTGTCCAACAGCTACAGGCAAAACTAGTTTTGTGCAATAACTACAGGCAAAACTAGTTTTGTCCAACCGATGCCGTCAAAACTAGTTTTGTCGATGGACAAAACTAGTTTTGCCGGAAGTTTTAAGTTTGCCGGAAGCTGATGAGCTTCCGGCAAACTTAGTTTAACCTACAGCTACTGGCAAAACTAGTTTTGTCCAACAGCTGCCGTCAAAACTAGTTTTGTCCATCAGCTACCGGCAAACCTAGTTCTGATCTACAGCTACAGGCAAAACTAGTTTTGTCCAACTGCTGCCGTCAAAACTAGTTTTGTCGATGGACAAAACTAGTTTTGCCGGAAGTTTTAAGTTTGCCGGAAGCTGATGAGCTTCCGGAAAACTTAGTTTAACCTAAAGCTACCGGCAAAACTAGTTTTGTCCAACAGCTACCGGCAAAACTAGTTTTGTGCAATAGCTACAGGCAAAACTAGTTTTGTCCAACCGCTGCCGTCAAAACTAGTTTTGTGCAATAGCTACAGGCAAAACTAGTTTATCCAACCGCTGCCGTCAAATCTAGTTTTGTCCATCAGCTACCGGCAAACCTAGTTCTGACCTACAGCTACCGGCAAAACTAGTTTTGTCCAACAGCTACCGGCAAAACTAGTTTTGTCCAACAACTACGGCAAAACTAGTTTTGACCAACCGCTGCCGTCAAAACTAGTTTTGTCCAGCTGCTGCCGTCAAAACTAGTTTTGTCGATGGACAAAACTAGTTTTGCCGGAAGTTTTAAGTTTGCCGGAAGCTGATGAGCTTCCGGAAAACTTAGTTTAACCTAAAGCTACCGGCAAAACTAGTTTTGTCCAACAGCTACCGGCAAAACTAGTTTTGTGCAATAGCTACAGGCAAAACTAGTTTTGTCCAACCGCTGCCGTCAAAACTAGTTTTGTGCAATAGCTACAGGCAAAACTAGTTTATCCAACCGCTGCCGTCAAAACTAGTTTTGTCCATCAGCTACCGGCAAACCTAGTTCTGACCTACAGCTACCGGCAAAACTAGTTTTGTCCAACAGCTACCGGCAAAACTAGTTTTGTCCTACAACTACCGGCAAAACTAGTTTTGACCAACCGCTGCCGTCAAAACTAGTTTTGTCCAACAGCTACAGGCAAAACTAGTTTTGTCCAACAGCTGCCGTCAAAACTAGTTTTGTCCAACAGCTAACGGCAAAACTAGTCTTGTCCAACAGCTACCGGCAAAACTAGTTTTGTGCAATAGCTACAGGCAAAACTAGTTTTGTCCAACCGCTGCCGTCAAAACTAGTTTTGTCCGTCAGCTACGGCCAAACCTAGTTCTGACCTACAGGTACCGGCAAAACTAGTTTTGTGCAAAAGCTACAGGCAATACTAGTTTTGTCCAACCGCTGCCGTCAAAACTAATTTTGCCCATCAGCTACCGGCAAACCTAGTTCTGACCTACAGCTACCGGCAAAACTCGTTTTGTCTAGCAGCTACCGGAAAAACTAGTTTTGTCCAACAGCTACCGGCAAAACTAGTTTTGTCTAGCAGCTACCGGCAAAACTAGTTTTGTCCACCAGCTTCCGGCAAACTTAGTTTAATCTAAAGCTACCGGCAAAACTAGTTTTGTCCAACAGCTACCGGCTACACCTAGTTTTGTCCAACAGCTGCCGTCAAAACTAGTTTTGTCCATCAGCTACCGGCAAACCTAGTTCTGATCTACAGCTACAGGCAAAACTAGTTTTGTCCAACTGCTGCCGTCAAAACTAGTTTTGTCGATGGACAAAACTAGTTTTGCCGGAAGTTTTAAGTTTGCCGGAAGCTGATGAGCTTCCGGAAAACTTAGTTTAACCTAAAGCTACCGGCAAAACTAGTTTTGTCCAACAGCTACCGGCAAAACTAGTTTTGTGCAATAGCTACAGGCAAAACTAGTTTTGTCCAACCGCTGCCGTCAAAACTAGTTTTGTGCAATAGCTACAGGCAAAACTAGTTTATCCAACCGCTGCCGTCAAAACTAGTTTTGTCCATCAGCTACCGGCAAACCTAGTTCTGACCTACAGCTACCGGCAAAACTAGTTTTGTCCAACAGCTACCGGCAAAACTAGTTTTGTCCAACAACTACGGCAAAACTAGTTTTGACCAACCGCTGCCGTCAAAACTAGTTTTGTCCAGCTGCTGCCGTCAAAACTAGTTTTGTCGATGGACAAAACTAGTTTTGCCGGAAGTTTTAAGTTTGCCGGAAGCTGATGAGCTTCCGGAAAACTTAGTTTAACCTAAAGCTACCGGCAAAACTAGTTTTGTCCAACAGCTACCGGCAAAACTAGTTTTGTGCAATAGCTACAGGCAAAACTAGTTTTGTCCAACCGCTGCCGTCAAAACTAGTTTTGTGCAATAGCTACAGGCAAAACTAGTTTATCCAACCGCTGCCGTCAAAACTAGTTTTGTCCATCAGCTACCGGCAAACCTAGTTCTGACCTACAGCTACCGGCAAAACTAGTTTTGTCCAACAGCTACCGGCAAAACTAGTTTTGTCCTACAACTACCGGCAAAACTAGTTTTGACCAACCGCTGCCGTCAAAACTAGTTTTGTCCAACAGCTACAGGCAAAACTAGTTTTGTCCAACAGCTGCCGTCAAAACTAGTTTTGTCCAACAGCTAACGGCAAAACTAGTCTTGTCCAACAGCTACCGGCAAAACTAGTTTTGTGCAATAGCTACAGGCAAAACTAGTTTTGTCCAACCGCTGCCGTCAAAACTAGTTTTGTCCGTCAGCTACGGCCAAACCTAGTTCTGACCTACAGGTACCGGCAAAACTAGTTTTGTGCAAAAGCTACAGGCAATACTAGTTTTGTCCAACCGCTGCCGTCAAAACTAATTTTGCCCATCAGCTACCGGCAAACCTAGTTCTGACCTACAGCTACCGGCAAAACTCGTTTTGTCTAGCAGCTACCGGAAAAACTAGTTTTGTCCAACAGCTACCGGCAAAACTAGTTTTGTCTAGCAGCTACCGGCAAAACTAGTTTTGTCCACCAGCTTCCGGCAAACTTAGTTTAATCTAAAGCTACCGGCAAAACTAGTTTTGTCCAACAGCTACCGGCTACACCTAGTTTTGTCCAACAGCTTTCGACAAACCGAAATTAATAATAATAATCAAATTCATGTTTGTGCGCCTATTTCGATGAAACTCGGTTTCTGGTACTATTTCAACATGAAAATAACAACGCAATGTTGAAAATTTAAAAAATCCAAGATGGCGGCCTACTTTTTTGTTTTTGGGCCGATTTCGATGAAACTCGGTTTTGGAACTATTTTGACAAGAAAATAACAACGCAATTTTTAAAAAACTAAAAATCCAAGATGGCGGCCAACTTTTTTGTTTATGGGCCGATTTCGATGAAACTCGGTTTTCGGTACTATTTTGACAAGAAAATAACAACGCAATTTTGAAAATTAAAAAATCCAAGATGGCGGCCAACTTTTTTGTTTTTGGGCCGATTTCAATAAAACTCGGTTTTTGGAACTATTTTGACAAGAAAATAACAACGCAATTTAAAAAAAACTAAAAATCCAAGATGGCGGCCAACTTTTTTGTTTTTGGGCCGATTTTGATGGAACTCGGTTTTTGGAACTATTTTGACAAGAAAATAACAACGCAATTAAAAAAAAACTAAAAATTCAAGATGGCGGCCAACTTTTTTGTTTTAGGGCCGATTTTGATGAAACTCTGTTTTTGGTACGATTTTGACAAGAAAATAACAACGCAATGTTGAAAACTTACAAAATTCAAGATGGTGGCCAACTTTTTTGTTCTTGGGCCGATTTCAAAAACAAATTAGCAGCCATTTTGATCTTTTTTTATTTTTCCATCAGTTTACATTGAGTTGTTTTTTCTTGTCAAAATAGTACCAAAAACCGAGTTTCATCGAAATCGGCCCAAAAAACAAAAAAGTTGGCTGCCGCCTAAAATTTTTAGTATTTTAAAAAATTGCGTTGTTATTATTTTGTCAAAATATTACCAAAAACCGAGTTTCATCGAAATCGGCCCAAAAACAAAAAAGTTGGCTGCCATCTTGGATTTTTATTTTTTTTAATATTGTGTTATTATTTTCTTGTCAAATTAGTCCTAAAACCGAGTCAAAACTAGTTTTGTGCAATAGCTACAGGCAAAACTAGTTTATCCAACCGCTGCCGTCAAAACTAGTTTTGTCCATCAGCTACCGGCAAACCTAGTTCTGACTAACAGCTACCGGCAAAACTAGTTTTGTCCAACAGCTACCGGCAAAACTAGTTTTGTTCAACAACTACCGGCAAAACTAGTTTTGACCAACCACTGACGTCAAAACTAGTTTTGTCCAACAGCTACAGGCAAAACTATTTTTGTCCAACAGCTGCCGTCAAAACTAGTTTTGTCCATCAGCTACCGGCAAAACTAGTTTAGTCCAACAACTACCGGCAAAACTAGTTTTGACCAACCGCTGCCGTCAAAACTAGTTTTGTCCAACAGCTACAGGCAAAACTAGTTTTGTCCAACCGCTGCCGTCAAAACTACTTTTGTCCATCAGCTACCGGCAAAACTAGTTTTGTCCAACAGCTAACGGCAAAACTAGTCTTGTCCAACAGCTAACGGCAAAACTAGTTTTGTGCAATAGCTACAGGCAAAACTAGTTTTGTCCAACCGCTGCCGTCAAAACTAGTTTTGTCCGTCAGCTACGGGCAAACCTAGTTCTGACCTACAGGTACCGGCAAAACTAGTTTTGTGCAAAAGCTACAGGCAATACTAGTTTTGTCCAACCGCTGCCGTCAAAACTAATTTTGCCCATCAGCTACCGGCAAACCTAGTTCTGACCTACAGCTACCGGCAAAACTCGTTTTGTCTAGCAGCTACCGGAAAAACTAGTTTTGTCCAACAGCTACCGGCAAAACTAGTTTTGTCTAGCAGCTACCGGCAAAACTAGTTTTGTCCACCAGCTTCCGGCAAGCTTAGTTTAATCTAAAGCTACCGGCAAAACTAGTTTTGTCCAACAGCTACCGGCTACACCTAGTTTTGTCCAACAGCTTTCGACAAACCGAAATTAATAATAATAATCAAATTCATGTTTGTGCGCCTATTTCGATGAAACTCGGTTTCTGGTACTATTTCAACATGAAAATAACAACGCAATGTTGAAAATTTTAAAAATCCAAGATGGCGGCCTACTTTTTTGTTTTTGGGCCGATTTCGATGAAACTCGGTTTTTGGAACTATTTTGACAAGAAAATAACAACGCAATTTTTAAAAAAATAAAAATCCAAGATGGCGGCCAACTTTTTTGTTTATGGGCCGATTTCGATGAAACTCGGTTTTCGGTACTATTTTGACAAGAAAATAACAACGCAATTTTGAAAATTAAAAAATCCAAGATGGCGGCCAACTTTTTTGTTTTTGGGCCGATTTCAATAAAACTCGGTTTTTGGAACTATTTTGACAAGAAAATAACAACGCAATTTAAAAAAAACTAAAAATCCAAGATGGCGGCCAACTTTTTTGTTTTTGGGCCGATTTTGATGGAACTCGGTTTTTGGAACTATTTTGACAAGAAAATAACAACGCAATTTAAAAAAAACTAAAAATTCAAGATGGCGGCCAACTTTTTTGTTTTAGGGCCGATTTTGATGAAACTCTGTTTTTGGTACGATTTTGACAAGAAAATAACAACGCAATGTTGAAAACTTACAAAATTCAAGATGGTGGCCAACTTTTTTGTTCTTGGGCCGATTTCAAAAACAAATTAGCAGCCATTTTGATCTTTTTTTATTTTTCCATCAGTTTACATTGAGTTGTTTTTTCTTGTCAAAATAGTACCAAAAACCGAGTTTCATCGAAATCGGCCCAAAAAACAAAAAAGTTGGCTGCCGCCTAAGATTTTTAGTATTTTAAAAAATTGCGTTGTTATTATTTTGTCAAAATATTACCAAAAACCGAGTTTCATCGAAATCGGCCCAAAAACAAAAAAGTTGGCTGCCATCTTGGATTTTTATTTTTTTCAATATTGTGTTATTATTTTCTTGTCAAATTAGTCCTAAAACCGAGTTTCATTAAAATCAGCCCCAATCACAAATAAAAGAGTTGGTTGCCATATTTGTTTATATTTTTAACATTTCGTTGTTATTTTTTATCAAAATAGTAGCAAAATCGAGTTTTATCAAAATCGGCCCACGAACAATATAGTTGGCCGCCATCTTGGTTTCTTTTTATATTTTTAACATTGTGTCGTCGTAAATCTCATGCACCCATTTTATTAACTTCACAAGTAAAGAAATTGGTGCAAGAATTTTAGACCTTATTGATATCTTTACCAAAATAACAGTTTTTAATGAAACAGCAAAGTAAATGAACAAGTATAATTATGGGAAAAAGCAACCGAATTTCAAAGGTCAATAAAGTCGAAAATCGTTTGTATCTTTTTTTGACTACAGATCACTAGACAATGTTTTCCTACTTTTACTTGTTTTTCCAACATTCATTTGTTTTTCCGAAGTTCACGCACATTGTATTTTTATAAAAAAATGGAATAAACTTTAAAGTTGCGTAATTATTTACACTTGAACTTAAATTGAATTGAATAAACTAGATTTTGTATTGGTTGAATTACCATATTTAAAAAATAAAAACAAAAAAGCAATTTAATAAAAACGTGATAAATAAATTGTTCCAATTTTTTTTAAAATAAATTATTATTTTCTGTTTTTTAGTTAACGAGCTAAATTAAAAATATACCACCGCCTATCAGAGTACTCGTCAAGACCATTCAAACTAGTCCAAACTCGATGGGGTTGAAAGGTTTTATTACAAAGTTCCTGTGGCCTTCTTCCGGCTTTCTTCATCAGACTCTTGGATACTATTACCCAACAGAGCACTCGTTAAGACGATTCAAACGAGCACAAACTCGATGGGGTTGCATGATTTCAATATTGAGTTCCTATGGCATGGCCTCCAGACTTCATCATCCAACCCTGAACCTCGTCTCCCATCAGAGTACTTGTCAAGACAATTCTAACAAGCCCAAACACGATGGGGTTGTATAGTTTTATTCATCATAGAGTTCCTGTGGCGTTCTTCCGGCTCCATCATCAGATCAGCTCAATGACATTGTAATATTGCATTTCCTTCCATTTCTGACCTGTGTTCAAAGTTTCAAGTCTCTAGCTCATCGGGAATTCAGTATAAAATCGTTTGCAAAATTTGTGCTCAAACAAACAAAAGAGCAAGCAACCTAATAAAAACGCAATAAAAAGTGTTAATTATAAATAAAGAACTACCTAGGTATTTAAGTTTATATTAAACAGTTTAAAGTATTATGTATGTCTCCGGCCAACCATACGGTTTGGTCACCCTAATGAAGAAAAGGACACATACATCTACTTGACCTCTCTGTCGGCTCGTTTTGGGGCGAAGCGCTCATTCCGGTTTATAGTACTATTTCCATGGGACCAGTCTACGCTCTACGCCTACGCTACGAGTAGTGAAGCCATGTGTTCGAACTTTACGAGGACACAAGTTTTTCACAATTGTACTTATTATTAGAGGTGCATCCGATAGTTCCGATACCGATACCGATATCAATATATCGGCGACACTTCGGGTTTTCCGATATATCGGCAATATTTTTAGTGTCGAAAACTTAGCTTAAACTTAGCTTAGCAAAGGCGCAGGTTTTTTTTGTCAATTTCATTGCAAACGAGATTCGAACCGAATTTCGGTTTGTCGAAAGCTGTTGGACAAAACTAGGTGTAGCCGGTAGCTGTTGGACAAAACTAGTTTTGCCGGTAGCTTTAGGTTAAACTAAGTTTGCCGGAAGCTGGTGGACAAAACTAGTTTTGCCGGTAGCTGCTAGACAAAACTAGTTTTGCCGGTAGCTACCGGCAAAACTAGTTTTGTCCACCAGCTTCCGGCAAACTTAGTTTAACCTAAAGCTACCGGCAAAACTAGTTTTGTCCAACAGCTACCGGCTACACCTAGTTTTGTCCAACAGCTTTCGACAAACCGAAATTCGGTTCGAATCTCGTTTGCAATGAAATTGACAAAAAAAACCTGCGCCTTTGCTAAGCTAAGTTTAAGCTAAGTTTTCGACACTAAAAATATTGCCGATATATCGGAAAACCCGAAGTGTCGCCGATATATTGATATCGGTATCGGTATCGGAACTATCGGATGCACCTCTAATAATAAGTACAATTGTGAAAAACTTGTGTCCTCGTAAAGTTCGAACACATGGCTTCACTACTCGTAGCGTAGGCGTAGAGCGTAGACTGGTCCGAAAAATACACACTTTGACGTCAACCTGTCAACCTAATCTATGGACGCTAATGACGTTTGTTTAAGTTTTGCTCGAGGTTGTTTTCCATAGAGTAAGATAAAAATATTGTTTACTTTATTGTCGCTATTTTTACCTTATTTTCAACAATATGTACAATGTCAGAAATTGAAAAACCTCAATTGTAAAAAATGAAAACATGTCAATCAGTAGTCGGAAAAGTTTTTGACCTTTTTGAATAATAGATTTTGTGTTATATTTCTCGCAATACTAAACTTAAGCGGGTATTTAAAATATGTTTGTAATACATAGCGATAAAATTTAAACTAATTGATAATTGTCTTGCTTTTTAATATTTTTAATAATTTTTATTACATACTTTTTGCATTTTTATCCGATAAGGGTTCAGTTCAGACCCTTAATTAAAAGAATGAATGCTGCTAATGCTCAAGTAAGATTTGTTATGTTAATGGAGAAGATGCTTTGTCGAATACTACTGCAAAAAATTGTTCAGCAACTTTAGGTCTGGTAATTTGGATGATAAAGATATTTCTCGCTGTGGTATCTTTATTATTTTTAGTATAAAAGGCCGCGAACTTTTCCAACTACCTAATATTACGTTTCAATGTCGTCCTGTTATTCAAATTGTGCTGTTACAATATTAACAGTTTTAATTTTGTCTGAGTACTTAAATCCTAAAATATGCTTCAGCTTACTCTAATAAAGTTACTGTTAGGTCTTAGATCAATGTAAGAATCTAAAAGTAGGCTCCACGAACCCGAAAGAACTGTTTACGCTACCCGAAAGAATCGTAGACAGACACTGACGGATGTTGTTTGTAAGAGAACTTTACTTCCCTCGTGTGTAAACACCACGTTATTTATTTCGAAACTTCATAACTCGAGTAGGCTCACGTTGTCCCGGATTTTTTATTACATTGATAAGGAATAAAGTTGTTACAACTTTTTCCATTTAACCTTTTGTATAGATTAATGAATCAACTTAGCTATTTACTTGTTATTTTCGGATAAGTTCTTTATTGTTGAATTATTTGAAGGAGGCAGTGAAATTTTAACGTCCATTAAACATCTTAACAAACCTGATATCTTGCATTAATTAATTCAAGGCCCGTCTTGCTATCAAGCGATAGGAAATGAAAAGCGGACCCTGGGGTCGCCTACATGAATTAGTTTAGGACACACGCGGGTACAAATTTGATGAATTTCTGAACAGCTCCTGATGGTTATAGGATAACTCGGGCTATGTAATTATACAGATCACCTCTTAAATTTGGCGGAGACATGACTAGCGTCTTAAGTGGCTTATCATAATCTTTGATTAATAGAGACCGTCTTCATTTAGCTTCGATGCTTCGAAGTATAGTTCTAAACTTCGATTGACTTGTATAATTATGTAAGTGGTATTGGTAGTTTGACATTTTGAATCGTTCAATTTTTTATACAAAAAGTAGGTTTCTTCTCAGAGAGCGTGTATACAAACAGTATTTTAATGAATAATGGTCTATACAGGATAGTTGTAATACTCTTATGAAGCCAAATATGGATAGTGTACCATGCACACAATCCATAAAATTATTAGAAACCTTTAAAATCATAACTTTTGTGTTTTATAACGAACTGCATAGTGGCAACCCTAGAACGAAATTTAAACGAAGAAAATAAACGAAATTTAATTGTATGTATGTATGTATAGCTTACTATTACTATAACATATATAATCTATTTAATTGCACGATTCAAACAATAGTTATACTTAATTATTTTCTTACACAGAAGTTAACTTGCAAATAAATACCGTTTGTCACCATTGTAAATTAAATTAGCGTTTTGTAAATGTGCCATATTCACTGGTTATGTAAAAAAACCGGACAAGTGCGAGTCGGGCTCGCCCACCGAGGGTTCCGTACAGACCTACATCTATACATAAAATAAAGCTATAGAAAAGTTGTGTCGGTACAATGCCTAGTTGCAGCCAAGGCTTGTATAGTACTTTTCTCAAATAATGTGCGGAAATTCAAACCAAGTAGCTTTTAAACTTTTAACTTTATAGTTTTAAGCTTTTTATTTTTAATTACAGTAATTGAAAAAAGAAAAAAGATAGATATTTATTTTTTTTGAAATGTGCACATAAAGGCCTTTCATTTGATACCCATATTGAAAAAAAAAACCGGTTTTTTCATTTATTTCCAGTTTTTCATTTTTGTTTCAAGTTTTTTAGAAAGTGCTCATCAAGGCCTTTCATTTGATACACATATTGCAAAAAAATGTTTTTATTTTCTTTTTTTTTTTCTTCATTTTTGGAATGTGCTCATCAAGGCCTTTCATTTGATACCCATATTGCAAAAAAAAAATGTATTCTTTTGTTTATAATTTTTTTTCAGTTTTTTGGAATATGCTCATCAAGGCCTTTCATTTGATACCCATATCGCAATTTTTTTTTTCATTAATGTTATTAGAGAAAATGGGTGTATTCCAACAGGACCCTTGCTCCGAAAGTCTGTTTCCATCCCGTTTGAGTCACGTCATATCGGTGTGAAAAACGCGCTGATTTTTATATACCTACTCTGTGGTGATAGAGCGGCGGTAATCTTAAAAAAGACGCTTAGAAAACACTTTTCGTACAAGTCATCTCGGAAATATGAAAATTTGGTATCGATGCATTCAGTACGATGCCTTGATCACAAATATATAAGATGACAAGTGCGAAAGTGGTGGGGGTAGAAACTGTGACGTCATTAAGTTTTCAGTACAAATATTTTTTTTTTTCATACCATGTGGCATATCAAATGAAAGGGCTTTGTGAGTAGATTGCGAATATATAACACACTATAACATTCTCGCTACTTGGTCTAACAAATTATTAGCAAACGTCGAAAAATTTCGCAATTCAGAGTCGCCATTGAACAGGTCTAGATTGAAAACGACTGAATTGATTTTTACAAAATACATTACAAATAACTCTGCATATACTCTTTTCGATTGTCTAAAGGTAATTGACCAAAGATATTTAAAAATAAGAAAAGTACATCAGTTTTAATAACAGCATAGTTTTCTGCTTTTTCTAAATTCTCAGATTCCTTTAATAATTAATAAAAAAATAAATCAATAAACTTTCGTATGTTTATTCTCACTTGTCCTGTTTAGTAAACAGTATTTGACAGTTTCCATGCTTATTTTAAATTTAAATCACCATTAAAAATTGTGTTAACAATTTCTTTGGTATTCAATGCGTGGAAAACCATTTGTTGAATTTTATACATGATTATTTCAAAAAATGATTGAGTAAAGTTTCTTTACCAAATAGGACAAGTAAGGATAACTAAAAGTAATGACAAATACACATGAAAAACACACATAGTTGCTCGGAGACCTAAATAACCTGACGAAACTCAATAGGCAAAAGTTATTTACAAAAAATCAAAACAATACACAAAAATCACATTCTTTCTAATGGGTGTAAAAGGGGCTTAACGGGTGTAAATAATCATTCATAAAATACAACAAATGTTTTACCACGCATAGAATACCAAAAATATTGTAAATTGTTAATAATATTTGATTTAATAAGACAACATATTTTAAAATAGTGATTAAGTTTGAAAGAAGTATCTAAAGTATCAAAATTTGCTTATTTAAACCTTCGTCTGTTTATTCTAACTTGTTTTAGTAAGGATAAACATACGAAAGTTTATTTATTTATTTTTTTATTAATTATTAAAGGAATCTGAGAATTTAGAAAAAGCTGAAAATTATGCTGTTATTAAAACTGATGTACTTTTCTTATTTCTAAATATCTTTGGTCAATTACCTTTAGACATTCGAAAAGAGTATTTGCAGAGTTATTTGTAATGTATTTTGTAAAAATCAATTCAGTCGTTTTCAATCTAGACCTGTTCAATGGCGCCTCTAAATTGCGAAATTTTTTTACACACACACACACGACATTTGCTAATAATTTGTTAGACCAAGTAGCGAGAATGTTATAGTGTGTTATATATTCGCAATCTACTCACAAAGCCCTTTCATTTGATATACCACATGGTATGAAAAAAAAATTTCTTTGTACTGAAAACTTTATGACGTCACAGTTTCTACCCCCACCATTTTCGCGCTTGTCATCTTATATATTTGTGATCAGGGCATCGTATTGAATGCATCGATACCACATTTTCGTATTTCCGTGACGACTTGTGCGAAAACTAACCTCAAACCTTGTTTTACCGCCCTACTATGATAGCTATTGGTCTGCTGGAATGCACTCCGTTGATTGTTTTACTCTTTGACCCCCTGTCATGCAGCGTGCAAGGAGGTTTATAGAGCCAAATTTATTACTTTTTAATTTTATTTTTAAAAGTAATTGACCATAACAATATTTGAAAGGATCTAATTAGTAATAATAAATATTGATATTTTAAAAATAATTAGTGGCGCGATTATCACAAAAGTAATTAGAAGTTAAACTATGACCGCGCATACCGTTGTTTCACCAAGATGATTAATAATTACGTATTTTAATGACCATAATTTTTTATGATTTAATTACAAATATACAGTTTTCAGTTTTATTCCTGTAAGTGTAGTATAAGACGCTATTATCTGCCAAATTTCATGGTTCTAGGTCAACGGAAGTACCCTATGAACTTTGATTCCTTTGAGAGTATCGAAAATGCGTTTTTTGCGCCCTAAACGGCAGTATCTTTTTTTACGTTAACTTAGAATTTTGATTTTTTACAGCTTGAAGGGACCGTAGACTTTAGTATATGGTTTAAATTTCGACTCGATACCTCCACGCGTTCCCGAGATAAAGGGTCTTGACAGACAGATGGACGGACGGACGGACGGACAGACAGACGGACAACAAAGTGATCCTATAAGGGTTCCGTTTTTCCTTTTGAGGTACGGAACCCTAAAAAAGGATGTAAAGAAAAATAAAAAAAAATCTTACCATTTTTTTTTATCAAAAATGTAAGGGCCTGTTTCGAAATTTATGCTTGTGCACTAGCTTACATTTATATTTATTAAATAGATATGAACTTATTCAGATTAAGTTTGAGCATAGTCGGGATTTGTGAGACAGGCCCTGAATATTAATATAAATAAATATAAAAACAAGATACATAGATATACTTAAATAATATATTAATTAGTTTAAAATAATGCATGTCGTGGCAGCTTGTAAGTCCTTCGAATGTATCATAGCCTTGTCTTTGGTGTATGTTCTTGTTAGCTGTCCTAAATAAATAAATAAAAAACGAAATTGTGTTTTGCTTTTGCCCATTAAGGGATTGATTATCGAAAACAATCGTCTACTTGCATCTAGGGTTATCTCAGTTAGGGTTTTCTCAGCCATGTGGTGGTTTTTTAAATTTATAATAATTTTCCGAGGTTGTTTGCATGGTATCCTACCTGCCATATTTGGCTTTATAACGGTATTATTAAACACCCTATTTATGACCCAGACCCGACACTAAAGAGTCAAGTCATCTTCTGGCGAATAATATCTAATACAACATATTTCCATTAAATTACCTTATATCTTGGAATATTATTCAATGAATTCTCATTCAAGTTAATCCTATCTTTATATATAACAACGATCGTGATTAATAACAAAAACCGATACGAAACATTTGGACATTAAACTAATTTAAAAGATACATAAAGGAAAATTAAACTTTTAACAGCCCCGCGTATTAATGAAATATTCGTGCTGTATTTTAATTAATTAAGTAACAAACAAATATTGAAACTGTATTTATGAGTAAGCCGATAAGGTAATTAATAAAAAATATAAAAATATATGAATGAAAAGGCTTTTATACGTTAACACAACCTATTTATAATGAATGTATTTTATAAGTAGGATCAGCAACTATGCCTTGGCTCCGTAATTTCTAGGTTTAGAAATAGGTATAGCCGTAAAGAACTTCCATAGGATATTAACGACTTAACTATAACTTTCACAGGAATCTTTTTCATAAATCTTTAAGGTCCCGATTCTTAAATTATTATGGATAATATATGATCATGTTTTTTAAGGTTACTCTGTTGTACTTAGTTTTGATGTTATTACAAAATATTTTGAAACCAATGTTTAACTTAGACAATGTTTAAATGTGATACAGTGTCTAAGATGAACAGTTCTTTTGTAAAAACACCAATAATATTTATATCTGAAATTGCTCAAAGATTTGACCAGCTGAAGTAGTGGGCGGGACACATACTGAGAAGAACCAATGCCTGTTAGGGCGGGAAAGCTCTGAAGTGGTGACTGCAAAACGGACGACGACGCTCCGTGTGAAGTCCCACTACAAGGTGAACTAACCACGATATGGTGAAAACGTGGAAAGTCTCTTGACTGCAGGGGCATTCTTGAGATCCTTAGGGGTTAGGCTTATGAATACCCAGCAGAGGTTGTCATGCATGATTAGGGTATATTTCAGTATTTCTGTGGCTAGGGGTGAAATTATGGCTAAGTTAAGCCGTTCAGCAAAAATGTTATGATATGCATAGTGAGTAGATGGGGGTGATTTGTTCCGGATTCGTCATGTTCCTGGTTTGTCGTATTCCTGATTTGCCGTATTCTAGATTCGACGTATTCCAGATTCGTCGGAATACAGTCGATGACATATATTTTTTTAGGTATTTATTTCATTATAAGGTACAAAAACAGCATAATATACATTACATTTTAGTTCAAATCCTTGCTAATATTATAAATGTGAAAGTCCGTTTGTTTGTTTATTTGTTTGTTTGTTACGCCTTCACGTCTTAACTACTAAACCGATCATCATTAAATTTTACATACATGTTGCCAGAGGTACAGAGAAGGACATAGGGTACCTTTTATCCCCAAAAAAAGTATTGTTCCCGAGAGATAGCAAAAAACTTTCCACGCAGACGAAGTCGCGGGCAGCCGCTAGTATTAATTAATCTGAAGCATGTTCGTAATAAAAAAAAATACAAAATTGACCCTTATTTTACTGATAATTTGTCCATTTCAGTAATTTATTTTATTGTGCGACCGTTTCTGACATGCGTAACGTGATGGCATGGCTTGCAAGCAATTTTAAACTAAAAAACCGGTCAAGAGCGAGTCGGATTCGCGCACCGAGGGTTCCGTACCATCATAAATATAAATATTTGTATATGTTACTGTAGAACAGTCTTCTGTCATTTATTATTATTTTTAATCGTCATCGTCAGCCTAAACACAAAATTTGAACATCCTACCTTTGAAACTAAGAGACTTCCGTACAAACTTTCATCCCTTATGTCATCCCCTTAGGAGGTGAAATTAACAAAATCCTTTCTTAGTGCTCACCTACACCATGAAAGGTATCTACCCTCCGGTGTCTTTAATTTCAGCCGTTAGAGCTCTAGGCATATCCCAACAATCAATCACCAATCAATCTCTAATCAATCACCAATCAATCAATTTAGAGTTTTATATGTATAGATTTTATTTATTACTAGCGAACCGCTTTCGCTTCGCTTCGGTTCCTTCCTTTTTTTGCCAATTTCGACCTTCCAACAACACCCCAAAAAGAAAACAAATGCCTTCCAGGCATCACCTCCCTTGGTCCGAATGTCTGTTTCCATCCCGTTCGAGTCCCGTCATCGGTGTGAGAAACGCGCTGATGGTTAAAATTTACTCTTAGGTGATCGATTAACGATTGGTCTGCTGGAATGCACTCTGTGCTTGTTTTACTCTTTGACCCCCTGTCACGCGGCTGACATACCGCCATGTTGCGGAAATATTTTCGGAGTCAATTTTATTCCTTTTTAATTATTTTTAAAAGTAATTAACTGTATCAATATTTAAAAGGGTCTAATTAATTAAAAATAATAAATATTGATATTTTAAAAATAATAAGTGGCGCTATTATCACAAAAGTCAATAAGAAGTTAAACTATGACCGCGCATACCGTTGTTTCACTCGATGATAAAATTACGTATTTTAATGACTATATTTTTAGGGTTCCGTACCTCAAAAGGAAAAAACGGAACCCTTATAGGATCACTTTGTTGTCCGTCTGTCTGTCTGTCCGTCCGTCTGTCTGTCAAGACCCTTTATCTCGGAAACGCGTGGAGGTATCGAATTGAAATTTAAACCATATACTAAGGTCTACGGGCCCTTGAAGCTGTAAAAAAATCAAACTTCTAAATTAACGTAAAAAAAAGATACTGCCGTTTAGGGCGCAAAAAACGCATTTTCGATACTCTCAAAGGAATCAAAATTCATAGGGTACTTCCCGTTGACCTAGAACTATGAAATTTGGCAGGTAATAGCGTCTTATACTACACTTACAGGAATAAATCTGAAAACTGTATATTTGTAATTAAATCATAATAAAATATGGTCATTAAAATACGTAATTATTAATCATCTTGGTGAAAAAACGGTATGCGCGGCATTGCGCGGTCATAGTTTAACTTCTAATTACTTTTGGATTAATCGCGCCACTAATTCTTTTAAAAATATCAATATTTATTATTATTAATTATTCAAATCCTTTCAAATATTGTTATAGTTAATTACTTTTAAAAATAAAATTAAAAAGTAATAAATTTGGCTCTAAATATTTTCGCAACATGGCGGTGTGTCACGCTGTATGACAGGGGGTCTTCTTCTTCTTATTTTTGTTTTGGCAATCTACTTTCTTCTTGGAAGTAATTTTTGCCAGTGTCAAGTGTTGAATAGTTCAGTGGTAGATTGTTTCAGTTTACATTAAAATGCGGGTGCATCGCATTCCAATGTTGCTTGGAGCATTTGGCACCAAGTATAATCAAGACACTTTACTCGGTAAGGTCAGCCGAGGTAGCCACCACTACAATAAAAGTCTCGGCTTCACACAACCAAAGGGTCCTGTTGGAATACACCCATTTTCTCTAATAACATTGCGATAGATAAAACCATTTCACAGAACATTATACAGTGTACTATTGATATACAGCGCCATCTGTTGACAATCAACAGTACTTGTATTTTATACAGGTGCGGTGGGTTTGTAATTATTTTATTTTTTCTCAAAAATGCTTGGAAATTCGAACATTATTTTGACAACCTTCATCGTGCTAAATCAGAGTTTACGGACAGACCTAAACCGCGCCGTCAATATTTGTATGAGAATCCATTACTAACGTGTTATAATGGATTTTCATACAAAATTGCCGGCGTCTGTCCAGCAATGTTTCTATTAAAACTCATTACACACGTGTAATTCAGAAATGGAGCGAACTTTTCAATTAAACACAAATATAGGTATCAAATGTCGCCTTGATGAGCGAGCACATTCCAAAATTTTTTTTTTTAATATTCGGTATACTGGTATCACGTGAAAGGCCTTGATGAGCACATTCCAAAAAATTGAAAAAAAAATAAATAAAAAAAAATACTGTTTTGGTGCAATATGGGTATCAAATGAAAGGCCTTGATGAGCGCATTCCAAAAAGATAAAAAAAATTAAAAACGAAAAACATTTTTTTTTTCAATACCTATGGGTATCAAATGAAAGTTTTTTGAAAAGTTTTTTGGAATATGCTCATCAAGGAGCATATTCCAAAAAACTAAAAAAAAAAATTAAAAAAGAAAGTTAATTTTTTTTTTGCAATATGGGTATCAAATGAAAGGCCTTGATGAGCACTTTCCAAAAAACTGGAAAAAAAATGAAAAACTGGAAATAAATGAAAAAAACCGTTTTTTTTTTCAATATGTGTATCAAATGAAAGGCCTTTATGTGCACATTCCACTTTCCATTTTCTTTTTTCAATTACTGTAAGTATTTTAAAATTAAAATAAAAAGCTTAAAACTTTTAAAACTAAAAAGTTAAAAGTTTAAAAGTACTACACAAGCCTTGGCCGCAACTAGGCATTGATGGACTAACGTATGTTCTTCAATGCCTGTCTTGAGTGCCGCTGCAGTAATGTACTATTCCATTTCAAACTTCGCCCGTGGTCAATTCTTTGTCGTAATCCCTGGAAGGGTTATTTTCTACGTGGCGACAAAGGATTTCAAATGGTTATTTATATATAGCAGTCTGCTGAACGGATTTTGATGGTATTTTTTTACAGTTTGGTAGCTTGGAGTCCAACTTATAAACTAAGCAATTTTTCACATAATTCCGGTAGGTAGAACCTGGGATAAAGCTTGAACTCTCCGTAGTACAGTTTTCATATAAAAAACTAATAACTACCAACCACTTTTTTTTCAAAATATTTCCTTTGTACCGACACAACTTTTCTATAGCTTTATTTTATGTATAGATGTAGGTCTGTACGGAACCCTCGGTGGGCGAGCCCGACTCGCACTTGTCCGGTTTTTTTTTGTGATTTAATTACAAATGTACAGTTTTCAGATTTTTTCCTGTAAGTTTAGTTTATGACGCTATTACTTGCCAAATTTCATAGTTCTAGGTCAACGGGAAGTACCCTATGAATTTTGATTCCTTTGAGAGTATCGAAAATGCGTTTGTTGCGGCATAAACGGCGGTATCTTGTTTTCACGTTAATTTAGAAGTTTGATTTTTTTACAGCTTCAAGGGACCGTAGACCTTAGTATATAGTTTAAATTTCTACTCGATACCTCCACGCGTTCGCGAGATAAAGGGTCTTGACAGACAGATGGACGGACGGACGGACGGATGGACAGACAGACGGACAACAAAGTGATCCTATAAGGGATCCGTTTTTTCCTTTTGAGGTACGGAACCCTAAAAATGGTAAAACTCCAGTGTTATCGATTGTACGTATTAGGACGAATCAGGAAATCGGCGAATCTGGAATTCGGTGAATTCCAGATGGAATACGAAGAGTCGGAAAAATTACGAATCTGGAACAAATCTATACCATCTGCGGAAAGGTTCCGGAATGGCGACCGCGTACCGGACGACGCTCCGTGGGTAGGCCCTCGACAAGGTGGACCAACGAACTGGTGAAGGTCGCTCGCGGGAAGCCACTGGATGTGGGCAGCGCAGGATCGATCGTCGTGGAGATCCTTAGGGGAGGCCTATACATAGCGGTGGGTGTCGTGCGGCTGATATGATGATATGATGATGATACCATCTTCCTTTAACATACCAGGACGAGCTTGATGGTGCAGTGGTTTAGTGCCTGGCCCAGCGTTTGCAGAGGTTAAGCAACTTTCGCAAGGGTCGGTCATGGGATGGGTGACCAAAATTTATTATCTAGAGCTCCTCCATGTTTTGGAAGGCACGTTAAGCCGTTGGTCACTGCTGAATTTGCAATTGTTAACACCCACCAATCCGCATTGGGGCCGCGTGGTGGGTTATGGCCCATCCTCCCACCCATAAGAAAGGCTTGGCCCCAGCAGTGGGGACGCTAAAATGGCTGATGGTCATACCATCTTCCTCAACAAAATTGCAAAAACGAAAAATATATTTTTTACTATGACCTTGAAAATTTATAGAGACGTTTTTCATCTTTTAGCACTCACAATCTTTATCCTTCTTTATCTTGTAAACAACAGGTTATTTATTTGCCAACTTTTCAACGCAAGTACACTAATGGATGTCTCGTTCAGTAGCTATCAAGAAGTTTCTAGAAGTTTTTGCCACTTGGGATTTGTGCCCCGTAAATCTATTTAAGAAAGTTATCGTTTTTCCTTTCTTATAACTTTAGTATAACAAAATATTATTTTATTGGCTTCCCACCGCGTTTATATTGGTATGTTTATTCGAGAATCTTATTTGGTAGAATATTAGTAGTTGTGTTTTGTCAAAAGTTTCGGTACTTAATCATTTTTTTATAATTCTGGTATTTCTACTGAAAATTACTTGAAATCTTGTGTGCTGTACAGTTTTCCTGTTTTGATCTATATACAGGTTTATATCACAACAATAATATTACTGTGAAATAACGTTAATAAAAATTAAATTATATATTCATAAAAATAATAGTCATCAACTATGATTAAAAATGTTCAGACAAGTATTAATTTGATGAGAATAGATACTGCTACAGGTATTTTAATTATGGACTTAAACAAAGGAAGTGTCTTGAAGTGCAAAGCGCAATTAATGAGGCTACCCAATTCCTAAAACCATTAATAAAAATGTAGTGCAATAGGCGAGCAGTAGCTCAAGTACGATAAGTATTTCCAGGAAATTTTCTTATGGGTCCAGCTCACCAGCGAGAAAATCGGTACGAGTTGGCTCTGCTGTCGTCTACGTCATGACGATTATTCCATCACTAATAATAATAATCAATAATAAATATTTTTTTCGCACAACACAAAATTTTCAAGTAATTAGAGGCGGCTCTGCATCGTCGCGTCTCGAGACGGATTGTTGCGTCGTGCGATTCGTCGTCGCACTGAGTTGCGGCAGCTTTTTAGTTCCCACACAGGTGGCACACCTCCGACCGCCGCGAACCGATACCAACGAAACCTCATAGTACAGTAGCCCGTAGAACATTTAAATCACTAAAAAGGTTACCATTTGCCGTTGTGATATAGTTATTTATTACGAAATAATAGATACTTTAACCCAAGTTTTACAGATCGCAAGACCTGATGACTATGGTTGGACTTTATCTGGTCTTAAATCTTTGTATAGTCACTTTCCATAGTCTTACTATTATCAGTGGCAATCAAACAAAGCTGTAGAATACGACAATAGCTAAACCATGTGGTAAACCTCGAAAAATAATAAAATATCACTTTTGGAGATATACAAATATAGGTTACGGCGGGTTGCGATCTGTAAAACTTGGGTTAAAGTATCTATAATTTCGTAATAAATAACTATATCACAACGTCAAACGGTAACCTTTTTAGTGATTTAAATTTTCTACGGGCTACTGTACTATCAGTAGCCATGAATTGCTAGTTGTATGACAAACGAAACAGATGTGAAACAGCCTGTTCTAACGCATAGATTTAAGTAACGATGATGATGTTTCTTTCACGCGCGATTCCGCCCGATCGGCTCGGACCGTTTTGGCACACCTTTCGCCGCGAAAATAATGACGCGAAACCGGTACGTAGATGTGATCGTCATAGTAATATATCGTCATGGCGGAACCTTTTGTTTGTTTTGTTTAGTCCTTAACTGGAAATTGTAATTGTATGGCTATGGAAGAGCGGGGTCTTCTGGCACAGATATTTTTATATTTAAAAGAGGGCCTCATAAATGGCAGTGTCAATGTATTTTCTGGTTTTGAATAAATATTTTTGTATTATTTTTAATTGCGGTTCCGCTGGTATTGTTTCGCGGTGGAGGTGTGCTACCAGCGGGAAGACAAGTCATGGCGGAACTACTGCAGTTTCGTTGGTATTGTTTCGCGGTGGAGGTGTGCTACAAGCGTCAATACCTCACATCATATTCACTTAACATAATCATAAATAAGATTACTTACTGCTTGTACCTAGCTACTATCAATGTTACAAAGCAAAGCCACGTCCCTAATGGCGAGACTTCCACTGTCCACACCATCGGTCAACGTCACTTTTTCCCCGGCTTTTTGTACCACTTATGAAATACCCTTATTCACTTTATTATATTTCACCCCATGTGTTGATTACTCACTCGATTGAATTATGGCTTCATTTTTGTATTTTCGTTTTTGTCACTCTGTAGATTGTTTTAACGTCCTTTTTTATCTGCCAATTGATTTTTTTTTCTTATTTGCTAATATTAGGCCCCTACCTACGGAATCGGCGTTTTGTATGGAGAATTTAAATAAAACCGGTCAAGAGCGAGTCGGACTCGCGCACCGAGGGTTCCGCACCATCATAATTGCACCGTTAAACCACACTGCAGAGTTGAATAATAAAATTAGTATTGCAGTTTTAGGTCAGCGCCATCTCTTGACCGATAGTGGAACTAATATTAACTTTTTTAGAAATTTGATAATTTATAAAAAAGCGTGCTATATTGAGACATCATTTTATTTTTCCTGTAATCTTTATATAAACTGCTATCACATAGAATTATTTTAGATTTTTCTCTTTGCAAACTTCGGAGATAAGGGGGGGGAACGGTCATTTTTTTACATTTTTCATCATAAGTCGAAAACTATGCGGTCTAGAAAAAAAAGAAAAAATGACTAAAAACGTGCAAATGGCGCTCTTTCATATGATACCCCACATGCCCTAGTAGCCCTACTTAAAATTTTTAAGACCCCTTTTCAGGCCCTGCTGTAAAAAAGATATTTATTTTTTTATTTATTTCTTATTTTCAAAATAGTTGGGCAAATAGCATCTTAAACTATTCCAAATTTCAAGTTGATACCATTAGTAGTTCTTGAGATATCCAGCTGTGACAGACAGACAGACAGACAGACTGAGTCACACCATAAGGGTTCCTTTTTTACCATTTTGGTACGGAACCCTAAAAATGGTGCGTTTTCTATACTAACATTTTCTTAATTTATTTAACAACCATGAACGTTAATATTTTAAAACTTGTATGCACTAATGTTTAAACAGTAAGATAAAGTTTGCCACTTAGGTTAAACAAAAAAAAATAAGTTTTGGCTAAGTTAAAATAAAAAAAGTGGTCATTTCTGCTAAATAAATAGGAGTCACTTTTAAGGTATTTTTTAAGTTTAGAAAACTAAAGTAAAACTAATGTTTTTTTTTTACTATTGATATTATTCGATATAATATCAAGCAATTGATGAATATCTTAAATCATAGAAGTGACAAGGTTCTCTATTTGTGAAAAATAAAACGCCAATTTCAGATATATTATATTATTTTAAAGTATTCGTAAGTTGTACATTAACATAAAACGTGTCCTCCGTCCCATTTTAAAGAAAAACCATTGCATATTTTTAATAAAAAATATTGAAGGTTCGATGTTGCCCCCAGTAAGATTGATAGAGCATACTTCAAGAAATTGAGCAAACACTAATTAATTGAAATAGGGTCTTCAAAGTAGGTCACTATCGTACCAATCATAACAAACTGGGTACATAACGAAGCCAGCATTGGCGGAAATTCCAAATTTACTCACGGAACTTTTAATAGAGGTTTTCAATTTAATAGGCATGAGTTTAAGCCAATTTTAATTAGTATCCGGAGAGGTGTCTTACGAACGGGAAGCCTACTAGCTATCTCATTATCTCCTAAAGACAAACAAGTCCTTAAATTGTACGGTGACATGTGTAAACAGGTGAACTTTTAATAAAGTATGATGAAAATGGAAAATAACGTGTTGACAAAAACATGGCAACGGCAAAAAAAAAAAAAACTCGACTACACTCGCAGACCAGAACTTATGACATTTGCACATACTGGAAGGTCGATTCAAAATTATTTATACATACGGTAAAAAAATATCATCTATCTCTTTAAGGGCGGGTCGACCAAGCGAGAATAAATATTATTCTTAGAATAAATGACCAGGTATTCGAGAGTAAATAGAAATAACGATTTACCACGTACTATGGCCAAAGTATTTTGCCTATTCGAGAATAGTTACTATACCACCATTTAGCGGAGAACAACAGAGTTAATCCGAGAGTATTTTAATGGCGTCCACATACCGTATGTCAATTGGCCGGATAATACGTTCATTCACAAATTCCCTCACTAATGAACGAGTAACAATCCCAAGAGTAAATTATCTTTGGATTGCATGGAAAAATGACCATTTCACTCGAGGATAAAACCGTGGAATAGATAATTCTAGGTATAGTTATTCCCGTTTATATTCAAGTTTGGTCAAATCCACCCGAAGATAAATAAAGTAAAACGCGGAATAACACGTTCTGGAAAAAATTATTTTTATAAATTATCAATCAATTTGCCGTTTTTTTCCGTTCACTTTTTTTTTATATACAAAACGCAATAACCCTCGCTTTAACTACAGTCTTTTATGAATTTCAGCTTTGAATATATTTTGGGAATATTGAAAAGTGCTGTCTGTTTATTATGCATGACGTCTGTCAATATATTTGTAAAGCTCACACAATATCATATTGATACTTTAATACCATCAAAACGAACGCATCAGATACTCGGATGAAAAGATCAGATATTATAATTATTTAAAATCAAAATATGGCATGAATGAAATGAAAATGAAAATATTTTTTATTTTATTTAAACAGAATAATCTAGCATCCATTCCGAACATCTAGTGTCTTTTAGAAGAATGGGTGCAAGATTCTTAAGAATATTACTTGTTACTAATTTTATTGGCTATTAATTCAATAAATAAATACCTATTTTAATTAAAACTAATTTAATGAAATCATTATTGTTTCGTTCGATTTGTAACATTACTCCATTAGTCTTAATTAAATTGAGCTTTAACAACATCGTTAATTTAATAACAGCTTCGGTTGAAAGGAATTTAAATTTTGTCAACAAAACTGATTGCCTTTCATCTTACTTAATTAATTTAAATAAACAAGTCATGGTTTGCCAAAAATAATAAGGGAAGGCAGTAATTAAAGGAACTTGACTCTTCTTGACTTAACTATATTGGGTAGTGGTTTATACAGTTCTTTATGAAGACTATTGTACCATGGGCAACAGCGTCGCTTAACCACTGCTATGGTTAAAATCGCTTGCACGCCGCGCCGTCACAACCATACGTTTAGTTCGTGCAGGGGCGATACGCGCGCACACGAATTTTGTTGCTAACTGGTTAAGCGACGCTGTTGCCCATAGTGCAGTTGTAATTGGCATGAAAAAGCTGAAAAGTTTAGTAGAAATCACTTCCTAGTAGGAAATTCGATCCCGGGATCAAATTCCCCTCATTCCTCTACGATCCACCGACGAGGCTCCACCGGTGGATCGAAAGATATTTCCTAGGTATAAAATTGGTTTAGTTAGTCACAACCCTAAAAATATGAGTGGAATAACTAAGTGTACGAAAAGTTAAGATGGTGTAAAGGGTACGCAACGTAAACATGTTTGCACAAATTTATTTATAAACCTTCTCGTTTTATTTTTAGAACTAATGTGATCTTTTTTGTTTGATATGCGTCAAAAAAAGATGAATGGTTTTGTTGATAAACACGTATAAATTTTGTACGTAGATTTGTAAGCATTTCGCAATACAATATACATATGTATAAGGTCCTACTTAAATAGTGCACAAAATTTTAAGGGGTCAATGTACTCATGCATACAAACAACTTTTACAATGGTACCAACATTGAAATCGCGAAAAACAAAATCAGCTGTTCCATACATTTTGATTTATTCTATTTTAAATTTTCTATGGAACAGCTGATTTTTTTTCGCGATTTCAATGTTGGTACCATAGTAAAAGTTGTTTGTATGCATGAGTACATTGACCCCTTAAAGGTTTGTGCACTATTTAAGAAGGACCTTATAATATAAGCTTATGTCAATATGACAAAAATGTAGGTATACTGTTCCATAAACCTTTTACTTTTCCTTCAAAACAAAAATCGGGGCACCCTACTACATTAAACAAGCTTCAGACGCAACCGGAATGTTAAATTATTAGGGAGCAAAGTTTCTTCGATACAACTTTGTTACAAATGCCTTTGCTCAGAAAGCATAAAATTGTAACGATTCTTTCACCTGTAGGAAAAATGTGACTTAGGGCAATGTTACACGGGCAATTCTCCTGCTGTTAGTAAAGCGCTTAAAAGCTACAATATTCACAAAGTAATTTAGTAGGCTAAGTGAGTTCTCTCTTACATTATGCGGTAGAAAATCAACCACATGCAGATTCAAACTGCAGGAGGGGTCTGTGGTTGTTTATCTAAAAAGGGATAGAAAAGGGTTAAAAACGACTATAATAAATCGCGATCTGTGCAGTCTGCTATCTTAATTTTGAGTTTCACACTACTGGTTTGACTTTTCGTGTATTGCCAATGACACCACTTGGGGCGTCATCGTTTACAATTTTTTGGTAACTACATTTACTGCCGAATAGTGATGAGTAACATGCCATGTCGTGATCTTACGAATGATAAATAATTGTTACCGTAAAATGAAGTTTCGTATTAGAACTTCACTACGGTGGTGTTGCTGTGGTTACTAAAAAATATTGTAAACGACACCTCAGTGGTGTCAATCAATGGTGTCGTTGATAATACATGTGACTTTTCAAAAATAATTATATAAGTGCTTCGGATGACACATCTACCATCTCGCATTGACCACAAATAGTTTCTTATGGCCAGTCCTACTAATCAACCCTTAAAGAATGCATAGCAGTAGGACCATAACATGGCTGGTGATGAAAGGTTTTTAAGCATTTTCCCGCAGCGGGAGAAACGCCCGTTGATTCGTACTTTAGGCGAGGCGTACACTGCACCATGAGCCTAATGCGTGTCGCACAGATGCGTGGCAGGTATACCATAAGTTTACGCGAAAAAAGGTCAGCTAAAAGGTTTTGCTTAAAACATCTTGCCGCGTATGACTTTTTCCGTGTTGAGATTTGTAATACGCCGTATTGCATCTCCATAAATAAGGTAATGTTATTTTTAACTATGTTAGGTATATAAGTAATACATCTTGCTTCATTAAAAAGCGCACTTTTGGAAATTTTCATAACAAAAAGAAAAACTAAAAATCACCACTGTCTCTTGATTGATGTTATTACTGTTTTAGTAAGGAAAAATAAATATTAAGTATATTATTATAAAACAAAACTAATAGAAGAATTCTTAAGCAAGTGATTAAATTAAATTATTATAATATGTATAGTTATTAAATCCTTTTATACGCGCTTAAAATTTTAATCATTTGGTTCCCGCAGTGGGGTACCACTGCGGGAACTTTTACTATGGGGCCAACTCTGATATCGCGAAAACAAAATGAGCTGTTTGATACAAAAGCACAATACCTACTCGACAATAATGTATGGAACAGCTGATTTTTTTTTTGATTTGGCCCTATAGATTATGTATTCTGTGCCTATAGTAAAAGTTGCTTGTAATCATCTGCGGGAATCAAATGATTAAAATTTCAATCAAAAAAAATTTTTAATTATTACTTTTAAAAACATTTTACAATTTTGTATCATCATATCTCCATAACGATTGGTTCTATGCTCTGTCTAGGAAAGTTTAAAGTATAAGAGCACTATTTAAATAATCACGCATAGAGAAAAGCAAGAAAAATAATATTCCAACTTACAATGCAAATAATGGAAGCTCACTGTAGCGCGAACAAGTTATATGCCCTGGATGAAGGCATTCCATTCTACCATTTTTAACGAGGGGAATATTCTAATCGACTTCTTTTATAAAGGTCAGCTTAACATTTTCTGCCATTCCTCTAAAGAACTTAAACCCTATTTAACAGTCACATAAAAATCACGTTAATTTTAATACGATATGTACGGCTTTTAAGGTTCAAATTCAATTAGAAAAGGTAAAAAGGCGACCCAATTTCGTCCATGTCTATTAATAAGGCACGTTTTACAAACAACGGTCAAAATTATGATAATACACTTGTAGCGGAGACAATCCTGGCGGGCCGAATTTGTGTTGCAGATGTAAAAAGAGCAAAGGCCAACCACAATTAAGATAGCAGGTTTTTGCGCAGGGAAATTAAATTTTAGGATATAGTAGAGACTGGAACGCGAGGCATTTGAGTCAAAAAAGAAAGAAACTAGTTATTTTTTAGGGTTCCGTACCAAAATGGTAAAAAAGGAACCCTTATGGTGTGACTCAGTCTGTCTGTCTGTCTGTCTGTCTGTCTGTCTGTCTGTCTGTCTGTCTGTCTGTCACAGCTGGATATCTCGAGAACTACTAATGGTATCAACTTGAAATTTGGAATAGTTTAAGATGACATTTGCCCAACTATTTTGCAAATAAGAAAGAAATAAAAATAATAATATTTTTTTTACAACAGGGACTGAAAAGGGGTCTTAAAAATTTGAAGTGAGGTGACTAGTGCGTGTGGGGTATCATATGAAAGAGCGCTGTTTGCACATTTTAAAACATTTTTTTCTTTTTTCTTAGGCCGCATAGTTTTCGACTTATGATGAAAAATGTAAAAAAAAATACCGTTCCCCCCCCCTTATCTCCGAAGTTTGCAAAGAGAAAAATCTGAAATAATTCTATGTGATAGTAGTTTACGTAAAGATTACAGGAAAAATAAAACGAGGTCTCAATATAACACACTTTTTTAGAAATTCAAAAAACAAACAATAATTCTTTAGTTTCACTACCCGTCAACAGATGGCGGTGACCTAAGAATGCTGACTTGCGAATTAAAATAGTTCCGCTATCGGTCAAGAGATGGCGCAACCTAATACTACAGTAATAATTGGTGACTGGTTCTAATATAAATGACCTACTATTTACCGTACGAATAAACGAAGAATAAGTTCCTACTTAGTAATATAAACAGTTTGCAATGTGGAGCGGCTGAAACGTTTTTCAGTCACCATAAGCAACTGTAAATTAACTGTCCGCCTGTTCGCCCTTCCACCTGTCTGCCGTTTATCCTACTTTTTTAAAGACTGTACTAAAGTAACATATCCAAATATATTAATGATTGTACGGAACCCTCGGTGCGCGAGTCCGACTCGCTCTTGACCGGTTTTTTATTTAATTTAGGTAATAGTGAAACACGATATAATAAGTTGTAGATCAAACATATTTGAACGGAGTTGTTAACTGATATCGTTGCATTGTGATGTGTAGTCATTTATTGCTGACTAGCTTCCACCCGAGACTTTGTCTTCGTGGATATTCGGAAATCCATATGGAACTTTTGACCAGGAGAAAAAGTATAGGGTTCTTTTTATCCAGGCTATAAACTATTTGCCAAATTCCATCCAAATCAGTTCAGAAGTTTTTGCGTGATTGAGTAACAAATATCCAAACTTTCTAGCTTTCTTTATAACATTACTAGCTTCCGCCCGCGACTCCGTCCGCGTGGATATTCGGAAAATCCTTAGGGAAACTTTGACCGAGATAAAAAGTATTTTATATTTTCCAGGCAATAAAGTATCTGTGTGTCAAATTTCATCCAAATCTGTTCAGCCGTTTTTGCGTGATTGAGGAACACACATCCAAACCCACAAACTTTCCCATTCATAATATTAGTAGGAAGTAGGATCTATATTAGATTAGATAATTAATCAAATGTAAACTAAAAAATATTTTTAGTGCAGTACATTCTTATACACATACACGTGCGGCCACTGTGGACCGTCCCTAAACCTAGATCCGACTAAAAATGCAGGAGAGCAGAAATTTCACCGGTTCAGCATTTGGCCGGTTCCGCAATTACCATCGCCCGCTGTTCAACTATTGTTCAGCGTCTTCCTCTCAGATCAATGAACACTTTAATTTTATATTCCATTATGTCGTTCAGTCTTTTACATGTGCTTTAATCTACAATATAATTCTGCAATGCATTTTGACGACATCATTATTTAAATTCTTGCTCTGTATATGGTAAAAAAAATCGTTTCTTCAAGATCTCGACGATATTCGCATAATGTTACATTCGCAGAATTATTTCATTGGCATAACAATTACTTGTACTAATTTAATTTGGCATTTTGGTGAGCCTAAGTAAATATTAAACGCAAAACTTGAAACACATAATAGTAATTTCATAATATACAATGGTATAATTTATAACTATAAGATTCATAGTAATCATTTGATTGGCATTATAATAGTACATTATGAGACAAGTTAGCTTAGGTTGCTCATTGCACAAAAGGCTGCGGGTTGCAGCCCAAGCCTCAGGCGAGGGCGTAACTCAGCCGATTGTGCAATGAGCAAAAGCTCACGAGTTTCATACGACGTTTTTCAACACATTTGCGAGGAAAATACAAAGTAATTTACCACACATCAACAAATACGACAAAAACAAAATATGACAATTATGGGAAAAGGCGCGTAGGTTTTTTTTGTTTTTTTCACACGTCCAATGCAAGAATATTTTGCGAACAAAGGGGTAAGTGAGCATGCATCCTACTTCAAAATTATAATTTTAAGTGATAAAATGCAAATATTTTAGCATTTTATAGCAAAATATTGTGAATTATGAATAATTTGATAAAAATAAATATTCGTTTGACTTAACTAAGGACTTAAATATTAAGATTATTAATACAATTTAAAAATATTAGAAAAAATTGACTCACCCATAGCAGCTCAGACGGGACTCAAACCCGCACCCTTAGGATTCCGGCCCAATGCACTAACCAATTATGCTACCGAGTCGCCAGCAGGATTGACGAAATTTTTTAATATCTTTCACGTCTCCGCTGTAGGCCAGCGCCATCTCATCAATGTGAAGTGAATTACTTCGACATTTGAAAGCAGCACCTTTGCAGGTGCTAGACAAATCAATTAAGATGAAATAGCCAAATGTCGAAGTAATTCACTTCACGTGCCGTAAAAGATATTAGAAAATTTCGTCAATCCTGCTGGCGACTCGGTAGCATAATTGGTTATTGCATAGGGCCGGAATCCTAAGGGTGCGGGTTCGAGTCCCGTCTGAGCTGCTATGGGTGAGTCGATTTTTTCTAATATTTTTCAATTGTATTAATAACCTTAATTTAATAAAAATAGCATTGTGAATGCATAAAAAATCTAAAAGTTAAAAAATTATATGGCTATTTCATCTTAATTGATTTGTCTAGCACCTGCAAAGGTGCTGCTTTCAAATGTCGAAGTAATTCACTTCACATTGATGAGATGGCGCTGGCCTACAGCGGAGACGTGAAAGATATTAGAAAATTTCGTCAATCCTGCTGGCGACTCGGTAGCATAATTGGTTAGTGCATTGGGCCGGAATCCTAAGGGTGCGGGTTCGAGTCCCGTCTGAGCTGCTATGGGTGAGTCGATTTTTTCTAATATTTTTCAATTGTATTAATAATCTTAATATAAAAATAGCATTGTGAATGCATAAAAAATCTAAAAGTTTAAAAACTTAAATATGATTTATTTCAAAAATGAATATAAATTTTCAGCAGTATAAAACCTCTTTGTTGTTATTAAAAAAATAACTGTATTATCCGGTTAAATTCGGAATGCTCTGTTTACTCTCATAGAACTTGCAGTAGGGTATTAATTTAACTTTGTAGGGATAATTCTATAACAATCTAGTGTTTTATATACTATTGCACGCGTTTGTTATAGCTCGGTTTATGGCCCTAAAAGCGATGTATTAGGGCTCACTTTACGAGCAAGTGTGTTGAAAAAACATTTGATGAACTACTAATGTTAGGACCTTTGGTAAACAGACGATTAGGTGTGACGATGAGCAGGCGTAGCGAGCGAGGAGAATGTTAGGTTCCATCGCAACCAACAACACACGAGCCGAGCTAACGAAGCTTGCGTGCCATGCTACGGCAGCGGCCGGCGAAGACTTGCTGGCGTGTATGCATTTGCGACGACGAGCGAGTGTAGCGAGCGAGGAGGAGGTTAGGTGCATTGCGACCGACAACCATCCCCATACCTGCTAAGTCTTTACGGGAGACATTATTTTATACTTTTTAGTCCGTGTTTGTCCTGTATGTTTTTAGTCAGATTTTTATACTGACCTACTTTCTAATTAGTTTTTAAAACATGTTTTTTAATAAGTTTTTTATAATGCTTATCCGCTATTGCAGTTAAGTATCAATCTAAATAAAAAATAAAATAGTTTTTTGTGATCAATTTTAATTAAATAATTGAATATAAATGCTTTAAACCTGTAGTCTTAGATATAATAGCTTTCATAGTAATTAAATATTCCTAATTAAGTATAACTTACTAAAAGCATCTTAGTATAATTGAACCCTCTCGCTTTCATTCGTAGTCCTTCTAATATAATAATTAATAGATTTTATGATGAAGAAAATGGAAGTGCCTTTCTTTATTGGATTAAAGGTGATAGGATATTATTGGACCTCTCAGAACTGAAAGGCATGAATTGTATAAATGTAGATATTTATCTATTTAAAATGACTTACCATATTTCGCCGAGGAAAAGAACTAGTCCGTATCAATAACAGTGTAGACAAAACAGTATCATTTATCAAACGGTACACATTTTTCAGTTACTTAGTTTTGTCATTTAAAAAAAATAAAACCGGTCAAGAGCGAGTCGGACTCGCGCACCGCGGGTTCCGTACAATCATAAATATATTTGGATATGTTACTTTAGTACCGTTTTTAAAAAAGTAGGATAAACGGCAGACAGGTGGAAGGGCGAACAGGCGGACAGTTAATTTATAAATCTTAACCACAGCTGCTTATGGTGACTGAAAAACGTTTCAGCCACTCCACATTGCAAACTGTTTATATTACTAAGTAGTCGTTTATTCGTTATTATATTTTGGTACGGAACCCTAAAAAGGTTGTTATTATGAGATTACAAACCAAACTCCTTGTACTACTTATTTAATAAATTATTTTCAATCATATCATTCATACCCATAACAAAACTATACTTTTCTAAATTGATTCCCTACGCGAAAAAATACAAATACCTACTTATTTCTATAATTTGGATTTCAAACTGAAAAGAGTTTTAAGAAAATCCATTTTGTAAAAGTTACCTTGCAATCGACTGAATCGACCAATGAATGATTTTCGAATTAATTAATCTCTCCAATTACCTATAAAATGAGAGTTTTTAAAATTGATATTAAAAAAATAAAAATAGTAACTATTTGCCTAATTAGATGGAGTTGATGGAAAGAGAAGTGTCAAAATTAGCTTTTAAAAATAAACGGCCTGTACCAAAAAGGCAAGTACCTAAACGCTCGCTGGCTGATATCTGCCCAAAGAGAAACATTTTATGGATACATCTGCCTGCCTACCTGAGTACTCTTCGAAGGTTAGTAAAAATAAAACCGGTCAAGAGCGAGTCGGACTCGCGCACCGATAGTTCCGTACAATCATAAATATATTTGGATATGTTACTTTAGTACAGTCTTTAAAAAAGTAGGATAAACGGTAGACAGGTGGAAGGGCGAACAGGCGGATAGTTAATTTACAAATCTTAACCACAGCTGCTTATGGTGACTGAAAAACGTTTCAGCCACTCCACATTGCAAACTGTTTATATTACTAATAAGGAACTTATTCTTCGTCTATTCGTACGGCAAATAGTAGGTAATTATATTAGAACCAGCCACCAATTATTATTGTGGTATTAGGTTGCGCCATCTCTTGACCGACAGTGGAACTATTTTTTTTCTTAGGTCAGCATTCTTAGGTCAGTGCCATCTGATGACTGGTAGTGAAACTAAAGAATATTGAGACATCGTTTTATTTTTCCTGTTATCTTTACGTAAACTACTATCACATAGAATTATTTCAGATTTTTCTCTTTGCAAACTTCGGAGATAAGGGGGGGGGGGAACGGTATTTATTTACATTTTTCATAATAAGTCTAAAACTATGCGGCTTGAGAAAAAAGAAAAAAATGTTTTAAAATGTGCAAACAGCGCTCTTTCATATGATTTCCCACATGCCCTGGTCACCTCATTTCAGTCCCTGTTGTAAAAAAAATGTTAATTTTTTTATTTCTTTTTTATTTGCAAAATAGTTGGGCAAATGTTATCTTAAACTATTCAAAATTTCAAGTTGATACCATTAGTAGTTCTCGAGATATCCAGCTGTGACAGACAGACAGACAGACTGAGTCCACACCATAAGGGTTATTTTTTTACCATTTTGGTACGGAACCCTAAAAATCACATTGACACATACATTTTTATCAACGCCATCTATCGAGCCTACAGTTATTTGTCATTTTGAAAAGCCCTCATTGATTAAACATTGTTCATAGCTCGTTTTCCAAAAGTATGAATTTGGAAACTGAACTCAAACTTGTCTCAGTCTCTGAGTAACGTCAAGACCCTCTTGCCGTTATTATTTCAATCTAATTAAAACTTTTGTCCAAGTGGCGTGCCACTAGCTTTTAAAATGAGTTTGCTCATTATGACTTCGTCAAGTAATGTTTTTTGTTTTAGTGGTTCATTGCTTGAAATTTATAGTAAAAACGTGTACCTACTACGTAACGTTACGTTTTTTTTGGAACGCGATTACGTTGAAAACAACATAGGCCGACATTTGTTTGAATATTGGCAGTTATTTACTTTACTGGCAAAATGCAATATTTTAAATTGCGTTTAGCACAATATAATACACCTATTAGTACCAGGTACCTATTGTAATTTTAATCTAGCATACAAAAGGTGTTTTAATATCTTTACTTTGACAATTATATTTTGTTATATAACTTTTAAAATTTAGTATATTCTATTTTCAGAGGAGATAATTAGTAGTCAGTTTCATTTCAAAAGGCTTATTTTATGATTGAACAATGTTTTTTTTTTCAATATTATATTATTCGCTACGTACTTATAAAACATATCATTATAACTATTTAAGTTTCTTATATAACAGACAAAATGTAATTGTGAAAAAATATTTCTTTATTATCACAGTCTATATAACTTCTTATGAGTCAGAACTTTACTTGAGTAAAACTATAGGCCTACTCAAATCTGATTGGTATCCTGTAGTGGTGGCGGTAACGATATCCCAATGGGTATGCGGATAACGCGCTGTTCAAATCATAACGGATCTTTACCGCTACCGGAGGCGGTAGCGGTATTGGATCGCGACGCGAGCGCTGCGGGCGGGCGCCGCAGGGTGCATCCGCGGGGGGGAGTAAAAGTTTCGCCGGACATGCGGTACGTACCGCGTGCCCATCTGGTATGCGGTTCCGGTTTCGCGACAGCTGCAAAAACTCCATACAAATAATTACCGCGCGGGATATCGCTCGGGTATTACCGCTACCCACGGCGATAGCGGATACCGCTCCGGTTTGAGCAGGTCTTAAGAGTTCCTTTGTTTAAAAAATAGAGGTTGAATTTACACAGAAAATTACTCATCACCTGTCAAATATGCCACTTCTCGTTCACAGGCTATCCTGGTAACAACGTCATTTGTCACACGTCCAATGAGACGGAGCCCTGAAAAATTCATCGATGGAGCCTCCTCTGCTCAGCGAATAAACAATAGCCAGTTGTGCGCTGAGCGGTTCCAACAAAGCATTAGTAAAAAATATTTTGGTAGCAAACATCATATGTATTTTTTGTAGTTCTTTATAATAGTTATTTATGCAACTGTACTATAACGAGGGGTATTAAAACACGAAAATAGTATCACATGAGTGTTTTAATACCTAATTATGTACAGTTGCATACAAGACTTTATCTACACCCACTTTTTTATTTTTTCTTTTTTTTTTATTAGGGCAACAAACAATATTTTAATACATATGGATTAAAAACACCCATGATATTTATCTAAACCCATAATATGTATCCTCTATAAAGGTTTTGACTTTGACTTTGTCTTTGACTTTGACTTTCCTCTCCCTCATCGTCATTATGTCTTCCGCAAGAGTGTTATAATATTGTACTGAATTTCATAATGCGTTGCTCGCGCGTGGGCGCGCTGCGCTGCAGGACCAGCTCTCGCTCGGGATATTGTAATGATGGCAGTAAGCTAACTGTTTCAAAACCCCTTACAGATGATTTAAAGCATGGGTGTAGATAAACGAAAATAAAACACTTTCGTACTCAAATACTAGGCGATATTATGAAACTAAATTCTAGTTGGGAAATATTTTACTGTGAGTGCATGGTTCTGTGTGTGTGCGTGCGCGCGCGGCGTGTGTGTGTGTGTGTGTGTGTGTGTGTGTGTGTGTGTGTGTGTGTGTGTGTGTGTGTGTGTGTGTGTGTGTTTGTTATAAATATAAAATATTACTATTCTCTTCTATCTTTCTCTCTATTCTTCCATCGGGGTGAGTAATAGCCTTTAATTGCTAATATCCTTTCAGAAACATTTTTTGTGTAGATCCTCGATATTTTCTTAATAATGTATACCTCTTGGAGGATCTATTTAGAACAAAATATGTCACCTCAAACCTCTATGGCTTTAAATTGGCAAGGTGTATAGCCTTGCTTTATTTAACTGGCATTTAATAAGATGTTAATTGATATGCCCTGCGTACACGCGCTTTATTAATTAGACGTTGATATAAAAATATAATTAATTAAATTAATGATACGACGCTTTTGAATTAACCCTAAGGAAATGAACCTCAATTACTTATCAATAATTCTATGAAATATTTGTTTTTAACACCACATGTAGCTGCTGTGATCTCACGCTTCGTATCTTGGTAAATATGGGTTCTTAAATAAGCAATTGACTTCACTTTTCATTTTCTTTATATTCGCTCCATAAGTAAAGATTTATGAAGGAGTTACATTTTTCATGTCAAAACATTCTTAATTTATTTAAGAGCCGCGATGTTACAAAACTGTACATTATGTTGTCTAATGCCATAAGTGTTTGTAAAAAGTCACGTCTAAGTTATACATTCATAATCGTTAGCAAAAAATTAAAGTAACGTTTTTCACGATATAGATAGACAAACATAATTGTCTTATTGGGTACACACGGCAGCGCATCGAGTTGAGCAGTTGAACATTGAAATAAGCTTTTATTACGAAGGGCATATAACGACGGTCTCAAGTTCAACATTTATATTCTGACTAGCTTCTGCCCGCGACTTCGTCTGCGTGGATATTAGAGAAAATCATTACGGAACCTGCAACCAGGATCCGACCATCCATTTTTAGGCGATAAGCGGTCCCCACCAAGCGAGCAGCCTCGTGCGAGGCCCGCCACACGTGGCAAACATCTTGCCTCGCGAGGCAGCGCGCTTGCTGGGGACCGCTTATCGCCTAAAAACGGTTGGTCGGTTGGTTGGCCATTTACCCCCTAAGGGGTTGATTTTCAAAATCACAAAATATAATTTTCCTATTTTTTAGTAGTGCTCCTACAAAGTTTAAAGTTGTAATGTCAATTTTATATTCTTTTACCATACAAAATTTTAACCCCATTTACACCCCTTTAGGAATTAAATTATGTCCACCGTGTTGGACTTCAAAATAAATGTCATTTTCGCAATTGTCATCCTAGAAAACCCCAATAACGACATCCATATCTATTTTTAGGTTTATTTACTGAAATTCTACTAATAACAATATACGTTGCGTTAAATTTCCATCCATAAGCCTAAATTACAAATTTAGCGATTTTTACTTCGAAAATGGAGGATTTTCTTCTAAACACAACGTCATCCCCTTTTCACACCTTCGGGGGTAGAATTTTGAAGAATTCTGAGACACGTATTTATTGATTTTCGATTATCAGCCTAAACACAAAATTTGAAGATCGTAGCTTGAAAACTGAGGGACTTTCATACAAACTTTCTTGCCTTATTTCATCCTCTTAGGGGTGCAATTTTCGAAATTCCTTCCCAAGTGCATGTTTACACTATATGAGGTATCTGTGTGCTAAATTTCAAGTCTCTAGGTCCAGTGGTTTGGGCTGTGCGTTGATTTGTCAGTCGTTTTAGGCTTTTTTTGCCCCATTTACCACCTAAAGAGCTGATTTTCGAAAACCACGAAATATGTGTTTGCTTATTTGTTTTTATAAGTATTTCTATGAGGTTTCAAGTCTAAATGTCTGTTTAATATTTTTCCGTACAAACTTTGAACTCCTATTTCACCCCTTCAGGGGTAAAATTTCCAATAATCCTTTCTTGATGGATATTTGCCTGAATTAATGTTTCTAATGTGAAATATCAACAAGATTCAGATAGAATAGATCCTAGCTTCAAGCTTCCTTCGCCAATGCAGCGAACTAACATCTATGGAACAAGCATTGCGCTCAAAAAATGGCACCACACGAAAACTACAACTAAGCGGATGGAGCTGAAAATGCCGGCATTTAATTATGCAGCACAAAGCGTCTGAGCACTGGTTGCTTATTAGTAGTGACCATAATTTGTATACTCATAGATATTTTCTATACTTAAACGAAAAAATATGTTACGTCATTTCTGCAATTTTTTTACTGCCTTCTTTACGTCTTTTACACCATTTGACTACACAGGACGTGATTTCTAATAAACTTTCTCTTTCTCTCTTTACGTTCTTACTGACTGACTTACGTCTGACTGACGTTAGCGTTCTTTACAATAATAATTGCAGTTTGTACTGTAGAGAAAAGTCTCTACAGTACAAACTATTATTGTAAAGAACGCTAACGTCAGTCACCGGGTGCGCAGCTGGCTCAACAAAAGCTGAGCGGGTTGTACTTTTTCGGCCCCGTGGTGTCATTTTTTAAGCAATATTTGTTTGCAATTACACTTCCATAGGTTTTAGTTCGCTGCGCCGATGGTAGTGACTCATATAATATTTAGGGGAGGATATCATACATATTCATCATAGTATCATGAGACATTTTTACACAGATCGTCGACTGCGATGCCGTCTTCATGGAAGCCATTAGTGGGCGAACGTAGCGTTTGGTCATTTATCGTTTGCCCATTATAGTTCAAGAGATTGCCATAGAAGATAACACGTAACTATGCGTTGGTGTTGAGTTATTTATGTTTTGCATTTATGGCTCTTTTGTTTTTGTTTGGTATTGAACTCTGAATGTTCATATTTCTCTTTCGGTGTTCAGACTGGTTTTGGAACAAAAATCTTTATTACTTTGTTATTTTCACGTTCCAGTAGGATCTGTGGGTATTCCAGAGCGGTGGGAACATTTGTCAAAAAAAGCTTTTTTTAGCAATGAAACATTATTTATATATTTTGTCTCTCCGACTATAATGGATGAAGGAGAATCTGACTGCTCGACTTTGCTCTGACAATAACTACTCTAGGCGTTGCATTAGCAGCTATCTGCTGACACTTGACATTTATTTATTGTGTTCACAATTTCACTGGTTATATACAGCCTGGCTCTCAGTAAAAAACGATCTATGAAACGGAAGCGAATTTTTAACCCGTCTAAGTTTGAAAGAACGTTGACAATCCACAAAGCAGTAGATAATTGACAACATTCGAATTTAGGCGTATTATACTTCGCCCCATCAAAGAGTATTCTTCATCTTTGACCGTTTTACCGCCAATGCCGTTTAACGTTTCTCTTTTGTTTGTTTTCGTTGAATTCGCTTCCATTTCATACTCACGCTTTTTGTATGACACTCCCGTCTCTTATAACGCTAGTTATTTTTACATTCTCTTTGGTTATACATTTAAGTACGTCTTTTTAAAACTTCGGAGAGGTTTTATATCAGTCCGGATTTCCGACGCTGTCTGTTCTCCTCTACAGGTCGCATTTCTCAACCGATCCCAGTGAAATTTTGTGAGCAGATTTGATAAATATATAGAATTTTAGGTCGAGGCAATTTTTTTAAATTTATTAAAATGACGGAGATATGTAAAAAATGTTGATCTCCTCTACCGGTCGCATTTCTCAACCGATTCTGGTCAAATTTTGTGAGTTGGTTCGATAATTATATATAACTGTTTAGTCAAGCCAATTTTTCCAAATTTATTAAAAATATATTCACCCATTTTGAAAAATTATCTAAATTAGAAGCACCATCTAGTTGCGAATACTAACGTGCCTACTGTGTGTTTTGAAAACTTCATGGCGACATTTCATTTTATTTTATCTCGAGGTCTACAGCTCACGGAGCCACTAGTTTTAAAACTTCGGAGAGGTTTTATTTTAAAAAGGGTAATGCTTCTTTTTGAGTAAATTAAATATGAGGTACAACTTTTGGGATTATGCAAAACATGTAACATTTAAAATGCTGCAAATAAATAGGGTCAGATTTCTTAAATATTTTATGTGCCATCTGTGGTCAACATAGGGAAAAAATAAAAACGTATTAAAATGGCAATCTGATCTTGATCAAAATTTTATGAATTAGTTAGAAATTACAATCCATTTTAATTTATTATGATTGGTAATGCTTTTTTTGAGTTAATTAAGTATGAGGAACAACTTTTGGGATTATGCAAAACATTTGAAATGCTGCAAATAAATTGGGTCAGATTTCTTAAATATATTATGTGCCATCTGTGGTCAACATAGGAAAAAATATGGTAATTTATTATGATTGCGATGAATAACGCACGACAAATTACATTCACAAGTTCTTTACAATTTGAGTTAGTATTAACTTTAGACAAAACAACACATTGTCAATACAAAATGTTTGTACCACAATTCCAACGAGTTACCAGCTCTCATCCAATACAGTACCAACATTTGAACTTCTAAATTCAATTTCTCACAAATTCACACAAGGGTATTTCATAGTGTTCTCAGGGAAAACACACATTCTTGCAACGTCACTCGCTTGCAGACACTGCGCGAAGTTTTCTCACAAAAAAGTTTGTATTTTAAACCTTATCCTTAAAAAGAGAGAAGCTTCAACGAATGTGAAGTTATTTTTGCTATTTTGTATTCGTCATTGTTCTTGTAAGGTCGCTTTGTTTGTCAGTTTCCTATAGAACGACGTTCTAGCGGATGTATTGTTTTGATATTTTATACTTATAAGCAAGTTGTTTGTTCGAGGCTGTGGAGCGACAAAATGAGTACTATCATTTCAGTATTTTACTTTTATAGCATTTGGAGTGGAAGGGTGCCGTATTTTTATAAAAATGTTTTTCTCTTTGCATGTTTACCTCTCGCTGCCGGCTCATGACATTACATTTGAGTTTCTGATTTTTTATTCAAATAAGCGATAAACGGCAAGATTTGTTAAAAAATGTGTGCTGTATGCTTACAGCGCGCTTTGTTATAGAAAATGGAACTAAATTACAATGACTTGGTTAGGCAAGGGATTACCGTTATCCAACCAAGTCATTTTTGCCTAGCCGTTAAATTAAATGCTGGGATGTTATATAGGCCGATGATCGAATGGCGCCTGTCAATATAAAGGCTAGGCCGCTAATTGAACGGCTAATAGGCATGATGAGTATTTTTTTATTTTATATTACATAAATTACCACTCAAAAGAAAAGAAACTTTGGTAAAAGAATTATTTCGCTAGCATGAAAACTGCCCGAGATATCACAGTTTGAAATGCATAAAATTGGACTCACCCGAAAACGCTCCATACTAACGGCTACTCAGTTATGACGTCACGCTTGAGCAGTTTGTATGCAACACGTAGGAAATTTGTTCGGTAGCTATATTAAATATTGTGTTTATCAAAATGGTGTCTTAGACAAATTTGCTATAAATTTTACGGATTAATTAAATGCATTATTTATTTTAACAAATTTTATACTTTTTAAATGGACTTGTCCGCCCAACTTTGAAGGGTCATAAAACAAATAATACGCAATATATAAAACCAATAGTACAGTAGCCCGTAGAACATTTAAATCACCAAAAAGGTTACTGTTTGCCGTTTTGATTGAGTGGTAATCAAACAAAGCTGTAGAACACGACAATAGCTAAACCATGTGGTAAACCTTGAAAAATAAAAAAATATCATTTTTGGAGATTTACAAATATAGGTTACGGCGGGTTCAATCTGTAAAACTTGGGTTAAAGTATTTATAATTTCGTAATAAATAACTATATCACACCGGCAAACGGTAACCTTTTTGGTGATTTAAATGTTCTACGGGCTACTGTACTACAAGAGGTATACAAACTACTCTAAAAGTTTAATATGTTTACGATTTTTATTAGTATTTCATTATTTTATTCATTAGTCATGATCCCTATTAAGCTAGTTGGCTGCGACATATACATATTCTAATCTAAGGGTCTGTTTTACAAGTATTGGTTAATATAGGTTCCAAATAAGGTATACATAATCAGATAATTTTGGTAAAAGATTTTTTTATTTGTTAGAAAACCAACAGTGTTACAAAAAAAATATCATATCAGTAAATAAATCTATAGTAATGGTAATTATAGGTTTCCCTTGAAATTAAAATGACTACTGGACATTTAATGAGTATTTAGGAAAAATTACAGTCATTTTATATTTTAAAGTAAATAAATAATAATAACTAAAATCATTAAGTTTATTTAGCAATTTCATTGATTAGTAAAAATAAATAACAATAATTAAATATATATATATATATATATATATATATATAATTTAACATAAATAAAAATAAAATGTATATTAGGAAAGTATTTCAGAATATATTGTGCATGCCATGTATGCTCTGTAACACACTACTACTATAATTATAATAAATATAGTATATAATAAATATTACATAATGTTATCAAAATGACCAAAATTATTGAAGTAAATGTAACTTTAACTGAAAAATAATAAAGCATCCTCCTCTCTTTTTAAATTGCTATGCCCAACAGGGTCTATAATGAATCCGAAATGTATGATTTCCACCAAAATGTACTTATAGATGCAATAAATGAAATATGAAATATGAAATAAAGTAAAAACTACGTGTCGTTAAAAATGTTTGCTTACATGAACATTGTAATACACATGTGATTTTGAATAAAAAGGACCGAAACAAAAACAAAATTAAAAATTATAAAGTTAGAATTAACATAAAAAGGTTAAAAATTAAAAAAAGATGGATGCCTAAGTAGTTAAGAGCGTGCAGTCTGCACACTAGCGCCGCCATTGGAAATTAAATCATAGTGTTTAAATAAAAAAGAAATTATGAATTATCTCTCTGGAGTGCACTGCGAACAAGCTTTGCGGTACTTTTTATCCCTTAAACAATATTTTCTAGCCTATCGTTTTCTTATATGGACTTTTATTGCGAAAAGTGGCCACTTTTAACAATAAAAGTCCATTAAACTAAACGACAGGCTAGAAAATATTGCATAAGGGATAAAAAGTACCACAAAGCTTGTTCGGAGTGCACTCCAGAGAGATAATTTACAAATTTGTCTTTATTTTAGCACTATGATTTTTTTTCTAATGGCGGCGCTAGTGTGCAGACTGCGCAGCCTTAATAACAATTTAAAATAAAATAAATAAATAAGATAACTTTGATATATTATTCGCCTATACATAAAGAAAGATATAAATCTATATATATAAAAGCGTAAATCACTCACTGACTCATCACGAAATCTCAGAAACTACAAGTGCTAGAAGTCTCAAATTTTGCATGGGGGTCCCTTTTAGGGTGTAGGTGCTCACTAAGACGGGATTTTGCGAAATTCAATCCCTAAGAGGGTGAAACAGGGTGGCAAAGTTTGTATGGGAGAACGAGATTCCTTGGCCCGATTGACTTGAAATTTGGCATAGACATTCTTTTACAAAATTAATTGAACACATGTTTCGTATTTTTTTGAAATGTATCCCTTAACAGGGTTGAAAAGGGGTAGAAAGCTATTTTTAGGGTGGTTGACTTCGAAATCGGAATCAAAACTTCTTAGTGCTTTTGAATGATTAAGAAAAATAAAAGTCAGTTGTCACTGCACGGGCTGACGTTTAATCTCTAATTTTCCCGATTTTCAAGACAAGCTTTGATTCTTATAATGTTGTATAAGATTTATCCCTATTTTCACTACTTTACGAAATATTAGTCAAATAAAACGGCAACATCTGGCAAATATCAGATAACGTGACAAGGAATGTGGTATTTAGAGAAGTGTTTCGATAGAGAGCCTGATAATAATGCACAACATTAGTTGCACCCGGCATAAATCTTTGCCCGGCATGCGTTGCAATGTCACGTTTTTTTTAGCCAGAAACCTTTTCAGTAGTAAGCAGAACAATTCACCAAACATTCACCAAAGTTTCATCATAATCCGATGTGGTTGAATGGTTTAGGAGTGCAAAGGAAACAAATACACATACATCAATTTTTATTTATAAAGAAGATAACTATTAAGCAAAGATATTAGAATTTCTAACTATAAGGTAAGTATTAAATGTAACATAATATTATTATACTTATTTTGTTAAATTACTGCTAATAAATTTTATTAAGTACCTACCTAACTAATACAGAATCGTTAACAGGGCGTCGATTCTGTAACCAAACTCGAACCCCACTTCGAATCTCACTTCACTGCACGGGAATTTTAAATCATAAATAAGATAATGATAAGAATTTTTTTTTAACACAAAAGATAGCTACGCAGGCTACCTAAATTTTTTGCAATCAGTAAAATAGCTCATTTAGTAAACAAATGTCTAAAAACAAATTCACGCGAAGTGAAGTGGGATGCGAGTTTGGTTACAGAATCGACAGACTGCGCGGGTAAAACCACGGGGTGCAGCTATTACCTATATAATCACAAAATTGTATAAATGTGAAAGTTTTGATGTTTGGATGTTGTTCATGATTTGTTACCTACTCAATCATATTATACTCAATCACGTCTGAACGGATTTAGGAGAAATTTGGCACAGATTTAGATTAAAGTCTGGAATACTTAACACAGGCTTCTTTTCATCCCGATCATTGGTTTCCAAGGGAAGACTTACAACGATTACCGACTCCCACGCGGGCGGAGCCACGGGCAAAAGCTATACCTACATAGTATAAAACAAAGTCGCTTCCCGCCGTCAGTACGCTTCTCTTAAACTATGCATAAAACCGCATTAAAATCGATCCATAAGTTTGGGAGCTAGGTTGCCTCAGATAGACAGACACACACACGTCAATTATATTATAACACCTCTTGCGTATGTACGTGGTATAGGTATATGTCGTCCTCCTAGGTATATGTATCCTGTAGTATAATAATCTGATAACTTTACACTGACACCACATTAGCACAGTTTTACATTTAGTAACTACATTGCACCCGTGCGAAGCCGGGGCGGGCCGCTAGTAATAATATATAAGTAGATATAATGATACTTTAACCGTTAAGTATTTCGATCGCCGTTGTTTTTAATGTTGCTTTGATGGAAGCCTATTACGAAAATAACGTACGCAATTGCGTAACGCAGTCACTTGGCCACGATAGTCGTCCGCAGTTCATTGGATGTAGTTATAACAAACATTATGAGTTTGGCTATCGTAGCCCATAGACTACTGAACGAACGATGTTGGATACGCTCAAGAACCTTATATTCATATTATACGCTAGAGAGAAACTGTCAAACTCGCGCATTCACTTCGCAATATCGCATACGAAAGTGATTTGTAATAGGAAACAATCAAAATGAAGCACGGACGCAGTTGCGTGTATCGCGTTAACCTTTTCGTATTAGACCCCCAGTTCTATTCTATACTTAACTTAAACCCTTCGATCATCTATACATATACTGAAAAGAAAAAACTGGATATAGCCCCTCTACTACCGTCGAGAGTAGAGGGGCTATATCCAGCCCCTCTACTCTCAACGGGAATTTACGAGATCGAGTTCGATTCTGATGATCCAATAAACGTCAAAAATCTGTTGTTTTCAACATTGAAAACGGTTTCCATGGTTTCCATTGTACCGTTATGACGTTTATTCGATACCAATTCGATCTCCGATTTTCGATCGCGTTCGGGAGTAACCCCTTGAGCCTGTGAATCGGATCCGACTTTTTTTTAATAAGTTATAAATACCAGATTACTTAAAGTCGTTTTCAACACTATCAGGCTTACATATTTTTATTTCTGGAGAAATGTCATTCACTCTTTTAAAGATCCCTTTAGATATCAAAAGCCAAGCGTGCCCTGAGGGCTGACCAAAATCCTTTAATGCGGTCGACGCTTCCTTTGGTTTACGATACTCGTAAACGTTAAATATTTACTTCTTAGAAAACTCATAAATATGGGGCTGTGATAAAAATAAATATGCCTTCTGATATGCTTTAGTTAATAAACAATTTGTCGCTTAAGTTGTATACATTGTGCTACCACAGCCTAAAGATATAGTACTAAATATCTCTCGGCTGTGGTACTACTCTGTAAAGAAAGTACCGGGAAAAGAATAATAATACATAAAATGTTAGTTATTCATCCAAATTTATTTTATCACCTTCAAAGTATACTCTTTCAGAAACGATACACCTACGCCAACAAATAACTCAATCTTCAAAAAAAAAATCAAATGCTTTTTCCGGAATGAGTTCAGTACCCCTCAGTACCCTTAGCACGAACAGCTATCGAAAAAATATACATTCGATAGAGCAGTTTTGTATGGGAAATTTGTACAGCGCCATCTACCGCCGAGAAGCGAAATGACATTTTCCATAGATCTACCGAGTACTTTTATGCGTGTTTTTTTTCGCAATATAATGTTCGTGCTCAGGGTACAGTTCTTGCCGCGAATTCTCCTTTATGTTTTCTACCGAATGAAAACGGGTGCCACGAAGTTATAATTTGAGTTTAAGAAAATGAAAGAAGTCGGCTGGAGTCATATCTGGTGAATAAGCTGGTTGCTCTATGGTATTTGTTGGGATTTTGGTCAAAAATTTGTTCACAATGATGGCCTTGTCAGAAGGAAAATTATCGTGGTGCAAAATCAAAGAATTTTCTTTTCACATCTCGGCCGCTTTTGAACGCTTTGTACCACTCATAAGCACGTGTTTTTGATATATTCGCCTTTTGTAACATTTTTAGTGACTCTAAACACGAAATTCCATTGGTTATGCAAAATTTAAGACAAACTCTTTGTTTGACGTTTTTGTCTATTACAAAATTCGCAAAGCACACATGATTTGATATAACTAACTCCGCGCAAAAATGAAAAAAAAAAACAGTTGTGCCAATCTAGTGTGGAAAGCTATCGAAACGTCGGGAAATTAAAAAAACCCAACAAATCTAAATAATTCTAAAATAAAATTGAATTAACCTATATACAGTACGAGGCATATAACTTGAAATCGGGTGGGGATTGCGCGAAACGCGTATTTTGGGTATGCGTAAAGGTGAGGAACGGGGGCGGCGGGAGAGGGGCGCGTGCTATTGGTCGCTCATAAGAGCACATGCGCGAACTTATCCCCACTCCGTCGAAAAAATTTCAAGATATGTGCCTAATACTGTACGCGTTGTAATCCGTAGAAAGTGTTTTTTTTTTTTATTTCTAATGAACTGTACGCGCGGAAGCCTTAGAAGTGTGTATGTACATTTTATGTTTTAACAATCACACAGTGACAGTATGACAGTTTAAATCAATCTATTACACATCATTAGATCTAGACAAAAATCTGTACAATGGTTCTTAAATACCATACTACCATAGTGCGCAAATTCTTTTCCAATAAATCAAATGATTTTTTATACAGGTCACTCAGTATAAAAAAGTTGGAACGTGATAAAAAGTAAGTTCCAAAGAGAAACGTATTATCTTTACGTAATCTGCAGAGTTAATGTGTGTCGTGGATCTATTCCCTTCCGTCCGACTTTAGTAATGGGAACTGCAAAATAGATGTGCAAATACATATATGTATGCACTAGACTCTGTTTTCGTGAATAATAGTGCTTTTGATTTTGTCGTCTGATAATTTATTGCGATTGTTATGTATAACGAGCGGTTAGTATCTTTATACGTATACATTTTTTTTTATTGTACCCACTGCCGAGGCACAGGCCTTTCTAATGGGTGGATAAGCACCACGCGGGCCCAACGCTGATTGGTTGGTGTTAACGACTGCAATTGCAGCCGGAACCAATGGCTTAACGTGCCCTCCAAAGCACGTAGGAGCCCGAGATAATACATTTTTGGTCACCCAATCCATGACTGACCCTTGCAAATGTTGCTTAAACTCTGCAATCGCTGGGCCAGGTGCTAAACAACTGCGCCATCAAATTTTGCAAAAAGTAGTTGGAACCAACGGCTTCGTGCCTTTCTAAATATTCTTCTTCTTATTTTTGTTTTGGCAATCTACTTTCCTCTCAGAAGTAATTTTTGCCAGTGTCAAGTGTTGAATAGTTCAGTTGTAAATTGTTTCAGTTTACATTAAAATGCGGGTGCATCGCATTCCAATGCTGCTTGGAGCATTTGGTACCAAGTATATCAAGACAGTTTACTCGGTAAGGTCAGCCGAGGTAGCCACCACTACAATAAAAGTCTCAGCTTCACATAACCAAGATCGCGCCTATTTCAATTATCCCACATATTGTTCAGTTGCGTAGACACTTGTACCACAAAACTGCACCAATTTTAAGACACTATATCCACTATGAATCAATTTGCGAATAATTAAAATAGTCACCAAACCGAACCCGACAAAATAGCGCCAAAACTCTTCCTAAATATTGCTTGCCCAAGTAACATTTAAGGTTCTAGAAAGGTTTGGAATAGGTTCTAGAACCTAAGCTCACCTTTTCCAGACCTTTCTGGAACCAACCTTAAATGTTGCTTGAGTGGAATGTTCTCCTTCTTGTACGGTAGCGCATAGCGCTTTGATCTCTTGATTTACACTTACAACATCACGAATCTAAATACATAATTATCATTATAAATGCAGTACTATTTTCCCACAAACGCATTGCGCTTTTCCCGTAATAAAAGGGAGCGTTCGTTCCCCCAGGGTGGCCATTTTGCTCAGCTCTCACTTACTTTTCCCGGCTAATTGCAAGTTTCTTCAGAACATCTGCTGTCGTTTAATTAATGATCCTGTACCGCCCTGGACGTCCTGATATTCCCGTATCTAAAAGAGGGTTAACAATTGCATCATTTACGCAGTTTGCGAAATGTCGAAGCAATAAGACGCGTTTGGGGACAACTTGTAATAAGAATAACGGTTATTGTACTGACGCTTGCTTCTAAGCTGTTCTATATTAATTTCTTACTGCTACTCTAAGATGAGTTGATGAGATACAGAAATATTTTTAAGACAGGGTACCTGTACTTTTGTTAAAACCACTGCCACATTCGTTAGTGAGGTATTTTAATAAAATGGCAAATATATTCATATTGCCACTACACATTACAAGTGACACTATATTTGAATTTTGAATTTAGTGTTGACTTTGGAGTAGGTTTTAAGGTAGTTCCAAATATATAGACTCTCAGAGCTTCATTTAGAATTTCTCATTGGTTATCGGATCACAGTGTTTTTGTAATGTTCGAGATTAGCTTCTTAGCAGCATAATGATACAATCCTACTCAATGTTCTCTTATTACTAGGTAATATCTTAAAACCTAGCTTTAAGTCTCAGCGTTCGATCTTCATTAGCCAAGACGTTCGTACCTAATTGCCAATATGTCAGTTAAGTGGCTCTATTGTGCCGCGGTAACATTCCATTAAAACAGACACTGCATGAAATTACAAAAAACTCCTCGAAAGTTAACTTTAGCATTCCGACTCCGACTTTACATGTACGATAATTGGATACAATTTCCTTTCCATTTTTAAATCAAACCAGTGCAATCTTGAACCCTTCTTGAACCTGTGAAAGAGACCTTCAAAAAAGTTGCATTCAAAAACTTTTACTGAGCCAACAGGGGGAGACAGGCAATAAGACACTCTTAAAGAGCTTTTTTTCTTAATAATTTCCTATTTCGTACAGGTCCTAGCAGGTCGAACAAAATATTATATTGCAATAAAATGTACCCATAAAGAACAGCAAGTAAAATCTGGTTTAACGAGGCGATGTATGACTTCCCGAAAAAATCTGTGTAGAAAAACTTAGTAATTTTTAAACTTTTAGATTTTTTAAGCATTCACAATGCTATTTTTAGATTAAGATTATTAATACAATTGAAAAATATTAGAAAAAATCGACTCACCCATAGCAGCTCAGACGGGACTCGAACCCGCACCCTTAGGATTCCGGCCCAATGCACTAACCAATTATGCTACCGAGTCGCTAGCAGGATTGACGAAATTTTCTAATATCTTTCACGTCTCCGCTGTAGGCCAGCGCCATCTCATCAATGTGAAGTGAATTACTTCGACATTTGAAAGCAGCACCTTTGCAGGTGCTAGACAAATCAATTAAGATGAAATAGCCATATAATTTTTAAACTTTTAGATTTTTTAAGCATTCACAATGCTATTTTTAGATTAAGATTATTAATACAATTGAAAAATATTAGAAAAAATCGACTCACCCATAGCAGCTCAGACGGGACTCGAACCCGCACCCTTAGGATTCCGGCCCAATGCACTAACCAATTATGCTACCGAGTCGCTAGCAGGATTGACGAAATTTTCTAATATCTTTCACGTCTCCACTGTAGGCCAGCGCCTACAAACTAATTGGTTAGTGCATTGGGCCGGAATCCTAAGGGTGCGGGTTCGAGTCCCGTCTGAGCTGCTATGGGTGAGTCGATTTTTTCTAATATTTTTCAATTGTATTAATAATCTTAAAACTTAGTAAGTTCGTTTTTTTTTGTTTTTATGGTAAAAATGGGGATAAAAGTTACGAATGGTAGGTATCTAAATCTATAAGCTAAGTATTTACATACCTAAAACAATAAAACTAAATCTATTAAAATATAATTTAAAACTCATTGTTAAAGCTCAGAAAATGACAACGGCATCGTTTCAACAACGCTAAATTCTTTCCACTCCATTGCAATCGTTAGGGCTAAATCCTACTCGTAGTTTGAATATTTTCTGTGCACATTTTTATTTCGCGGCACCTGGCGGCATAATCCGGGATCGCAGTCAAATGCACATGTCAGGTTTTCCTGAGTACACATAGAACATTTTTAGAGATCCGTGCGAATATTTTTTTTTGGAAAACTTAAAAGTAATAAGTTTTAGCACATTTTAGCTAAATTATATAGCTAACTAAAATGTGTCAGTTTAAAAAACTTAAGGTGCGTCCACATCTGACGTATGGCTCGCAAGCTGTGCGCAGACATTTTGTAATGGCGCGTGTATAACTTATTTTTATATGATAAGTAAGCAGGTAACATATCATAAGCACGTAGAGTTATTGTAGTTGACATTTAAATTATCTATCTCAAACCATTTTTTAAGTTTTTTTAAGCCCATTAAAAAAATATTTTCAACCGAAACGTAATTAGGTACTTATAAACGTTGTTCCAAAAAAACTCATCTTTAAAAACAATACGGAGCTGTCATTAAAAAAAAAATAACTCATTAGAAATAAAACACTTTTTACGGATTACAGCGCGTGTATTGTTAATACAGATGAATTATTAAGTTTTGATTTGTTGGTTTTTTGGGTTTCCCGACGTTTTGACACCTTTTCAGGGGCCGTGGTCACGGGGCGACTGAAGCAAGAAGCTGCTCATATTTTTATGAAATTACCCGCTCGGAACTTTATAAAAATGCATTCAAGTTTATTAAATTATTTTATAGCTGCGTTCTGATTTTAATAATAATAATTGAATAGCAAAAGTAAATCATTTATTAAACAAGATTTTCTGTTATATTTTATTTTATTATGTGGATATTAAATAATAATATTTATTAATTACAGCAATATTTAAAATATTACTAGGTCTATTCTTAGTCTAATAGACCGCCCCGAGTAGTCCCGGTGCAAATGTGCCCATAACGCTGGCCGCGTTGCCGCGTTGGATGGCAATGGACAACCTTTGCACCAGAAACGACCCAGAGCGGGGGTCACATTTTTTTTGTCTGAGCCAACGCCCCAAGTCTTTGACGAATTGTATTGCCTCTTCCACCCAGCAACCCGCCGTTACAACCGCAAAAGGGATGAAAATGTAGACCTGTTCGAGCGGGGCATATTTCACGTGCTTTGCGACCGCCTGGTGTTCCGCCGCCGCCCCGGTCGCGCGTGAGGTCCGACAGATGTGGGTAGCAGCGAAGGTGCTGACACAAGTTGCGTCCCACACCAAGCACCGCCCCTTTTCCCACGGTACTAACGAGACCTTGGGAGGCCTCTCCGAGAAATCCTTAAAAAGTGTTTTATTTCTAATGAACTGTATGCGCGGAAGCCTTAGAAGTGTTTATTAAAAATACCTCCTCGCAAAACTGTTCTATCTCATAGAAGTAACTGCTAATAATATTGATGAACAAACTTCCGAGCCAATTTTTTTATGTTTAGATACTTACGCCACTACGTTGGGTGGACAACGTCAGAGAGCACGCTAGCCGAAATTGGATGCATGTGGCACTGGGAGAGACCAACGTATATGCCCGATGTATGTGCGATAGCGGATAACTTAGAAGTTGTAATGGATGAATGGATGGAATGCATATAAAAATGTTGAACCCACGGTTCACGCTTACCCGTATTTTATTTCAGGCTTTAAATCGGACAGTAAACTTCAATAAGGACCATCTCGAGCAGGTTTCGTAGTGAGATTCAATATAAAGCCAAATAATTCTCGTCGGAAATATTTGATTTTTAAATGTAATTTCTTCGTTATTATTTTTTCACTTTCGCCTTACTTCTCGTAGGATATGCTAGAATGACACGTATGGAAGAATGATTTAGGACAAACATTAATCAGTTTTGGAAATAAGAAACTTTTTTATTTTGGGGGTGTTTACTACGCAGTACATCTCTTCGCAAATCGTAGTTTACCGTACCGTAGGTAATAAATATAACTAATCCACTCCAACGCAACAAAAAAAGTGGAAACAAACATAACACACATTTTAATTTTTGTAAGCTATAGGAGGCTTCTTAAGTGATTTGTTCTTTTGACAAATGATAAAAATAAAACATATTTAACGGTGAAATAGCTAAAATAGAATTATTAGGTGTTTATGAATAAGGCCGTGTCAACCTCTTTTCCTGATCCGGCTAAAAGCAGGGAATAGAGTGAGCAGATTTAATATTTATAAATAAAATAATGAGTTTTTAGATGTATAAGTAGGTATAATAAAAAAAACAAACAATGTTCATGAATTTAAGTATCAAAAGTACTAAGTATTTATCAGTAAACAAATCTTAAATATAAGTCGTTAATACTAGGTTCCTACTAGTATATCTTATTAACTTTGAAACAAATAAAACCATTAGGCATCAAATTATTAATTAAAGTTACTACATGAACAAATGGATAAAATTTTTATAGTACTTATGCATGTAAAACAAATGAATGGGGTGGGTACCTAATCTTTTGCTCTCTTAAAATAATAAATACTACGGAAGATTATTTAGTTGAAATAATTAAAGTTATTTACTAGAAAATCGTGGTCATAAAGGTTCGATTTAATACCGTCGTCGTCGCACCGAAGTTGCAGTATTTCTTGCCAAATAAAAGTCATAAAAATTAGAACGCCCTTACTTGATGCAGACGAAAGGCACGGATAATCTTCAGGGGATCAGGACTGGAGCTGCAGAACTTCGCAGATTGATGACAGTCGCAGATCAAATCGTAGATCAAATTCATAAAAACAGCAGTGTCTGAATGTGAATAATAGAATACGTATCGAATGAAATCTATTAATAATTATTAATCAGGCAATTAGGGAACTAGCCCATTAGTGAATTAGTGAATCAGTGTATTAGGGAATCCCTCCTCTTCCCTCCTGGAATTAAAAGAAAAAAAAGGAGTTAGTAAAAGGAAAAAATAAAAAAAAGATAAATAAATACAAAGAATAATTTAAAATAATATAATTACGTACCCTTTATTAATCCAATTTTCATGAAAATGGTATAATACTGCGTCTTTGATGAGCCAACAAAACTTTCCAAAAGCGAACAGTAGTATGTAGATATGAAAAGCCTAAAAAACTAACGATTGCATCAATTGTGTGCAAAACTTATAAAAATCAACATTTATTCTCTTTAAAAACACTTTCCCAACAATAATTTATGTGATTCTTACAAGGAATCAACAATTTTATAACATTTATTTTAAAATTACATTAACTTGGAGCAAAAATAAGCTTCGCGCCATAAAAAGTGAAAATTTTCCCAAGAAAACGCGGGAAACGCAACGAAGACGTTCAACCACTGACATGAAGAAAATGTTTTTTATATAACTGGACTAGCTGTCTGTATGATTTGACAGCTAAGTTTTTGTGCCTATTTGAAACGCCACTAGCGTGCGTCTTAAGAACTAATTTTGACATACAATATGAAAATAGTTGATGTGATGGTCTCTCCAGACTTCAAACTTTAGTACCACGTACGCACGCTATGCTCACGCTACGTCCTACAGCACCAAAATGGCGGAAATCAAATAGGCACAAAAACAGTTTGACATAAGCCTATCCAGTGTAAATATATGTAGGTCAGTGCGTTCAACACAAGAAAAAATCATAGAGTGAAAAGGATGAATGATATAAAATGTATGTGAAAGTAAAGGATAGTAGAATACTTCAATATTTTTAAATGTTTTGGAACATGAATTAAAAAGTTATAAAAAGTAAAATACATAGATACCAAGGAGTTTTATACAAAGAGGTTGATTATTTGAATTTGGAGTATGGACGAAATGAGGTCGCATGTATGAAATAAATGCAGATTATGGAAAATTAATGAATAATATCGTGTTGTAAACTTGTAAGTAAATAAATATGATGGAATATTAATAAATATGAGAAAGAAACGTTGTTTTTTCTATAACGAAAAAACACAACGTTACAGCCGTTAGTCTATAAGACTGTAATCGTATATCTCACCCATAGTGGTCGTTCTACGAGCTCAAAATTAATGGAAAACCGCAAATCGATGTATACCTCAAGTATACGTCTACCAAACGGCTATGCTATAGCATACGAAGGGAAGAAATTTTAAGAACTGCGGGTCCAAAATTTTGTTTTGACCTCAAGTATTCATGCACCAAACGGCTTTGCTGTACATCGATTTGAGTTTTTTTTTATCGTACGAGCTTAGAATAATAACACCTAGAACGATAGTTCTCTACAAAGCGCACTGACAAAAGTGAGGCAACTAAAACAGCAAAAATGGCGCCGTTTTCAGATTGTTATTCTACATTATTACCTAATCATACCGATTAAGTACAAAACAGTTTCAATTTTCCCACATTTATAAGACTAGTTACTATATTATTGGGTTTCAGTTACGATTAGTTAACGTATGAAGGATATAAATTTGAAAACTAAGCCATTCTGGCTTGGTATAAGTTGCCTCACTTTGCATACGCGGACACGGCTTCTAGGTGTTATTATTCTAAGCGTACGAGTAGGACTACCAATCTCTTTGTAATCCAGCAACACATAAAAGCCATGAATCGTCTAAATAAAAAACATTCCGTCCACAAAAAGGACTCTTTGCTAGCCGCAGGTAGGACTTTGTCATGGAAATAGGTTTTGAAAGTACCTAGACGCTGGATCCTTTGCAAAGTCCTACCAATAGACAAGTCAGCTTTGTAATATCAAAACAGTGTAACTGACATTTTAGCGAGATGTGTTGTATAAAAACGTTGGCACTTAACTGCATTTTTTTTTTATTCAATCATTATTACATAAATAGACATCTACATATAGCTATAATTTATGATCATTTGCTAAGTAAACTGACGAAAAATTTGATACCTGTACATAGAACTGCAGTAAAAGCATTTTGTATGCATTTATTTGTTTGTGCTGCATTCGTGTCAATCTGTTTACTATTGGTTGACTGGTGGAGAATGTTTTTATTAAGTCCGCCATTTGTACCTTACTTTATGTATAAATAAATGTACAATAAAGATTTTACAAAATTTAAAAAAAGCACAGAAAAGATATTAGTACTGCAAACGTGGGCCACGCATAGTGGGGTGGAATAAGCATGTCAGCGGGGCTCACGGGGAGGCCAGGTCAAAGTTTAACGAATGGGTAATGTGCGGTAGACCAAAGTCCAGTTTTATTTATGATCAAATATGTGAAAGTAGACGAGTCTTCAAATCCAGACTAAAGTGGTGCCAAGATCACCAGGATCAAATAAAAATGGACTCTCTTGCGGAAAAACACTCCAAAGGTAAATTAAAGACTTCTGGCAGGAGACTAGTAAAGTTAATGTACGGCCTGGCCTTCCTGTGAGCGTCGACGGTGTGAACGATCCCAGGGAAATTTCGAATATTTTTAGGAATTATTTTTCAGTAAGCTCGCCGTTGGGACCGGCAGAAAGAAGGGTCCATGGTACTGACCTGAACGGTCAGATGATAGGGACTAAGTTTCTTGCAAAGGATGTCACCAAAGCAATAAGGCTCATATCAAAAGGTAAGTCCCCTGGTCACGACGGCTTGAGCATTGAGCACCTGTAGTACGCTGGGCCACATATAGCTAGAGTGTTGGCTATGTTCTACTCACTGTGCTTGGGTCTTTCTTACCTACCTGATGATTTCATGAAGACTGTGGTTGTGCCGGTGGTGAAAAATAAAACTGGTGAACTTGCTGACAAATGTAACTACAGGCCAATTTCTCTTGCCACCATTATAGCTAAAGTCTTTGACGGACTGCTTAATACACAGTTAAATAGATTCGTGACACTAAATGATAATCAGTTTGGTTTTAGACCTCGGCTGTCAACCGAAACTGCGATACTGAGCCTTAAGCATTCCGTCAAATACTACACAGACCGCAAGACGCCCGTATTCGCTTGCTTCCTCGACTTGTCCAAGGCGCTTAACCTGATCCAATACGACCTTCTGTGGGACAAGCTCAGAAGTAAAAACCTACCCCATGAGCTAATCAACTTGTTCCAATACTGGTACGCGCACCAATCAAACCGTGTTCGGTGGGCAGGGGCTGTATCAGACGCATACCGCCTGGAATGCGGAGTCAGGCAAGGCGGCTTAACATCTCCGACCTTGTTTAATCTATACATTGATGAATTAATCGCCAAACTAACCAGCAGTCATGTCGGCTGCCACATTGACGGAATTAGTGTCAACAATTTAAGTTACGCAGACGACATGGTGGTTGAGCGCGTCGGTCTGTGGTCTGAGAAAGCTGATACGAATCTGCGAGGAGTATGCGTGTGAACATGGTTTAATATATAATGTTAAGAAAAGTCAGTGCATGGTTTTCAGGACAGGTACTAAATGTCTAGAAAACATACCACTGGTACGTTTGAATGGCTTTTCATTGGATTTTGTTACTCAGTTCAAGTATCTAGGACACATAGTCACAGAAGACCTTAAAGACAACGCAGACATTGAGCGGGAACGGAGGGCGCTTTCGATTAGAGCAAATATGATATCACGAAGGTTTGCGCGATGTTCACAGGAGGTCAAAATAACGCTATTTAGAGCTTACTGCACATCACTCTATACGTGCAGCTTGTGGGCGGACTACACTAAGCAAAGTTACAGCACCCTCCGTATCCTCTATAACAATGCGTTTAGAGTGATTTTGGGGCTGCCCCGATTCTGCAGCGCCTCGGGCATGCACCGCCTGTTTTTATGCAACCATGCGCCGGCGGTGTGCGTCATTGGTGCGCAGGGTGCGGGCCAGCGCCAATGTCATTCTAAAAATGATAGCAGACAGACTAGATTGCCCGTTTCTCCGGCATTGCTGTGATAAACACATCTCAGTAGCTGTACCGGTGAGGAAATTCTGAATAAGTGACAAAAATGTGTGTGTACAATGGCTTATTTAAAATTAGATTCTATTTAAAATTAAATTAATTATTGACATTGTAAAATTATTTTATATAGGTATTTGATATTTCTTTCTATATTTATCTTTACAATTAATTACAATTTTGGCATTTTGACATCTTGACATTTTAAAATTTGAATTTATTAATGTGACTTTCTATTTGTATTTAAAAGAGTAAGTAGGTACTTATTATGAATGTATGCATGCACTAGAAATTATATTATTATTTTGAGAATGACTGTATACCATTATGGATCTTGTTATCTGAAATAAATGAATTATTATATTATATATTATAAAAGTTACTTTCATTTGTATATTCTTCATACGAAATAGCAGTTTGCGGTAATAGGTAATTTTTATTCAAAGCAAGATAAAGAAAAAAAAACCGGACAAGTGCGAGTCGGGCTCGCCCACCGAGGGTTCCGTACAGACCTACATCTATACATAAAATAAAGCTATAGAAAAGTTGTGTCGGTACAAAGGAAATATTTTGAAAAAAAGTGGTTGGTAGTTATTAGTTTTTTATATAAAAACTGTACTACGGAGAGTTCAAGCTTTATCCCAGGTTCTACCTACCGGAATTATGTGAAAAATAGCCTAGATTATAAGTTGGGCTCCAAGCTACGAAACTGTAAAAAAATACCATCAAAATCCGTTCAGCATACTGCTATATATAGATAACCATTTGAAATCCTTTGTCGCCATGTAGAAAATAACCCTTCCAGGGATTACGACCTAAGGAATTGACCACGGGCGAAGGTTTGAAATGGAATAGTACATTACTGCAGCGGCACTCAAGACAGGCATTGAAGAACATACGTGAGTCCATCAATGCCTAGTTGCGGCCAAGGCTTGTGTAGTACTTTTAAACTTTTAACTTTTTAATTTTAAAAGTTTTAAGCTTTTTATTTTAATTTTAAATTACTTACAGTAATTGAAAAAAGAAAATGGAAAGTGGAATGTGCACATAAAAGCCTTTCATTTGATACACATATTGAAAAAAAAATCCGGTTTTTTTTTCATATATTTCCAGTTTTTCATTTTTTTTTTCCAGATTTTTGGAAAGTGCTCATCAAGGCCTTTCATTTGATACCCATATTGCAAAAAAAAAATTTTTTTTCGTTTCTTTTTTTTTTTTCCAGTTTTTTGGAATGTGCTCATCAAGGCCTTTCATTTGATACCCATATTGCAAAAAAAAATTTACCTTTGGTTTTAATTTTTTTTCAGTTTTTTGGCAAAAAACTTTTCAAAAAACTTTCATTTGATACCCATAGGTATTGAAACAAAAAAATTTTTTTCCGTTTTTAATTTTTTTTATCTTTTTGGAATGCGCTCATCAAGGCCTTTCATTTGATACCCATATTGCACCAAAACAGTTTTATTTCGTTTTTTTTTTTTTTCAATTTTTTGGAATGTGCTCATCAAGGCCTTTCACGTGATACCAGTATACCGAATATTAAAAAAAAATTTTTTTGGATTGTGCTCGCTCATCAAGGCGACATTTGATACCTATATTAATTGTGTTTCATTGAAAAGTTCGCTCCATTTCTGAATTACACGTGTTTAATGAGTTTTAATAGAAACATTGCGGGACAGACGCCGGCAATTTTTGTATGAAAATCCATTATTACACGTTAGTAATAGATTCTCATACAAATATTGACTGAACAATATGTGGGATAATGGAAATAGGCGAGATTTTGGTTGTGTGAAGCCGAGACTTTTATTGTAGTGGTGGCTACCTCGGCTGACCTTACCGAGTAAACTGTCTTGATTATACTTGGTGCCAAATGCTCCAAGCAACATCGGAATGCGATGCACCTGCATTTTAATGTAAACTGAAACAATCTACCACTGAACTATTCAACACTTGACACTGGCAAAAATTACTTCCATGAAGAAAGTAGATTGCCAAAACAAAAATAAGAAGAAGAAGACCCCCTGTCATACAGCGTGACATACCGCCATGTTGCGAAAATATTTAGAGCCAAATTTATTACTTTTTAATTTTATTTTTAAAATTAATTAACTATAACAATATTTGAAAGGATCTGAATAATTAATAATAATAAATATTGATATTTTAAAAAGAATTAGTGGCGCGATTAATCCAAAAGTAATTAGAAGTTAAACTATGACCGCGCATACCGTTGTTTCACCAAGATGATTAATAATTAATTACGTATTTTAATGATCATATTTTATTATGATTTAATTACAAATATACAGTTTTCAGATTTATTCCTGTAAGTGTAGTTTATGACGCTATTACCTGCCAAATTTCATAGTTCTAGGTCAACGGGAAGTACCCTATGAATTTTGATTCCTTTGAGAGTATCGAAAATGCGTTTTTTGCGCCCTAAACGGCAGTATCTTTTTTTTACGTTAACTTAGAAGTTTGATATTTTTACAGCTTCAAGGGCCCGTAGACCTTAGTATATGGTTTAAATTTCAATTCGATACCTCCACGTGTTTCCGAGATAAAGGGTCTTGACAGACAGACGGACGGACAGACAGACAGACGGACAACAAAGTGATCCTATAAGGGTTCCGTTTTTTCCTTTTGAGGTACGGAACCCTAAAAAAACGCTTAAAGTAAAGATAATAATACTTTGCTTCCAACAAAAATCTATCTTACGTATTTTTGTAGACTCTTGCGTACGTAAAGATTGTCAACATGAACCCACCCTGGTTGTAAGTACATAAGTCGTATAAAAATGCTCTTACACCGTTTTCACGGTCCACAGTCGCTTGCTTAGACCGCTAAATTGTTTTTATGCCTTTAGGCAGTGCTAGGTGAAGAGCGCGGAAGATTAAGCGAACGCTTCCTGGCGTCGCCCTACGTTCGGCTTTAAGCGTTTGTAAGCAATGCTTTGTGGGAATTCAAACGCTTAGTAAAAAATCAGTTTCAGGAAAAAGATGCGAAACAAATAACTACTTAAATAGAAATCGAAGATAAAGGTAATTTTAATTATAAAAAGATTCAATGTTTCGTTTTGTAGGGTAAAGGTTTGTAGAGTTTTTTTAATGCACAATGGGATAGTACTTGGCCTTCGATCTATTTAAGGCCAAAGGTGGAAGCGCAACCTAAAATCCTCATCACTGCGGAACTGGCTATCTTACCTCTTACTGCCGGAACACAACAATTTTCAAATTGTTGTCATGGCGTCAGACTTAGGTAAGTTGGTGGTAGCTAGCCGCCTGACTTGAAATAAGCCCTACCACTAACTAAAGCTACAGAGTTGTATTCTCGGCCAATTTCAACAAACAAATACCAGTGAAATAAACGGTTTCTTTTAGATCCGCATTTATTTGTTTATTGTAACATACTCCTTGACATGAGATCAAAAAACGTCAGATAGCCCTTAAGTTTGATATTATTTGGGCATTGTATTTGTTACATATAGGTGTGTCCTAGCAGTCTTTCAACTCCAAGGAGATTGTGTATATTTCTGATGAAAAGTGCTCAACATTGCGGAATGAAGATCGGTCGAGTACTACTCGAAATATCTCTTGAACAAGCGACGAGTTTGTAAATATGTGTTTCTATAACATTGTTCGACAAAAAAATACCAGTTTTTTGTACAGCTATATTTAACTTTATAATCGTTTTTATGAAAAATTATTTGGTCATCGCTAACTTTTTCCAAGAATCAACTCATTTTTATTGCTCAATACTTTTAAGTTCTATTTCAGTATTCTAAACAATCACTTTGTGAGTACTTTACGCAATGTTTTCTGTGGATAAACATTTCTATGGCATAATCGCTTCATTATTTTGATCTGAATAGGCCTTCTACATAATAATATACCAAGTCATTGCCTTACTTAAGACTGGAATCTGGTCTTAATGTTGCCTTTTCAGCCCATTGTGCGGCGAGCGAAGACTCAATTCATGGAAGCTTTACTGGCTTTTAACAAACTCAAGAAACTAGAAGCTTTTAACTGTAGAGGAAGTGCCATGGAATTGCAACATAAGACGTGGGAAATAAAAAGAGAAAAAGTATACAAGAATTTAAATGGGAAATATTGTGAAACAGTGGACTCTTAGTTAATTACTATCTGCTGAGGGTTCTTTTCACAGGTTCCAAATCAGATAACTCAGCAGACAATACTTTTTAAATTAATTCATGGGTGAATGCGTAATCTTTGACTGTACTGTAGTCTCAGATATACTAATTTGATTATAAGAGGGTTAGGGGTGGAGCATAAGAATTAACCCTCGTATCGTAGGTATGCTTTATTATAACAGCAAAATAGGTAATATTCACACATTATACTGCCTTTTATAAATAGCAAAATTTTATTTTGGTGAATAGTGTGTTTCATTTTTCAATGGCGTGTTTAGATTATTCTGAATGGATACAATCGCAAAGCCATCGAAGCTCTAAAAGTGCTTTTTATTGATAATGTGAACCGACACGCTGAATAGAATAATAACAACATAGAACTATAGTTCCCTACAAAGTGCACTGTCAAAAGTGAGCCAAAATGGCTCTGTTTTCAGATTTTTATCTTTCATATGTTACATAATCGTATCTATATGAATGAGAACGTTTCAATTTTACTAACCTTTGGGATTAGTTACTATTTGATTGGATTTTAGTTACGATTAGGTGAAATATGAAGAATATAAATCTGAATCAGTTTTTTTTTGCCTCACTTTACATACAAGGACTTGCCTTCTAGGTGTTATTATTCTAAGCTAAAGTATGTAGTAATGAATATTTTCATATATCAGCGTGAAAAAAATAATTTTAGATATCATTTTAATTTCTTACTGATTTAAATATAACGCACTTTAATTTGCCTATTTTCCAAGATCCTTTAACATGTTAATAAATCGCTGCTCTTTCAAGTTTTACTTTAGCAGTTCCGCAATCATGTAAACGCCAACACAATTGTGCCGTTACAGTGATTACAGTAAGAAATCCCGAGACAAAGGGAACGAATGGGAGGCTCTAACGCAATCTACCTGCGCGATAAACGCCCAACAATACTCCCGCCCGCCCAGCGACAGATGCGATTACCGACAATGGCCCGGTAATGCTGTTTGCGTCCCGAAGGAACGCTTTAAAATTTTAAAACCCATGTTTTGATCGTCTTATTTTTCTTTTTCATATTTTTATAGACTTGGATTACTGGTAACGTCACCAAATAAGGAGCAGTTATGTAACGTTACATAATAAAATAATTTACTGAAAAAAAAATATTTTTTAAAAACACGTTTTTAAAAACGGACTAAATTATTACAAAAAAAAATCGGACTAAAAATATTAAAACAAAAAAAGTAAAAAATAAATTCTTCTGTAAATATTTATGACCCTGATAACCTCTACCTACAGAAATTTTAAACCTAAAAACGTGGGGCGCATGCTATAGACAATATGGATGATAAATTTTACAAAACGTGCCCCACGTTTTTAGGTTTAAAATTTATGTAGGTATAGGTTATAAGGGTTAGAAATATTTACAGAAGAATTTATTTTTTCCTTTTTTTGTTTTAATATTTTTAGTCCGATTTTTTTTGCAATAATTTAGTCCGTTTTAAAAACATGTTTTGAAAAATTTTTTTTTCCGTAAATTATTATTTTCTGCTTTTTAGTTAACGAGCTAAGACTAAAAATATACCATCTCCTACTCTCGCACTCGCACTCGTCAAGACGTTTCAAAGGAGCCCAAACTCGATGGGGTTGCACGGTTTTATTACAGACATCCTGTCCCCTTCTTCCAGCTCTATCATCAGACACTGGAAACTATTTTCTAACAAAGAACTCGTCAACACGATTCAAACGAGCCCAAACTCGATGGGGTTGCACGGTTTCAATATTGAGTTCCTTTTGGCATGGCCCTCCAGCTTCATCATTAGACCCTGCACCTTATCTTCCATTAGAGTACTCGAGACAATTCTAACAAACCTGATCACAATGGGGTTGTATGGTTTCATCATTAAGTTCCTGTAGCCTTCTTCCAGTTCCATTATCAAACCAGCTCAATGACACCATTGCCTTCCAGTTTTGACCTATGTTCAAAGTTTCAAGTATCTAGCTCGTCGGGAAGCTAGTTTAAAATCGTTCGCAAACTTTGCGGACAAAAATACAAACAAAAAAAAACCGGCCAAGTGTGAGTTGGACTTGCGCACGAAGGGTTCCGTACCAAAAAACGGCAAAAAAATTAAGTTTGTTGTATGAGAGCCCCCCTGAAATATTAATTTTATTCTGTTTATAGTATTTGTTGTTATTGCGGCAACAAAAATACATCATCTGTGAAAATTTCAACTGTCTACCTGCTGTCGTTATTAATATCGAGCAAAAAACAGCAAAAAAAAAACCACGGTTGTTGTATGGGAGCCCCCCTTAAATATTAATTTTATTCTGTTTTTGTGAAAATTTCAACTTTCTAGCTAACACGGTTCATGACAGCCTGATGACAGACAGACAGACAGACGGACAGCGGAGTCTTAAGCCCGGTTTACACAACCATAAGTAAGTAAGTAAGTAGAAACCGTGTGTGGACACCGTCCGGCAAGTAAGTAAGTAAGTAAGTAGCAACTTGCCGCAGGATAGGATCGGGTTCTATTTTTTGGACAGGCAAGTAGCGCGCACCCCCCTCCCGCTTCGTCTCCCGCTCCCCGCCAACTTACTTGCCGCCGTGTAAACGGCACTGTCCGCAGATAAGTAAGTAAGTTCATAAGTTGACATCTGTCGCAGCGGAATGATCTAATCCGTTCTAATACCAAAAACTAATGCCAATGGCATTTGTTTATTATCGTAATTAATCTTCTATTCCGATCGAATACAATTCATAAACAAATCCTAAAACAAGTTAAATAGATTTTGAGCTTCATTAACAATTTTGATGGCCCTGCAGAAAATTATTAAATACTCCGGATTTGAAAGTCCTACCGTTATAAAAAAATACTTTTCGCAAGCTAACAATATCATCTATCAATTAAAGAATTAATTATGTAACCTTTTAACTTTAGTATGTCATAAAAAATGACTAAAATAAATTTAAATCGGAAATTAGTGTTTTTTTTAGTTTTTCTCACAGATCTCAAAAACTAGGACATTAATGTGCATTTTTTTTTAATTTTTACAATACACAGGAATATTATCTACAAAATGACATCAAAATCATTGCTCTGAGTTCCATATTTCGAGAGTTATTGTTGTTGGAATATGACCCTTACAACCACTAAATGTAAATTTTCGAAAATGGTCAAAATTCAAAACTCGTAAATAATTTCTTTAATGGTTCAATAACATTTAGTTTTAAATAAAATTATCAAATTAATTAAAAAACTGATAAAAATGTTACTTTTATCTGTTAAATTTATCATTTCGATTTCTTTTATTTTATTGGTTACGTAAGGGTCATATTCAAACAACAATAACTCTCAAAATATGCAATTCAGAGCAATGATTTTGATGTTATTTTGTAGATAATTTTCCTGTGTATTATAAAAATGCAAAAAAAAAAAGTTGTTATGTTAATGTCCTAGTTTTTGAGAATTGTGAGAAAAACTAACAAAAAGCACACTAATTTCGGATTCAAAATTATTTAGTAATTTTTAAAGACGTATTAAAGTTAAAAGTTGATAAAATTAATTTTATTGCTTGATAGGTGATATTATAAGCTTGCGAAGAGTATTTTTTTTGTAACTGTAGGACTTTTAAATTCGGAGAAATTAATATTTTTCTGCAGGGCCACCTTAAATAAAAAGTTAAATTTAAAATGCCTGTCGTTCCAACAGGAGAGGGGATAGACCTCAACATGTGGGAGGTTTTTTCGATAAAATTGATCATTTTATCTATCTTTAAAAGCTCCGATATCGCTAACCAAACATATTGTATATGCGAGGACCTGTAAATGACTTCGTACTGTTATTACGAGTGATATTTGTTTGTTACTAGTTGTTGGTCTTCCTTAAGATTAATAAATAATAAATAAATAATAATTAAAATTTGGTATTAGTTAGGAATATAAAATTTATTACGACAATAAACAAATTTACTACCATTGGTATAAGTTTTTTTTGGTATAAAGGAGTAGATCTTGCAACAAATGGCCGACATCTGTTAACAATTCGCGAATTAACCTCTTATAATGTAATTATAGCTCACCTAAAAAAAAATAAGTACCTACTTAAAAATATGTAAAAAAGACCATATTATGAGTGACACTTTGAAATGGTCTTTAAATAACCTAAAAATTCATTCATCCAATTCATGGTTGGCCGCAATGTAAATAAAATTATTTTCAAATTATTTTTTAAAGAGGGTAGCAATGTCGTCGTCATCCGACGCGCGCGGTCGACTTATGAACTTACTTACTTGCCGAAGTCAATTCACCGTTTGGACGCAACTGTCCATTTTCCGATTAAGTAGTTAAGTAGAAGGACAGTTGAACTTACTTACTTACTTACTTACTTATGGATGTGTAAATCGGGCTTTAGTAATAGGGTCCTGTTTTTACCCTTTGGGTACGGAACCCTAAAAACGAGAAAGCAACTTAATAAAAACGTGTTAAAATGATATGCAACATTCTCTAACTTTTTGCTCTTACATTTTGTAGCTAACTGTCATAGTGTTATCGTGTTAGACAATATTATAATATAACGTTATATAACTGCTCTGTGGGAACCCTAAAGAACGAACTTTTAGAAAGTATAAAAATATGTTTTTTGTATTATTTTTCTTATAAATATTTTATAGCTTATATTTGAAATAAAAAATATTAAGAAAATGGGTAACGAAAAGCGAAGTTAGCGATTCTAACAGATAAACGTTTATTACCAGACAATATTATCTCCTTTATGATTTCATAACAATAATTCTATTGTGGCTGTTTAGCCACAATGGAATTTCATTGATTAAAGGCTGGCTAGGCGTTATTTTGGCGTTGAATTATTATTGGCGGTCATTGAATATCCTGCTGTCATTGACCTTATATTTGAAGGTAAATCGGCGGTGACGGCAAATAGGTACTAGCTTTCAGTTGAATTTATTTCTCTTCTGCGCCATTCTAAAGTCAAAACTATAATCAGAATTTAAGTGTTTAACAAGTACCTATTCATATTTTGATAAATTTTAAAATTTAGAAGTCAATACAGCTGTTACAGTATAATTAGCTGATTCAGTGCGTTTTGAACCAAAATTTAAAGGATACTTTCCTTGTTACCTTTAGCGGTGTGGTTATCTGGCTAAGCAATTATATTTGTATTTTTTCTTAACTATTATTAATTTATAATAAATTCACGGAATTTAACTTTAATATTATATATAATTATTAAGGGTCATCAGCATCAGTAAAACACCATCAATCTCGCAGGAGTAGATTATTATAGTCATAAACAACGACGTTTGTTCATCGACTTTTCATACAAAATTCGATCAACAGAACCGGATATTTAACTTTGTATGGAATGTCGATTTGATATTTGTATGGAAGCAATCCTTGTACTAAATTAAAAACATAAAGTTGTATGTCTCACACAGTCCAAAGCAGATTGCTTATAATGGACTAATGGCTAGCCCTGGAATCAGGTAGGTATACAATTTACAGAAGTCAAAGTCAAAGTAAAAAATAGCTTTATTCGAATAAACTTAATTATTAAGTACTTTTCAATCGTTCATATTTTCCTACCACCTGTTCAAGACTTTTTTAACTGACAAAAAGAACGGGCGCAAGAAACTTATCAGCTTTGACAGCAATAAGTAACGATATTTACATCATACTTGCTCGGTAACTAGGATTTACTTATATAGTATGAGGCTGTGTAAGTTGGCATGTGCAACACAGTGCATTGTTTAGATAGAACGTTCCATTTTCAAATCACTTTACAATTCAAGGATGGTGAATGCTTTAACTGTAAAGTTACTTTACAATTCAAGCATTTAAAACTCCTTAGTGAACCAATCTCTTTTCTTTTATTATAAACTGACGAAACTTTTGGCTGAAAAAAAAACAATGAAAATGGCGGCATTTAATTTCAGTTCTAGCTAGGTATGCAAAATTCTGCAATGCAAAAACAGCTGATTTTTTTTCGTAATTTCGAGGTTGGTCCCATAATGAAAGTTGTTCAGTTTAATGGTCTGATCAACCACACGAGTTTTCAATGAAATAACCCTTTAACGTTTTATTTTTATTAAATTTACCTCGCATGAATGATGTAAAATAGTATGCTTACCTCGGTTGTAAGTAGCTATTACACCCTCGAACTATATTCGCCCTCGCTCGCTACGCTCGCTCGTGCGTCTAAATATCTCGGGTGCACTCGATCCATTAGCGCCCTTTGCGAGCTGCGCTCGCACGGGCGCCAAATTGGATCTTGTTCTGTAATAGCTCACTTACATCCCTTGTGTAACAAACTACTATTACATCATACTTGCTCGGTAACTAGGATTTACTTATATAGTATGAGGCTGTGTAAGTTGGCATGTGCAACACAGTGCATTGTTTAGATAGAACGTTCCATTTTCAAATCACTTTACAATTCAAGGATGGTGAATGCTTTAACTGTAAAGTTACTTTTCAATACAGTTGCTCGAAAATGTGAGCTTACGATGACAGGTCAGCGTGCGGTAAGTTGATTTTACCGCACGCCGTGCGTTTTTGTTTACGGTTTAGTATAGCGTGCGGTAAGTTGATTTTACCGCACGCCCGTGCCGTGCGTTTTTGTTTACGTACGTTTTTTTTAAATTTCTACTAGCTTCCACCCGCGACTTCGTCCGCGTGGACAGTAGAAAAATATACCGACCAGTTTAAAATGACCTCTTTAGTGTATGAAAGCTAGTACTAAGGAGAGTTCAAGCTGTTTCCCTGGTTCCACCCACCTGAATTTAATGAAACATATCTTAGATTTTAAGTTGGACCTTAATCTACTAAACTGTGAAAAGCCCATCAAAATTCTTTTAGCGGTTTTTGCGTAATACGCGCACAAATATTTAGAATTTACAGTTTTATTATATGTGTAGAATACAATTTCAGTAGTACTTATAATGTTTTCTCGCAAATGTATTGAAAAACGTAGTATGGCACACGGTTGTTAAGGTTTTTTAAAACTCGTGACGATTATAAACCCTCGCCTGCGGCTCGGGCTTATAAAACGTCAACTCGTTTTAAAAACCTCCTTACCAACCTTGTATCATAAACTACTATTACAATTCAAGCATTTAAAACTCCTTAGAACCAATCTCATTTCTTTTATTATAAACTGACGAAACTTTTGGCTGAAAAAAAAACAATGAAAATGGCGGCATTTCATTTCAGTTGAAGCAAGGTATGCAAAATTCTGCAATGCAAAAACAGCTGATTTTTTTCGTGATTTCGAGGTTGGTCCCATAATGAAAGTTGTTCAGTTTAATGGTCTGATCAACCCTACGAGTTTTCAATGAAATAACCCTTTAACGTTTTATTTTTGTTTTAATGTTTTTGTTTTTATTTTTATTTTTATTTTTATTTTTATTTTTATTTTTATTTTTATTTTTATTTTTATTTTTATTTTTATTTTTATTTTTATTTTTATTTTTATTTTTATTTTTATTTTTATTTTTATTTTTATTTTTATTTTTATTTTTATTTTTATTTTTATTTTTATTTTTATTTTTATTTTTATTTTTATTTTTATTTTTATTTTTATTTTTATTTTTATTTTTATTTTTATTTTTATTTTTATTTTTATTTTTATTTTTATTTTTATTTTTATTTTTATTTTTATTTTTATTTTTATTTTTATTTTTATTTTTATTTTTATTTTTATTTTTATTTTTATTTTTATTTTTATTAAATTTACCTCGCATGAATGATGTAAAATAGTATGCTTACCTCGGTTGTAAGTAGCTATTACACCCTCGAACTATATTCGCCCTCGCTCGCTTCGCTCGCTCGTGCGTCTAAATATCTCGGGTGCACTCGATCCATTAGCGCCCTTTGCGAGCTGCGCTCGCACGGGCGCCAAATTGGATCTTGTTCTGTAATAGCTCACTTACATCCCTTGTGTAACAAACTACTATTACAATCTCAAATATATCGTTACCAGATTATTGGCAACAAAGTACGTAGCAAGTTATGTGTTACATCATTTTCACACATTTTGATCTTTGAGATAATAGTCTATTTTATAATAACGTTTACCCATGAGCGTCTTTTTAACATGGTTTTTAAATTCATGCAAAGAAAGATCAATCACTTGTTGTGGAACTTTATTAATAAAGGCTATGCCTTTCCCCATAAATGAACCTCTAGTTTTTCTAGAAGTGGCTTTCTGCTAACTGACCAAGCCCAGCATGCCAGGTATGGTATACTTAAAGAGTGTATTTGCCCTCACTATAATAATATACAGTTTACAGAGGTCTGGATTTGGTGTGGTATAATAGCAAGTTAGCAAGCCAATCATGTATTTAAATTGAATATAACATTGCCAGGCATTTTGGCTGGTTGAAAAGTAGTGCCAGGCGGCATCAAAGGTGCGCGAAAAACTGGTAAGTTTAATAAATTTTCAGCCCCTTTATTTCCCAACTACTCCCACCCCCACCACTGAAAATCTGCCAGGTGCCCGGATCTGTTAATAATGATAGTATAGCACACTAACAAGAGGAATTTCATCGCTCTGTAAATTGTATACCTATTTCCGGGGCCAGTTCTCAGTATGTAAAAAAAAATATATCTTTGGCCAATCTCAACACACATGTAAGAAAACTTTGAAAAAGTGGTTGTTGACACTGGACTATCAGTTAACGGAAGAACTACTCTCCATAGTAAAATAATATTCATCAAAAGCAAGTAACTTTTATACACATACACAATCACAATCATACACACACACACACACACACACACACACACACACACACACACACACACACACACACACACGCGCATGCACACACACAAACACACAGTCATGCAAAATAAAAACGCACATATTCATAGGGCACACAAACCATTTTAAACAAAGAGCATAAGTGCCTATAAGAACAGGTTCGACCTAGTTTAGGTACTTAAGTGTCATAATTTTAAGCTATCTAATATTTTTTGGAACAATAAAAGATTTTTATATAAAGTTACCTGTCTTAACTAAGCTAATTTCATGTGTGTTCAAACATAATTAAAATCAAGACCCAGTCTTTTGTCGAAATAAAGTTTTATTGTTTAAGTGTAATGAACGTTAATAATTAAAAGCACCACAAGTCGTGGTTTTCATGCTGATCTCAAATATTAATTAAATGGAGAGGAGTCCTTTATCTTGCATCTTCTAATATGAACATTTCCCTTGAGGTTTCATAAGCATTAGACAAGGAATAGTCTTTTTAATTAGCTTAAACTAAATAGTTTAAAATTGTAACTTCAAAATTAAGGACCTAATTTTGGTGTTGAGGTGCTAACTGAAATTCAGGATGTTAAAAATCTATTTTGGTGCTAAAAATAGGTTAACAAAATTTAGCTTGAAAGTAAAACTTACTAAAAATGAATTTGAATTTATTTTAAATTTCAATTAATTTTAAATAGAGTTAACCTAAAAACAGGTTGTATGTATAAAATTTTATAATTTCATTAAATAAGCTTAAAAAAATCTACCTCTACCTATTTCACTTAACATTAAAATAATACCTACCCGGGGGAAAATTGTTATAACCTAAAAAAATATATATGTTAGCAAAAAGCACAATTTCAATAATTTTGAACAAAATCTCAAAAAAAAATACTACTATCTACACTACAATGCGAAGAAATTGGCAATAGACAGTGATCCGGGGCAGCTTCACTCGAGAATTGGCAATGAGTAATTTTACAGATTAAAATACATTGTTTTGTACCGCAAGCTCTCTGAAGTTAGTCACTTCTGTTGTACGTACATATTGAAATTAATCGCATTGTATTTATTTAACTTAACATTTAAATAATAACTTGGGGAAAAATGCTATGAGGCAACTAATATTTTAGCCGCAACTGTTTTCTTGGGAGAAGCGTGGAAAACGATAAATCTAGGACAAGTGTGGTGAGATTGCATCGCTGTCAACTGAGGGCCTATTATAAAAAAGAATCACCATAGTTGGACGATGTTCGTTGATAGATTTACATGATTTTGAACCTTACACAAGAGTTAATAGTGTCACGGAGTGGAACGAACATCGTACGCTTATCGCGATGCTTTTTAGGGTTCCGTAGCCTAAATGGCAAAAAAACGGAACCCTTATAGATTCGTCATGTCTGTCTGTCTGTCTGTCTGTCTGTCTGTCCGTATGTCACAGCCACTTTATTCCGAAAGTATTAATACTACACAGTTGAAACTTGGTAGGTAGATGTATTCTGTTAACCGCTTAACGAATTTAATACAAAAATAAGAAAAATAAAAGATTAAGGGGGGGCTCCCCATACATGGAACTGAAACTGAAAAACATTTTTTTCATCAAACCAACACGTGTTGGGTGTCTATAGATAGGTCTTTAAAAATGACATTGAGGTTCGTAAGACAACTTTTTCTCAAAGTCAACCGTTTGAAAGATATTCACCGCCAAAGTGGTAAAATGTGTGTCCCCCCCCTTTAACTTTTGAAATAAGAAAGTGAAAAATCTAAAAAAAATATATGCTGTAGATCTTAATAAACACTTTCAACCAAAATTAATTTGAACGAGATATAGTAATTAGTTTTCGAGATATAGCACATTTTCCAAAACCGCAAATATAACTTTGTCATTCATACCAACACTGTGAAAAACAAAGTTATTTTTGCAGACAAAAAATGATAGGTGGTATTAAATATGGTATGGTATAAGGTAACTACGGAACCCTATGGCGCGTGGCCCGACACGCACTTGGCCGGTTTTTGTAATAGGCCCTCTGGTTTCCAGCTACGGAAATTCTTATGTTTGTAGTACTCACCTGTTCTTTGTTAGTATTTCTTCAGCAGCTGACTTATTAAACAAAATACATAGTACTTTTAAAATAATGTTTAGGAATAAATGAGGAGGATGGGTTCCAGGAAATTCAAACAATTTTCCATGATATATTTTTGCTGATAATTTGCTTGAAGTCCTCAAAATCTGGTACATGTTTCTTCTTGATACGCCGTTTAGAAGCCGACTATACGTGGATGAAGTCATGGGTGTCCACAAATTATAATTAAAAAGACGTACATAGATTTTCAGGTACAAAGGCAATCTGATACTAGTGAGTCAGCAATTAGTGAAAAAGCAGGGGCTTATAATTTCTGACCCGCAAAGGTTTTAATTAAAAGCAACCCTTTGGTAATATAAGGCAGACTGTTCTGAGTTAAGGCTCAAATAATAAGATTAGAGCAATTCCTAGGATGATTCAGGTTTCCTAACAGATCACAGGCCTGATTTCTTGTGATTATCTTAGTTCTATTTTCATTAGGTATTGATTGATTGATAATAAATGTATGTTGTAACTGAAAGAATACGTAGTTTACTCTTATTGAGAACATAAAAATATACATTGAAATACGAACAACTTACAACTAGATCATTTTTCAAATAAAAATTCCATATAACCGGGAAAACTTTCATTAAAAAAAAATAGTACCTACAGAAACTATTTTATAGGTAATAATTAATTACTCTTTTCAAATCATTAAAATATCTATTTCCACGTGTTCACGTAATTAATTCCTAGAAATTCTAATAATAACGTAGGTTTACTTGGAAAAAAATAAAGCTTATTCTTTTTCATATTCTTCTTAAAGTTCAAATGAGTTTAATCGAAAAGTCTTAGAAATGGTCTGAAGCTTATGAGATTTCCTCAGTAAAACAAAACGTTGCCTTTTTATAAATATATAATTAAGTCTAGTATTTCCTTAAAATATTATAATCTAATTATATTCATTATAATTTAATTTATTTGAGTTATTCGGGGAACAATTCTTCAAACGAAACCTGCTCGAGGAAAACTCCCAAGTTCTTGACAACTGCAGAGCTTAGTGAATGGCAAATGTAAGGGCCGACGTCATTCACCACTTCCTTCCATAACTCGTTCAATAGATTATTGATTTGATCTCCTGCAAACAGAATAAATAAATGAAAACTTTAATACAAAAACTTTCCTTACCAGCCCACCGATTACGTATCTCTGTTGCTAACAATTCTCGATTGAAATCGCAGTTGCATTGCTGCTTTAAGTAAGATAGTTGTCACATTGGTTCTTACTAAACCAGCAATGTCACTGCGATTTCTGTCAAAGTTGATTGCAACAAAGTTAGACAATCAGCCTACCGGGCCTATTACAAAAAAGAATCACGATAGTCGGACGTCACGATAGTTATTTGATCGATTTACTTCATTTGGAACCTTATACTGAGTTTATAATGTTGCGGAATGGTACGAATCATCATCATCATATCAGCCGAACGACACCCATTGCTGGGTATAGGCCTCCCCCAAAGATCTCTACGACGATCGGTCCTACGCTGCCCGCATCCAGCGGCTTCCCGCGACCTTCACCAGTCGTCGGTCCACCTTGTCGGTACGAATATCGTACACTTATGGCGATGCTTTTTTGTAATAAGCTCTCAGGCTTTGAACCTGAGACATAAGGCTTTAATAATATATATAGGCGAATTAAGCTCAGTGGCGCAGTGGTTTAGCGCCTGGCCTAGCGATTGCGGAGGTTAAGCAACTTTCGCAAGGGTCGGTCATGGGATGGATGACCAAAAATGTATAATCTTGAGCTCCTCCGTGCTTTGGAGGGCACGTTAAGCCTTTGGTCCCAGTTGGCTGCATTAGCTGTCGTTAACACCCACCAATCTGTATTGGGCTCGCGTGATGGGTTATGGCCCGTCCTCCTTATCTACCTATAAGAAAGGCCTGTGCCCCAGCAGTAGGGACATACAAATGCTAATGGACAAGGTGAATTAAGTATACTTATGAGTTTACTTAACGCTCCTAAGTGAATTAAGTATCTCAAAAACCAATACAGTTGAATTAAGTCTACGATTAGTATACTTAATTCAGCTAGGTGAAAAAGCCCACGTGAATTAAGTCTACGACGGGGCACAGTAGACATCGCTGACTGATGTGACAAGCGATCGTCTAGTCATAATCACAATAGTTTTTTTTATAAGTACATACCTTTTCAGGTGCACTTTATATAATTTAAGGTGTTAAAAAAATATACCCACAAGACATGTAAGTGTGAGTCCGTATTATTTTGGGATAGTTGTATGAGTAAATTTCAATAAAGGAAAGCTATTTTCGAGTGTACTTGTTGCATCTCTCACCCTGTACGAGATTTGATGTCGTACTATGATAATGTCACCTACTACCACATTTTATTCAATTAACTTACTTTTCATTAAAATACGGATAGCTAAGAGTGTACTAAAACTATTTGTCATATTGCGTTGATCATATTTTGATCTACATTCGATTTATGGACAATTACACATATTCGGGTGTAACAAACATGTTATTTGTCCATCGATCTGTACAATTCCGCTCGTAAATTGTACAATTTTATTGTTATCTGTTCGCAAACGTCCGCAGGGCGACGATTCATCATAAATTTTGTGACCTTTTTTGTTGGCTCTGTCGTGTTTAGGCAGTACATAAAACTGAATGGGTTTTAGATTAGTCAATCCATAAAAAAATATGTTTGTCTTTGGGCGTAATAGCTTTATTATTAGTTCATATAGCTGCTTTCTATAAGAGAAATAGGTCTTTTTTTGATTTATGTATCTGAATTTAAGTAGGTTGTTCTTTCTTTCAAATAACCTATAACGTAAGCGTAAATTTTGTACTCAGTTTGGTTAGTGGTAAGGCTTATTTCAAGTCCACCTGGTTAGCTAACACCATCATACTTAAGTCTGACGCCATAAAAAATATTGAAAAGATTTTGTGTTCCGGCAGTTAGGGGTAAAATAGCCAGTTCCTCAGTGATGAGGATTCCGTGTGTAGTGCGCTTCCACCTTCGGCCTTATCATCACTTAACATCAGGTGAGGTGATGGCCAAGCATTTTCACGTTGCGCAAAAAAAAATTCTCAGTGATTAATATCATTGTAGGAATAACCAATGTAGATTTATTAACCCATTAAAGTTCGCAACTAAAACTAATAGCTGTCATGAATCTTATGATAATCCTGGAGCCGATGGATTTTACAACTGAATAAATGAATTAATTGGCTCCGTTGCTCCGTTGGTAACTGAATCGCAATTTTATCGTTGATCTCTCCTAGTTTTAACTACTTGTTCCAGCATTTAGTTCAATAATAGGGCTTAAATTATCTGACACCTCAATTAATATGAGAGAGAATTAAAATGTTCACTTTTTTGTTGTTGTAAAAATGAAACCATTGAAATTAAATTGCTTGTTTCATCAATTTACAACAAATACAATCGTTGATAATATTGTGACTAGACTACCAAATGTGTTTATAATGTCCGGTTCTGAATCTGAGATAATTATGGCCTATACTAACCTTATAATTTTACATAAACATGGACTAATTGACCTCTCAAGCTTACGCACTCACTACATTTGAAATAAAACACTTTTCAACGGGTACTAGCGCGGTTTTATCGAGTCCTTCGTGACCAAGGCAGCAGCAAAGGAGCCGAAACGTCAAGAAAATAAAAAATCAAACCAAATACTAACTAATTAGGTACCGAAGTAATTTTAATAAAACCGCGCTAATATCCGTTAAAAAGTGTTTTATTTCAAGGACTAATTGTTTTGTTTCATTTAATACTAACCGATGTTTTTATCACCCAGCAAATTCTCGAGTCTGAAGTAAGCTCTCTCCAAATCGTATTTGATGTCATGTTTCGTAATATTCCAGTGAACCTTCCCGTCGTCCCCTGTTACATGGTCATACCACATTTTTATGCGTAGATCAGTATTTTCTGTAATATAAAAAATTACATAAATCAACTCACGCATTCACAAAGGACTTTGAATAAGCTTTTGTGATTTTGTTTTATTGTGTAGGGTTTCAGGAGTTTGAAAAAGATTGAAGTACCCACCACGGATTTTGACATAAAAACGATATTTTTTTTTTATTTTTTTTATTTATTTAATCTTTATTGCTTAAATTAAAACAGCAAATGGCGGACTTAATGCCCAAGGTCATTCTCTACCAGTCAACCGGTAAGTGTGTTAAGGAGAGAAATCGTGGCGGCAATAAAAACAACCCTAATTTAAAAAAAAACTGAAACAAAATACATAATTAAATACATATATACCTAAATAATTAATACATATATTTTAATACATATATATTTTAATACAAATATAGTTTAATACATATATTACATTAATACATACATACAAGAAAGTGTAGCAATGTTAGATACGACGAGACTAGCGTAAAGAACTCAAGTAGTGCTCACGGACCAATTTCTTAAATACGTACTTGCTAGGTGCATTTCGAATATTTATTATTTATTTATTTATAATTATATTTATTTATATTATCCTTCTTTCTTTTTTCCATGTATAACTTAATTGATACTTTAGTATTTATCTTAATGAAATATGTTAAATAAATAACGGCAAAGCAACCCTTCTTTAAAAAACAAACTTGATTCAATATGAGAAGCCCGTATTATTTTTCGGTACATACAAGGACGTGTATGTACAGAGAAAAAATCGGTCTCAAATGGCCGAAGAGGTGTATTGGAAATGTCCCAACGAAAAAGTAGTTGTTTTAAGTCAACATGAAGTCACAAATACCCAATACTTCTGCTGTGGTTTTAAAAGTATGTCTGATCTAAGTAGTCTAACTAATTTTAAACAGTTTTAAACAAATGTAATACTTACTTAACTTAATTGAAGAATCGCCATTTGACTTAACAGGAACTATCATAAGTTTTCCGCTTAATTCATACTTATTTGCAACTTCTAAATTAACCATTGCCTCTGCGCTGATCGTTTTCTTGATGAAATCGAATCTAAAAGGTAGGTAGAAGAAAAATTATAGAAAATAGAATCCTTTTAAAATATTTGTAACTTTGAATATGGTTACTTTTAGAAAAATAATCAACATTAAGTATCGAATTTCTCTTACAACATGTATGTACGTAAAGTCCAAAATCCACCGACAATTCTTTTAAGAAATTGCCACAAAATAATTTTATGACGTGCTCAATGGAGTGGGTACTTGCAAAAACAAAACGCGGTGGCAAATTCAAAGAAAAGCACCCCATTTCAGAATTATTCCTCAAAAATCCATTCGTACGCTAGGATCAAACGGAGAATTCTGCTAGATCACTGGAGGTTTTTCACTCCATTACTCCTTTTGTACTCAATGAATCATTTCTGTGCCTAATTATTTGAACCCCCCCTTATTTAAGGCGCCTTTATAATATTTGTAATTAAATGGGTCGCCGCTAATTGTTCGTGAGTCACGACTTCGTCATTAGGGCGCATAGTTCATTATAGCCTGGTACCGATAGCAAAAACTGCATTCGATTAATTTATGGACTACATCATTCGATATAACCTTGCATATTTTCTTATACGACGGTTGACATAATTTTAAGCTAGACCACCTCGTCATTTACCAACTAATATTAAGTTTATCTTTATAGTAAATACCTAGTTTTTCCATTGCAATCGGATCAGGCCCTGTACGGTGTCTATTCAATTCGCAAAGCTAAATGGTATAATAATACATTTTCTAGGAACTGAATAAAAGTAACCAAAATAAGCTTGTTTAAGCAGATTTAATGTTTCCTTTGATAAATTTCTCATTTGCAGTGACATGTGTTGACAAAACCTCAAAATAGCCTGACAAAACTCTGTAAACTAAACAGATTTATTTCCCTCGAGTTTTCACTTGATGATTACCGTTTTGCAGTGGAAACTGTGCTTTCAAGGTAATGTTTTCTCAGGTGTTACAGTTTTTATTTTGAATACTGGCTACTTTTTTTTCTGACTGATTAAGCATGTTATAACTTAATAAGTTGGTTTAGTAAACACAGATTAGAAAGAATTGACACTGTTTTTATTTTTATTTTAGACATTGCAAACCCATAAAATAAAACTCGTGCCTTCAACCACTTACATTTAGCATGACATAAAAGTAAAGTTTCAATTTATTTCATTTTTTTTTAAATTTGAATTAAAACTTCGAAAAAAGGAAAAGTAGTGGACAGAAGAGTGCTAAAGAGTTATAGAATTAACTTATAGAGTTCTCAAAATATATTTTGAAACATAGTTAATTAGTTTCGCATAAGTTGGTTGTAAACCGTACATTTTGGGCGTTATTATATGAAAAGGTCACAATGTCTTGTTTGTGGATTGTTTATTGAAAGTTAATTGTGAGAAATGGCGGAACCCTTGCCTAATTAGCTAGGAACAGCAATTTAAATTTAAATAACATACTAAAGTATTTGTTAGCTCAATACAAAATAGTTTGATGAAGGCTTTGCAATCAATTAAAATACATTTAATTAGTAAGGTTATCGTTTGGTGTGCCTTTTAATTTATGTAAAGAAAATCATAACACAAGATATATGCGTTCGTTTAAAACAAATTTAAGGGAAAAATTTACAGATGTCGTGCTTTTCACGACCTTCTGGTACATTGAAAATGAATTTAATAATTGAATTTAATAAAAATTATATTCCTTTGTTTGAATTAGTACTTACAATACTTTGAAATCACAGCAAAGCAATGAACAATTTTGGATTTACTTTTCTGTGATTCGTGTGTATGAAATTCATATAAAAATATTACATTGCTATAAACATTACTATTTTATTGAAAGGTAGTACCTAACTGTAACCTAAAATATATAAAAAAATCTAAGATTTATTTTGAAGCCCGAGGCGAAGTCAACTCAGCGACGCGATGCGCATCTAAGGAGCGCGCTTCCCGAAATTACGCCAACACGCTACATATTATAGCCCTCGTTCATACGCGTCCTTTGGTTTGAGGCTTCAACCATTCATGTAGCCTTAAAACTTACGACACCAAGGCGATGTCGCATTCTGAGCGAAAATGGGGGCTATAATTCTACTAAAGAAGCGATCGAAAAAACATTTTCAATGTTAAAGGTTAAGCTACAGGGCAAACCATTAACCCGATCGTCTTTGTTTTAGGCTCAAATTGTAGTTGACTAAATTGTTCAGAGGAATTTTTCTCAAAATTTTGATATCATTCTTCGTTTCCAAAATATAGAGCGCCAAAATAAAAAAATCGGAAAAAATGAGGTTCTTTTCCACTATTTTGGCCATAATTTTTTAGGTTTTTTATTTTCTCGAATAATTCTTTTTGCAACTTGTAGCTCTTGTAAATATGTGTCTTTTGAGTCTTTTTGAATATCATATCTTCATAACCTTCTGTGATATAAGAGGATCGCACTTTTTTGTGAAATCGGTGCCTATACTGGAGAGAACGAAAAGACATTTTCAATGTCAAAACTAATAGTAATTTAATAGAGTTTATGTTTTACTAGACATTAAATACAGCTAAACTAAGGGTAATCTCATCTTTCAATTATTTTTTCCCATTAACTTTACTTTTCCGTCTGCAAAACAAAGTAATTCCCGATGAAAGAAATTCATCTAGTCTTAGCTAATTTCTTTTAAAATTAAACACTTAAAAAAAGAAACTCAAGCACAATATCAAAAGAGTTTTAATAATGTGGCGTAGTATTCAGTAAATTTGTCCTGTAAATTTGTCCAATAGGAGTGAATGAGTCAAACTTACTTTAAACTTTCAAGCTGCATCCTTGAGAGGCCATGGAAGTAATTATCCTTGAAAACAATTTTCAAACCGTTTTCGTTAGGAATGTATACGACCATCTCTTCCACGAATACTGGATCTAAAGGCGGCAAGTGTCTGGCCTCATCGCCGAGTGAAAATTGGTGAATACACTCCTTCGCAGTTTTCAATGCACAATCGTTCAGGTTTGGATCGTTTCTTGAACAAGCTTTTATGTAATTTGCTGTGGAACAAAAATTGTGAACATCTTAAACAGACGGTTTCGTTAATACCTCCATAGCGAGAGTCAGTTGGACTGTTTAAGATAGAATTTAAGATTTTATTATAAAAAAGTAAGCATTTAGGGCAAATAATGACACAGAAAAGTAAACAGTACAATACAAAAACTTTTAATAGTCAACCTGTTGTCACTTAGTTCACTTCCAGTTAGTCAAGCTAAGCTCATGTTAAACATTCATTACTTACGCAATCTCGTAGAGGCAACATGACTAATTAAGCCGAACAGCAAAAAAAGGAAACGGCACATTTTCACTCCCGTCAGATGGCACAATTCAAAACGAAGTAACTCTTCAGAGGTATTGTCACGTTATATAAACGCATTAAAAATTGCAGGTTTCTAGCCTCTCATTAGGGACCGAATAAACGGCCCACTACAAGATTATAAGCACATCACGTGCAAACACAAGAGCTATTAGAGACATTTTCCTGTGTTTTTCTCCACTCGACCGCTTTATTTGACGTACGTTTCTTCTTTTTCACTGTAATTTGTAGTTTTCGCGGACGATAAGCAAGCGACAGGTAACGTTAGATTTGCAAAGTTTTGTAGAGTAGTGTCAGTGAACGTTTGTAGCGTTATTTAAGAATCATTATATTGTTTGCAGTTGTGTTTTTAATAAATATTATGTAAATTTGAGTCGTCATATTGATACAATTCGCATACATGTTTAGTTTCATTAGTAGAACACTCACTTAAAGGGATTTAAACGATTTAAAAATAACGATGTAGGTAAGTACTTATTCTCTAATTTGAAATAGAAAGATGTGACCGTAGATGATGCAACTGCGCGTGCAGGCATATGCAAACGGATTGTAAAATCGAAATAGAAAAAAAAAGCTTTATATCCTTGTATAGTAATTTTATTAAAAAAACTTACAAAATGAGACATGAGTGCAATCTATAACTGCTGATGTCATTGCATGAAGTAATTTTTAACGCATACTTTAAATGCAAATAATTCGTCCACTAATGGATAGTATTCTAGTATTTGCAATAAGATCCTTCTTTTAACATGTAAATGTTTATGCTAGATATTTTATTTCACGTCACTCTCTCTACTAATTGAAATGAAACACGGCCACAAGTTTAAAATATCAGGTGGTCTAAAAAGGCAAGATAAAGATGAAAACTATAAATAAAAACTTTTGCTGATATGTAGCTGAAATCCATTGAAATGGTGACATTAATTTATAAATCACCTGTAATTCTTTTCACATCGGAATCATTTTTGAGATCGATATTACTCGTATTTTATGTTAAATATGAGAATAATAATAATCATTTGCAGATTTGGAAAGTGAAACATATTTAAGAATAATCTATGTGTAACATACTTTCTTTCCTTTTTAGATTCCCTGAAACGTTTGCAAACATCAAAATTAAATAATTTGTGAAATTATTTTGTTTCCGGGAACGCTGTCATGCTGCAGTAGTTAATTAATTAATAACATAATTCAACAATAACTATTGTTGTTACAAAAATCATGAACCTTTAATTTCTTATGGCATTCATAAGATTATTGTTTATTTTAAAGTGTCAGCGGTATTCGATTTTACGAAAATAAAATCAACTACCGCTTCTCTATCAAATTGTTTGTCGCTAAACAAGGCTTTAAATATTCATTGCTTTTCAATTTTAAATTGAATATCGCTGGTTTTTATCATGGCGCAACTTTTTGTTGTAAAATTGTATACCGTTAAAACCCAGTTTTGCATCCAAAGCTACCACAAAGCGTTTTAATTAAAAAGGAATTTGCTTGTAAGGGTCATCATTTTTCATGTTCCACTTAGGAAGGTTGCAAAGAACAATTAATATTTACGACCATAAAAACATGTCATTTTAAAAGTTGATGGTGCCGTTACGCACAAAATATTATAGCCACGTATTTAGGAAATGTGTTTTCATTGCGCTGTGTAGAGATTTTATTGCGATTGTACACTGGTGCGTAAGCAAGAAGTATTGTACCTAGATTTTATTTCAATGTAAGAATTTAAGATTCGCGAATTCGATCGTTCCACGATATACTTAGTTAAATTTACTTTTATCCTAAATAAATAAATGCAGTTTTAGAATAGTCACATCCACCGGATTTATAATGATAATAATGATAATAACCTCTTTATTTAAAACATTTTGTTCTATGTTTATAGTAATGAGTGACACACAATGGACATAGTAAATACACTTTAGTACCATGTCGCGCTATTTATTTATTTTTTTAATCTTAAGGAAGACCAACAAATCTTTTTGAACAAGACTTCTCATTACTGTGATATTTTTTTCCTTAGAAAATACCTTTATAGTTTACTGACAGTTTTTTTTTTAATTTCAAACCCCAACTTGTTGTTTCATCAACAATGTTGTTACACGTGATAGGTCTTTACCTCTCACTTGTACCTTTGTACATGGGATTTTTTTATGATGTTAATATTTCCGCTTTCATAAAATATTTTTTGCGATGGTGTATGATTGTTTTCATAAGCATTTGGCCTCTCCAAAGGATTTTTATTACATTAACTTCGGATTTGGGTCACCGTTCTCAAATTGTGATATAAAATTATTTTGGTCACATATGCCAGTCATCATATCTTACAATAAATAAAAATAATGCGAAGTAAATCTGAATTTTTTATTTGTTATTTGGACTTCTGTGGAGATTGAACAAGCGTTTGCAAGCAAAAAAAGAGTTTTACTGTTTGCGAAAATTTTGCACGCATTAGTGAAAAAATTTCGGACTTTATTATAGACCGTCGGCCCAGAAACTCATTTTCAATCTATCGCATATTCGTACCAGACCACATTGGCAAGATAGCCATTAGTTTGGTGTTATCAAATATTGTCGTCTAGGTTGTGAAGTAGGAAGCTTCTGGGAGATATGCCACCCTGAACACATGGCCTCCCATACAATGATCCCCGATCGCAAAAAATAAATTGATCGCATATTGATATAAATGGTGAACAGGGTGCTAGATGGCATCATAACAAACATGTTAGACGTCGGTTTGGTTAGTTTTTAGGAAGCATGCGCGCTGCCAGGGTAGAAACATAGAGCTTTTTTTTCCAAAAAATAATCGACTACATATTGGCATGTAATTACATTCAGGGGGTGGGGCAGGTCCCAAGCGAATATAAAACCATAGTCTTGCGTTGCTTTCAGAAAGCGTCTAGGAGGTCAGGGCAGGTAAGTACATTTCACATATATGCTCTTGTGATCCTTGTTCCTTATTCGATCGATTTGAAAACACAAAAAATAGTTCAGGTAATGATGCCACCCAGGACCCTGTTAACCATTTACATAAATATGCGATCGATATTTTTTTTAGCGATGGGTGACCATGTTCAGGGTGGCATATCTCGCTGAAGCTTCCTACTTCGCAACCCAGACAATGATTTTTACTAACACCAAGTTAATGGCTATCTTGCCAATTTGGTCTCGTTCCAATATGCGATAGATCGAAAATGACCCTGGTTGGCCGACGGTCCATTAGTTTTTCACATTACATAGTTTATGATACTGATTCAAATATCATATCATTTTGAAAGCTTATGAAATTTAAGCCTACCCGTAGCTCTTATATCTTAGTGAAGTTATAAGTTATAACACTTTAAATATTGAGATTTGTTTTTAAGTATTGAAATTTAAAGTTTAATAAAGTTAATTTATTCACTTGTTACAGGTATGGTAATGGTAAAGGGGAGAAGAAATAATAAGTCCGACTTACGGAGAATAGGTGTACTTCTCAGTCCACACACACAATACAATAAATAGAAGGCACAACAGGAACGAAGCACAAGAACTCAGCACAATATATAGTCAGCGATAGGCGAGAAGGAAGATAGAAAAAATGAACAGTTTCTAATGCACAGATATAAGCGGCGAAAGGAAATTACGGAAAGCATAGATAATAGCGTGAGCGAAGCAGCGTGCGCTCCGCGTCGCAGTAAGATCACGACTGGTTCGTGTGACGCGGCGCACGCGCAGCCGGCCCGGTGCCATGCACCGAGAACATAACAGTTATATACTGCGCACGGCTAGTGCGAGGGTCATGCGTATCGACAAGTTATCGATACTAAATTATCGATATCGACAAACTGATATACACGATGTAATGTAAATATTAATGTTGTAGATACATATAAGTAGATAAATAAATATTATTAATAATAGATATAAATGTAAATATTATTTTATAATATAGTTTAGATATAAGTTACGTTAAGTTCTAGATTTAAGTTAATATTAAGTTTTGTTTAATATATTTTATTAAACTATAAATTGTTTTGTATAAATATGTATAGATTTTATGTGTAAGTGGCAAAGTAGCCTACACCACCCCCCTCCAGAGACCGTCAAGGGCGATAAAAATCTGTAAATCTCACTCGTCGTCCAGAACGTGTAGTGTATTGTTTCTGAACATCAGGAATGGGTTCAGTGTCGGTTTGGTCAGTCAGTATGAAGGCCGGCTTAACGCGGTCTATAGATACTGTGACCTCTTTACCCTTTTGGAGAATTTTGAAAACTTTATCGTCCTTAGATAAAACTTTATGGGGGCCTGAATATGCAGGTTGAAGAGAACCACGTGATGCGTCTTCACGGAGGAACACGTGATCACTGGTTGCTAATTCTTTATAAACAAATACTTTACGGTTGCCATGACGTGAAGCCGGAGTGGGTTGTAACCTCGTAGCAATTTGCTTAAGGCGAGCAGAAAATTCTGACAGGTCAGTTGTGCCACCGTCAGCAGGCTCGAAAAACTCACCCGGTAGCCTTAACGGCTCACCGTATACGAGTTCAGCAGATGAGCTTTGGAGGTCTTCTTTAAAGGCGCTTCGTATGCCCAGGAGTACCCACGGCAAGGACTCTGTCCATCTGTCGTTCGCGTGGCAGACTATGGCGGCTTTGAGTTGCCGGTGGAAGCGTTCCACCATGCCGTTGCATGCAGGATGGTATGCTGTCGTCCGCTTATGGTCGAACCCAACAGTTTTCGACAGGCATTGAAATAACGCCGATTCAAACTGTCGACCACGGTCGGTTGTAATGTGTGTTGGACAACCGAAACGAGCGATCCACGTAGACAGTAATGCCTTAGCCACGGTTTCCGCAGTGATATCTTCGATCGGTACTGCTTCCGGCCATCGAGTAAATCGATCAACGGCGGTCAGGCAATACCGATAACCTTGCGATACTTGTAACGGACCCACTAGATCAATGTGGATCTCTTTAAATCGCACGCGGGGTAGTGCATAATTACCTAAAGGTGCGGTGACGTGGCGATTGACTTTGGCCTTTTGGCACGCTAAACATGCGCGAGCCCACTGCTTACAGTCTGTTCGAATCCCAGGCCAGACGAATCGCTCTGCAACTAGTTTAGCAGATGCACTTGTACCGGGATGGCTTAGGGAATGTAGGCTTTCGAAGACCTGTCTGCGAAAGAATTTCGGAACAAAAGGCCTGGGCGCCGGTGTACTGACGTCGCAGTACAAGGACACACGACTCCCAGGTAACGTCCGTTTCTCTAAACGCAGAGACGTACCTCCGGATCCGGACAGAAGGTCCTGGAGTTCATGGTCAGATGATTGACCTTCGGCTAAGGACTCGAGGCTAACCGGCGCTCCCAGTTCTTCAATCCTCGACAAGGTATCGGCAACCACATTATCCTTGCCAGATATGTGTCGGATATCGGTGGTGAACTGGGAAATGAAGTCGAGGTGTCTATACTGCCTAGGCGAACAGTTTTTCTTCCGCTCATGGAATGCGAAACTGATCGGTTTATGGTCAGTATAGACGACGAAGTGCCGGGCCTCGAGCATATGCCGGAAATATTTAATGCCTTCGTAGATTGCGAGCAACTCCCTGTCATAAGGTGAATACTTTACCTGGGATGGGCTCAGCTTTCGCGAAAAGAAGGCTAAAGGCTGCCACGCGCCGTCTTTAAGTTGTTGGAGGACTGCGCCGATTGCCTTATCGGAGGCATCTGTAACCAAGGCAAGTTTGGCGGCACAGTCAGGATGCGCTAGTAGGGCAGCAGTTGCAAGGCTGTCCTTGCATGCGTTAAAAGCTTCCAAGGCGACGCCTGTCAAAGTGATTGGCTGTGAGCCTTTAACGGAACCTGTAAGTAGCGCATGCAATGGAGCCTGGATTTTTGCAGCTCGGGGAAGGAATCTCCGGTAGAAGTTAAGCATGCCCAAGAATGCCTTGAGCTGACGTACTGTCGTAGGAGTCGGGAACTCTTTAATAGTCTGCACCTTGGAGTCCAGTGGTTTAGAGCCACTTTCGGAGATGGAGTAACCTAGAAAAGTTACCTCTGAGGCACCGAAGACACACTTGGCCGTGTTCACCAGCATGCCGTAGTCTTTCAGCTTGGTAAAGATCTGGCGGAGGTGCTGCTCGTGCTGCTGCTCGTCCTTGGAGAAGATAAGAATGTCATCCAAGTAACAGTATGCGAAATCGAGCCCTCTGGTTACCTCGTCCATAAACCTTTGAAAGGTTTGGCCCGCATTCCGAAGTCCGAAGGTCATAAAAGGAAATTCATACAGACCAAATGGTGTTGTGATCGCGGTCTTCGGAATGTCTGCTGGGCTGACAGGTATCTGATTATACGCCTTTAATAAATCAAGGGTGCTAAAGACTTTGCAGCCAACAAGATTATGAGCAAAGTCATGGATGTGTTTAATCGGATATCTGTCAGGCACAGTACGGGCATTAAGCATGCGGTAATCGCCGCAAGGACGCCAGCCGTTGTCCTTTTTAGGCGCCAGGTGGAGAGGAGACGCCCAAGGACTCTGCGACGGTCGTGCTGTCCCATTGGCAAGCATTGACTGGAACTCCTGTTGAGCAATCTTAAGTTTGTCGGGGGCTAGCCGACGTGGGGTGCAAGAAACTGGAGGGCCTGGAGTGGTGCGTATGTGATGGACGGTATTATGTGTGATGTTACGGTGTATACCAGTTGGTCGGGTAATCTCGGGAAATTCGTCAAGAATTTTATGATACCGAGTCTCACCAGTCAAGATCTTTACAGAGGCTATATTATTACAACTAACAACATTGGCTACAGATGACAAAGAAGTAGTACTATCTAACAAGCGTTTGTTATGGCAATCTACAATTAGGTGGTAGTAATTTAAAAAATCTACGCCTATGATTGGCTTAGTTACATCTGCTACTACAAAACGCCAACTAAACACTCTACGCAAGCCAAAATCTAAATTAAAATGTACATAACCATATGTTGAAATACTGGATCCGTTCGCAGCACACAAATTATAGTCCGTCTTGGCACGACGATCACGAAGAAGGGACCGGGGGAAGACACAGAGGTCGCTTCCTGTATCGACCAGGAACTGCACCTTCGAAGCTCGGTCCGTGACAAACAGGCGACCAGTAGATGTAGTAGGGGCGTCAGCAGTCGCCATTATTGACCGCCCCTGGCATTTCCCGCCTTATAGTCGCAGGGTGTTATGCAGTAGCTGGCTTTCTCTCCGAACTTGTGGTGATACCAGCAGAGCGGGAACTTCCGATAATTCGACTGGGAGCGTCGCGACCTCGATGCCGATCTACGATGTGGTGATCTGGAAGATCTTGAGTGGGGTCTGCTGCTCCTGTCCATCGCAAGCTTCTGGAACTGCCTCCGCAGTTCAGCAACCTCTCTGGTTAACGCGTCTATTGCTGAACCAGGACTGGATTGGCTGATGGGTGCCACGGAAGGTGATGGAGAGGCCAGCTCGTGGATACGATCGGCCAGGTCCGCCAGATCGTCAACGGAAGATGAAGGTGGCTGACCTGCAAGCACTGTCTGGATCCCGTGCGAGAGGCGACTAACCCAGATGGTCCTCAGGAAGTCATCGGGAACGTTAACACCGGCGAGGCTTTTGAGGTGACGCAGAAATTGCGAGGGCTTTCGGTCTCCAAGCTCCTCGTGCATCAAAAGCTGCTTGATCTTCTTCTCTTTCGACGCCGTAAGCCGTTTGATCAGCTCGGTCTTCAGCTTCTGGTACTTATCAGTTGCTGGTGGGCTGATGATGAGGTCCTTCACTTCCCTCGAAAACTGGCTGTCCAACTGGCTGATCACGTAGTGGAACTTAGTGGAGTCGCTGGTGATTCCAGATATGGCGAACTGCCCCTCCACTTGCGCAAACCAGATCTCGGGTTCTTCAGGCCAGAAGGGTGGTAGTCTGGTACCGACTTTGAAAATATCGATATTCGGTGTCGGTGTCGATGTCGACCCGTGCCCATCACTATTGCTCGTGTTCGACCGCGTGGATGGAATGGCGGTTTCTTGTGCATCTTGGAATTCCTTATTCATGGTCCAAAAGAGGGGTCACCAATATGGTAATGGTAAAGGGGAGAAGAAATAATAAGTCCGACTTACGGAGAATAGGTGTACTTCTCAGTCCACACACACAATACAATAAATAGAAGGCACAACAGGAACGAAGCACAAGAACTCAGCACAATATATAGTCAGCGATAGGCGAGAAGGAAGATAGAAAAAATGAACAGTTTCTAATGCACAGATATAAGCGGCGAAAGGAAATTACGGAAAGCATAGATAATAGCGTGAGCGAAGCAGCGTGCGCTCCGCGTCGCAGTAAGATCACGACTGGTTCGTGTGACGCGGCGCACGCGCAGCCGGCCCGGTGCCATGCACCGAGAACATAACAGTTATATACTGCGCACGGCTAGTGCGAGGGTCATGCGTATCGACAAGTTATCGATACTAAATTATCGATATCGACAAACTGATATACACGATGTAATGTAAATATTAATGTTGTAGATACATATAAGTAGATAAATAAATATTATTAATAATAGATATAAATGTAAATATTATTTTATAATATAGTTTAGATATAAGTTACGTTAAGTTCTAGATTTAAGTTAATATTAAGTTTTGTTTAATATATTTTATTAAACTATAAATTGTTTTGTATAAATATGTATAGATTTTATGTGTAAGTGGCAAAGTAGCCTACACAGGCTTTTAGAGATTTGTTCCTCGTTCGCCCCACATGTTCGTCCCACATTCCAAAAAATTCCTGGTTTGCCCCACATCAATTTAAAGTTTCGTTTCGCCCCACATTACTAAAACTGAAAAGAACAGCCAGCAAATAAATCAAGTAGGTGCTTGGGAATAAAAAAGTATTTTTTTTTTTAACTTTAACCTTCAGATCAAAATATTTAAACCATAGATTAATTAATCTGTAATGTTGCCCCTAATGCCGAATATGGTTGATAGGGACCATCAAATTGAACAACTTTTACTATGGGACCAACTCTGTTAACTAAGTTAATAACGAAAATATAAAAATGTATGAAACAGCTGATTTTCTTTTTCGCGATTTCGGAGATGGTCCCATAGTAGAAGTTGTTCAGTTTGATGGTCCTTATCTACCATATTCGCCATAAGGGGTATTTTTGTAACACGATGTATAATATATTTGTAAAAACAACGATATGAAATCACGTAAAAAGTCTTCTTTTGATCACTGTAATATTAATTATTATTATTATAGTTATTAATTTATTGACCATATCTATACTATACGCTACGTCAATTCGTATAGAGATTGGTCGAGAAGGTTCGTTTACGACCCTCGCTTTCTCCGGAAAGCCAGCAGGGAATGCATTTGGAAAGCACTACTTACATAATTTGAGTACAACAGTTTGCCGATCATGTGGTTCTTGTAGCTAAGACTTTGAAAGACCTGTACCCTGCACAGTTTTCCCCTGACTTAGGGTCTCCCACACGCCGCGCAGCAGTGACGGCGGCGGCGTGCCGGTAACTCAAGGCGGCCCATGTCTAGCAGACAGTGAGAACTAATTATTAATAATAAGTAGTTGATTGATGTTAAATACTTATGCATTTAAAATAATACGAAACCTTTTTGCTGATTGTACCTACGAACAAGTAAGTAGGTAATAAAGAACCGGCCAAGTGCGTGTCGGGCCACACGCCATAGGGTTCCGTAGTTACCTTATACCATACCATATTTAATACCACCTATCATTTTTCGTTTGCAAAAATAACATTGTTTTTCACAGTGTTGGTATGAATGACAAAGTTATATTTGCGGTTTTGGAAAATGTGCTATATCTCAAAAACTAATTACTATATCTCGTTCAAACTAATTTTGGTTGAAAGTGTTTATTAAGATCTACAGCATATATTTTTTTTAGATTTTTCACTCTCTTATTTCAAAAGTTAAAGGGGGGGGACACACATTTTACCACTTTGGCGGTGAATATCTTTCATACGATTGACTTTGAGAAAAAGTTGTCTTAAAAACCTCAATGTCATTTTTAAAGACCTATCTATAGACACCCAACACGTGTTGGTTTAAAGAAAATATTTTTTTTCAGTTTCAGTTCCATGTATGGGGAGCCCCCCCTTAATCTTTTATTTTTCTTATTTTTGTATTAAATTCGTTAAGCGGTTAACAGAATACATCTACCTACCAAGTTTCAACTGTGTAGTCTTAATACTTTCGGAATAAAGTGGCTGTGACATACGGACAGACAGACAGACAGACAGACATGACGAATCTATAAGGGTTCCGTTTTTTGCCATTTAGGCTACGGAACCCTAAAAACATGTGGGGCGAACGCGTAATATGAAATTAGACGAACCAGGCCAAAATTAATAATATTTTTATTAATTTCTATTTTGGGGCGAAGGAGGCATATTTTTTAGGACGAATCGTGATTTTTTTTATGTAGGGCGAAACTCGTGGGCGATTGAGGAATAAATCCTTTTAGAATTTGTTACATTTCATAATAATTTAACACGCATTTTTCTTGTCCTTGTGAGAGTCTCGTGTCCGAAATAAGACGAACCTGTACTACAGATCTCCAGACTCTCCCGGATATAAATTATATTGAAACAGTCTACGTAGTTATTACAGTTTGTTATCTGTGAAGTGATTAGAATATTAAAAGTTATAAAGATTAGGAATATTCTAAAATACTATAGTTTTGTGGGTTAAGTGCACATGCGTGTATTGTATGTGTGTTATATAGTAGTAATTATTTATTTTAAACTGCATTTGCTTTAGTATAATTTATACCTATACATTTTATAAACTATCTATTATTGTACTAATTAAAGAGAAAAGTAAAAATCTACTGTGTGTGTGTGTGTGTGTGTGTGTGTGTGTGTGTGTGTGTGTGTGTGTGTGTGTAAATACTTAAGTAGTTAAAAAATCCCCTCATTAAGTAAAGAAATTGTGTTGAAACGTCCTTACTAACAAAAAGTGGCTTTAAGTAACAAAAATCTTCCCCTTAACCTTGATGAGGTCAGTAACGCACCCATTACATAAAATCACAGAGTAAATAAACACGATTACTGTTTACGGTCTCTGCTTACGAACTCTTGACAGAATGATGCTATGTAATTTACTTTAATAAGCGCATCAGTAATCTAATTACGCTGTGACATTGAAACATTATTGCTCGATCATTAGTATACGTAGTTGTAACTATGTTTGGTAATAGCATAGTTTAACAATTTATTATCATTTGATATAGTAAGGAATCTCCTTTGTCTCGGCGCAAAAGCAGACAAAAGCTAACTAGTACTTTGGTCTAAGTTTGGTACCATACCGCAATTTCAGTAGGGAAAAGTGAGGTACAGTACGAAGCAACCATCTTGAAATCGGGTGGGGATTGCGCAGAATGTGTATTTTGGGTATGCGTAGAGGTCAGGTATGGAGCCAGCGGTAGAGGGGCGTTGGTCGCTCGCAAGTGTCCATGCGCGAACTTATCCCCATTCCGTCGAAAAAGTACCAAGATATTTGCCTCGTACTGTACAGCTTGCCTGCCCCGTAGCCGTCGTCCCCCTTCCCCGCATCCCAAATCATCGTTGCACTGTCATCACGGCCGAGTTACCCCACTATTAGTAATCGTAATGCTATGGTAATAGCACATTTTTTATGCTGTGACCCGTTGGGATATTAAATCCATGGGTATATGTAGTATGAATTACTCTATACTCAATCAAAGTTCGAGTTCGAGTTTTTCACATTAGGCTTCATAAGGCCGTGACTTTGAATAAATGTTAGAAGATCAGGGAATATACAATTATTATGATTAAATATTGTGTAAAATAAATTCTAACTAAACAATATTTGTTTGAAATTATTATGATATTCGAACTGCTTCCCTTTTTATATACCTTTTAGATATATGAGTTAACAAATTCTGTTTGATATAAAAATCAATAAGCACAGCTCCAAACATTTAAAGTGTGTTAAAGGAAGTAATATCAGTTCTGGAGCGTTTGACAGAACTATAAATTAGGTGGATAGACGTCACAATTATATCGAATAGTAATTCCCATAAATACATCAAAATTGTTCTGCTCCATACAATAATATTTGATTTTTCCTTGTATTAGGTAGTTCATTATAGGTATCGAGAATTTTAAGGCGGCAACCTGACCAAAAAAGGCGTCGCGGTGTATTTTATTTAATACTTGATTGTATTCTAATACACAATTTTAATGGAACTTTACCTGGAATTTTTAGGGCCCGGTCTAGTATTTTTAGTCGGTATCATTACGTTCTCTCGTAATCACTGCTAGAAGTAGATAGCAAAACTACTAAAAACGGCCGTTTTTGATATAAATTTGCTATCTAGTTCTACGAATGACTACGAGAAAACGTAGTGATACCTTCCAAAAATACTACACCATTGGCCCTAAAAATTCGACGTAAAGTTTTATTAAAATCATTTTCTATTAAGGCGAGGTGGTAGTGAAAGTGGCGCCGCCACTACATTTATTTTTATTACTAGTAAACCAAGTCAATATTTAAAAAAAGCTCAAGTAATAATCTCTTAAATTGTCTCTAATATTTTTTAAATAACTCTTCAACAGTTTTCATTCTTTCTGTAAGTTTTAAAATCCATTTTAGCTCAAAGTGGCCACTTTTGGCAATTATGGATTTTAAAACATACAGAATGAATGATAACTGTTGAAGAGTTATTCAAAAAATATTAGATACAATTTAAGAGATTGAGCTTTTTCAAAATATTGACTTGGTTTACGAGTAATAAAAATAAATGTAGCGGCGGCGCTACTTTCACTACCACCTCGCCTTAACAACTTATTAAATAAAAACCTATGAGGGCGCCACTTTCGGTGGTATATTCACCTTAAAGCCAAAAATCATACTTTTCAATACAGTTGCTCGAAAATGTGAGCTTACGATGACCGTACAGCGTGCGGTAAGTTGATTTTACCACACGGCGCCGTGCGTTTTTGTTTACGTACGTTTTTTTTTATTTCAACTAGCTTTCGCCTGCGACTTCAACCGCGTGGACAGTAGAAAAATAAGGGACCAGTTTAAAATGACCTCTTAGTGTATGAAAGGTAGGTTCTTTCCCTAGTTTCACTCACCTGAATTTGATGAAACATAGCTTAGATTTTAAGTTAGACCTCAATCTACCAAAACTGTGAAAAGCCCATCAAAATTCGTTTGGCGGTTTTTTACGTAATTCACGCACAAATATTTATAATTCACAGTTTTATTATATGCATAGATTGCAATTTCAGTGGTACCTATAATGTTTTCTCGCAAATGTATTGAAAAACGTAGTATGGCACACGGTTGTTAAGGTTTTTTAAAACTTATGACGATTATAAACCCTCGCCTGCGGCTCGGGCTTATAAAACGTCAACTCGTTTTAGAAACCTCCTTACCAACCTTGTATCATAAACTACTATTTTGTTTACTTCGCTAGCTAATTTAAAACTATTTCATCAAGTTTATTCTTTTGTTAATAAAAAAATTACAAAAGTGCTTATTATGATTATTCAATAAAAACAAAAAATAAATACTATACAGTTTTTAATAACAGCCCATTTCATAATATCTACTTTAAACTACAATAATTTTTGCAATAATTTTAATTAGAAGCATAAGCTGTTAAGTCATCGCTTATAAAGTATTTGGTAGGCAGGTGGTCGAATAGATTGCTGATTAGACCCCTCACTCTTTCCATGGCTCTACCCATCACTTGGTCTCCAACAGTTTGCATGATCAACTTCCAATTTTGGTTTAACATGCTCGTTACTGTTGCACCTGAAAAAAAAGAACTTGTATCATCATGAGCCATTTTTTCCCCACTGGTGGGATACAGGCCTAATCTATGACCCCCTTTCCGGGGTCCCATTGAGCCCTCTAGGGGCTGAATGGGAAGGTGTTATGGAGAGTAGTTACAAGGATAGCCGTTATACAGGGTCATTCTAAACTTACCATCCAAATTTCAAGGATGTGTTCTGTCCATGAAACTGAACAACTTTTTCTAAGGAACGCATAGCCAAATATGTAATAAAATATCGAGTTTCCATACAAATCAAAGAGATAAAGGTAATAAGGTCGCGATCAATTTAATATGGGGTGACCAACATTTTGTGGCGAAATTTGACACATGTTTTTTGGAGAAAGTTGTTCAGTTTTATGGACTGGACACATCCTTGAAATTTTGATGGTAAGTTAAGAATGATCCTGTATAGGATAGCCCATCTGGCGAGTCCTACATACAAGCTGCCTGCGTAAGAGCATTTTTCCCGGCAAACTAAAAAGGCTTTTTCTAAGTATGAATAGATTAGGAGGATGGCCAATAACCCATCACTTGTCTCCAATCCGGAATGGTGGATGGATAAACTTTTAATAATAATGCATGTTTCTCTTTTCCTTAAGAACATAACCACATTATTCTAACTACAAGTAACATCAGCAAGCAACTAGTGCATCACGTTTGGCCGTCATTCAATTTAAGATTTTATCATACTAAATAATTGAACACACGACTGCTCATCAGATTATATATGTTGACCTTGAGACCGTCTTTATGCCCTTTGTAATTAAAGTTGTTTTTGCAGTTCAAGTGTTAAACTTAATGTGCTGTTGTGTGTACTTTACTGTTAATACTCAAGGAGTTGCTATCTAATAGCCGAATACTCAAAGGCTAATTAACTTTGAGGGGCTCTCAAACGTCGTCCTATCGCATTAAATGTCAAAGATATGACAAAGACAGCATGCTGTTTGAGAACCGCTCAAAGTTAAGTAACGTTTGAGTATTCGGCTATAAGATGTGTATTTTTCAGTTCATATCTCAAAAAACAACTAACACTTAAATAACTAAATACATATAAAAGCCACAACTTATAAGAATTTTAATTATTTTGTTTCCTGTAATATCCTATCACTAACCTCTGAGATCAATCCATTTGTTAGAAACATATAGATGTGATTGTGTAGCTTAAAAGAGATCTTAAGGGAGTCGTATAATAAACAACAATTACATAGATATTAGTAACATTATAATTAGTAACTTAGCTAAAATAAAAGTCTATAATGTGCAAGGAAGACAAATTATGATTATGATATCTGTCGTTGTTTTTGCTTAGAAACAAAAGCAAAAATAAATTAATGAACGTATTTTCCGAACTTATAAAAAAATCCCGTCAACCGGTGTGGTTTGTGGTTATTATAAAAAGTATAAGTATGAAAAGAAAAACCCTGTAGTGACTACAATAAAAACAGCCTTGTGCATTCACATAATTACGAGTGACGCGGTCTTAAGTGTATTTATAGTTTATAGCACATTTGAATAAAAAGTGTTTTACGTCATAGCACAACCATTACGTTGACGTTGTTAATGTGAGATCGTGTAGGATTTGCATAATAATGGAATCAAATTAGCTGTATGATTAGGGATATCATACGTTTATAATAACAGTGCTTTTAACCCTTTGATCTTTGCTTATTAATTCAGTCGTGATTAGGTGTAAGTACATATTTTATGTTTGCATTTAAAATCAATTATTAGTCTCGTGTAAATTGAGGACGTAAATATTAGAAATTACTCAGAGCCTTGGCAATAAAAAATGCAAATACTTATAAGCAGGAAATTCTAACAATAATTTACCTACTTAACTACCTAAATGTGAATTGAAATATTTTATTATTCTTGCCACGATCGTCAAGTTTGTATCCAGTTTTATGATATTGTCATCTTTCAGATCTCAGGTTTAATCCCCGACTTGGTTAAAATACTGCTATAGATAGATAGATTCTTCTAGGATTAAAAGACGGCCATATTTGAATCTAAATTAAAATGATTTGTGAATGTTACTTACTGACGTCCTGGTCGCCCATAAGGAGATGGTTGGCAGCGATCACTACCTTCCCCAAGACCGCATATTTGTAATTTAGTTTCCCATCCTTTCCTTTGAGGTAGGTTTCACCATCTCGCTTGATGACTGAGAACTTAAAGTCGAATTTTAGGTTCAGTTTCTCTGAAAAGAAACATGGTAATTAAAATAATTTTCTATAACACACCTTAGGTGACAAAAATACATTGTACACTGAAAAGTTGTTGAATGATTTTCAATAAAAATAATTATTTATAAAAAAAAATCTGATGGGCCGGAACGGAATACATCAAAAATATTTAGTCATCCTATTCTAAATCGATCACGTAATAACAATAATTCCTCTCAATTTTCTCAATATGATTTTTACGCACTTTGAGAATGTGGTTCAGTTTCATGGATTGAACACATTAATAAAGGCTGGTGATTAAAAATGAAAGAAACTTTATATTTTTTCTTTAGCCTGCCAAAAACAATTTATTTCATACGTGAATAACTTCATTGAGTGACCAATAGTTTTTTAATCTGCAGTCAATTATTTGGGTCTCTATACGTCAATCTCAGTAAGCCTTGGCTCCAGCCGATTTATATTGGATTTTGCAGATGAATTTATGATATTCAATAACTTTTTTATGAAAACCATGAGTTAGTTTTCGTAAATAGTGATGATTAATTAAAAATATTGTATTCTAAATAGTTTTGGTACAAGACGTTAACTTAATAATATTGTAAGCGTGAAAAATAACATTCTCGAATGAAAAGATAAGGTTTTTTATGTTGTTGTATATAACGGGTGTAACAAGACCCTCAACGAAGCTGAAGCCCACGCATTCCGCCCATCATCAGGATCATTTTTGTCTTTTAGACTATACCAGGGAAACCAATAGCTACGAAGTTATTGAAGGTCAAAGTCAATATTTTTTTTTTATGAATTCTTATTTATTCGTGATTTCTTAATTTTGTTCCAAAGAAACATTATCAAAATTGTAAGTATTTCGTAACAAACAATGGCTTCAAAACGTCAGCACTCAATGTATCTCATGAGCACGCACATAAACACTAGCTTTCAACTCGGCCGCACGCAGCTGTGTAGCATACACTCGCATGCGCGGTCTGTTGTACGCGTTACATTGCGTGGTATGTAGGCAAAGCTTTTTTGACACAAAAAATTAAAATCGTTTCCCAGCAATAATATTGAACAGAAATGGTCCTGATGATGGGCAGAATACGTAGACATCGGCTTCGTTGAGGGTCTTGTTACACCCGGTATATAATATTTTTTTTAAGTAATTAATTATCTAGGCCTTCGTAAATTGTCTGTGATAACTATTAAAATGTAGTGTCTAACGTCGATTTGACAAAAACTTTATCAGAAACGACTACTATTTGTTCTTCAGCAACACAAAACTGAATTAGTGTCCTTAATATTCCGAAAATTGGCCAAGACAAATACAATAACATAATTTCCTTACCAATTTTAATTTTTGTTTTGCCATCCCCTCGTATCGAATCTCCTCCCAATACCAATTTGATTACAGGGCTGTTCGAAAAAGCCATATAGTTTCCGGTAAGAGTGAGGTCACAAGTCATATCCATTGTGGCCCTTCCACGGTCTACATACGTACTGCAAAATAATAAATAATAATTTTTAAATTTGAGATTTTTGCATTTACAATGCTATTTTTAAACAATACTAAATAATATACTAGAAAAAATACGACTCGCACCAGATCAATACTCAGACGGGAATCGAACCCGCGACCTTTGGATATCCGGTCCAATGCTCTGACCGCTGAGCTACCGAGTCACTAGTGACATCGTCGAATTTTTCCTAGTATATCCTAAACTCTTACGCTGTAAGCCAGCGTTATTTCACCAATGTGAGGAATTACCTCGACATTCAATTGAAATATCTTTCCAGATATTTTAACAATTGATTAAGATGAAATAGCTATATAATTTTTAAATTTGAGATTTTTGCATTTACAATGCTATTTTTAAACAATACTAAATAATATACTAGAAAAAATACGACTCGCACCAGATCAATACTCAGACGGGAATCGAACCCGCGACCTTTGGATATCCGGTCCAATGCTCTGACCGCTGAGCTACCGAGTCACTAGTGACATCGTCGAATTTTTCCTAGTATATCCTAAACTCTTACGCTGTAAGCCAGCGTTATTTCACCAATGTGAGGAATTACCTCGACATTCAATTGAAATATCTTTCCAGATATTTTAACAATTGATTAAGATGAAATAGCTATATAATTTTTAAATTTGAGATTTTTGCATTTACAATGCTATTTTTAAACAATACTAAATAATATACTAGAAAAAATACGACTCGCACCAGATCAATACTCAGACGGGAATCGAACCCGCGACCTTTGGATATCCGGTCCAATGCTCTGACCGCTGAGCTACCGAGTCACTAGTGACATCGTCGAATTTTTCCTAGTATATCCTAAACTCTTACGCTGTAAGCCAGCGTTATTTCACCAATGTGAGGAATTACCTCGACATTCAATTGAAATATCTTTCCAGATATTTTAACAATTGATTAAGATGAAATAGCTATATAATTTTTAAATTTGAGATTTTTGCATTTACAATGCTATTTTTAAACAATACTAAATAATATACTAGAAAAAATACGACTCGCACCAGATCAATACTCAGACGGGAATCGAACCCGCGACCTTTGGATATCCGGTCCAATGCTCTGACCGCTGAGCTACCGAGTCACTAGTGACATCGTCGAATTTTTCCTAGTATATCCTAAACTCTTACGCTGTAAGCCAGCGTTATTTCACCAATGTGAGGAATTACCTCGACATTCAATTGAAATATCTTTCCAGATATTTTAACAATTGATTAAGATGAAATAGCTATATAATTTTTAAATTTGAGATTTTTGCATTTACAATGCTATTTTTAAACAATACTAAATAATATACTAGAAAAAATACGACTCGCACCAGATCAATACTCAGACGGGAATCGAACCCGCGACCTTTGGATATCCGGTCCAATGCTCTGACCGCTGAGCTACCGAGTCACTAGTGACATCGTCGAATTTTTCCTAGTATATCCTAAACTCTTACGCTGTAAGCCAGCGTTATTTCACCAATGTGAGGAATTACCTCGACATTCAATTGAAATATCTTTCCAGATATTTTAACAATTGATTAAGATGAAATAGCTATATAATTTTTAAATTTGAGATTTTTGCATTTACAATGCTATTTTTAAACAATACTAAATAATATACTAGAAAAAATACGACTCGCACCAGATCAATACTCAGACGGGAATCGAACCCGCGACCTTTGGATATCCGGTCCAATGCTCTGACCGCTGAGCTACCGAGTCACTAGTGACATCGTCGAATTTTTCCTAGTATATCCTAAACTCTTACGCTGTAAGCCAGCGTTATTTCACCAATGTGAGGAATTACCTCGACATTCAATTGAAATATCTTTCCAGATATTTTAACAATTGATTAAGATGAAATAGCTATATAATTTTTAAATTTGAGATTTTTGCATTTACAATGCTATTTTTAAACAATACTAAATAATATACTAGAAAAAATACGACTCGCACCAGATCAATACTCAGACGGGAATCGAACCCGCGACCTTTGGATATCCGGTCCAATGCTCTGACCGCTGAGCTACCGAGTCACTAGTGACATCGTCGAATTTTTCCTAGTATATCCTAAACTCTTACGCTGTAAGCCAGCGTTATTTCACCAATGTGAGGAATTACCTCGACATTCAATTGAAATATCTTTCCAGATATTTTAACAATTGATTAAGATGAAATAGCTATATAATTTTTAAATTTGAGATTTTTGCATTTACAATGCTATTTTTAAACAATACTAAATAATATACTAGAAAAAATACGACTCGCACCAGATCAATACTCAGACGGGAATCGAACCCGCGACCTTTGGATATCCGGTCCAATGCTCTGACCGCTGAATTATATATCTATTTCATCTTAATGAATGAATGAATTATATAGCTATTTCATCTTAATCAATTGTTAAAATATCTGGAAAGATATTTCAATTGAATGTCGAGGTAATTCCTCACATTGGTGAAATAACGCTGGCTTACAGCGTAAGAGTTTAGGATATACTAGGAAAAATTCGACGATGTCACTAGTGACTCGGTAGCTCAGCGGTCAGAGCATTGGACCGGATATCCAAAGGTCGCGGGTTCGATTCCCGTCTGAGTATTGATCTGGTGCGAGTCGTATTTTTTCTAGTATATTATTTAGTATTGTTTAAAAATAGCATTGTAAATGCAAAAATCTCAAATTTAAAAATTATATAGCTATTTCATCTTAATCAATTGTTAAAATATCTGGAAAGATATTTCAATTGAATGTCGAGGTAATTCCTCACATTGGTGAAATAACGCTGGCTTACAGCGTAAGAGTTTAGGATATACTAGGAAAAATTCGACGATGTCACTAGTGACTCGGTAGCTCAGCGGTCAGAGCATTGGACCGGATATCCAAAGGTCGCGGGTTCGATTCCCGTCTGAGTATTGATCTGGTGCGAGTCGTATTTTTTCTAGTATATTATTTAGTATTGTTTAAAAATAGCATTGTAAATGCAAAAATCTCAAATTTAAAAATTATATAGCTATTTCATCTTAATCAATTGTTAAAATATCTGGAAAGATATTTCAATTGAATGTCGAGGTAATTCCTCACATTGGTGAAATAACGCTGGCTTACAGCGTAAGAGTTTAGGATATACTAGGAAAAATTCGACGATGTCACTAGTGACTCGGTAGCTCAGCGGTCAGAGCATTGGACCGGATATCCAAAGGTCGCGGGTTCGATTCCCGTCTGAGTATTGATCTGGTGCGAGTCGTATTTTTTCTAGTATATTATTTAGTATTGTTTAAAAATAGCATTGTAAATGCAAAAATCTCAAATTTAAAAATTATATAGCTATTTCATCTTAATCAATTGTTAAAATATCTGGAAAGATATTTCAATTGAATGTCGAGGTAATTCCTCACATTGGTGAAATAACGCTGGCTTACAGCGTAAGAGTTTAGGATATACTAGGAAAAATTCGACGATGTCACTAGTGACTCGGTAGCTCAGCGGTCAGAGCATTGGACCGGATATCCAAAGGTCGCGGGTTCGATTCCCGTCTGAGTATTGATCTGGTGCGAGTCGTATTTTTTCTAGTATATTATTTAGTATTGTTTAATAAATAATAACTTAAAAAAAATGCACTTTACACTTAAATCAAAAAACATTTAGCTAACAGTTATCTCAGAAAGCTCCACTAAGTTCATTTAGTAATACTAAGGGTTAACATTTAGGACTTAGACTATCTTGGTAAGCGAATACTAATTTATGATCTTACTAATAATATTTTAGATGTGAAAGATTTTGTGTGTGTGTGTATGTGTGTGTGTTTGTAACCTCTTCATGCCTAAACAACTGGCATTACTAGATTTATTTCGTTTGGTTTGGCTAGACTACATTTGGTTTTAGGATATAAAGCTTGTATTTAATTCACATATCATAAAAAACTGTCATGAAACTTGGCAATTCTAACATATTCAAATTATTTTCACTCTTCATTAAGTATTTATTAAACTTTTTTAAATTTGCTAAAAGTATATTGTTTACAAAACTTACGCATTACAATTTTTTTTTATTAATTAAGTATAATACAAAGTGGCTTAACCGGTTATTACGAAAACAGAGCTATTTATAAACTACTATAAATAGATAAATGTTTATGAATTGGAAGTTAATTACTGAGAAACATTGGGGCTATTACCATAATACTAATAACAGGTTATAGTGGGATGTGACGTCATGTGATGAATACGGAACAACTGGATTAAATTGTACTGTACCACGTATGATTTTTATATATAATTTATTATATATAAAGTTCAACAATAACGTCATTAGTTGTGTTGCTGCATTTACACTAACTATATAACGTGAAACTCATGCCACAAATATTCTAAATTCACGCTGAAGAGCGCTTCTACTTTTATCCTTAGAGGGCATTTACACAGGTCAATTTTCTGGTCGATTTTAGTTGACAATCACATTTAAAATCAAATAACCACCCCATTTCGATTTCACCGTTTAAATCGACCCGTGTACATCCACATCATCGTCATTTATTAGGTCATAGAACATAAAATTACGATGACCGAGTACGGTACGTGATTTACAAGTATATGCGTTATAAGTAGGATTTTTTATTCGCACCCACGATAGGTAAATAAAACAAGATCAAACCAAAATCTCGTAAACGCTTAGTTTTTTGTAAATATGGAATGAAAATTATTACACTTTGCTGTTATTTTCTTTATAACAGCAAAGCATAATGTTTTTCATGCCATTAATATCACGTGGTTAGTGGATATTGAACGTTTTACACGATTTTGGCGAATTTGATTTATACTTCTCACGAAAATAAGAGAAAGGAGTCTTCCCTTACAGCTGTATATTATTCGGATCACGTTCCATTTTTAAATTTTCAATACAAATGTTCAAAACAACTCTGCGCGAGCTGTAATGAGGCACAAACACAATACAAAACAAGCAATACATTAGACAAATACTTCATTATTCCGAAAAATATAAATAAATACTTTAGAATCTTTAAATACCAGTAAAAATACATGTCAAAGTGTAACGATTAGAGCATTTTTTTATATTTCATTTTCTCTGTGATTAAAAACATTATTTATTTTGTATCTACAGTACATTCCTAGACAATGTTGAATTAAGCTGAATTGTAAAATTAAGCTGAATTGTAAACTTGTTTGTGGTTCGTAAATAAATAAATAAAAAAAATACAAAAAATAAATATGAGTCTTATCGTATTCTTATTTGTTACAGCTGAAACTATTGTGAAAAATACTTCTGACAAGCAAATTAAATATTCCACTTGAACAGATTGTCTTTGTTTTAAAATATCTGATAATTTATAATTTTTTTCTCTCTATACGGCACTAATTTAAGAATTTTGCTGTCTAAAACTAAAGCTTACATCAATAGCAATGCTTTCATTCTTTAGATAACTTCTTTGGAAAAACGCTAATTTCTTTGAAATGCGAATATATAGTCTTAATGGCATAACTTTTTACGTTAATATTATTCAGCGGATGACAAACTTCATTACTCAGAAAATCGATTGGCATATACTCATTTATCATACATTTAAAACGCCTATTTTTTTAGCCAGTATCATCTTCAGGCATACATTTTATATCCATAATAATTAATAAGTAGAACCATCATTTCGCAGAAAGTTCACAGTCAGCATATACGTCTTTTGGCACACATTTAATGTATAATTTTCTATTTATTATGTTTAATTGATTATTTAATTCTCTTTTTGCCTGTATTTAACACAAAAAAAAAACAGCTGAATGCGAATTTCATTTCCATGTAAGCAAAGAAGCACGTAAACATGCAAGGATGCATGCAGAAAGCATACACCATGTAAACATGGATGCAGCATGCAAACATGCAAGGAGCATGCAAGCAAGCAGCACGTATGCAAGCAAGCATACAAGCACGCAACATGCAACATGTATGCAAGCATTGTGGAGCTCCGCTGCAAATGGTCAAAGCACTTACCTAACTAACATACTTGGACGAATTGATTCGTCCAAGCTAACATATTATAGGTATGTATATTGTTATGCCAAATAAATTTCGAAAGATTCTGCCAGATAGAGGGAACCTAATAGAAAGAGTTAAACTAGAGATACAACAATACTATTTCTTACATTAAATATCTACTATCTACCTTTACGTAACCATAACATAACAGCAAATTAACTTACCTAAATTCATTTACGGTGCAACCACTTAATCCTTTTAGCTTCCCTTCGACAAGCGTTAAATTCACTACTTCGCCAATTGGTAAATTTATGTCTTTCAGTGATATCGGATCAAATATTGGGATATCAAATTCTGGAATTCCTGTTTTGCTATTGTCTTTCAATATGCTTTGAAAAAGATTTTGTTGACACTGATTATCCTTTACTCCACATTGGCTTAGGTTGTCGACTAAAGCAAAGAAAGTAAAAGTTTAATACACAAAATCTTGTAATGAATACTCATTGTCACTAATCTTATTATTTTCTTGCAATAAAACTTTTTTTTTTTATTTTAATTTCAATTTCATATAATTAAAGTAGACAGGTGTGTCTTGTGAATTTAGCATGTTATTCAATTTTACAAACTGATGATATAAAATCGTATTACCAACGTAAACTGACAAAGTTCTTTTAATAATGTTTAAAATTTACATTTTATGAAAAACTAACATGTAACCAATATTAAACTTATGAAAGAAACCATTCTTACCGAACGCAGTATCACCGAAAAATAACACAGTGCTTAAAATTAAAACAGTATTTTTCGTAAACATTTTCACTGTTAACCTTAAAATCAATCTAATACTGAGCTGAGGTCTGCTCCTCAGGAATAATTAATTTTATATGAAGATTACATCGCCGGTCACACTAATATATGAGCATTGCCACGTCAAACAATAAAAAATGGGCCTGAACTTGTTTAGTCGGATAAAATCCAACTTATTCTGACGCCGCCAGTAAATAAGCACTTAACTTACAAGTGCTAAAGTTCAAGACTTAAAAAGGAAACGTAAACAAACTTTTGAGATTTCTATCGTACATTTTTGTTCTTTAAAATTTTTAAAATAAATTACTTAAGTCACTTTAAAACACACTTTTAAAAGGATTTTTAAATTTTTTTCGAAAATAGTTTGGATGTGCCTTTTACTTTACCATTTTTAAAGGCAACCCTTGTTTTTCATTTAATTCGTAAAATCGTTTATTTGACTTTATATACCTACTAATTAAATTTATGAATCGTGTTTTTTAAGGTAAGGATAAGAACAGAGTAGAAAACTGAAAAGAACAATGGAAAAAATATATATTAAAACGTTTAGCTTTTAGAAAAACGATTTTCAATAATCTGAGTAAAATAATAGTTTATGTATTTTCAGTACTTTAACTGAATTAAAGATAGCGTGTTTAAATTTTTTAAATATCATGTCAACGCATTTGTATCATAACCAAATCATAACCTTAAAGACATTCAAAATGAAAAATTTTTTACAGACTTCTTCCTCGAAAGGTTTTGATACGTACTATCTCAAGAAGTTATTACTGCATTTTTTAAGCAACTCAGATAAATTCATGTATGGTGGATCGCCATTGTTATTTCTCGCTGGGTGCAGTTAATTATCCTTAACTAAACAACAAAAAAAAAAAGAGAAAAACAATACTTATGTTGATAAAAAAAAAATTTGCGAATTGAGAAACAATATGATGTGTGAATACGAAATTAAGTGAGTTTTGGTAATGTCTCATATTTAAACTATAGCATTAAAAGCCATTAAAATCCATGCTAACACACAAGCGGTTGATAAAATAATGCTTGACGCACTTCATTCGAAATATTTTTATTCCTTCCTCAATCAACAGCCCAGTCGGACTTATCTAAAAATAAATAATTTCTACGCACACGAAGGACAGAAACCACAAATAGAAATAACATAAAAAAAATATAATTTTAGCATCACAACATCCTCTGGAAAATACCTTTGCATAATTTAAATTATATTCACGTCAAACATTGTATCAGTCATGGCCGGTTGACTTGTAAGGTAATTAAACTATTGGTACCATTTCCTCAAAATTATCTCTTGATCTCAAAATTAACCCTTTCAAAGACGGCCGAATGTTTGAATAGGTATTGACCTTCATTACGCAACCCCTGGAAAAGGGCGACGAAAAACTATGAAAGCAATCTCAAGGCCCTTAGCACAGAATATTATACTAGTAGTACTCATGTAGTACAGAGGGTGTACATGACTATTTCTTATATCAGCACTCACTCGCGAGGTTCGCTGGTGAAACCACAGAATAGATAATAGTACAGAATAGATAATAGTACATACAGAAGTTACACTCCGCATAATCGTTTAAATAAATTGGGACTCTTGCGCCGGCACAATAAAGTGCAATTCAGGTCGCACAGCGCTCTCTTCGCTCCAAAACATTCACTTATTAGTTGCCTCTCTTTCTATCGCGTAGGTCTTATCTTTTCTGAAATAAGAATTTGTCCTCTCAGAGGACGCCGAGTGCTTTATACTCACGCGTGGAGTGACAGAGCCCTAGTGAAACACCTAGAGGCAGCATGCTTTGAAGTACGGGTATGTAAGATTTCAACAAGCTGTACAAGTTGAAAACTGGCAGTAAACTACTTAGTATAAACTACTAAAACCTTAGAAAAGTGGTCAGACCGCATTGTTGTGTCAGCACGTTAGATGATCCACTACCTAACCTTGAGAGTGGATGCTGACTCATGTACATTGGTACTACAATAAATAAAGTATTCCGGATATTCACCCCGCAAAAAGGGTGGACTTCCTATTCCGATGCGTGAATGACCTTTTCACCCTTTTCGTGTTAATTAATGTTTCTAAACCCAGCAACGAAAGTTACTGGTTGTTTCTAACCCCAGAAATGAAAGTTACCGAAGTTTCTTTTACTTATTTAACTTAATGCTATCTTAAGATCTTGTTTTGGAAGTTTTTTTTTCTTTAAGTTAATGACTTTTGTAAACAACATTGGTGAACATCGCAATCGTTCTTCCGCTAAATAGTTTCAACGAAAAAAACAAGAAACTATACTGATGACATTGACATTTTTTTTTTTATTTTTTTTATTTATTTATTTTTCCACAGATATACATGAATTTCCTTATTCTAAAACCTCGCCAACCTGTAAGCATCAGGTTGTTGGCAAGACAAGCGCTTGTTTACAGTTTTTAGTATATCTGTATGTATCAGTATTTTACTTATCACTATTAGTATAATATATTATATGTATGTATATGTATTTCTTAACGATAATAATTACAAACTTATTTCTCATTTAATAATGCACACTTTACCTTTCTTTTCAGCGATTCTTTACTCATTATACTATTTTTTCTGAACACATCTATTTTGTTATAAATTTTTGGTATGATATACTTATTAGTTCTTTGCCCATAATTGTTTCTAACTGTAGGTACAATTAACTTCCTTTCTCTAACCCTTCTTGTATTGTACTTATTTTCAATTAAGGTTCTATTCTCTTGATTATAATAGTTTTCTATAGCTATTAAATACTCCACCTTTTTGTGTACTGGTAATATCTTACATATATTAAATAGCTGAAATATGAATAACCGATTCAACGAATAATTTGGTTGGTTTTTATTTCAATCAGAAGCTATTCTCACGGGAAATAGAATTCTATGCGGAAGAAGTGGTGGGCGTAAGCTATAGTATATATTACAAAGTTAAGTGTTTTTCAGGGTTAAAACTTGAATTGAGTAGTTTTCGTTTTACCTACTTTAAAAAGTTTTATATGTTGTATACTTTAGTTGTGTTATTGTTCAGTTTTAGTGGCTTAAACAGTATGTAACTCTAAGCGAGCTTAGTATTAGCAGGTCACCGAAGGTCGTTGTTAAGTTTTGGGTATCTGCCTAATGGGAATTTGCGAGGGACCAACACAATTGCCCGTGTCAACATCAATGTAGCCCCGTGTCACACGGACATGACAATTTAATTGACATCCGATTGATTTTCTCAAGAGGACAAAAGAAAATTTCACTGCTCAGATAAAGCCTCATTCTAAAACTCTATTATGCTTTTTCTGAGACAAAATAAATCCGACTCTAACTCTAATTATGTACTCCTACTCAAATAGGAAAACTTCTAAAACTACGCTTTTGAAAATAGCACTGTGAATGCAAAATATCCTACTGCCAAGTAATAAAAACTTTTCAAATAAAACAAGCACTTAAAATTGTATCTTACAAAAAACGATTGCTTCAAATAAAAAGATAAAAGTTACATATTTTATATGATCCTTCACTATTCAGCAACGACTAAAATAGACAAGTTGTTCCAAATAAAACGTTGCCATTTTATTCATGCTTATCGCATGGAATTCGTTCAGTCACCCTGACCTTTATGGCAGAAATCCCTCAAATCCGAGACCCATTTTGCGTGAAACTTGTCTCAAGAGAGTGAGGGAAGGGTGACGGAAGAATTTGCTGAATAATGTTTTAGTGGATGCGAAAAAAAGATTTACTTTAGAGTATCATTATCGTTGTTATATCTCTTCGATATAGGTAGAAGATTGTGCAATAATAATAGTAGTTATGTACAAAATACTAGTAGGTATAAAAATACTGTTCTCAATCTTGTTAGCCTAGTGTTTTTCTTAGACGTTCTGGGAATTCCCTCGGCTTGTCCATTGTTTTTGCTAAGCCTTAAGACATTAACGACACACAGCAAATGAAACGTTATTTTTTACCATTTTCATATCCTACTTCCTAATAGTAATACTAATCCTAACTATATATATTTTAACGGAACCTATGACCAGGAAAATAGACCTATATGTTAATCCAGGTCTTAATCTGTCTACCAATAAAATTTTTACAAAATCCATCCAGCCGTTTAGGTGTAAAGAGATAACAAACACAACATAAACTTTCAGTAGGTAGGATTACTGTTATATTTTTAGATTTATCGTAAACGTTTTTGTAAATGGTAGGTATCTGTAAATACCCAATCACTTTTCCCTTCAGATTTTCAACATAATGTGTAGCCTACGCTAGATATTGAACCTAATAAACTTTGACTAAATATTTAGCTTTATAGCGCTAATTCCAGGCCGTTTAATAAGCAATCATTGGAGTGACATTATAGTATTGGTTTTAAAACCAAGTAGGTATTTATTGTATGTGTAGATGTAACGTGGACTCATCATAAAAATATTTGTTGCAGGACTTTAAAACGTTGACGGTGACTAAGAGAAAATAACATCTTCACACGGTGCAGTAGCCATCAGAAATGGTTTTATTAACTCCATAAAAAATAAGCTTATTATTCAATTTGGTCGCAGTAAATCGTGTTTTTATACTACCTGTGTTTTACTATCTTCTACTAGCTCAAACCCCATAAATATTAACAGCGCTGAAACCAACATATCACACATATCACATATTTGGCAAAAAGCAAATGACTCGAAATGAACTATTTATTATTTTTAGTGTTCCGTACCAAAATGGTAAAAAAGGAACCCTTATGGTGTGACTCAGTCTGTATGTCTGTCTTTCTGTCTGTCTGTTTGTCTGTCTGTCACAGCTGGATATCTCGAGAACTACTAAAGGCCAAGCCACACAGCGGGCGTGGCGTGACGGGACGGGACGGCAACGCGACGCTGAGCAGTTGTAATGTACTAGATACTATGGACGACGTCACACAGGCCGGCGTGGCGCGACGTGTCGCGTCCCGTCGCGCCACGCCGCCGTCGCGCCGAGCGTGAATACAGATCGGAAGCGGGGCGCGACGGGACGGGACGTGATCACGCCCGCAGTATGAACTCAACTACAGTCAGTCATCGCCTTTTATGTTGGCGAAATTTGGCATTTGGATGCAATTTGGCACATAGATATTAAAACATAAGATTCTTTTTATCCTGGTCAAAGTTTTCCTAGGGTACACGTACACGCGGACGAAGTGGTGGGTGAACGGCGGGCGGCATTATAAGATAAACAACTAGCGAACGCCCCCGACTTCGTCTGCGTGGACAACTATTTTTCTACCCCTCGGGAACCGCATTTTTTTTCAAGATATAAAAAGTACATACCTCCTTTTTTTTACCCCTGACAATGTGTATGCAAAATTTCATGATGATGGTTGATTAGTTAAGACATGAAGGCGTAACAAACAAATGTACTTGTAAATTAATAATAACTTATTAATCACATTCGTTTTCTTTTTCTTTTTTGACAACCCTTGCACATTCGGGACTAATTGCATAAGTACCTACACGGGCGGCGGCATCCTCTGACATCAAAGGCGTTTAACAACTGTATGGATTGTTAAACTGTGGCGATACGGTACGGTCGGCGCGGCGTGACGGGGCGCGACGAGACGGGGCGTGATCACGCCCGCAGTGTGAACTCCCGTCACGCCCCGTCGCACCCCGTCACGCCTGCTGTGTGGCTTGACCTTTATGGTATCAACTTGAAATTTGGAATAGTTTAAGATGACATTTGCCCAACTATTTTGCAAATAAGAAATAAATAAATACTTTTTTTACAACAGGGACTGAAAAGGGGTCTTAAAAATTTGAAGTGGAGCTACTAGGGCATGTGGGGTATCATATGAAAGAGCGCAGTTTGCACGTTTTCAATCATTTTTTTTTTGTTTTAGGCCGCATAGTTTTCGATTTATAATGAAAAATGTGAAAAAAATACCGTTTCCCCCCCCCCCCCCCCCCTTATCTCCGAAGTTTGGAAAGAGAAAAATCTGAAATAATTCTATGTGATAGCAGTTTATATAAAAATTACAGGAAAAATAAAACGATGTCTCAATATTAAATCATCAAATTTCTAAAAAAGTTAACATTAGTTCCACTATCGGTCAAGAGATGGCGCTGACCTAAAACTGCAATACTAATTTTATTATTCTACTCTGCAGTGTGATTTGATGGTGCAATTATGATGGTACGGAACCCTCGGTGCGCGAGTCCGACTCGCTCTTGACCGGTTTTATTTTATAATACGTTAAAATTGATGGCATTTTTAAAAGCTAACTAATTAATATAAGCAACCACTTCCAGTCTTTAATATTTTTTTATCGCTGTGTAATCACGATAGAAAAAAAATCTGTTAGGTACGTTAGTATTTTAATTTAAATAACCGCGACAATTTAAAGAAAAAAATCTATTTCGAACACATAATAAAATAGTACAAAGTTATAGTAGAATATTTTGAAGAGAAAATCTTCGTAAAAATGATGGAGAAATATTAATATCAACACTAACATATCCTGTAAGGAAATGTTATCAATATGTCTTGTCACCTCCAGGCTCCAGCCCGTAGGCCATGATTGATAGACAATGATTAATACGATCATCCTACACTATAACATTATGCCGATATTATGATGAAGGTCAACAGTCCTCAATAAAGCTAACATAATATTATTTCTGCGACAAAATTATGACATCGAAGTTTTCTTGAAAATTTAAGGAAGCCACTACTGTTTTTGTTCTTCAAAGAGGTTTGCTCAAGGTTATTTTTTATTGCTAAGCAAAGCCACAAGAAACGTGAGCATTAAATACGTAGGAATTATTAAAAACTAGCGGCCGCCTGCGACTTCGTTTGTGTGGAAAGTTTTATTGCTATCCCTCGGGAACAGTACTTTTTTTCTGGATGAAAGGTACCCCATGTTCTTTTCTGTACCCCTGACAACGTGTATGTAAAATTTCATGACGATCGGATCAGTAGTTAAGACGTAAATGCGTAACAAACAGACTTTCGCATTTATATTATTAGTAAGGATATGGATGGCTTTAGTAAGATTGATTCAATGCCAAAAAATAGTGCACTGAAAAATATATTTATCTTTGATATTTAAATAATTATGCTATGGTCTAAAGTAATATAAATAATATTGATATAAATATGTGCATACCCATCACATCATATTTTATACCTATGTAGATTATTTCGATAGTAGAATAGTAGATCAGATTAGTCAGATCAGTTTTCTGCTTTCTAGTTTTTTATTCTAAAAATGTATAGATATTTTACGTAAGAAGTACTCCTTAATAATGCGCTTTGTTTATCCATTATACTCAAGTTCGTCGTTATAAGTAAATCTGACTGAGCCAACAGCCAAACCAGTATTTTTACAGACAGTCTAAAAGTGAAACACATATACAGGGTCATTTTGTATTCACCATCCAAATTTTGAGGATTTGTTCAGTCCATGAAACTGAACAAGAAAGTTGTTCTAAGGAACAGATGGCCATATTTGAAAAAAAATCGACTATCCATAAAAAGCAAAGGGAACACGTGATCAATTTAGTATGCGATGACCAAAATTTTACAGCGAAATTCGACACATGTTTCTTAGAGAAAGTTATTTAGTTTCATGGACTGGGCACATCCTTGAAATATGGATGGTAAGTTCAAAATGACCCGATATAATCTACCACATCACCACACACACATCTACACACCACCCTCCGAATGCATAAATAATATTTTAACATCAAAACAGTCATTTTTCACAATACGGGTATTGAATAAATGTGACTGTTTTATCGTTTTATTTTCACAGCTCCGACAAAGGTCATAGTAAATAAAAACGAAATATTGACTTGAATTGTTATTATTTCCAAGCAATTATCCCAGTTTGCATATTCAACGGATATTTAATGAAGAGTGAATAAAATTCATTACCGAATTAATTTGCAATGGTAATCTTACTTCGGTTTTCTTTAATTTTATGAGTACTTAATTCAACAGTTCGTTTGGAAGATCAATATAAGGTTCTAAGTAAATTTACAGTCCGTATTGAAGCGACGGAATAAGCTCGGTTAGTACTTTTAACTACTTTTTTAACTTGTTAAAAAGGGTTCAGAATAAACAATTAATTATTTTTATTATGCGTTTTGATGCTTGTTTTCTCAAAAAAATATGTGTATGTTTTAATTATAATGCTTCATTATTGCGTTTTATTAATACCAGGCGCACTTACCCGATTTGTCGGCAAAGTGCACCTACGGACCATGTTTTCTAATTTTGTGCCAAAAATAATTATTTTACTGTCAGACTCCAATGACACCACATTGGTTGTATTTGCAAAATATCACAGATCCCTATGGTATCACGACAAGTATCATATGTGAACTTAAACACAAGTTATATTGCACCAAAGTCAACTATGAAAAAAGTATGGCGCACGTTGACCCAGTCACCTTACCTACGTTACAATGTTAAAAAAATCTTAATGTTAAATATTCATGTATTCCTGTGGTTACCTTCAGCCAACAATATGAGTGACATATTGTACCGAAATATTTAAAGAATATGAAGTACTTATAACACAATAATATTTAATACAGTTGTATTGTATTTACCATTGTATTTGCTTCTACATATCAATAAAATTTAGTAACAATTGTAGAAAATATGTATAATGCCGATATTCTTTTGTTTACAAAAATAATAGATAGATACATAAATTATTGTGAAGTGTGTACAGTGATATTGTCCAGTATGAATTACATGACTTATCTACGTTAGTAATGAGTAATTAACACGTACTTTTGATAGTGTTTTAATTTAGCTAAAGTTTTCTGTATAACATAAGTCCTCTTCGAGCTAGAGTAATGCACGATTCCGTTATTCTATCCATACTCAGCTAGAAACCAAACGTAATAAAATTAAAATTAAGTAGATCCAAAAAAAAACACTCATTACACAAGAGGCTACAAACCATTTAACTATAAGATCTCAAAACTTCTATGCTGTGAATAGTCTATTTGACAACATTGAAAATATACAACAAATTGTGGTCATCCTAACAGATAATGGGCGAAAAAACATATTCAACTATTATATAGACTAAATTAAGTCTATTAATTGATTAATTTCACTTAGAAAAATGCAATAATTTTTGAATTTTTTTCTGTGGCGAAAACACTCTAAGATTGCTGATGACGTCACATCCCTGTAAACAAATATGGCTCAAGGAAATTATAAGTACTTCGTACGAAGTACTTATAATTTCCTTGATATGGCTTCAGGCGTTTGACACGACCGTCGACCATAGACTTAGGGTCCGCGATTGATAGCTGTCAAATGGCTAAGGATATTACAATGTTTATAGGTTTGTGGCGTCAACAAGCCACGTGTCCAGCGCCATAGCGTTTTTGGCGCGGTTTTAAATTTTTAATGAAATACCAAAGTATTTCAGGAAGTATCAAAATGTTTCCTGAAATATCAATGTAGTGCGCTTATTACGTAATAAGGAATAATTTAAAACAGTTTTTCAAAATAAGTCAAATAGCCTTTTAGCGGAACTAGATTCGATAAAAAAAATTGGTCACAGTATTTGCCTCAATTCAATCTACATTACGAATACCAGAATCCGTGAAATTAATATTCACCGAAATACGGACAGTTCAATTTTAAACTTTTTCAACTTCACCCATTTTTCATGGAAGCAATGTTTCCCAACTTTGTCAGTGGCCATGTAAAATGTTACATGGGCAATACGAGTTTCATTTGAAGTACTTACTTTAATATCTCGTTAACTATGCACATTAATGTGACTGCTAATTTACTGTAATATTTTAAATTAATTTGTCACTGCTACACTAATGCCTTAGCAACCTTTAACAGAACACTATATTTTTAAGGTAAGTAGGTAATATCTAAGACAAAAAATGCTTAAATATATTACTATAAAACATTTCATTATTTACAGGTTGCGGTTATTATATTACAGTACCTATCTTTTGGTATAATTTAGATTGAACAGAATTTCCATGAACTTATTTATCTAATAATTTAATTGGAACTTATCTGAAACTTATAAAACTGGCCCTTAGTATTTAAAATGTGATTCATAATCAGAGTGGTTCAAATACTGGGGCCCTATTTTTGAATCACTCGACTGGTGTCGAGCGCTCATTTCTACTGATTTTCGTTCGACATCTCATTGTTTTGAGTCATATCTCGAGCGAAAATCAGTCGAGCGCTCGACTGGCTTCGAGCGATTCAAAAATAGGGCCCCTGATCTAGACAAAAAACGAAAATTCAACCGAGTCAAGAGTGCAATTGTCAAAAAGGACTTCGGATTTGCGTTCCTTCCTATACTTGTTGTATGGTCTGTGCTTCCTAGTCATAAAACCATTACTAAATACAGAGCTTAGATTATTTAAATAATCTAAGATACAGAGCTTAGATTATTTATATACAGAGTCACTAGGCAAAAGTTACCCAAGGGTTAACCTGTGACAGGTAAATGGCACCTGTTTAACGGCTCTGTCCCAGCGATGAAATCAAGGCTGCTGCTAACTTTAGAGAATTTCATTATTAAATACGTCTAGATTAGACAGTCAAAGCTACGAACGCGTCAAAAAAATATCACCCAACTGTTGGGTGATAAAAACACGCACACAATATAAGTACTGTGACGCGGTCATAGTTTTTATTACAATACTCTTTGGACGCGAAGATGCTAAAAACGCACACCAACCTAAAAAAGTTGGCATGTTTGGTTTAGTACGTCAAAAGCGCTACACTCTATTAGCAAGGCTGTAAAAAGAAAACTTGCCCAAAGAAAACATACATCTTATCTAGGCTTACACCAATTTATCTAAGAGTTGGACTATCTTCAAAGTTCGCAATGTATTTGGCTCCATCCTGTTTCGGCGCATGTAGTTGCGACTTCCGATGGCGCGGGCCGAGACAGCTAACATTTCAGTAATATATCTACGTACATTTATATTAGTGCATCTAGAAAAAGGAATTGTATTTCGAACCGAAGTTACATTTTAACGCAAATTAAAAATTCATTCCAATTCCATTGTAACATTTACGCAGTGTTAAAGTATGTAGCGTATATTTAGTGGTTACGGACATTGGTTCCAAGCTTACTGTTTTTATTAGTTAATAGTTAGAAATTCGTTTCCAAAGAGAACATAAGTAGGTATTCAATATTTAAAAAAAAAATTGTCGCTTTCCCTACCAGAGATTAGATATAAGTGCTACCGTACAGAACGGACACTCTCCGCTCCGCCCCAGAATCAATTACTTCACCCCACCCCGCGAGTTCAGGTGCCGAATTGTGTGCACATTTAGTCGTATTCGTCGTATTCGTCAACTTATTTTGATATTCAAATCATTGCGTCGTAACTTTTTAGTCGTGTTTATCAACTGTCAACTTATTTTGATATTTAAAGCAACGCGTCGTATTGGTCGTAACTTTATTTACCAAAAAGTTCGAATTATAAATGGAAATCCGCTCATACAGTACAAACTGCAGACTTACTACACACACAGTTGCACGTGTACAAAAACGTCATATGACGTCATCTGTTTTTAATGGCGCGGTTGTATGGAGTGTCCGGGATGCGCCCCTACTGTTAAATGACAATAAACCGAAGATAGAAAGCGTACTTCTGAAATCGGAGACCAACCTATTGTGAAGTGACTATTTTTTCTCCTTAGTTGGTGCGCATAAAAAATTTAAATTATTGTTGTAGTGAAAGACAGTAATATCTAGTTCAGATTCAACCATTTTTAAAAGTAACTAATGCAAAAACTAAGTCAAAAAGTTATGTTTTAAATATACATTTAGGTTACTAGGTTACTAAATGACAGCTTTCATTTATAGTTTGGTCCTTAGAGTAAGACGCAGATGAAGCCGCGATGCTCTAAGGTTTGGTCCGACCATGGGCAGTGTTTCAATGGTGTATTAAAAACATAACTTTTTGAAGTCAGTCCTATTGACTGTTGTTTTCAACAGATTTATTCATTGATCACTTGATCATTATCATCTAAAACGATGAATGAGATTTACCAGTCCTTTATAGTCAAAAAATCTATGCAAAATTGACCTTTTTATTGTGTACATCTTTGTCTCAGTTAATCTAAAACGACTTACTTTATTCAAATACATTCATTTATTTGCATGATTCTCAAGGAAAGTACAAGGTTTATCCTCAAGATTAGCATTCATTTGCAGCACTTGAGAGATTCAACGTTGACTACAAAAGACGAAGGAATTGTATAATCCATTAAGAAAGTTAAAGTCTTTACTAGTATCAATACTAATCTAATCTAAAACTGTTATTGTTTTTTAACCATCTTCAAAAAAGGAGGAGGTTCTCATTTCGTCGGAATGTTTGTTTTTGTTTTTTTATGTATGTTACTCGATTACTCAAAGACGGCTGGACGGATTTGAAAAATTAGTTTTTTGTCTGAAAGTAAATAATTCCAAGTTGGTCCTATTGTCATGAGGTCAGGATCTGATGATGGGATTCTGGAGAAATCAAGGGAACTCTTCAAATATTATAGGCACACATAATTATAGCGATTTTCTTAAATAATTTATGAATTTGCTTTCGGAAAGTACCATTTTGGTGAAGTGGAACTGATGATGAAGACCATAGATGATCATCAGAATTATTCAATACTAAGTATTTCACTGGTGCGATATGATTCCTTTTGGTTCAAAAGGCGTTGTTTATTATTAGATATGCGTTCAAACTTTCGAGTTCGTAATTATGCAGATTTGAATATTTTATTTCTAGCTCCAATATTGGAGCTAACGTAGAATAAAAAAATTGTAAAAAATCTTCTCTGAAAGAGTTTTTAATATTACGATCTTTTAGTGAACATAAGAATGCAAAAACGTCCATTAATAGATCTTAACAAAAGATTTTAATGGATCAAGTGTTAAAGTAGACATAAGAATGCAAAAAGATCCATAAATGGACCTTTACACTGGATTTTAGTGGATCGAGGTTGATTTGTTAACACTGTGCAGACATACCTTCGTATTCTTTTTTTCTTCCTCAAATAGTTCTGCCCAAGAAAACAAAAACCACCACAATCTATTTACTGGACCTTTCCTTTTCTCCAACTTGTTAACATTTAGAAACTTGGAGGATTCTCCCTTGATTGTTTGTTGTTGCCTTCTTCTTACATTTAAGTAAAACAATGTTTTGAAACATGATTGAGTGATTATTTGAATAACTAAATTATGTTTGAAGTTTAAAGGATACAGGCGCGTATTTTATTTATATCATTTGTGTAGGTATTATCTCTTCACAGCGCTGAAACGAAACTTGCTCAGTAATCTCGAGGCTGTAAATACGGTCAAGCAAACTTAGTAACTGGTTTTAAGTAATATTGCTTAACATGAAAAAACAAACAAATATGTTTCCATCGGCTGTGGCGGGTTGTTCATCCATAGGTATTCATCTTATGACGTCATATCTCATGTATTTTTTTCTTAAATCGTACGTACTATCTAGTGACCGTTCTCTAAATGGTACTTGTTGTATGGTCTGTATGTAAATGTAACCTAACACTCAGCACATTAATTGGATTCATAGATCTCGTACAGACATAAAAGTATTGTATCTAGGATTATAGCTGTTCTAGCTAGGATATTTATGATGCATTTATTTTATACCTATTATACAAAAATATCGTGGCGGCCTGACTTATTCTAATCCAACTAGCATTACTAAGCTATCCGAGTCAACGGGAAAGTGGTGCTTAAAATCAATTATAGTGATATTTATTATTTTAGACCATAAATTTTATAAACAAACAATTAAACTTTGTAAACGAAACTTTGATCGAAGAAACGAAACAATGGATCACAATCATTTATTTTGATCACGTAGCGATGTAAATAGATAAATAATATAAAGCCATCTTTATTGTTTTTCCCTACACATAAAATAAGAAAATTCGTTTCTTACATTTAATTTCGTAGAAATCTAACTTGATTTACAAAAAATGAAATTCGTAAATAATAATAAAAATATTCCATTAAACAGTTATGAGAACATCCCCTCTTATCTCGGGATGTAGTTCCCCTGTAATTTCCCTTTCATACATTTTCGCGAGAATTTTCTTTGCATTTCAAAGGGATTATTTCGACGTGCGAAACAATAGGCTGTATTGTTTATCAAGTGGCTATACAAGTATTATAACCCTGATCTGAAAGCTCAAGGTTTGAAGATGTTCAAGTAAAGTAGGTAAGGTTTATGGTGAAATATTCATTATTTTGCTATTTATTTTTCTGTTTTCTTTTCTTAGAAGTTATGTATATATTTAACCACATTTGTGCTCTTGTGGTTCGCCCACATATCTAAGCCGCAGGGGTCCCAGGTTCGATTACCAGGAGGGGTACAATTTGTGATCGGTTTAGTTGGTGGTAGAGCTAATTTCAAGTCCACCTGGCTAGCTACCACCATCTTACCTAAGTCTGACGCCTTAACGACATTTTGAAAATTGTTGTGTTCCGGCAGTTTGAGGTAAGATAGCCAGTTTCTCAGTGATGAGGATTCCGGGTGTAGTGCGCTTCCACCTTTGGCCTAAACATCAGGTGAGATGAAGGCCAAGCGCTATCCCGTTGTTCATAAAAAAAATGAGCATCCGTGGATTTCATAATAAAGCACACACAAACTTTTTCTTTAATTCAATGAAAATAAATCGTACTTAAAGCAGGTTAATTAAATGAGTTGCGTGAGTAGATTAAATTAATGACAAAAGTATTGCAAATATCACATAAGTAAGTATATCTAATATGGATGATTTCATAATTTTATTTATGAACATCGTTGTTAAGACTATATATTCGCATTTCAGAGAACTTAGCTTTTTTCCAAAGAAGTTATCTAAAGAATGAAAGCATTACTATTGATGTAAACTTTAGTTTGAGGAAGCAAAACTCTTAAATTAGTGCCGCATAGAGAGAAAAACATAATAAATTATCAGGTATTTTTAAAACGAAGACAATCTGTTGTGGAATTTCAAATTTGCTTGTCAGAGGTATTTTTCACAAAAGCTTCAGCTGTAACGATTAATAAGAATATGACTCTTATTTATTTTTTCACTTATTGTTTGTATTGTCAAGGAGTGCACTATAGAGAGAAAATGTAAAAAGAATGATTTAGTCACAGGGAAAATAAAAAAATAAAAATGCTCAAATCGGTATACACTTTGACATGTTTTTTTACAGGTATTTAAAGATTCTAAAGCAACTTTTCCTTTTTTTTAGGAAAAATGAGGTATTTGTCTAATGTATTGCGTGTTTTGTATCTCCATATATCTTTTTAATAATATAATAGGAATTTTCAAAATTCGCCCTCATTACGTCTCGCGCAGAGTTGTTTTGATCATTTGTTTGAAAATTTAAATATGGAACGTGATCCGAATATAGTCTTAAGAATGTACTTAAAGTCAATAAACCTAAACAGGTGTACAAAACGTAGTGATTTATTACTTGTTCATTGGGGTTTATTACTTCTATACCCTATCAAAGGTTTATTTTTAGTTAATTCCATAGAAAATTCCTTTTTTGCCAAAGAAAAGTAATTTCGGTTTAAATTACCAAAGAAAATGTAGGAATTTAATTTATATTATAACGTGAACTGTATAAAGGTATACATAAACTAATAAAGAAGAGAGTACTTTTATAGAGATAATATGTAGCAAATTAGGTTAACACATGAAAGTGATTCAGCTCTCCTCGCTAGGATAGTGGAGATATCAGAAACGATTAATCGACTTACCACGAATACTTGCCTATATTTTCATGCCATTCGAGTCCTGAGGGAATGCTGAGCGACATCCGAATATTCGGATTCAGTCTTCACTGAGCAATCGGGAAGGCAGGACGTCTGCGTGACCTCTCATTGCGTAGGTCGCGATTCTTACGAAAACTTGGTATTTGAATTTTGAATTTAATTCTTATTTATTTGTGATCTAAGCTTCTTAAAAGTGGACATTGACTAGAGAGGTTTTATGTGAAAATAGAAACTTCTTTTTGGTGTTAAAGTAGTGTTGGTCGCTAATGAATGTTGACGCTGTGGCAGATGAGTGCGGTAAGTAAGCGCCTTAGATCTTGGGTTTTATGGTGAAGGTTTAATTTTGAAACTACTTGCTGCAATTGTTGGCTTTATTCAAATAATAGTTTTATACATTGTACTATAAGAACTTTTATTGGTACTAAAAAAAAGGAAAAGTCTGTTCTTTTTGTATAATAATTTTTATTTTTACCTACGTACACGAAAGGATTCTTGGCTCGGGTAGATCTAACGTAGGTATACCTGAAAAGCTTTCATCATCCAATCGTATTTCGGGAAAAAATTGGAAACGTACTAATAATTCTCGATTACTTTTTGTAGCAGAATCGAAATGATAAATATAATAATTATAATGAAGAAGTTAACCAATTGGAAAAGTAATCTCTTTGGCAAACATTTTTTTGCGTAACAATAAAAAATGGTTAAATCTTCTTTGCTATTCCTTTTTAAACAAAAAATAAATGAAATTATTTAAAACTAATCATTTAGCAATGTAGAGTCAAATTGAGATTAATGTTTTGTAGATAAATCGAAATCTGGCAATGTTTATTTATTCAACTATTTATATTCAATTATAACATAAAATATTGTCATAAAAATAACACTTTCTAAAGTTTGGTTATTTTATTAGTTCAATTAAAATATCAAGGATATTATAGTTGTAATCGCATTCCTTAAAAATGTTTTAACTTATAGTTTTGGCTAAAAAAGATAAATAGTGACTAAATTATGCTTAGTTAGTAGTGTAGGGCTGTACTTGTTTTTCCCTTAAATTACTCCTCATAATATTAAGAACATTTTCTGTTTATAATAAAAAAAAAAATTATATATATATCCATTTTTTAACACTAAAACCGGGACCCAATTCAAAGCTTACTATTTTAATGTAAGGAAAGTTGCAGTTGAACTATCTACTTAAACGTTGGTCGCCAAGATACCAATAGGTGCCAAATTTACGCATTGGCCTTTCAAACTGCTGCGTAAAGTCGATTTGGGTTACTGGAGGAAGAAAACCCTGATTATTCTTTAAAAGTATAACCGTCTTATTCATATAAAGTTATGATTCGCCTAAGCTTATTATAAGGGATTACTTGACAATTATTATTCATAATCGCTCAATAGCGACAAACGCTCTATAAACATTTGATAAAGTTAAGGGTGTTGTCTTCACTATATTATGACAATCCATATTTTAGTGAAAAACATGGCTGACTACATAACAGCTGATTAAAATGGCAGCTTTTACGTAATTTTCAATTCTAAATTCGAATTTATTCTTGATTATTTTACAACGGGGGTTACTCCCGAAACACGAACGAGGTTCTGAGAACATGAAGTATAGTCATAATAATTTAAATATTTTTTGTAGTAAAGTTATTCCAATCGATAGCTATCATTTGCACTAGATGACATCAAAAGTCAAATTTCTATTTTTTTGGGGTCACACAGTTTGAAACAGTGTTGTTCTTAATACGGTAATTATGGATCTACGGCAATCCCGATCGAATACGAATCGAAACGCCACTGCATCATGCAACAACACTGTCCATTATACGGCAATTTTCAAACTAGATTACAATATCGTTAGTATTAAAGATTTATTAGGGCTCATTGATCGCCGTATGATCGCCTAAGACTTATTTTTATCTATCAGGGTATTTTTATTGGAATATGCTATCAAACATTTTTCTTCGGTGAATACTCTAATCCAGGGGTGGTCAACTTGTCTAGGGCTGTGATCTTCTTTGAAATTTACTGGCCTATTAAGATCGACTTAAAGTATTTTAATTTTTGGGGTATTTTTCACTACAAAAAGGTCGCACCCGCCTCCCGCACCGTTTTGTTGTTTTAGGTTACTTGCTTTGCTACCACAAGCAAAGCCCTTTTTGTTATGTCTCTCTGCACTGCACTGCACTGTCTCCAGAGATCGACTGGTTGATCGCGATCTACTTGTTGGCCACTCCTGCTTTAATACAACTTTATTTTTCATAGATATTTCACCACTGACATCCATTATACGTACGCTGGACAGGCTAATGTCATGAAATGACAGCATTTTTTTGAGTCAATTTGAAAATCGCCATATTGGCGCTGAGAGCAGTAGATTCTACTATGACAGTAGTGAGTGTACTTTGAACTAATTAGTTCCAAGTACACTCACTACTGCCATACTATAGAATCTACTCTCTCAGCGCCAATATGGCGATTTTCAAATCGGAACAAATGACAGGTGACGTTCGCCTATCCAGTGTACTTTGTATAATGGTCGTCAGTGTATTTCACACATTCATTATGTCACTATAATACGTAACCTTCACCCAGATCCAAAAATCAATCCACAAATAGGGATACACCTAATCCAGATTAGTTGCTGAGCAACTGTCGTTAATTTTTTATTAAAATCAACCGTTACATAGCAACTAATCTCTTCGCCGACATCTACATAAAAAATACTTATCAGGTATTAATAACAATGTACACATTTTATTCATTAGAAAATCAAATTTAACTGATAAAAATATGAATTAAATAAAATTTTCGTAAATAAGTCAGAAGAAAATTATTTTATGAGAGGAAATCTGTTAAAAAAAATATGAATAAACCACTGGACAGAAAGTATAATTAGGCTAAATTCTGGTTTATAACTTTCTGGATTCAATAAATCACCCTGATACAAACTTTTCAAACTCTCGTCTAATTTAGAGTGAGAAACGTTTTTCCTGTTACGCCTCCGTGAAGTACCTACAGTATGAAAAATATTTACTTCCGTTGTGATTAAGTGCTTTAATGGGTGTTTTTTTTTGTTGTTTTGTTGTTCGTTGCGACCATTTTTTGAAGCTGAGATTTTAAAGAAGCAGAGTTGCCACCCGTCCCGATTTTGCCGGGTCAGTCCCGATTTCGATGATATTGTCCCGCGTCCCGATGATCCATCAGTTTTGTCCCGATTTTGATTATAATACGCAATCAAACGTTTAAAAGCATAAAGGACAACACGTTAAATGCCTTATTTTGCGTTGTACGTGCTTTAAGCATACCGCCTTCAAATGCTTATGTTGAGCGAGTATTTTCCCAATGAGGACGCTTGAATGATCTAATGTCAGAAATCGTTGCTTTGTAGATTTAATGAAAGCAAAATTGCAAAAGACATGTCGTGTTTGGAATTCATAAGTAAATATAAAATGACGCGGAATTAATGAGAGAAGCCCGTAGCAATACAAAATATGCATGGAAACATAATCAAAATAAAAATAAACATTATTTAATCAAAAGTATTTTTTCCCTTCAGTTAGGTAGTTCTCATTTTTAGGGTTCCGTACCAAAATGGTAAAAAAGGAACCCTTATGGTGTGACTCAGTCTGTCTGTCTGTCACAGCTGGATATCTCGAGAACTACTAATGGTATCAACTTGAAATTTGGAATAGTTTGAGATGACATTTGCCCAACTATTTTGCATATAAGAAATAAATAAAAAAAAATATCTTTTTTACAGCAGGGCCTGAAAAGGGCTCTTAAAAATTTGAAGTGTAGCTACTAGGGCATGTGGGGTATCATATGAAAGAACGCCGTTTGCACGTTTTTAATCATTTTTTCTTTTTTTTCTAGACCGCATAGTTATTGATTTATGATGACGAATGTAAAAAAAATACCGTTCCCCCCCCCCTTATCTCCAAAGTTTGCAAAGAGAAAAATCTGAAATAATTCTATGTGATAGCAGTTTATATAAAGATTACAGGAAATATAAAACGATGTCTCAATATAGCACACTTTTTAGAAATTATCGAATTTCTAAAAAAGGTAACATTAGTTCCACTATCGGTCAAGAGATGGCGCTGACCTAAAACTGCAATACTAATTTTATTATTGTACTCTGCAGTGTGGTTTAATGGTGCAATTATGATGGTACGGAACCCTCGGTGCGCGAGTCCGACTCGCTCTTGACCGGTTTTTTATTTTACTCTTACTTTGCTGACCCGCCCGTTCGTTTCCATTGATTTTAAGTAGGTCAAAGTCAAAAATTTAAGATTTCAACGTAGGTACCTACATTTAGAAAATACACCAGAAAACTTTTCGCTCTTTTGTGCCGATTTTTCAGTTCCTAGGTGGCAAGGCAACCCTGCTAAGAAGGGTCTACAAAGAATATGAAAAAATATGCTTACACTTGTTACAAAATTTGAGCTTAGATTGGTTTAATGCATAAACATAATGGTAGCGAAAAATTTTCTATGTCTATGGTTTAATGCTAGGTGAAATAGTGAGAGCATGAAAAGAAAAACATTAGAAATTACAAGTAATTGTAAGAACAACAAAAAGTTTTAATCACTTGGCTGAAAATACAGTCAAAGGTACATTTAAATCTCCTTACTTATTTCAAGCATGCAATTCAACTTAAGAATCTTAATAATTCTAAGTGAGTAAAATAAATCCCATTAGATATATTTATCTAGCAACAAAGAACATAACCATTTCTATTCACTCCATTGATTTCGTTTAGTAATTCCATTACATTGCGCGCTACGTTCATTTCTTGAAGTGTTTGAGTACGTGTTGGTATTAAAATCACAACGTAAACAATTTTGTTGGCAAAAATAAATAGAGAGATTTCATAGGAGCTCTGAATTGTTTATTTGTTTGCGTTGTTTAAAGTGTTTGACTAATAAAATTACTCGCTAAAATAAAGGGTGTGTGACTATTGAAAAATCTAGGGGATTTTTGTTTGTTTTGAATATTTTATTGTGACGCACTTCTGAAATCTGCATTGGGCCTGGATGGTGGGTTATGATGGCCCACCCTTTCTATCCATAAGGATGGCTTGTCCCCTAGCAGTGGGGGCTAAAAAAATTTTTTTTGATAATGACGCATTTTTGAAATCGATATTGTTAATTATTTGGACTTGCTATTATTAAAATTCACATATTCAACTGATATCATCAATCGACATACATTAATTTGAAGGCGCTGGTCGAGAAACTATTAAAAAAAATGTGCTTTTTTAGAGACAACTAAAAACAGTCGAACAGACATGATGAATCTATAAGGGTTCCGTTATTTGCCATCAGGCTATGGAACCTTAAAAACAGTCGTTCAATGATGGACAAAACATCATTTGTGAGTTTGTATTTTCTTTGTGATGGTCGTCAATTTATCGCCTCACAAAGCATGAACCATCTGTCATAATATCAATTTGTTGTAGTAGGAAATGTCCGAATACATTTCTGCGGAAGTGTCCATCGATTTTGACCGAGTTCATCTGCAAAGAGCAATGTCAATCAAGTGGGTAAGATGAACACAATTCTGTAAATACGTTGTCTATGCTATTTAATCCCAAATATTACCCGCATGCCTCTTATGATAGTACTAGATTCCAACCGTGACTTCGTCCGTGTGGACACTCCCAATCAATCCCATCTTGGGAAAATCACAAGGGAACCTTTAACCGAGATAAAAGTACCCTATGTTTTAATCCAAATTTTAAACTATCTGTGTGTCAAATTTCATCCAAATCCTTTCAGCCGTCTTTGCGTGATTGAGGAACAAACATCCAAACCCACAAGCTTTTACATTTATAATATTAGTAGGATAACAAGTGATAAGTTTTGATTATACAAATATTACTATAGACTGCGTTATAATTGTTGTTATCTTGCGATAAGTTCTTATGTTGACATCGTTCTACTTTTTTAGCCCAACATAAACAGGTAAAAATGTTTGATCCAGTCCACCTTACTATACAAATTCCGTGAAGATATTACTTTTCTACGCTGAAAGCATTGCGCCTAAGAGTGGCTATTTATCCAGGACTTGATTACCTCGACTCGAGCTTAAGTGTAATATTCCCTCGTAATTGGTTTAACTTTTCTTGCTTCCGCCACTCTGGCTGAAAGGTCGGACTTAAACTGATTTTTGTCGGAACGGAAGAAGTTGTCGTGACCACCGCTAGCTTCTGATGTTTTCTTGTAGATCACTTAGTGATAATACACACATCAACTTTGTCTAGGGATACCAGGTGTTATTTTCATACAAACGAGGTAACTTTGAAGCCTTGGTTTCCTGCCAGGCTGTACTGTGCTGTGATCTGATGACGGCTATCCAGGGAGTGAATGGAGGAAATTCAGATCGCTATACACACCCAACTGATCTGACCAGCATTCTAAAAACGTAATGGACATGTTTAAAAATACTGCGAAAATAGCATGAAAATGTATGGAAATCCTCAAACTGAGAACTCTGACCCATAGATCTTTTAGAATGCTGACCAGATCAGTTGGGTGTGTATAGCGATCTGAATCTACTCCATTCAGTCCCTGGATGGCCATCATCATATTACAGCACGGTGCATCCCTGGCAGAAAACCAAGTATTCAAAGTTACCTCGTTTGTATGAAAATAACACCTGTATCCCTAGACAAAGTTGATGTGTATATTATTGTTAACCTTTTAATTTCATGTGCAATACTTTGAAATATTTTTTCAAGATATTCCCAAATCCCGAAAGAAAATGAACAATGCAGTGCAAAAGAAATGGAATAAAAATTAACTCGATTGGTTCTGACTTAACCTACCTGAAAGATGTAAGTAAAAAGGAAAGTGAAATATATTTGGCCAATCAAATTCGCAACGGATTTCTGTGAAAGCAAAACACAAATTGGTGCCTCGTAGGGGACAAGAAAAGAAACAATAAAAAGGCGGGCAACAAATCATTGCCGAGGATGCGTAAACATTTCAGTCGTGAGGGACTGTTGTAGTGACGCCATGTTTCGGTAGAAAGATAGGACTTTCAGTTTCCGACAGAAGTTATTGTAAGAAGATTAATAATTCCTTTTTTATCATAGGGAGAAATGTCGTCATTTTATTCAGCCTCATTAGGTGTACAAATTTTTGGCGAATATTAGTGGATAACTTTTTGAAAACATTGTTCATGTCCATCGCATAAAACTTTTTTAATACACCACATTCACATTTATGGCAAAATACAAGTATTTCGTAACTAATGATTTAAAATAAAATAGTTTAGTTACCCAATATGTACATAATATTTTTAAACAGGGTGTAAGGGGAACGCTTCCGAAAAAAGGCAGCTGGTAGAGTTGTTAAAATTGAACAACTTTCTCCAAGGAACATAAGTCTAAAGCGAATTATATTTTTTCACCTTTCCATGGGAAGTCTGTATGGGAGTATGATTTTTTCTTTTCGTTTTTCGACCTATGTTCTTTAGAGAAAATTGTTTAGTTTTAACAGCTCTACAACCACTTGCCTTTTTCGAAAGCGTTCCCCTTATACTCTGTAAAATAGTTTATTTTTATTTTATGTTGGTAATAAAATTTAACAAACAAATACACAACCCTAAAAGCTTTTCCAGATACTAAAAGGAAATACTTTGTATTGATTGATCTATAAAACCTGAATGTCCATTAGTGATACGGAGAAATATCTTTATCACTTTTCCTAAAACATCAATCAGTAATCAACAAGCTATGAAATCAACAAACTGAATAACGACTCGATATTAATCGAGTTTCATATCAAGGGTATCTAAAATTCGAAACGATGAAACCGAAACTTTGTAACTATCAATAAAGGAACTGTTCAAACCAAAATTTACTAACCTTATAATAATCCTCATTCAGGATCGTCAAGCAGGACACTCACCTTACCTTACCTTAGTAGTACCTAAGTAGGTGTTACCTTTTTTTTATACCGGAGAAGATGCATTCACGCATCGCCCCCCCCTCCGCAGGTGAGCAGGGGGTTCGTATGTGGGGCTCGCCAGGAGGGGACCACAACATTCAACGTTGTGGCTCCCTCCACGACCGCCTCCCGTGATCTCACCCAGCCGAGAGGCTCAGTGGGATCTCGAGAAGGGGGAATACCCACTAAAAACTCCGGTACTTGCAAACCAGGCGTCCTCACTCCAGGGAGCTGGCCGGACAAATTTGGCCATCTCCCCACACCGTCAGGGCCATGCAAGGCAGGCGATGGGTCACCTCCCACCGCCCACATGGCCCCAAACTGGGGAACTAGATGGTCAGTTCCCCACACCCGCGCATTTTCGCGGCTCCCTGGGCCCCGAACAGCTAGGGAGGAAGAAGATGTGCATGTCGCCTTCTCCTTCTACCCGGCCTTCTCGCCGGAGTGGGTCCGCCCGCACATCCACTTCTCGGACCCTTTCCGCGGCCTCCTTCTGTGACATCACGTCCTCACAGAATGAGACCACTGCCTGCTACGACCTGTCACTCCCCAGCATAGCGACTGTGACGCTGGGAAGCGAGAGGTCCCTTCCGATGACCGCTTCCAACTCCCGGCGTTGCGACGACCATGTCGCACACTCGGCGAGAGTGTGCGCCGCGGTGTCTTCAGGTGCGTCGCAGTCGTGACACACCAGTGTCGCTTCTCTCTGAATTTGACACAGGTACTTACCAAAGCATCCGTGCCCGATAAGTACCTGTGTCAGCCTAAACATTAAGGACCCGTGGGTCCTCTCCCTCCACTCTTTGAGGACTGGGCGAATGGCCTCCACTGTCCTATGTCCCGCTATTGGTACCTCTAGTTGGCGCCCCCATTCTTCCAAAAACCTTTCTTCCGCTATACGCCGGACGTTCAGCCTCTCTTCCGGAGCAAGGCGGTCTTCCCTGACAGCATATCATAATAAAAAAAAAAATCTAAAGTCAAATAATAATTGGTAACCCTAATTTCGTCACAGCACCAGCACTCTGCGCCTCCAGCAAACTATTACGAGAAATTATTAACCATCCAGCAAAACGTTATTCTACGCGTTTGCCTCAAAGATACTTTTGTCTTGGGGTAAATACTGGGTTATTTGTTCAGACTTTTCTGCTGAGCTTCAAGAACAATGTTCATGTAATGTTTAATGAAACAAACTTTTATTAAGTCTTTATTCAGTTGTTTTAAACTCATTACGTGCATTGTAGGATCATGATAGGAAATTCAGTTTCTGACTGCATTTTTATGAAAGTATTTTTCATTTGCGCAGGTAATTTAAGTTGCCTTGGATCTTATAAATCAAAACTCTTGTGCTTTGCTATTGTATATATACCTAAATTGAAATTGGTATTTTCACGCAAAAAAGCTAAAACGAAAGCGATTGATAGCTGTCAATAAAAGATTCACTCAATATTTGGAGATAAAAACGCACATATTTATTTAGACACGACTTGGAATATCTTTGTAGAATCATCGTCCTTTGTAGTACGAATAATTTTCTCAGTTGAGTGACATGCTCAAACAAAACACTGTTGAACCACCGAAATGAAGTAAAATAATAGGAACAATTCAATTTTGTCGTCTTTGTATAATTATCATAATATTAGCTCTTTACAATTTTAGTTGGATTCATTGAAACTATAATTATTTTTGCCGTTCTCTTCGACTTCAATGGCGAAAGCTGAAAGCTTTTCCGGTTCCTTGGTAAATAAATTTGGAGCAATGTAAATAGCTTTCAAATGATTGTTGATTTGATTAAAAACTAAGCTCAGTTAAAATGTAACAAATTAACCTGACTGAGGGAAATGGTTTATCCATAACCACGACCACAAAATAAATAAAATCAATGTAATTAATTTAATAGTTAATAAATTAAAAGCAACTGCAACACTTGAAAGAATAATTAGAATATTGTTATTAATAAAAGATTTTCGAAGAAAGTAATTTCTATGTTTTAGTATTCTTTACAGACATCAGCCTGCCTAGCATGACCGATTTATATCGCGTGATATAGCATTATATCAACACTCAACTGTCAAACTCCTTCGTCTTTTTGACAGTTAAACGTGATAAAACGCTATATCACGCCATATAAATCGTGTTATGCTGGTCATGCTAGGGGGGCTGATCCTCAAATTTCTGGTACCTATCAAAGAACATCTTCTCCTACCTCGATATCCAAGAGGTATTCTGTGATATATTGCATTTCATTGTCATTCAAAGTCTCACTCTGGTAGTTTTTTTTTTTTTTTTTTTAATTATAATGGGTTTGCTCTTGACCCTAGTCTAGCCCGAAAGTATAGACGGGGTCTACGATGGAGCGAGCTTGCCCAGAAGGTGCCTATTCACTCTGGCCTTGAAAAGAGTCAGGTTGTATGTGCTCGGAAACACAGACGCCGGCAGGGTATTCCATTCCTTGGCTGTGCGCATTATAAACGATGATGAGTAGCGTTTAGTACGCATAGGAGGTATATCAACCAAGAACGGAAGGTAGCCTGCAGTGCGTCTGGATGTCCGATGGAAGAAAGGAGAAGGTGGAATGAGCTCATGCAGCTCTTGAGCACACTCGCCGAAGTACAATCTATAGAAGACCGATAGGCAAGCAACGTTACGGCGGTGAGCCAAGCTGTGAAGCTTAGCTGATACCAGTTTTCCGTCGCCTATTAATCTCTTGGCTCTGCGTTCCACCGAGTCTAGTGCAGCAAGTTGATATTTCGCCGAGCCGTCCTAAAGGTGGCTGCAGTACTCCATGCAAGATCGGACTTGAGCTTTATAAAGGGTTAAAAGCTGCCCAGGCGTAAAGTACCGCTTGACTTTATTTAGGACGCTCAGCTTCTTAGCTGCAGTTTGAGCCTTAGACTCGATAGAGGTGCCGAAGTTAAGGTTAGAAGATAACTCCATGCCAAGAAACTGGAGAGTGTCGGTTGCTTGGATAGATGTACCTCGGAAAGTAGGAGTTAAGTTGAATGGACTCCTTTTTGCGGTAAACAGACACGCCTGCGTTTTAGAAGCGTTGAAGCTAACAAGATTTTCATCACCCCATTGGGAGACGAGACTTAGCGTCAGGTTCAATCGCTCAACCATGGCCTCTCTCATTATTTTCACCTCATCACCACCGGCTCCCGCGCTGGACAGATACCTCTCCATGACAGTACTGTCGTCTGCATAGCCAACAATGCCCGGTGTTAGCAGGTCATTGATGTGCAGCAGGAAAAGCGTCGCAGAGAGCACCGACCCCTGAGGAACTCCGGCATCAATCGCCATGAGGTCAGAGGAGCAGCCATCAATGACTACTCTGATCGACCGTTCACTCAGGAAGTCGGCTACCCAGCTACAAAAGCCAGCGGGGATTCCGTACGCTGGAAGCTTGCTCAGCAAACTTGCGTGCCAAACCCTGTCAAAAGCCTTTGAGATGTCAAGCGAAACAGCAAGTGCTTCGCCGTGTTTCTCAATGGCCTCGCCCCAGCAGTGCGTCACGTACACAAGGAGATCCCCAGTTGATCGTCCCCTGCGAAAGCCATATTGATGATCACTATGGAGATCGTTATCCTCTAGGTAGGTGAGCAGCTTGCCGTTCAGTACTCTTTCCATAGCCTTACAGATGGCGATTGGGATGAGATCAGTGTTTCGACCTGCCCCCCTACAATGACTGTCAAAAGTAATATCGAAGCGATATCTTGTGATTGAGATGGCGCTATGCGGAATGTATAGCTCTGTCTCTATAACAACATCACTTTGATGTTGCTTTATAGCACTGAGCTCTTATGAGCTCAGAGTACGGCCTCTGTACTGTACTAATTAAAGATCCACACAATTTTCGCGCTTTGGCAGTTAAGACGACAAAGTACAGATTCTTTGAAGAAAACAGGAGCCATTATCACCGTTGTAGATCGGATGAAGTCGGTAGCTTTATGGGACGATTGCGTTTTCTAATCAAAGAAACCCTCACTCAATAGTATACTTTAAGTATTGTTGACAAACAAAAGGATTGGGGCCGGCAAAACATTTGTATTTTACTTAATAGTTTAGGAAAAGAGGGTAGTGGACCCCCACAGTAAATCCTCAGTAGAAGAAACTTTACAGTATGATAAAGTATCATAAATGAAACATATTTTTTAAATTATCCAATGAAATGAAATTAATTTTGCACATGAACAAGGTAAGTACACTGTAGATGTTCGTAATAAACAGCACGCAAAATTGTTGAGTTAGAATATATAAATAGTAATATCATAATTATCTCAATCCAAATTAACAAAGAGAATTTAACAAATTAGTTATCAAATCAATACAAAAGTCACAGAATAGAAGTGACAAACATTTTCAGTCAATAAATTATAAAATTATATAGGTAATGTCAAATTAAATACTATTTAAATTAAATTAAGAATACAAAATGACGCAAAATGATGAATGTCAAGAATGAAGATAACGATATACCATTAATAATTTCTATGTTTATTAAAGTTGTAATTTAGGAATTGTTGTACTGTATAAAAAGTGTTTTCGATTAACCAATTGTGTAATGATGTTTTAAACGTATTGACGGGCATCTTTTTAATTTCTGGAATTTATGTTGCACATGCAAAAATATTTTTTTTGAAATCGGGCACTTCTTGGTACAAAATCTAAAACTAATATATTTGGATTTCTAGTGTTTCTCGGATATACATCACTAGCTTTCTTAAAATTGTTTTTGCAATCTCGAATATATATAAACAAGGCAACGGTAGAACACCCAGAGATTTAAAAAGGGGCTTACATAATTTATCTGGTGCTATGCCACAAACTGCTCTCAAACACTTTTTTTGGGAGATGAATGCTCTTTGTACATTAGTACTGTTACCCCAAATCGTTGTTTTTAGTTTGGATATTTGTACATAGGTTTTGGTTCATACTATATTACATCCCTGCAAAGTTTCATCAACCGAGGATTTAACGTTGGGGTCTTCATACAACAGATCGCTTAATTTGCTACACTAAGGTATGTTGGGGTAAGAACGGATAGGGTCAAGATAGGATAATTCAAATAACTCCCAAACGTCGCCATATTTTTTTATTGCTGGCAACATAATATGAAACGCCATTTCTTTCTGCCCCTCCCCTCAGTCTGCGGTTGTTACTGTGATGACATGACACACCTGTTTTTGGAGCAAAAACTAAAATGACTCAATTTCATGTCTCAATTGAAGATCCGGACTTCCCCAGGCGACTTTATTTAATTTTTATGATATGTTTATTCGTTTTCTGATTATATTGTGAACGTGAAATATTTTTTCACATTTACAATAATTTTTCACATTATGGTCCCCACTGTGGTCCGGTCTTTTGCTAGTATTTTGATTAGCAATCCTAATCTTGACTAAGGTATAACTTGGCAACCGCTTACGTAAAAGAAACTTAAAATATGTTGATAGGTATTACATTTAGTCCTTAACAACAGAAGCTCAATTTAATTTTAAAATCTTTTTAGGAAATGAGGGAAAAACTATTTGCTGCAACCTCTTGAACTAACCGAAAAACCGTCCGACCTTACCCCAACAAACCTTATAACTTCGACTAGGTATACTATTCAGTGCTTTTAAAAAGTTGTGTGTGTGGCATAGGCCAAAACAATATCTGTTTTTTTTTATATTTATCAGAATAAACTCGTAATGATTTTGCAAATAGACCTACTTACATAACCAGACCTTCAACATTCGTGATATTAGAAAGATCTTCAAATTATTTAGATGTTTCCAGATGTGTATTGAGAGCATTTTTTCTTGAATTTTGACGTAGACAAATAAGTGGTATTTTAATAATTTTGTTATTCTCCATTACCATATACATATAACTTAAAAATTGAAGAAAATTGCTTCACTTTACACTATTGCATGTGAGTAAACATGCAAAGACTCGCTGTATGTAAAATGGTTCCACGGGTTATAAAATAAATCAACATTCTTATATCCAGCTAGCATCCATTTTATTTGAAAAACATTTGCTTGCCCATGTATATGTAATGAAATAGATTTGTTCGAATTTAAATTAATTCATAATGTTGACACTGTAATCTTAGTCATTCGAGTCTCGTCCTGCAATATTGTGTGATTAATTTAAATGTATAGTTTAAAACGTTTTGCACTTTTAAAGCAATTATGAAGTCGGAGTGATAGCAATCCTTTAAAAGTCTCGCTACTGATACGACTCACTGGGGAGACTGTTGTTTTTTTTAAAGTATTATTGTATGGAAATGGGTGAATCAACTTTTTGTTGTTTTATGGTATTTCTTAAAATATCTACGTGAACCATTTTTATATGAAGTTAATCTGTAGTTGCAAATACACTCAGCTAATTATCTTATAAGAAAACCAAAAAGACATGAAAATTTTAACACGATTTTAAAGAAAAACAATTGACCCATGAGACAACTCACATTTTTAATATTAAAGCTGGGGACAAAATTGTCCCTTGGGTCACCAATGTCACCATGTCTTTCTTTAAACTGGATATAATCTTAAATTGGATATAAATCTAAATATAGTATAATAGAGATTTTTACAAAAGAGTTACCTAGTTTTGTTGATTCACCCAAATACACATTCCATTACAGTTTCCCAATTTCAAACCTTAATACGATACTGATTAAAATTAAAACGCAACACTTTCTAAATACCTACAAAAAAACAGCCATTCAACTACCAATAGTAAAAAGCAGGTGTCATATCATCACATCAAGAGCCTTGTACGGTTGTAACGCACTTAATGACGAACCTTATAGCACCAATAACCTCGACATCGGTAACGAGTTATGAAAAGGAAACTGTATCGGAATCCGGTAGCGTAATGAGGAAACTATTGACGATCGAGGGAACCTTAGAATTTCTTTTCTCATTAATGGTTTATGATTCTATTTGATATCTTGGTACGTATAATTGGTGTGCTTTGAAAAATACCTCTGTTTTCTGTTTACTAGCTGGAGTTCGGATTGACTTTCTGTTCAAATCAAAATAGATAACGATACAATGTTGTGATTATCTGTTATACAAATATATCAGGCACAATCTCTAATTTTTAGAGGCTAAAACTTTTAATGATAAGTAAACCTTTAACATCCTACTAATATTATAAATGTTAAAGATTGTGGGTTTGGATGTTTGTTCCTCAATCACGCAAAAACTACTGTATGGATTTGGTTGAAATTAGGCACACAGATAGTAATTAGCCTAGATTAAAACCTAAAATACATTTTATTGCGATATTCCCACGGGAACGGGTACCACACGGGTGAAACCGCGGGCCGCCGCTTGTTTAATACAATGACAAAATAAAAAATAACGTTGAAGTATTAAATTAGCAAAAATATTTGGAACTATCTCTGCCCGCGACTTCGTGCGCGTTAGCTTCGGATCGGAACATTGTTAACAAATCCTCTATATAAACTTTTAACCGTATAGTCCGCAGTGTAGGTAGGTAGGTATGTCTGAGTGGAAAAAAAACTGATGCCGTGCTTCCCAATTTTGTAACTCTTGCATTTAGCATAATAGCTCTCACTTTGGCATACACTGTACATCCGTTGCTTGGTAATAGGTAGGTACTTCAACAACTGCCATTGCTAGCTATTGATTGAGAAGATTTGATCTTGATTTGATTGATCTTAGAGAAGTGTTTTTATAGTACTAAAGAGTATTTAGAATGGAACAATTAGATTAATAAGTTAAGTAAAGTTTTGCATGTCTGCGAGCAGGCTGAACATATGCGCATATTTATATTTAAGATCTGTAATAACTGTGTTTTGTGCAAATAAAATATTTGTATTTGTATTTGTATTTGTATTTGATATACCTTTACAATTTTACATGTTTATTGAGGCTTTAATAAATTATGATTAAGCCGGTTCTCTAATTTTAATCGTCATCAAACTTATGTCAATAAGATACAATAAATACATGGTCGCAAATTAATAGATATTTTCGTAAAGGCCTTGAGATATTTTGTGTACCTTAGCTCTGTCAACAGTCAATTACTGGGACCGTACTTAAACCGAAAGATATTCGTTAGACGCTCGAGTGGTAACGTAAGTCAGCTACCTCAAACCCAACTCTAAGCACCTAATTGGATTATGTTTGAATGTTTGAAATAAGGATTTTACTATTGCTTATACACCAAATACCTTTACATTTATAAAAGCAGGCGGTATGACAGAATAGGGATGACGACACTGATGTCCATCGCTGGACAGGCGAACGTCACCAGTCATTTGTTTAGATTTAAAAATCGTCATGTTGGCGCTGAGAGCAGTAGATTCTACTATGACCACTGACCTGCATTATATTTACACTGGACAGGCTTATGTCAAACTGTTTTTGTGCCTATTTGATTTCCGCCATTTTGGCGCTGTAGGACGTAGCGTGAGCATAGCGTGAGGGACATGGTACTAAAGTTTGAAGTCTGGAGAGACCATCACGGTAACCATTTTCATATTGTACGTCAAAATTAGTTCTTTAGACGCACGCTAGTGGCGTTTCAAATAGGCACAAAAACTTAGCTGTCAAATCATACAGACAGCCAGTCCAATTAAATAAAAAAAAATTTTTTCATGTCAGTGACTATGACAGTAGTAAGTGTATTTGGAACTAATTAGTTCTAAGTACACTCACTACTGCCATAGTATGAAACTACTGCTCTCAGCGCCAATATGGTGATTTTCAAATCAGGACAAAAAATTGCTGTCATTTAATGACATTAGCCTGTCCAGCGTACTTTGTATAATGGACGTCAGTGGATGACAACGTATGAATAAAATAGCAAAATTTTATTTTATTTATTTCATGAAACCAACAGCGTTACATAAAATATTTACGCTAAATAATTTTACAATTAAGGCCAGTAACAGGTTTTCATTATAATTATTTTAGAACCGAACAAACAAATGAAATTAAAGTATAACTACACCATACTAAATAATTACTAAATCGCAAAGAAAAAATAGCATAATGAATGCTAAATTCTCAAAATTCTAAAATTACACATACACCAATCAAACAACATTTAATAAAAATCGAACTGAAATTCTGATATACCTACGCAACTACATCTTTTAAATTCAAATCTACACATAAGTACATAGAGAGGTACAGTCAGACATTGCAAAACTATCAAAAATCTCAAATTTATTTTGAACCTTAAAATCCTCGCATTTAAGTAGAAAATGATTGAAACCTAGATAACCCTGTTTTTGTATTAATTAACAGTCATAAAAAAATATTTTTAAACATATTAACAATTTACAAATATTACCTACATTATTACTAAATATTATGTTACTAAGGGCCTGCTTAACAAAGACCGATTAAGCACAAATTAATATATTCTGTTCCATTTTTAGGGTTCCGTACCAAAATGGAAAAAAGGAACCCTTATGGTGTGACTCAGTTTGTCTGTCTGTCTGACTGTCTGTCACAGCTGGATATCTCGAGAACTACTAATGGTATCAACTTGAAATTTTGAATAGTTTAAGATGACATGTGCCCAACTATTTTGCAAATAAGAAAGAAAAAAAAATATTTTTTTACAACAGGGACTGAAAAGGGGTCTTAAAAATTTAAAGTGAGGTGACTAGGGCATGTGGGGTATCATATGAAAGAACGCTGTTTGCACATTTTAAAACATTTTTTTCTTTTTTCTTTGGCCGCATAGTTTTTGACTTATGATGAAAAATGTGAAAAAAAATACCGTTCTCACCCCCTCTTATCTCCGAAGTTTGCAAAGAGAAAAATCTGAAATAATTCTATGTGATAGTAGTTTATGTAAAAATTACAGGAAAAATAGAACGATTTCTCAATATAACACACTTTTTTAGAAATTCAAAAAACAAGCAAAAATTCTTTAGTTTCACTACCAGTCAACAGATGGCGCTGTCTTAAGCATGCTAACCTAAGAAAAAAAGTTGTTCCACTATCGGTCAAGAGATGGCGCAACCTAATGCTACAATAATAAATTGGTGGCTGGTTCTAATATAATTACCTACTATTTGCCGTACGAATAAACGAAGAATAAGTTCCTACTTAGTAATATAAACAGTTTGCAATGTGGAGTGGCTGAAGCGTTTTTCAGTCACCATAAGCAGCTGTGGTTAAGATTTGTAAATTAACTGTCCGCCTGTTCGCCCTTCCACCTGTCTGCTGTTTATCCTACTTTTTTAAAGACTGTACTAAAGTTACATATCCAAATATATTTATGATTGTACGGAACCCTCGGTGCGCGAGTCCGACTCGCTCTTGACCGGTTTTTAATTGAAGATTTAGATTGCGAAACAGGCACCTAATGTAATTTTATTTTGTTATGTTAATGCACGGTTATGCTAAACACTTAGATTATTTATATGTCTAGATAGAGTCATAGGCTTTTGACGTATTAAACAAAACAGGCCAACTTTTTTAAGGTGGTGTGCATTTTTAGCATCATTGCGTCCAAAGAGTATTGTAATAAAAACTATGGCCGGGTCACACGACTGACAAAGTGTGCGTGTTTTGGTCACCCAACTGTTGGGTGATATTTTTTTCGACGCTGTCGTAGCTTCGACTGTCTATCTTGACATATAAATAATCTAAGGCTAAACAGTAACGACACCCTAACAAAATGAATCATTAAATTATTAATCAACAAGACAGATCGCTAAGTAAGTGAGGCAAGTACATATTTTAAAAGCAGTTTTGGATAAGTGAAAAACATCATATTCAATGAAATTTTAATTATATATTTTAACAAGTCGTGTCAGTGGACTATTCCTAGCGTAATTAGTAAAGCATGATGGTACATTGAATAAGGGAGTGTGTCGCGTCCGTCGCTTGGGCGTGCGGTATGTGATACTTACCCTCGTGCAATCGAAACGATTTTCGCCTGCATGACACTGTTGTCATGCAGGAGACACGTGTCAAGCAGCCTGCGTCTATTTTCTAGATTAATGATAAGTATTGAAATTTTTACAAGACTCAGAATATGAATTTTACGATTTACGAAAACGATAATTTCTATGTTTAATTAAAAAAAAATGAATCTTTTCTATACGATTTATATAGGTATATTGCATATTGAGATGAGCAAATCGAACTAGCATAATATTTTAAAACACTGCGAACGTAAGCATACGGTCTTTAAAGTATCCAGTTTTATTAAAAGGCTTACATGACCGTAAAACGAATCCACCCTGTTGCCGCCCTATCACATTCACAGAGCATAGCAGCAAATAATTTCATTGAAGATACCACCTCTGTTACCCCCATAGAATAGCTGTTTTACCCCTGCGGGGGTAATTTCCCCCAGGTTAGGAACCAATGATCGAGAAGAATCCCCAAATCTCGAATTTCGAATGAATTGTAAATAGCTGAACCATTAAAATTATATGAAATACTAATAAAATTAGTAAACAATTAAACTTTATTGTATGCCTCTTGGTTTTATATATTGCGTATTATTTGTTTTATGACCCTTCAAAGTTGGATGGACAAGTCCATTTAAAAAGTATAAAATTTTAATGTTTTTTTTTAGAGGTAAATAAAGTAACATAAAATAAGAAAAATATTCGTCATATTTGACGTTTAGAAGCGAAGCGCTATTCAACTATCATAAGTAAACTATGGATGTTATGTTGAGAATGTTTTGTTATTTATAATTCGCAATATCTACGCATTTAAGTTTTTTTAGTGGACAATGCTAAACTTTTGAGACTCTTACTTTCTAATAAAGTAATCGTGTAAAACAGTATATTTTTTTTACCGTTCGTTTATTATTTATTAACTCATATTATTAATTATTTCATAACCACTATGACACAAATCATATTAGAATGAAGTTTACTAAATTAAGGAATTCAAAGGGCCTATTACGTAAAAAGATTAACGATAATCGAACGTAGTTCTTCGTTAAATTTACTTGATTTTGAACCTTATACGTGAGTGTTAATACTGTGACGGAATGGGACAAAATGCGTCCGAATATCGCAATTCTTTTTGTGTAATAGGCCCTCAGGACACCAAATGATGCATATTCAGAGTCCTTAACGCAATTTAGTGGAAGCAAGTGCGGTGATTATAATCACTTAAGTCACTTTAGTTCCATTTCATGAATAGTAGGTACTATGGGCAACAGCGTCGCTTAACCAGTTTGCAAAAAAATTCATGTGCGCGCGTATCGCCCCTGCACGAACTAAATGTATGTGACAGCGGGCGCGGCGTGCAAGCGATTTTAACCTTAGCGGTGGTTAAGCGACGCTGTTGCCCATGGTACCTACAAGCTGGAGATCTCTATCTATCCGCTGACATTGATATAGTACAAATTGAAATTTTCCATCAAGCTATCAATAGTATCAATAAGATAGATAAGTTTTACGAAGTTCATACATTGTAAAAGTTGCGATTATACAATAATAATATCTATCGTGATACCAATTTGTATTAAAGACACAAAGAAACCTTTTTATTAGTTTCATAATAAAATAACTAAATAATTTAATGTAATTAATAATCTTAATAGATAGTTCAACAAAATATGAATACCTTTGCGTTGAATTTAACTCGCATATTTTTTTGCTGACTAAAGTTATATTTTTTTGTAGTAGGGTATACTGTAAGCTGTACTTAATATTTTGAACAAAACTTACTAGTGGAAATCCAAACGCTTTCCTCATATTCTATCGTTGTACTCACTTGCAATATTTTTTTTAATTAATCATTCTAAATACTGCAAAAGTTTTTCTCCGTCGGGCAACTATCTTTATAGCAAACAGTATGTCGTTAACTATTAATGGATCTTTTTATTTCTTAGCTTATCAGCCTGTGGCACACGCAGTTCCTAGCTTTATATGAAACGATAAAACATAAACCTAATAACAATGTATTTTCCACAACAGATTATTAGGTACCGTCATTATATCGCTTGAGCTGATTACGTTATTAGTATTTTGAGATGTTTGTAATCGAAAATAATCAATATTGACAAACATTTGAACTGAAAGGAGCATGTGAACCAAATTTGTAATAAAAAGCTCAATCGTTTCGTCTTTGCCCTGAGAAGATTGAGACAGACAGTTTCTCTAGAAGCAGCGTTAGCAGCCTACTTTGGCTACGTTTCGTCAGTAATCTGCTACGGTCTTATTTTATGGGGAAATTCAGTTGAGGTTGATAGAGTCTTTAAAATACAAAAAAAGTGTCTACGTGCCATCTGCAATGCATGGTATTTGGACAGTTGTCTGCCCCTATTTAAGAAACTCAACATACTCCCTCTGCCATGTATGTATATAAAAGAAGTATGTTGTTTTGTCAAACAACATCCAGAACATTTCCAACTATATGCTAATGTTTCTAGGCAACATGTCAGAGCTAACTATGCCCATAATTTATATCAGCCACGGTGTCGGACAGATATTTATAAAAGAAATGCTCTAAATATGTGCATACAAATCTATAACAAGCTACTTGACAGTATTAAAATATTGAATGTTCAAAAGAGATCTAATGAAATGGCTGAAGGAAAAATGTTTTTAGAGTGTAAGAGAATACATGGATTTTGAAACAAAATAATAATAATAAAATTTGCTAGTAAAAATATATATATATTTATTTAAAATTAATTTAATATAGGAATTGTTTATTTTTAATTTTAATTATGTACGGATTGGACTATGCCTACATAACCTATAAATGTTTTAAAATATTTGCACATCGATTGTTTATCGATTGAATATGTTGGACATCACTTAATTAAATATTAAAAATATGGTGACAAAATCAGGCATCCGTCACTCGCCCATACCTACCGCGATAAGTACCTACAGCGCGCGATAAGTACCTACAGCGCGCGACAACTCGGAGTTGCAAAATCAGTCAGGGTTGCCGCCGCGCTTGTGAGTACACGCGTGCGTTATTCTGTGCCTCTATGACGGCACTCATTCATTATTTATTGCTCCCAGCACTGTACCGTACACTATTATAATTTATAAATAACTAGCGGCCGCCCGCGACTTCGTCTACGTGGAAATATTTTTTGCTATCCCTCGGGAATAATATTTTTTTCGGGATGAAAGGTATCCTATGTCCTTCTCTGTGCCCCTAAGAACGTGTATGCAAAATTTCATGATGATCGGTTCAGTAGTTAAGACATGAAGGCGTAACAAACAAACAAACAAACGGACTTTCGCATTTATAATATTTGTAAGGATGGAGAATCGTAATACTAATAATTGTTGCGTGGACGGCTGTCGCAATAAACAGAAGGATTCAAAGTTTTCATTTTTAGGGTTCCGTACCAAAATGGTAAAAAAGGAACCCTTATGGTGTGACTCGGTCTATCTGTCACAGCTGGATATCTCGAGAACTACTAATGGTATCAACTTGAAATTCGGAATAGTTTTAGATGACATTCGCCCAACTATTTTGTAAATAAGAAATTAATAAAAAAATAAATATCTTTTTTACAACAGGGACTGAAAAAGGGTCTGAAAAATTTGAAGTGGGTTCTACTAGGGCATGTGGAATATCATATGATAGAACGCCGTTAGCACCTTGTTAATCATTTTTTCTTTTTGTTTTAGGCCACATAGTTTTCAACTTATGATGAAAAATATAAAAAAAATTACCGTCCCCCCCCCCTTATCTCCGAAGTTTGCAAAGAGAAAAATTAGAAATCATTCTATGTGATAGCAGTTTATATAAAGATTACAGGAAAAATAAAACAATGTCTCAATATAGGTAGCACACTTTTTTAGAAATTATCAAATTTCTAAAAAAGTTAACATTAGTTCCACTATCGGTCAAGAGATGGCGCTGACCTAAAGCTGCAATACTAATTTGATTATTCTACTCTGCAGTGTGGTTTGATGGTGCAATTATGATGGTACGGAACCCTCGGTGCGCGAGTCCGACTCGATCTTGACCGGTTTATTCACTTTACCGAAAGATTCTAAAATGTATAAGAAAAATTTATATTTTGTTTATTTTTCTCGTAATTTTTATGAGCAGGTACATACCTATTTTTGATAAGTAGGTGTAACCTATACTATAGGTAGGAAAGCGTGTAGTTATAGGTACTTATATTCAGAGGCGGGTCGTGACTATTTTTTCTCGATCAAATTTCCTAAGGTACCCACCTACCTAATTCTTTTTTTTTGAGCGAATTATACCTACTTAACTAAATACCTACATCCGTAACCGGCAACAGTATGGTGGCGGTGGCATAAAGACTGCCTCAAATTTAACACATAGTCTAATGTGGCGTTAACTGTACATCTAGCCTAGGTTTATTTGTAACGTAATTTTTTAACATTTAAGTTGGTAGGTACACATTATCAACACAAAACTTGTAATAAAGTATTTATTCCTTCAAGCACAGAAAATGAGACAATAGATTTTCCATTGTTGTGTTGTGCGGCCCGATGGGGCCGCTCGAGCGTTGAAGGATTAGAAGAAGACAACCCTAAAGTTGTTAGAAGAGCTAAGAGCTACGCGATAGAAAGAGAGGCAACCTGTAGGTGAATATAACTGTACGCAAGGAAGCGGTGTGCGACCTGAATTGCACTTTATTGTGTCTGAGCAAGAGTCGCTATTTATTTAAATGACCATGCGGAGTGAATGTTCTGTACTTTGTACTATTATGTATTCTGTGACAAAATGTTCTTACATTTTGTAACCATATTTTTTTTTTAAATTAAATTAAAATTGTTTATTTCAAGCAAATTAGCCCATATTACAAACAAAACAAAAATAATCATAGAACACAACAAAAGCTTCGTCACTTTAATATTTGCTGTTAGGCAACACATGCACCATACAGCAATGACGCATGTACTGGCAGTCAAATCTGCTCGCGAACACGCTCAAGATGCTGTTAGAGCTGGCCCGAGTCCTGCGCACCAGGGATGTACACCGTTTCCGCATAATGGTGTAGAAACAGTCGACCTGTGCATCGGCGAACATCCCTGACGCGCTGCAGAATCGGGGCAGCCCCATCAGCACCCTGAACGCGTTGTTATACTGAACGCGTATTTTTGCAAATAAATAATTTACTTACTTGCTTACTTACTAAAAAAAAATCTACGTAATTATTTAGATGTTTAGGTTTTTTGTCGGCGTAAAAATCAAAACTACTTTAGTGCACATAGGTACTTTAAGTTAACAAAGTTAGAAAATAAGCACAAGCACAAATCAGACTACTTAATTGACGGGTGCTCTTCGCATGTTTTCAAAAACATAATCATTTATTATACACAGTGGTTTCGCTAGATCTGCCTTTAGTATTAATCATCGACAGAAATACAACACCAATCATTGATAGTATAATTTAATGCCTTTGTAAGGTGGAGGCTTACATTATGTTGATTAACCATTCTGTATACAGTGCAAAGACAAGGCATTCATGAAAATTACGAGTATGTATGTTTCCGGCTTTCAAAAGGCATTGACAAACGCGCCACAATATTCTGTTAATGCTGGCATTGACTTTTGCATTATGTGCAGATATACTGTGTATGTATAACGTGTGTAATACAATAACGGCATTTATGGGTTACAAAATACATTGGACTCGGAAAGCAAAGCATACTACACTAAAACATAAGTGGACTGTGGCCTCCGACGAAGCTTGACACTTCGCTATTTTTAACTTAAACTTAAAGCCTCTTTCTTAAGTTCACTTCACCTGGTGGAAAACGCTTTCTGGAAAGAAACATTCATTGATCTAAGTTTATTTCAAATCTTTTGAACTTGTCCGTTCAGCAAGGCGTTATGAATGCAATTTGCTTCATATTTAAAGGCTTTCAATGTTGTGTGAATTTCAGGTGAAAATGTGTTTCCACAAAATCATGTGAGATATGAAGATATTGCTTCTCCGTGTAAAATTAAAAAAGGAGATCGAAAATTACGAAAAAATATAGCAGAATAATGTTAGCAATAGCAATTAATTACTTCAATAGAATGTTACAATATACAGTATGCCAAAATTGCAATTTTTTTTTTACCAGACTGACTCAAATTAAAATTGGGAAGCAAAATGTTTACCGACGTTTTTTAAAATCAAAATATTGCCTACAAAGCTTTATTAAAGCTTTTGTATACACAGTAAATGCTGCTCTTATTAATATTGAAGCTGAATACTGATCCAAATTTTTTATGTTTAATAAAGCTAAAATATGCGCTAAAAAATCTTTAAAAATTAAGCTTTTATTACTACACGTTAATAAAAAAACCGGCCAAGTGCGTGTCGGGCCACGCGCAGTAGGGTTCCGTAGGTACATTATATACCATACCATATTTTAATACCGCTATCATTTTTCGTCTGAAAAAATAACTTTGTTTTTCACAGTGTTTGTATGAATGACAAAGTTATATTTGCGGTTTTTGAAAATGTACTATATCTCAAAAACTAATTACTGTATCTCGTTCAAACCAATTTTCGTTGAAAGTGTTTATTAAGATCTATAGCATATATTTTTTTTAGATTTTTCACCCTCTTACTTTAAAAGTTAAAGGGGGGGGGACACACATTTTACCACTTTGGTGGCAGATATCTTTCAAACGGTTGACTTTGAAAAAAAAATAGTCTTAAGAACCTCAATGTCATTTTTAAAGACCTATCTATAGACACCCCACAAGTATTGGTTTGATGAAAAAAAAAATTTTCAGTTTCAGTTCCATGTATGAGGAGCCCCCCCTTAATCTTTTATTTTATTTATTTTTGTGTAAAAATCGTAAAGCGGTTCACAGAATACACCTACTTACCAAGTTTCAACTATGTAGTCTTAATACTTTTGGAATAAAGTGGCTGTGACATACGGACGGACAGACAGACAGACAGACAGACATGACGAATCTATAAGGGTTCCGTTTTTTGCCATTTTGGCTACGGAACCCTAAAAAGAACTAAAAAGTTAAACACGTTGATAAAAAAATAGAATTAAGTTTAGATTAGAAATAAGCCATTATATGTAAACTTAGCAACTTATATGTATACTATAGATATTATTTTTATAGTTAATCTTTGTGTACTTATGACAGTCACGAGTTTTCAAAACAAAAGCGTGTTACACACTTTTTTCTCAGGTGCTTTTAAAATATAACACGCTTTTATTTTAAAAACTTGTGACTATATCGTGACTACCTTAAATTTGAATTCTGTCTCAAATACCTTGAGATTTTATCCAACGTAATACGCCGAGTTATCCTGCTGTGTGGGAGCACTCTATTATGCATTACACATATGAAAGCTACTCCAGCCATATTTTCATTGACCTTGAGATTTTGACTCCTAGCATGGTAGACGAAATAATACAGCAATGTAGCATGAAACAAGAGCTATGTGCTGAGAGAAATGTAAGTTAAAGAAAGCTAAGCAAAGAAATAAGAGCAAAGTGTCAGCTAGTGTATTGTTTATTTATATAAGCTGAAGCTAGAGGATTAAAAATAAATCGAAATAAAATAAAACAAGTTCGGGTTATTTACACCATTTATAACTCAAGAAATATGGCACTCAGATAGTTTATAACCTGTTTTTTTTTTATCCTGGTCAAAGGTTCCCTAAGTCCACGCGGGAAAAATCGCTATAATAAAATACTCGTATATTTAAAATATATTAAGATAATCTTCTTTAAATGCTTACCATGTATTTCTAATACTTAGCTTCATAAAGCTGTGTCATAGAATACATAATTTACAAACGTACTCTCGTACAAAATACTCTACTCCATGAGTTATTAGTGAGTCATCTTGGTCGACTCTTACTTTGAGGTTCGCTCCACTATATGTGACTTGGTGAGATTTACCTCGCTTTTAATTAAGCACTAAGTTTACTCCCTCTTGATATATTGTGCTTATAAATGGAATAAGCGATACTAACGTTTTAATTCTGAGAAGGTTTCAAGATTTGAATAACCTCTGTAAGACCGTCAAAGTTCTGAATTGAACAATTGAAAATATAATTTTGTGTTTCCTTTTGGCGTCTCCGCTGACGAGCGATTAATCGCTGAGCGATTTTTTGTCGCTGAGAATAGAACATACGGAGTTCTATACTTAAACACCCACGAGCTACTTTTTAGGGTTCCGTAGCCAAAATGGCAAAAAACGGAACCCTTATAGATTCGTCATGTCTGTCTGTCTGTCTGTCCGTCCGTCCGTATGTCACAGCCACTTTATTCCAAAAGTATTAGGACTACATAGTTGAAACTTGGTAGGTAGGTGTATTCTGTGAACCGCTTTACGATTTTTACACAAAAATAAAAAAAAAAGATTAAGGGGGGCTCCGCATACATGGAATTGAAACTGAAAATATTTTTTTTATCAAACCAATACTTGTGGGGTGTCTATAGATAGGTCTTTACAAATGACATTGAGGTTTTTAAGACTATTTTTTTTCAAAGTCAACAGTTTGAAAGATATATGCCGCCAAAGTGGTAAAATGTGTGTCCCCCCTTTAACTTTTAAAGTAAGAGGGTGAAAAAACTAAAAAAAATATAAGCTATAGATCTTAATAAACACTTTCAACGGAAATTGGTTTGAACGAGATACAGTAATTAGTTTTCGAGATATAGTACATTTTCCAAAACCGCAAATATAACTTTGTCATTTATACAAACACTGTGAAAAACAAAGTTATTATTTCAGTCGAAAAATGATAGCAGTATTAAAATTTGGTATGGTATAATGTACCTACGGAACCCTACTGCGCGTGGCCCGACACGCACTTGGCCGGTTTTTTGTAACTGCGATAACGCGGCGTTAATCACGGCGCTTTTTTGTCCATCGTGTTATGGTTGCATCAACTAGTGCTCAGAACGCATCATGGCTTTTCTTCTTTTCCACAACGCGTTGTGGTCGTTTGGTATGTTGACCACAACGCAAATTTCACTTTGTGGTATTTCTATGATTACCACAAGGCGTTCTGGGGGTTTTTATAAGAGCCATGACACGAATTTCGCGTTGTGGCATTTTGGCAGTGACCAGAACGCGCTGTGAGCGGTTTTTTCGCTCAAAGACCGAAATCGGTCTTTGAGCCTAACATATACACTTTTGCGTTACATTAAATAACAGAAATTAAACGCTAGATTATGATAGTATTTTCGAACCTAGGAGCTCTTGTTACTAACACATATGGATTTTTTTTCCGATTTTTTATTATTATTATTATTATTATACTTGAAGCTAAACTTAATTAACTAAGGTAAGTTTATTACATTAAGTTTAGCTTCAACTTTACCTTGAACAGAGACAAACAAGGTTAATATGAAGGGAGTCAATCTGCATGACTACCTAAATAGCTAAGTGGCAGATGGGAGCTTAAATATTTACAAGCAAAATTGGCTACAAAGGGTACGTGCGTGATTTTAGCCGTTTAAGGTGGATTGCGGCCATTAGTTGGCCGCTTGGTCCTTTGCTAATGGAGGTGTACAGAATTTACACATAGTAAGGAAAACTGGGAAGCTAAAACCTGCTTTGGTATGGTACTCAAGCTGAAATTGAATTTGCTCTTCCGCTAGTGGTTACTGGTCAGTACTTAAAGCATTTAACGGTCAGTAGGTACTTAGAACTACCAAATTTTATACTAATATATAAATACATACATACATACGTCACTATCCAGTTGCTCGACTTTATAGTATCAAGCTAAGAATAAAGGATTTTTTTTCCGGCACAATTACACAAATATTATAGAACATTTTAATTGTGATTTGTTTCTCAGCGAACGAAACAGTTCAATTAAAGATGAATGAAACTTATTTTAAATACCGATAGCGGAGATGACGTATGCCTGTGCAGGCAGACTGGCAGACCCACGTTATTTCCTCTGCCTCGAAGTGCTATACCTGGCGCAGTATATTATTGTACCATAGAACAGCCCCTTTTTATTGTGCTTATTTTTAATGGCTTATTTTATAATGATTACGCCTAGCAGCTCTTTTGCGAATCTTCATAATCAACATGTCTTACATTATAAATACGTTCTATATATAAATAACATCCATTTTCATGCACTAAGAGTTCTATTTCAATATCTATTATCGTTGGGCTACTGATACTTCTCCTATGTACCTATTGTAAGTTTCCAAACTGTTAATTGTCCAACGGTTTGCTAACTAAGATAGCTGAGAGAGGCTCCACCATCCCTTTATAATGGTCAAGCCCTATTCAAACAACTCAAAATTGTTATGTACCGCTAACAGGGTTGTCAACAGAAACAACTAGAAATATACTAAAAGTGTGCCGTAACAACAGATACAGGAATGTTCTCTTGTTTAATTTTAAACCTTTATTTTAAATACACACGGTCTACATTTATATTAACAAACTCGGTCTAGAATCCCAAAGTTTAGGGCATATTAAAGGCCCGAAAATTCGCAGGCATTTCAGAGAAAGGTATTTGGATAAAGTGGAAATTTTAACGGTGACGCAACCAATGCTGCTACTAGATAACCTACTGAAATGAACAATTTCCAAAGTTTTAATGTCAGAGAAATTCATTTTATTTGTCAAAAATTTCAGCTCTTTTTTACCTAGATTTCAAACCAAAAGCACCCCAGAGCATATCAGAATTTTTCAATAAGAATATCCTCATAGAAATTGCACAGCAACGTTTTTCATTATTCAATGTAAATGTAAGTTCATGTTTTTATGTATGTAACTGTTACCGGCAATGTGTATAATCCGGCATTGTATACAATGCCTAGGCATTGTATACAATGCCTGAAACGATCAGGCAATGTATGAAATATAATTCATTTTATACTTTGCCTAGGCATTGTATACAATGCCTGCTGGTCCACCGGCAATGTGTAAAATAAGTATATTTCGTATGTCTGTTATAAAAAAACCTCGAAATTTAAGGATCTCGCTCCACTGCGCTTCGCGCTCGCCTTAAATTTCTAACCTATACGCGGGACCTACAGGAGTGAAGCAGGTTTGATTACAAACTCAAATTTCTGTTGTCTGTTATAAAAAAATAACCTCGAAATTTAAGGCTCACGCTCCGCTGCGCTTCGCGCTCGCCTTAAATTTCTAACCTATACGCGGGACCTACAGGAGTGAAGCAGGTTCGATTACAAACTCAAATTTCTGTTGTCTGTTATAAAAAAATAACCTCGAAATTTAAGGCTCACGCTCCGCTGCGCTCCGCGCTCGCCTTAAATTTCTAACCTATACGCGGGACCTACAGGAGTAAAACAGGTTCGATTCCAAAGAGCCCCCTCGAGCCCCCCTCGAGCCCCCCTCGAGCCCCCCTCGAGCCCCCCTCGAGCCCCCCTCGAGCCACCCTTGAGCCCCCCTCGAACCCCCTCGAACCCCCTCGAGCCCCCCTCGAGCCCCCTCGAGCCCCCCTCGAACCCCCTCGAGCCCCCTTGAGCCCCCCTCGAGTCCCCCTCGAGCCCCCCATCGAACCCTCCTCGAGCTTTCCCCGAGCCCCCCCCTCGAGCTTTCCTCAAGCTCCCCCCCCCCTCGAGCTTTCCCCAAGCCCCCCTCGATCCCCCCTCGAATCTATTCTCGAAAATCTTTTTACTATACACATTGCCGGTGGACCAGCAGGCATTCTATACAATGCCTAGTCATTGTATACACTGCCTAGGTAATGTGTGAAATAGATATCAATATTCATTATATTTCATACATTGCCTAAAAGGGCCAGGCATTGTATACAATGCCTAGGCATTGTATACAATGCCTGCATTTCATACATTGCCGGTAACATAACTATTTAAAAATAATTATCTGATCCGCATTTAAAATAGCGCTTGCCTTTTTGGATGTTTACGAGATTATTTTTACCTGTAGAGCTATCGACGAGCTGGGTATGAAAAATAAACGTTCATTATTCATTGTTTGTCACTGCAATGAAAAATTGCGTTTCAGTAGGTACTGAAGGGTTATTTTATGGGATTGGTACGGAATAAAGGGATATTTAATTCAACATAATCTATTTCATTCATCATGTTGCTTGAATCATCATGATTTGCGATTACAAGTTTTTCTATTTTGTTTTATCTCTATTGTTTTTGTAAACTTATTGATTGTCTTATTTTGCAGTCATTAAATGTCTTTATGGAATATTTATTTGATGAATTTGAATTTAATTCAGCTCCAAATTTTCCTAAGGGTGTTTAAGGATATCACTTTTAACTTCACGTTAATATCCCACGCTAATATCTTACTCTATCGAGAAAAAACATCAAAAGTTCTATTTCGACTTTCCAACAAGTTGTTCTGTAAAATGTATTTTTACAGAAAAATAATATTAAATTTAAAATGAATTTTCTTGTAAGTCGGTCCGGCGAAGAAATAATTTAAAAAGTATTTTTGTTGAAAAAATACCTATATAATCACAGAGTTGTTTTGTCTAGTATGTAATGAGAACTTATTGAAAACCTTTTTCACAAATTAGCAAAGTACCCACAGTCAACTAAAAAGCACATGTAAAAACCTTAAAAACTACGTTTTTACGTTTTACCAACTTTTAACTTTCAAAAATAGTGATATATTCTGAAAAAAAAAACGCTTTGTCTCATGTACCCCTGAGCAAGAAATCAACGTTTTATCCTGTGCTGTGATTTCTGTCTTATTATCTGAGATATCTGTATTATGTATGCTGTGAATGTTGTTTCGACTGCTTTTTCTTTGTGAACAATTTGCTTTACAATACCGATTTAAGCAATGATTTCATAAGCTAGTGATATAATAAGTCTATGGATATATGTTATTTTATTACCTCAAAAAGTGTAAACAATAAGTAAGTAAGTGTCAAAGTGTAATTAATACATTTATTTTGGAAAAACAGCCATTTATTAACTTCTTTCAGTCCCAAGATTACAATATTACACATACTTATTACGAAACATTTGCAGATTTTCCGGCTTCTTTATTACTATATCTTCTTTTAGGTACAAAGTATTACAAATAAGAATCATTTATATTTAATGTTCGCGTAAAGCCAAGTCACAACCAAAGGGTTAAGACTTACAAGGTCAGCAGGACAGTAACTTTTGGTCTAAAATATCATCGGTCCCAGGAATTACATTGAAAAGTTAACGGAGAGAAAGTTTTGCAAAAGAAGTCTTGATTAAGTATCTACATAAATTTTGAGACAAACTCAATTTATTTTACTCGAGGGTTTTATAAAATAGCAATGACTACGAAAATGTACAAATGGCTAGTCGGAAATGATTAGGAAAATGTCGTTAGTACAGTCATCGGCACGCTGGGCACTACCACGACAGGGTAATCAGATTCAATCAATTTTATATTTAAATACGAAGACATTAAGGTTCAAAAGGTGCAAATTTTTGACAATTTTGTATAACCTGACGTGCTGCTGACTGTACATTAATTTAAGCTTAATTTTATCCTTATCCTACAAACGACAGAATTTTCTGAAGATATTTAAATTTTATTTAATTTACTTAAGGACCTCCATAATACCAGAGTGATACGAAAGCGGAAACGTCTCCCGTGAGAACGATAAAAGTCTTAAACACTTTCATGTATATACATTGTGTAATGTCATCCGGTGCATTTGAATGTATTATTTACCTTATCTTCCTGTTTTGGGCCAATAAAGAGTAAAAATAACAAGGGACGTATCTGAACTTATTCATTCAAAGTGGCGGGTGTAGCAATAGAAAAAAATACCAGCAAGTGCGGGTCGGACTCGCGCACGAAGGGTTCCGTACCAAAAAATGGCAAAAAAAAAATTACGTTTGTTGTTTGGGAGCCCCTCTTAAATAATAATTTTATTCTGTTTTTAGTATTTGTTGTTGTATCGGCAACAAAAAACATCATCTGTGAAAATTTCAACTGTCTACCTGTTGTCGTTATTAATATCGAGCAAAAAACGGCAAATAAATCACGTTTGTTGTATGGGAGCCCCCCTTAAATATTAATTTTATGCTCTTTTTAGTATTTGTTGTTATAGCGGCAACAGAAATACATCATCTGTGAAAATTTCAGCTGTCTAGCTATCACAGTTCACGAGATACAGCCTGGTGACAGACAGACGGACAGCGAAGTCTTAGTAATAGGGTCCCGTTTTTACCCTTTGGGTACGGAACCCTAAAAACTAAAATCAGGGAGACGTTTGAAGGGGGAAGGGGTAGCGTACACTGGATCCACGGGGAACTTTCCAGATATATTCAGGGGGACCTAAGAAACACTTTAAAAACAAAAAACCCTCCGCCGGAATTAGTGCTAGGTTTTTGTCTAAAAGTCCTGGGTTAGTGGTGATAGTAAAATTTTTCTGCATCATCAAGTGTAAAGACAATTGTGCATCCAAATCGTTTGTGATACTAATTTAGTTAATTCTTTAAAAAATACAATAAATTGGTCCATGAAATTTTTGTTTCAAATGTAATTTTATTTACCTACGTTTCGAATGCAAAAAATATTTGCGTGCGTACAATATACAAGTATCCTCACGTTGACTTATTCTGTATAGTAAACCAAGTATAATACATACAGAAACGTGACTCTATATCTCTGTTCATGAATACAAATATCTTTGATCACAACTGGGTCCCCTCTGCCTTCCCGTCCATACAATATTAATACTCATTTATTTGAATAGATCCTTCCCATTTTACGTTACGTATCGACAAAGGTGTTTCAATTATTCGTACAAATATATAAAACTTCTCCAATTCGTATTCATAATGTAACGATTTCGTTACATTATGAATACAAATTGGAGCTTTAGGAAGATACGTAAATCTTTTGTAAGAGGAATGTCAATATAATTATTGGATATAATAAGATTCCTTCTTCATTCAACTGATCACTTCCTATTTCAACCACTCAAATAATCCTTACTTGTATTAGTGTATTATACGGGATGTCCTAAAACTTTGCCACACAGAGGGAAAGTACCTTAAATATTAAAGATAGGAAATTTTACTGAAAGAAAACTTCATTTTGATTCAAATATTTTAGAAAAATCGCATGCCTTAACCAGGAATCGTACCCACCAAATTAGAAAAAAAATTGGGTTGCACTCCGGGAGTGCCGGCAGAAGTGAAAACTTTTTGCACGAATTGCCGTCTTACGAATTTACTGTGCATTTGAATTTACGAATACAGAACAATATTGTACGAATGTCTTATCCATAGCTTGACAGAAAATCTAAAGTTTTGACATTTAATTAAATAAAACCAGTCAACAGCGAGTCGGAATCGCGCACCGAGCGTTCCGTACCATCATAATTGTACCATAAAACCACACTGCAGAGTAGAATAATAAAATTAGTATTGCAGTTTTAGGTCAGCGCCATCTCTTGACCGATAGTGAAACTAATGTTAACTTTTTTAGAAATTTGATAATTTCTAAAAAAGTGTGCTATATTAAGACATCGTTTTATTTTTTCTTTAATCTTTATATGAAGGAAAAATAAAACTCTTATATATGATACCCCACATGTCCTAGTAGCCCTACTTCAAATTTTTAAGATCCCTTTTCAGTCCCTGTTGTAAAAAAGATATTTATTTTTTTATTTATTTCTTATTTTGAAAATAGGTGGGCAAATGTCATCTTAAACTATTTCACATTTCAAGTTGATACCATTAGTAGTTCTCGAGATATCCAGCTGTGACAGACAGACAGAGTCACACCATAAGGGTTCCTTTTTACCATTTTGGTACGGAACCCTAAAAATTAGCGCGTTGCTATGCTATATTTTTTTCCTATACAAAAAAGCGTACAACGCCGCTAAAGAAGTTTTCACTTCAAAAAACAATCTTTTATTTTTACGATACCGATCGAAAGGGTTGCTCATTATCATTGCTTTTTGTTATGTAACACAGCATCATAAACAAAAGGAAGACCATGAAACTCAACATTTAAATTTTAATTATTACGAACTGTATCATTTGTATAGAAATTAATGCGATTAAAAAAACTTTAAATGCAGTTCGCATTATTTTTTAAAACAAAACGAAATCTTCCTTCAGTAAAATTTCCTATCTTCGATATTTGAGGTACTTTCCTTCCATGTGGCAAAGTTTTGGGACACCCTGTATTATAGTATTGTTGAGTATAAGTTTCAAGAGTGATATAGTCAAGTTTTATCAATGCATGGTCTGATTATGAAATGAAAAACACAAGCCGGTATATTTATTTGATGTTTCAATTAATAAACTAGAGCTTTTTATCTCACATGTATAATAAATATAATAATCATAATCCAGCATAGCAAAACAATTGGTAGGTAGTACCCTCTCGTAGTTTTGTTGACATTTTATAATTTCTACAATATAATGTTTACCGTCACATTTTTTAAATACTAGTTATAAGAATTTTTTACTACAATTAAAACAGTGTAATTCTGTTAAAATAGTGTATTTATTTCTATGTCTATCTATCTATATCTATATTTTAAGAAACAACACATTTGATTATTTTTCCCCGGTGTATCAAATAGAAAGTGATTTTAGTTTTCACCGTTTTGATATCCGTTAACTGCCAATCACACGACCATTAACTATTCCAACAGGACTGCATTACCGTAACACATACCGTATATACCATCGTGAATCTGCAATTAGGACCCTTGTACCAATTAATTGAACAATATGTGATTTATTGGGGTACGGAACCTTACAAATGAACCACTTTAGTTGCACTACTTGTACGGCCGAATTGATTACTTTTATTCCATTAAAACCGAACAAATTCACTACATTTAAGAAGAATACAGAAAATACGTAATTAAAGCATAATCTGTCATTTTCCGCCCCATGTCTCTTTGGCAAAAATGTTTAGTTTCATTGGTAGACTATTTGCGACATGGACGTTTTGCAATTAGACCTTTTTAATCCTTAGGCAAACACTGTCTTCATTCTGCGTTTTAGACGATTTACTTAGTAGACTTTTTGCTCTTTAGACATGAACTTTAGGAGTGTAATAGGTAAACCTGACAAACGAAATCTCGACGCACGTTAGCGCGACAAATCGCAGCAAACCAAATCTCGAAGCACAAAATCGCGACAATTCAAATCTCGACGTTCGAAATCGCGACAAACCAAATCTCGGTTATTACGGTGTTATAACTTATAACAGTAAAATATCGTTAACTAACGCAACATAAAATTATAACGGTATTTTTTTATTTATCCACATTAAAAAAAATAATGAAAAAATATTGATATTAAAGATAAAATATATTTTTATTGATAAAAATAAAAAGTGACTAAAAAAACCAATGAAAAAAAACATAAGTATAAAAAATACATTATCACTATGACTTGTCACAATTTTGTGCTTTGAGATTTGATTTGTTGCGATTTCATTCGTCGAAATTTGACTTGTCGCGATTTGGTGTGCCGAAATTTGGCTTGTCGCGATTTCGTGCGTCGAATTTACGTATAAAAACTATCACAAAAATAATTCTATGTATTGTCGCGATTTCGTTTGTCGAGTTGACGTATTACACTCTTATTTTAGGCAATTGGCTTCGTAGACCTTCAAATTTTTAGACAGCATGATCAGGAAGGGTTTCGTACCTGCAAAACATTCTGAATCTGAAAATTCAAAAGCTAAGATAGAGAGACTTTTTGGTTATACTGAAGGCTAAAGTAAAAATCCAGGTTTGTCACCATAACGGGATCTAGTGGTAAAAGGTTACCCTGTTGGTCTTAATGAATAGGTCCAACTTAACATTCTGTCCACACGAACAATGAAGTAAGATTTATAGCTCCCTCGTGACTATGAACTATCCAGATTAATGTACTTGGACTAACTTTAGTATAAAATATTTGTCGAAAGCTTTTCTTGAGGAACTAAAAAAATAATCGTAAAATTCTGGAATCTTTAGTTGAATAAGTTGTATGCACTTATTATGTGCTTAAAAATTATATGACTGAATCACTGCAACCAACAAATGTTGGTAAATGTGGAGTTTGTTTCAATGATTAGGATTTTTTAATCCTAATATTATAAATGCGCAAGTCCGTTTGTTTGTTTGTTACGTCACGTCTTAACTACTGAACCGATCATCATGAAATTTTGCATACACGTTTTTAGGGGTACAGAGAAAGACATAGGATACCTTTCATCTCGAAATAATGTATTGTTCCCGAGGGATAGCAAAAATCTTTCCACGCAGACAAAGTCGCGGGCGGCCGCTAGTTGTATTATATTATCAAAATTGTAAATGACTTTAAAAATTACAAATACGACAATTTTAAAAGCGTCCATACGAGTACAATTTGTTCGCTTTTTAAAATGGTTATTTATATTCTTTGCATTTTAATACTCACCTCATTGTAACATTGAAAACAAAAGTATTTAATGTTAGACACATCTTATTGGTAATGATAATGAATATTTGAAACAAAGTGCATTAGTAGGTCAATAAATATTTAAATTATGTAGGTTAGGAAAACTAAGTGATAAAATACGCAGTATTTATAGGGTCGAACCCTTAATATTTTTTTTCACCCACTATGGTAATTAAAGCGCTTGTTTCATGGATCGTCAAAGAAGCGTATCCGTGACATCATGCATTAACATAAAAAAATGTTTTCATCCCATCTATTCGAAAAGGACGACTTAGTTCGCCTTTAAGTGCACCCAAAGGTGGTGTTTTATATAAGAAACTTTTAGCGGGCAGTAATAAGTTTTTATTCCTCTTTATAAGTGTGCTGCAAATGTCTTTGCCGCGCACTTTTTGGATTTGGAACATCTTAGCACAGCGTCAAAGAATCGGACGCAAATATTGTTTGAATAAAGACTGGCTGGTACGATGGCCCCATAGTCACATGAGCTGAATAAAAAAAAAATCTAATTAAAAACGCGCGAACTACGGCCCGCGTTTTCGTCAACTTTCACGGATTGTTAGAAATTCATGGTTTTGTTTTGAAAAATGAGTTCTTCAAGTGACAGTGAAAGTATATAATTAACTCCTGAAAGTACCTATTAGAATTAGAACTGATCAACTGACGCAAGAAATGTGATGAATATCTATTACCTGCAAAATCGCGGGAGAAATATGAAAGCCTATAGTAATTTTATTGAATGGAGAAATGCAATGCTTTCATAATTTCGAAAATGTCTCAAATGTATACCTATATAAGTTTTTAGTAGTTTATTATCAGATACTATTTAATTTCAATTTAGTTGTTACTCTATGTTTTATTAAATAATAATATTAAAATAAAATATGAAGCGCCTTTTATTTTCTCATAGAGGGTGATGAAAAGTAGAGTGTATCACTCGGGCGTAAATATATTTTTGGCTCGGGCGACGTACTTTGAATCCCTTACTTTGCTCGGGATTCAAAAAAACGCCCTCGCCGTAAAAAAATTTTTTAGCTCCCTTATGGTCTTGGACGAATTAACCACTGGACACGTAACGTAAGAAAATTGTATAAAATCGCGATCCGTCCGATCGTGGTTGATTCGTCCAAGCTTATGGTACAATCTACAATTTCTCTATGGTGATCAGTTTTCGACGTTATTTGTTTGAACAATAAAAATATTAGGGAATAATACTAAATAATATACTAGAAAAAATACGACTCGCACCAGATCAATACTCAGACGGGAATCGAACCCGCGACCTGGTGCGAGTCGTATTTTTTCTAGTATATTATTTAGTATTGTTTAAAAATAGCATTGTAAATGCAAAAATCTCATATTTAAAAATTATATAGCTATTTCATCTTAATCAATTGTTAAAATATCTGGAAAGATATTTCAATTGAATGTCGAGGTAATTCCTCACATTGGTGAAATAACGCTGGCTTACAGCGTAAGAGTTTAGGATATACTAGGAAAAATTCGACGATGTCACTAGTGACTCGATAGCTCAGCGGTCAGAGCATTGGACCGGATATCCAAAGGTCGCGGGTTCGATTCCCGTCTGAGTATTGATCTGGTGCGAGTCGTATTTTTTCTAGTATATTATTTAGTATTGTTTAAAAATAGCATTGTAAATGCAAAAATCTCAAATTTAAAAATATTAGGGAATAGTTTGAATTGTAACCTTAGTTTACATCGATTATATTCACAGAATAAGCATTCAATAAATAAATAAATAAATGCTGGACAATTTCAAACAGCGCCATCTAGCCCCAAACTAAGCAAAGCTTGTGATATGGGTGCTAATCATATATTACTTACATACTTTTAAATTTATACTTATTGTACCTACATAGTAACACCCAGACCCGTACACAGAAATTAAAATTCATCATTTCAATTTCTGCCCGGCCGGGAATCCAACCCGGGACCTCTTGCTTGGTAGGTAGCATGTTGACCACTGCACCACTTAGGTCGTCAATAAATCTTACTGACAGCAATAATCAGCATCACGCCATTGTATATCCAATCCCTGACAATCAGAACATTGGCTCGACACGTTTTGTCAACAGCGATCTACTTCTCTCGTAAATCTATATTATCTATGTGTCGTCGTAGGCGTTATAAAGGCCAAGCCACACAGCGGGCGTGGCGTGACGGGACGGGACGGCGACGCGACGCTGAGCAGTTGTAATGTACTAGATACTATGGACGACGTCACACAGGCCGGCGGGGCGCGACGTGTCGCGTCCCGTCGCGCCAAGCCGCCGTCGCGCCGAGCGTGAATACAGATCGGAAGCGCAGCGGGGTGGAACGTAGGCGTGATCACGCCCGCAGTGTGAACTCCCGTCGCGCCCCGACGCGCCCCGTCGCGCCGCGCCCCGTCACGCCGCGCCCCGTCACGCCCGCTGTGTGGCTTGACCTTAAAGGCTGGGTTAGGCAGTGAGCGGAAACACGACGGCGCGCGACTCTAAATAAAGAGTCTGTGTACCTATTTAGACAGAAGCACCGCTCTGGAATAATGCCCCTATTCAAAAATTCTTCCGTCATTTGTTTTTTTTAGCTAGAAGCTGCTACAGTAGCACAGAATAGATATAAGAATACCATATAGAAAGGAAACTCTCCGCCCCGCCCTACAATCAATTACCTCACCCCACCGCCGCCCACCGCGCGAGTTTGTGTGCCGATCGTGTGCTCATTCAATAGCTCTAGACTTCACGCACACAGTTACGCGTGTGCAAAAACATCACTGTGTAGCGTCTGTGTAATAGGTAGTTGAAACGCGACGCTTGTATGGAGTGCCCGGGGTGTGTCACTGTGCACGTAGCCATGCCACGGTAATAGGATACTACCAGTAATCTAACTCGAGCCTGTCCTTGAAATATGTAACTTGAGCCGCGCGGTACGTCAACATACGATAGGGCTGCCTGCATCTTTGTACAAAACTAGAAACAAACTCAAGTAGGTAGATGAAATAAAGTTAACAGTACCTATCTTCACCTAGTTGAATTTGTTTCTAATTTCGTGATTGTATGTTATAACAGTGATAGCGTGTTAGGTTGCCTAATAATTCAAAAGGTTATCATTTTGCTTTTAAATTATATTTTGTCATATACAATTTATAATATGGTTTGATATTTTAGTAATAAGCAAATAGAAAAAGTGATCTGTAATTATTAACACTTAAGCCTTGTAAGATAATGTTGACCTTTTTTCAGTTTTTCTCGATGTTGACCCGGAAGAAATGGTTTTTGATTAAGATTGTGTAAAAAGTTTATAAAGTTGGTTGTAAAAAAAATTGAGGGTAGAACGGTTTTGATACAAGCGCTAGTTTCGGAGACACTTGAAAATTTGGCCAATTTTTAAGTTACATGATTTTTAACAAAATTTCCCCTTTTCCCCACGTCTAATTTTTAAAATAAGAGTGAAATATCAAAAAATATATTATGCTGTAAATTTTAATAAACGTTTTCAAAGAAAATTAGTGTGAACGAGATATAGTGAGCAGTTTTAGAGATAAAACACATTTTCCAAAACCTATAACTATAATATAACTTTGTTATTTCTACAAACACTATGAAAAACAAAGTTATTTTTGCAAACGAAATATGATAGTGGTATTAAATATGGTGTGCTCGTGTCTCCAAAACTATCCCTCGTATCAAAAGCGTTGTACCCTCAAATTATTGCAAATTTAACAAACTTTAAATTTTTTTTTACACAATCTTGATGAAAAAGCTGTCATTTATGCCATTTTCATGTCTAATTTGATTGGATTACTTATTAATCCAGGTATTTTACTCGGTGGAAAAAGCTTTATGCCTAGGTACCTATTCAAACAAGAAACAAATTACGTACTAGTAGGTTTAAAAAAGTATTATATTTACGAAACCACCGTTCGTTCGTCACTGCGGTGCATTCGCGACTGTAGCAGCCCGAGAGCAGCCCGAACTCGAGGCGCATAGGTGTGGCTCGCATTTCGACCGTTAGCACTAAGTTAGAGTACTGGGTAGTATCCTATTACCGTGGCCGTGCCTCACCACTCGCCTCTCTCACCCACTTACATCGGAATTGTGTTCTGTGCACTTTCTCACGCGATGTTCCGAGCTGCCAATAAGCTTGAAACGTATTGTACCTAGAGATGGGTTTACTGCCGGAAATTTTCCAAAGTTCCGGAATATTTCCAATCGACTGGGAAAAAACCCGGGAATATTCCCGATGGCCGGGAAAATACTCATTTGACAATATTTGATTAAAATAATTGATAAACGACTACATATTTCTATTGTATGTGTGATCTTTAAGATTTATGTCGATATTTAATTCAAGTGAAATGACTTTTTATAAAGGAGAACCACATTACGTTGAACTTTTACCTTAGAAGTTAATTTTAATAGTAGTTCCTAGGCTAGCGGCGCGGCTCGGTGGCACGTTTTTTCTATGAACATGTATGTTGCTGTAAAAACCAGCAGTAATGTTCTGTAATATCCTTATACCATACCATATTAATACCACTATGTCTGGATATCAGACTTCATGAGGAATCTATCGATTCGAGTTGTCATTGATGGCTGCTCGTCCGACCATTTGGTTATCAATGCTAGCGTCCGTTAGGGATCGGTACTCTCTGAAACGCTATTCCTGCTGCATATTAGTGACCTGCTAATGCCTGGAATTTTGGGGTACGCTGATGACAGCACTGTTCTAGAGAGCTACATATCTGATGCTCGAGCCGGTGCAGAACAGGTCCAATGTCTTAGGGAGGCGATATGGTCAGACGCATGAACCTATCGTTGTAAGCAGTTCCAACTGGGGCGATGCCAACTGGTCAGGTTCAATCCGTCAAGAACCCAGGCGTGTCTGTTATGTGCTAAACGGAGTCATTTCGATCTAACTCCAACTTTCTGAGGTATATCCGTGCCGATTACTAAACAACTAGAGCTTTTCGGCATGTCATTGAATCCAACATTCAATTTTTGCTCTTTCATTTAAAGAAAATCACAATTGGGTTCTGGCAAAGATGAGAAAGTACCTACTTCACGCTGGAACAGCTGCTTAATCTATATCTACCTAATGCAAGTTTGATCGTGTATGGATGGAGTACCTACTGCTATTATATTTTTTGGAATGGCCCTGCCAAACACCAGCTCCAGCTCCAGATGTTTGAGTCCATTGAGCGGAGGGCCAGGTAGTTCATCGGAAATGATAATATTTCCTGTCTTCTTCTTAGTCGTACACTCCTGGTGGAGTTGTCGTGGTAGTAAGGGATAATTTTGTAGATGACTTGATTAAGTCTGTCACCGCCAGATCTCAAAGGCGTCAATCTTTTTATGATATTTTTGGTGGACTGTCCATGTTTTAGCTCCTTATAGGAAGATAGGAAAATATTAAGCATCTCATCAAGCAAACTTTGGTGTTTTATTTATGCGGTGATCTTTCCATATCTTCGTGAGTTTTTTCATGGCTGATCGTGTAATGGCACACCATCTTTTGATCTCTTTATAACAACTTCCGGTATTTGTGATTGTGGATCCCGGGTAGGTGTAACTCTGGACTACTTCACAATTAGCTATTTCACGTAAGTCAGGTCGATTGTTAGGTATTCTTACGATCCAACACCTTCGTTTTTTTTATCGTGGTTCATAGTGAGACCGAAATCAACACTGTTTTTTTCCAGAAGCGCAAGAAACCGTTCTATGTCTGCTTGAGATATCGCAAGAAAAGAAATCAGCGACACTGTTTTTAGTAAATATAAATATTAAAAAAACTTGCACTAAGCGTTTTGGTTCTATCATCCGTACCGCTAGAGAGTGAAACTCCTTGCCCGAGTCTGTGTTACCCGATAATTACAATCTGTGGGCCTTCAAGTCGCGAGTAAAAAGGTATCTTTAAATAAGCGCGTTTCATCGTAGATCGCATCATCGTTTACCATCAGGCGTAAGGGTGCCCGCATAAAGAAAGCAGGTTACAGGTCGGTACTGGTCGGTACAGGTCTGTACTGTTCGGTAAAGGTAAAGTAGCCCATACTTTTCTATGGGAGGCCGCATATACAAAACAGGTTGTCGGTACCGGTTTGCGCATACATCCGCCTGTACCGACCAGTACCGACCTGTAACTTGCTATCTTTATGCGGGCACCCTCATAGCGGCCAAGCGCTTGTCTATCTATCTCTTTTTGATTAAACTCGACAGCTTTTGTTATGTTGATTAATATTTTTTATTTCTTTAAACTTTAATTGACAGAAGATACAATTATAATTACTTAAATAAATGTGGCTGATATGATGATGATGAAATAAATGCTATTAATCAGATACAAGTTCAAGTGTTTGAATTTATTAAGTTGTTTTTGATTGCTAATTAGAAAAATATGTTTGGATCATACATATTATAGTATAATATCACTAAAAACACGTTCCAAAGAAAAATATTGGTATCATAAGTAACTGAATTCAAAGCAAAGAGTATTTTCCCGCTTTTTTGGAATTTTACCATATTTTCCCGTATTTTTCCGTATTTTCCCATATTTTTCTTTCCCCATATTTTTCTTTTCTTTCCCTGCCCATCCCTAATTGTACCTAATGTATTTGTCTGCATGCACGGGAAACTGTTATTTGCACCGAGCGAGTGAGACTTTCTATTTTCTTTTTCATTTACGCTTATCTCTTGGTGTGTGACGACCTTAAGGAAACTCTCGTAACTTACCCCCTAGCCAAAGTAACATTTTGCAAATCTTCGTTATCGCTTCGCTTTCGAAACATGTATGGGATTAACATAAGGTTTCGTTAACTATCAAATTTTAAAACGTCAAATCCATACATTTTTCGAAACGAAGCGATGATGAAAATTTGTAAATGTGACATTGGCTACAGGCTCATATCAGACTATATCAGTGATACATCTGATATATTTCTGTGCTAATTCATTGCTGGTACATATCATATGGTAATATCTATATCTGCCCCCTATTTAAATGGCCTGATTCCTGTTTCTCAAAATAAGCAAATAAATAATAAAATTACGTTTCGCAAGCTTGTCAATTGCATACAATACAACTATATCTGTGATTTACATAAGCTTGCGACATGTAACTTAATTTTCTAACGCTTATTTTTAAACTTTAAGGCTCGTATTATAGAATAAATTTAAACTCAAATATCTGCTTGACTACTGTGTCACTGAGTGACAAAGGGATGGAGCTATATGCCATGAATAGCACCATCCCTTTCTAACTATACTCAAGCAGAGATTTGAGTTTGAGTATGATTCTAAGTTACGCTGTAGCCTTAAACAATAATGTTACTTTCCTTAACAACAAATTAACTCAACAATCTATCCAATTTGTATAGGCATTAAACTTAACAAAAACAAGTTAATAATTTTATCATCAAGTAATAATTACGTAAAGCATGACTTGATACTTTGTCGTATTCTTACTAACTTTCGGGTACAAAGTTGGCGAAATTGCTGTGAAGACGGGAAAACAGCTTTTATTACTAAAATAATTATCGTCCGACGCCCACGACGCCTAATCTCTGGCAAAGAAATGTAAAAGTCCTAAAACGTGGGTCGACTCCGAATAACTTCAAATACTCGAACTGGATTTTTTATTTGAAAGTTAATACCACAAATTATATAGGATAAAACCATGAAGCCGACTTTATAATGCAATGAGGGTTTCGCACCATCATCATATAAAGACACTGTGGTGCGGCGTAGAATATTGCCGTTTTAGGTCAGCGTCATCTCTTGACCGATAGTGGAACTAAAGTAGGTACTTTTTTTCCCTTACAAGTCGTATTTCTCAACCGATTCTCGTGAAATTTTGTGAGTAGGTTCAAAAATTATATAAAATTTTTTTGTTACGCCAGTTTTTTGAAATTTTTCAAAATGACGGAGAAATGTATAAAAACTAATTTCAGTTCGGCTTTCCAGTGCTGTCTGTTCTCCTCTACAGGCCGCATTGTTCAACCGATTCCTGTGAAATTTTGTAAGCAGATTCTAATATAGTATTTTTTTTTGTCAAGACAATTTTTCAAAAAATTTTTAAATGGCGGAGATGTGTAAAAAATGCCTATTTCAGTCCAATTTTCCGGCGCTGTCTGTTCTCCTCTACAAGTCGCATTTCTCAACCGATCCTGGTGTCATTTTGTGAGCAGGTTTGATGAATATATAGAATTTTTTCGTCGAGACAGTTTTTCGAAATTTATTAAAATGACGGAGATATGTAAAAAAAACATATTTCAGTCCGGCTTTCCGGCTGTATGTTCTTCTCTACAACAGGTCGCATTTCTCAACCGATTTTGGTGAAATTTTGTGGGCAAGTTCTTTAATTATATATAACTGTTTAGTCAAGCCAGTTTTTCCAAATTTATTCAAAAAAAATGTTAACCCATTTCGAAAAATGATTAAAATTAGAAGCACCATCTACTTAGCTGCGAATACTCACGTACTGTGTGCTTTGAAAACTTCATGGCGACATTTTATTTTGTACAATTTGAGCAACTTTTTTTCGCGAGGTCTATAGCTCACGGAGCCACTAGTACTATTTTGGTACGGAACCCTAAATAAAGTCCTAAGTTGAGTGATAGTTTTGAATTCGCAAAACTTTATTTGATTTCACTGTCAGACACTTTTATAATCAATATAAAACAAAACTGTTTTTTTTTATGTGCTACAAAAGGCTTAACTTTCAACAAAATGTGTCACGAATTTCAGAAACAAAGCTCATAATTCAACTATAAAATCGTTTTGCAATAAATAAAAGTCACATAGGCATTAATTTCAATGCTTTTGTTTAGATTCACAGCTTTCACAATGTGATAAAATTAGTACTTTATCATTTATAAAATTCATTATGTTGTGTTTAAATTTCCCTTGAGATTCGAGCTTTTTTCTTAAAGGATACAATTTATTTTGTCTTGTGAATGACAGTAATTGTCTTAGTTTTGGACGTAAAACCATTACTTGATACACGCAATATGCTTCCAAAATGTGTACTTACATTTCAAAATTCCCCTCGGTAAACTTAATTTCATTGTTCTTATTTATTACTTTGTAGCCCTGATGCGTGAAGATGTATTTGAAGTTGTACGTTTACAATGCATCTTCTTTAGTATTTAAGTAAAGATTCGGAAACCAAGAATAAGCTACGGTTTCTATGATATGCAACCATTAGTAGCATCCAGCGAAAATTTTTCTATGTCTATGGTAGCATCATTTCGAGAAATGAGTATCATTACAGTCAGATGGCATCCCTGCAAATATTTCTCTCTCATTGAACGAAATTTCAGCTAAAGCATTATTTTGAATTTTTCATTTATTTTGATTTAGCTTCAGTTTTGAAAATTTAACCCTTTTTCAATAAAACGTAAATATAACGTCTTGTTAAATCGCAAAGATAAAACTTTAATTAGGTTATACTTTTTTAAACATTGTTTAACAATGATTATCTGCCAATAGCAGAATGATTTGGAAAATAGGTTATTTAAGAAAGTTCGTCTCTCACATAAATAATAATTAAATATCGAAAGTGGTTTGAGGCTTAAATGAATGAATATAAATATAGTTTGTCATTAAAGTTAGGTAATGATGCGATAAGATTTTAGGTGAGATGTCTGTTTTGTCAAAAAAACAAAAACCAGTCAAGAGCGAGTCGGACTCGCGCACCGAGGGTTTCCGTACCATCATAATAAATACACTGCAGAGTAGAATAATAAAATTATTACTGCAGTTTTAGGTCAGTGCCATCTCTTGACCGATAGTGGAACTAATGTTAACTTTTTTAGAAATTTGATAATTTCTATAATAGTGTGCTGTTGCGCACCTCCTTGCTGTGTTAGGTTTAGTTTATTTTTCAGAAACCTTTTTAAATCAAAATTCTTTGTGTTACTGTCACCTTTTTTACATGTCAAATATATCTGCATCTGTCATCGTTGCTCCTACATAATAAGCTTGTTCGAAAGGTAATTTACTATTATTTCACCATAAATATATCAATTTACAGTCCTCTTGCTTTCATTCCATTCCCTGTCGCTATCATGTGCTATATTGAGACATCGTTTTATTTTTCCTGTAATATTTTTAGAAACTGTTATCACATAGAATTATTTTAGATTTTTTTTCTTTGCAAACTTCGAAGATATGGGGGGGAACGGTATTTTTTTAAATTTTTCATCATAAGTCAAAAAACTATGCAGCCTAAAAAAAAAGATTGAAAACGTGCAAACGGTGCTCTTTCATATGATACCTCACAGTCATGCCCTAGTAGCCCCACTTAAAATTTTTCAGACACCTTTTCAGTCCCTGTTGTAAAAAAAATTGTTTTTTTAATTCTTTATTATTTGCAAATTGTTGGGCAAATGTCATCTTAAACTGATCCAAATTTCAAGTTGATACCATAAGTAGTTTTTGAGATATCCAGCTGTGATAGACAGACTGAGTCACACCATGAGGGTTCCTTTTTTACCATTTTGGTACGGAACCCTAAAAAGAGAATATTATTTTAAATGAGGGCTGGTTGACTGGACCCAGCGAGCGAGCAAGAAGAAGAGAAAAGAAGAAGTGCGAGCGAGAAGTCAGCACTGGACTGGGTTGAAACTAGTATCTACACAAGCCCAGTAGCAAGTCAGCGCTGGACTGGGTTACTGTACTGCCATGTTACTGACCCCGTATAAACCAGGCACGAACCAGATAACATCTTATCAAAAATAATGTCTTTCAGTTCGTTCCTGGTAGGTACTCGAGAAATCTGAATAAAAACGCACTGGAAGAGACAAATCAACTGTCAACAAGTCAACATCAAGGAAAGTGTTTTCTTTACGGTATTGCTCAAGAGCCCGGGTTTACTGTATCCCATTTTCATGAACCACTACATTCAAGTTGACGTTTCTTTCATATTTGGGTGTTTTTGGTCCTACCTATTGAGAGTATCATTAACATTTAAGTAGAGGTTTACTTGTTTGAATATCTGTTTTTCTCATGCAAATTCTCAAATAATAAGTCTATAACCACATCCCTGTAGCGATAAGACAACTGCCCTCTAATTTGTTTATAATTAGTCTACGTAAGTGGCTAATAGAAAAATGATTCTATAATTTAAATGAATATTTTAATTAGTGAATGTAACATAATATATGTACATATAATATTGACATTGGAATTAGAATTATGCCTATTAACTTATTTTATATTTAACTAGTGACCCGCCCTCGCTTCGTTTCGGTTCCTTCCTTTTTTGCCAAATGGTTAATTTTTACTCTGTGGCGATAGGTGAGCGATTGGTCTGCTGGAATGCACTTATTGAATGCGCGCGACTGTCACGCAGTATGACACTACCGCCATGTTGCGGAAATAAGTGCAGCGAAATTTATTCCTTTTATATTATTTTAAGAATTAATTAACTATAACAACATTTAAAAGAATCTGACAAATTAATAATAATAAATATTGTTATTTTAAAAATAATTATTGGCGCGATTAACACAAAGATAAAATATTTGTTATTACTGCCATGGCAGATATAAAGGGCAGACAATATTATAGACTCATGACCAAAATTACTTTTTATTATAATAACGTAATATTTTTGCCAATTTACACAAAACCTAGATAAATTATATTCCTAAATCTTCCTCATGTATCACTCTATTTATTGGTAAAAACCGCATGAAAATCCGTGCGTTTATCGCGAACAGACAGACAGACAGGCGCAGCGGAGGACTTGTTTTTTACACGACTGCCCAAAAAGGAGTGTATATGTGTTTAGGGTTCATGTATGTTTGTGGGTATGTGAGTTTCTTTGTTCCACCATAATTTCTAAATGCCTGAACTGATTTGAATGTTTAGGGTATCGTTAGAATCCTTGCAGTATCCCAAGTGACACTGACTAATTTTTTTTTTAATTAATATGGCGACTGTACGACGCCACTTTCAAAAGTAAAAAGAAATTTTTTTCTTCAATTATTACAATATGGGCATCAAATGAAAGGCATTGATGATCACATTCCAAAACTATATAATTTGTAACAAAAATGTGTGAAATAAAAATAAAAAATATTAAAAACACCTCTTATATCAAAAATATTTCATGAAACGGTCCCCTGACTGAAAATTACACTTGTTATTTAACTTTTTGTTCGTTTTTGGCAGGGCAGTCGTGTTTTTAATATTTTTTAATTTTATTTTATAATGTGTAATGATTTGTTGCATGCCTATCTGGGCGAATATAAATTGTATTTGTACCTAATGTAGGTATGTAATTAAAATCTAGTTATACCACATTCATGCAATAAATAATTTTCTATTACCATTATCATCGTCCCCTTACCCTTATCCCAATTTATTTGGGGTCGGTGCAGTGCGTCCTTCTCTTCCTATCACTCGTCATCTCCTCATCCACTCCCTTCACATTCATATCATTCCGCACGCAATCCATCCATATTTTCTTCGGTCTTCCTCTTAATTTCCAGCCCTCAACATCCAGTCATTACTTTTTTAGTAACATGCCTTTCATCCCTTCTCATAAGATGTCCAAATCAAGCCAGACGATTATTCTATCATCTAGTTTTTATATCTGACTAGCTAGTAAGACAACAGCAACCAGCTTTATAATATGAATGCTACTTAGCCAGCAATAAATTTAATCCCACCAAAAACATTTTCATGTATAGTGTTGCCAAGACTCCATAATGGCTTGCACTGTCAAAAAGTTATCAGACCTCATGTAGAGCCAAGCTTCTAACTCGACGCGCCCTTACTTCAAAAACTCTTCACCTTAGTCAAAATATGTGGCTTGGCCATTTCGCTTCATGGAAAAATGTATTCACTCTTCAACAATAATAGTTCTTGTAGTAACGTAACGGCCAAGCCACATATTTTTTTATATCTGACTAGCTAGTAAGACAACAGCAATCAGCTTTATAATATGAATGCTATGATCTTAGCGAGCAATAAATTTAATTAAGATAAGGGTGCCACTTTAGGGATATGGGCTTTAAGCTATCCTTATGTTACGTTATATTGTCGTCAACAGTAGCAAATGTGAGTTCCATTAGTCTCAAACACTTCACTAGTACTTCCTTTGAGCAGTGAAGACAAATGACGCGATTACGCCTAGGAAATGGACAACAGTATTGGATACTTCACGCCAGCGATTTCTGGAAAACATCTTTTCGTTTCCAAGAAATAGACGGCAAATACAGTTTACATAAATTCGAAGATGGCGGACGCCGATTTTCGAGATTATTTACATACTAGCCGACCTAAGCGAAAATGATGGGTATTACAAATCAAACTTTCTTCTACATAATAAGTATTGTTACATATTACTTGCACTGACTTATTACCACAGAATATATAAAATTTTGTGATACTTTGTAAAAATAAACGTCTTTCACTTAAGGCCTACTCAAACCTGAGCGGTATCTGCTACCGTCGTGGGAAGCGGTAAAACCCGAGCGATATCCCGTCGGGTATTTGGTATGGCATTTTCGTAGCTGTCGCGCGGTACGCGTGTTCGGCGAAACTTTTACTACCCCCGCGGACGCACCCCGCGACCGCCCACAGCTTCCGCTATGGTTTAATTAAACAGCGCGTTATCCGCATACTTATTGGGATATCGTTAGCGGTAGCGGACACCGCTCAGATTTGAGTAGGCCTTTATTTTCATAACTAAACGCTAAAACTATTCCTTCTCAATTCAGGATAACCTGATAGTTTTACAAGTAACTGAAAGACAATAGATTTATTATTGTGCCGGAGTTATGTAATAATAATTTATTGTAAGTCTTATAACATACAGTAATTATTTTGTATTACTTTTAGAAGTCAGAAAAAGTTTCATTACCGTTAAATTCGTTATCTTTCACAGAGAAGCTTCCCTTTGATTCGACATCCAGTACATTATTAAGTTTATGACTTTAGCCTTGAACGTCAAATATATCATTAAATTGTCTGTTGTTGAGATATGCAAATGGTATCATCGATTTCTCATCATGTACGGGGACGCGAAATTTACGATGTTAAAAGATCTTGTTTGAATGTGAGCTACTTGAAATACCAATAAGTAACAAAAAATTTATGGGTCTTTTCAATTATTTATATCGTTGATAATGTCTGTGGAACTTATTAGAGGTAGCACAAAAAAAAACCTTACAAGTAGTACACGAACTCGTGTACTAGTGAAATAAACTTATTTCACTTATTAATTTCCTACAAAAGACGATAAAGTAAAAGGACCTATATAATCGGGTAACAATAAATTCCCAATTTGGATATCAAAATACTGAATATAGCGTAATGAAATACTAAGTGGGCGACGGATTGAGGGCGACTACAAATGTTGAAAATGGATGACATAAAAAAAATATAATTATAAAATATAAAAAAAAATATAATTTGATTAACTAGTTACTTAGAACGGGTGACCAAATTACTATTTGGGCGACAACCTTAAGGCACGCAAAACATTTGAAATTTGGCATATATTTTATTTAAAAAAGGTGACTATTACCCATAACTAGATGACAAAAATACCGAGAGATGTTGAGCAGCTTAAATCAGTTATAAAATTACCTACTTGGTATAATAGTTGCCCACTCAGTATTTTAATCACTCATTTAGAATTTTCACTGCTAATTTTAAACTATTTATCTCCCACATGTAGTTGCCCGTTTTACGTGTTTTTTGTTACCCACAGTTTGTCGTCCGTTTAGTTATTTTGTCGCCAAAAAAATAAACCGCTGCCAGGTTTAGTATTTTACTTAAATCAGTCAATCAATCAATCAGTCACCCAATTAATTAATTCCCAAGTAAAAATAATTTTAAAGATAGTGATTGATGATTGTGCAAATGGGGAATGTCCGAAAAAATTCAATTTGCCTGAATATTTTTTATAGGTAGGAATAAGCTCCCTTAGTAATAGAAAAAAGTTTCAGAATTTTTGATTGCGTATAAATAAAAATAAAAAATAAAGTCACTTCGACTTCAAAAATTTACGAAAGTAACAGCAGAATGGAGATTATACTTTTGCCACCACCTGTCATAACCACAACATGCTATTAAAAAAAAAGTTTCAACACAAAATGTCAAAACTTTTATTTTTAATACTTGCTGTTGTTGTGGCAGGTGGTGGCAAAGGTACAATCGCCATTCTGCTGTTACTTTTGTACATTTGTGACGTCGAAGAGACTTTAACTTATTAAAAAATTTTGACGCAACCGAAAATTCTGAAACTTTTTTTTTAAAACTAAGGGAGCTTATTCCTACATATAAAAAAATATTCAGCCATTTTTATTTTTTTCGGACATTCCCCATTAGTAATTCTAAACAGAAAAGGCTGAAATGTTTAAAATAATGAAAAATTGTAAGTAATGAGACATGTTCATAGGTACTTAACTTTTACTCAACTTACCATAATCCAAGTAAATTCCATATCTTTAGTAAGTAAACTAAGTTTTCTCCACACATCCGTGATCTTGTTTGTTCTCGCAGCTTGCTGCTCACATCTGTTCCAACTTAACTTTAACTTGCTTCAGTAGATAAGTACCATAAATTGGCTGAGTATTAGAAAGTTTAACTTTTCAACTTTAGAGATGTAAGTAATTATTATCATTAAAACTGTTCCAACTGTTCCAATCAAAAACTTTTCGTGGTAAATGTGTTCCAAAGTAGAGAATAAATTATATCGATTGGGACGTAATAGCGTGTCTGCTTGAAGTTTTTTTATTTATATGTTGTAACTTTCGAAACATTTAATGAAAGTAATGAATTAATATAAAAAAAAACAGTAGCTAGAAAACCGTACCACGTGACAAAGCAAAGTGGATTAACTCCTGTTTTTTTTTTAAACTTATTACACAAAACGTAAAAATACTAAACATAGTTATGTTCAGCATAGGGCTGACTATTAAACAGTTGCTTTCGATACAAAAAAAAACTCGTGGGCATCATGTATCGTACAATATTCTGAACACGACAAATCCCTGTAAGTCATCTCCAATCAGGTTACGAAAACTCCGAAGTCACATATAATAAATGAGAGCAAGAAGCGCAAAAATAGTAAATTTTCCACCATCATAGTTTTGATCTCGCGCTCTGAATACTAAACGCCTACTTCGATATATGCAATATTCAAGATATTTCGCAAGCTTTTAGGGTTACGTAATCACGATGTATTTCGTATTTTTTGTCCTCCATTCTGATTATAGTCGATTTTCGCGGTTTCTTTGAGTTAAAAAGTACTTTTATGATATAATTATACTCGTAAGTAATAAAAATGTTGAGTGTGTCCGTAAAATTATCATAAAAAATTCTCAAATTGCAATGTTTATTTGTTTACTATAAGAGGAAGATTTCTGTCTTAATTTTTATACAGAGTGTTTCATAGTAACCCGTAAAATTTTGTTTTTTTTATATGTGATGGAAAACTGCAACGTGACATTCCTAGACGCAAATAGCTATTGTTTTCGATAGTCAATCCACACAATTAAGATCTAGGGTTGCCACTACGCAGTTTATCATGAAAAGAAAATAAAAATTGAAAACGGTGGTGGTTCTCAGGATTTTTAATAATTTATCGGAGTTAAAATACTTCGTTTCTTCGTTATTGAGTTTGCATAGTATTAGTATCCTATCATATTCGGAGTTAGGGATTTTTGCTAATACGTTGTTATTTTTATGCTATGACTATGTTAAACATCTTTGCATAAATACGAAAGACTTTTTGACCTCTTTCTTTTTATATCCACGCAGTAAGTATAAAAATTGTCCCAGAAATTTCGGGTGAATTCGCTGTATCGGATAAGTTTGGATGAGCTTATAAACGTGAAAGTGTCACATTATCATTTCTGTACAACGTAACTTTTTATATCAATATAAGATGTTACTTTGAAAAGGTAGTCGGTACAGAGTAAATATTGGTTGCTTGCGGTAAAATGTGGAGTATCAAAAGTTGATTTACTTTTATCAGAATACGTGGGTCTAATTTTATTAAACACGGATTAAATACTTGCGAAGACCTTTATTTATTTTAAGAGGTTTAGTAATGTTTTCTTTTACGGTCTGTAAACCTAATTTTATAAAAATACAACTGGCTGAAAATTTATATTCAGCCTATCCTTAATATTTATTTTCATAAATTTTGAGCTAAATTTATATATTTTCAGTGAATATAGCACATACTGATAGACACAAGATTGTAAGGTATAAAACATTTCCATGATAATATTAATAAATTCATTATTTTTATAGTCTGAAAAAATACATTATCATAGGGAAAATGGTAAAATTTGTGGCTTTAAATCAAAGGGTTTGCTACCCCATGTTTTTATGACCGAAATTTTGGTAAGAGGGGGAATATCAATACATTTTGTTACGGGTTCGCGACATATTATTATCCCTCTATTTCACCCTATATCGATTCTTTTACCGTTAAATAAACACGATTGTTTTCAATGAAACTGATACCTTTACTTTTACATTTACCTAACAGAGATGCAATTATTTTAAGACTAATTTAAAATACAACATAATTTTATCTTTATTAAATATTCCAAAAATGAAATGTCGCAGTGATGAGATTATAATGTTGTAGTTGAATAGTCTGTTCGAATATCTGGATAATCGAACTTATTGTTGACTTTATCTTACATAATATTAACTGGTTTACTAGTTTACTTACTGGTTGGTGCCAAAATAGTGTAGAAATATAACGGGTGGCGCAAAAGTAAAGACCCTATTTGGTTCAGCTATAACATTTTTTCTAAATTAGAAAACTAGATTTAGGTTTTTTTAAATGTATATTTGTGCCATTAAATTTCGTACCGATAGGATTTAAAGATGATGTCTTTTAAATGGTGACCTCCAGAGTTGATACACATTTGAGCCCTATTTATGACATTTTGCATAACTTGCCGTAACACTTCCTGCGATATGTTCGTTATTTCTTGACGAATGTTTTCTTTTAGAGCTGCGAGAGTCTCCCAGACTTAGGTCTATCCAATGTTGAGCCAGTTGCTTCAAGGCGTGTGGCAAAGCGTCGAATTGTGCGACCAATCGGTGCCGGACGGTGGGGAAATCGTCGACGAAATTCACGTTGTGTTCTTATCACTGATGAATTATTCCGTAAGAACATTGACACAATTATTCCACGTTCTTGGGGAGTAAAACGGTCCATGTTTATTTTCAGTGTATTTTATATTTGTTCACTACACAATTTTCAACAACAGAATGACAGAAAATGTCATATAAAAAAAATAAAAGTATTTTCTTTAGTGCCAGTACTTTTGCGCCACCCGTTACTACGACTAGTGAAAGCCAAGTTAATCCTTTTTTGAGTTACCGATATTCAAACTCAAATATAGATTAACTTGTTAGATGAAATAAAATCTAAGGTTAACTTGGCTTTTAATTACAAACCAAATCAATGGCACATTTTACTCATGTGCTAAAGGGCACTTGTGCAATGTTTTTTAAAGGCACACTATCGATATTATTTGAATTTAAAATAGGAAGCTATATCTGAATAAAATCCCCTAAAAATGTAACAAATAATAAGCTTAGTAAAAATAACAAAATTACATTTAGAATATTACTAATACTTATATGTATATTCTGTGTTATTGTTCAAAATTTAGGAACTACTTATTTGAACTACTTTTTTAACATATTGAATTAAATAATAGGATAAGTTTCAAATAAGGGTAAACATCTTGACATCTCTCCTTTCAAGAGATAATCTGGTACAGATTAATAGTAAATGTAACCCGATCCGCAAAAGCATGTGTGAGAAAGATGGATGATCCCAATTTCAGATGGCACTCTTGATTTTCTTTTAAGTCCATCAATCATGAACATCGTCCCTTTTTCAGTTGACACTGAAACGGCGAGTGCTCTGAAAAATAGTACAATCAGTTTTAAAAATGATGTTCAAGTAGGTAGTAGTCATCCATTATTTTGAAACTCAGGGCTGTATATCCGCATTTCAAAGAAATTAGCATTTTTCCAAAGAAGTTATCTAAAGAATACTACTACATTACTATTGATGTAAACTTTAGTTTTAGGAAGCAAAATTCTTAAATTAGTACCGTATATACAGAAAAACACAATAAATTATCAGGTATTTTAAAACGAAGACAACCTGTTCAAGTGGAATTTCAAATTTGGTTGTCAGAGGTATTTTTCACAAAAGTTGTAGCTGTAATAAATAAGAATACGACTTTTTTTTCACTTATTGTTTGTATTGTCAAGGAGAGGAGTGCACTACAGAGAAAATTAATTTTTTTCTGAGAGGCCTCCCAATTTTGTGAACTGGTGGTAGATTCAGTAGCTAGATCGTGTTTTCTAATTAATTGTAATCAATTTAATTCAATAATAATAATTAAAATCAGAACGCAGCTATAATAGCAGTTTATGAAACTGATGCATAATGAGGGGTATTAAAACATGAGTGTGTGTTTAAAAACCGAGCCGTAGGCGAGGTTTTTAGTAGTATTACACGAGTGTTTTAATACCTAGTTATGTACAGTTTCATACACTACTTTATCTACTCTCATGCAATTATTGTGATTGAACCTACAAAATAAAATATCAATGATAAAAAGAGTAAGCAGTTTCTCGATTTTGCTTTAGGTAGGTAGGTTGTACCAAATACTATAGAAACTCTACGTGTACTTACCTTGGTTAAGTATTACGTTTTTCCGTCGCCGTATCTAAAATATCTACTCACTCACTACTTACTATCAGATATTTTTAAGCAAAAGTAAAAATTTAAATCTAAAAAATGGCGCGTATTCAATTAGAAAAAATAATAATGATATGACTGCATTCCAGCAGAGTAATCGTTACGCTTAGTCATCGATTACCATAGAGTACATTTTAATCATGGAAAGTATGTGAGAATTTCATTGTTTTTTTTTAATATCGTGGCACTGCCATCTTCTTGAATTTGCCCTGTATCGTAATGAGAAAAAAAGTTATTTTATAACATTGCTTAATATAGCGAAGGTATGTTATAAAATAACTTTTTAATTTTTTTTCGGTATTGCGCGTATAAAGTATGTTAATATAAATTCGATTTGAAATTCATAATTCGAATTTTACGACATGAGAATAGATAAAATAATTTAATAAACTTGAATGCATTTTTATAAAGTTCCAAGCGGGTAATTTCATAAAAATATGAGCAGCTTCTTTAGTGATTATTTCCTCTATGCTTCTTTCTTCAGTCGGTCCCGTGACCACGGCCCCTGGAAAGGTGTCGAAACGTCGGGAAACCCAAAAAACAAACAAATAAAAACTAAATAATTCTAAAATAACATCTGAATTAAAAAATATACGCGCTGTAATCCGTAAAAAGTGTTTTATTTCTAAATTAAAAAGAATTATTTTAATCACAGATAAAATATATTATAAAAAAAAATGCTCAAATCGGTACACATGTCTTTTTACTGGTACTTAAAGATTCTAAAGTCATTTTTTTAGGAATAATGAGGTATTTTCTAATGTATTTGCGTGTTTTGTATTATATTTAATAGTTTAATAGAAATATAATAGGAGTTGTTTTAATCATTTGTATTAAAAAAAATAAAAATGGAACGTAACTGAATAAACCAAAACTACTTCTGTTTGCAAGGCACACAAAAATAAATTATTATGATTATAGCTAAAAGCTAAGGTCAATATTTTATTATTGCGCCTACTAAGCACATAGATACTCTTTTGAATACCAAGGCAAATAGATATTTTGAACTGAAAGCAGCAAAATATCAATTTTATTTCATAACTTTTATTGTATTAAATTTATGAGGAATATGGGAAATAAATAATAACTATTTTGAGTTGTTGCTCCGATGTGACATTAGAAGAGTTTGATCAAACAAGTTACTGTTCACGAGAGTCAAACACTATTTCATAGCAAAGCGTTACTAAATTAGCTTCCACATTATTACCTACATTTCCATTTTATTTATGTTTACTCCAGCGTTCATAATAAATTCAATACGACAAAACTATTCCAGGCCGTAAAAAGCGTAGGCCGCCTCCATGCCAACCAGACCGTATCAAATGTTGTTTTCGAGTTCAGAATACAGACTTTGACGGGATGAAGTTAGTCGTGTTACGGAAAAATAAGCTGACCAGCCAACTCACAAGGCACCCTATTAAGTTTTGAAGTTCCTCTTTATTGCTCTGTAATGCAGACAAACATGGTCGGGAAAGAAATACTAGCCGATTCTAAAGGAAATTTCAACCATTACCTCTTGATGCCTTTGTTGTTTGCATTATAGCTAATAGGGTCTCATTTATTGCACTTAGGGTTTTTTGTATGTTAACATAGCGTTAGCTTAACGGCCTTGTAAAGCAAGGATTTTGACCCGCTGACGTTTCTCCCAATTCCGGGTTTGGCATAGTATCAAACCACTCGACACATATTCCTACTAAAAGGTGGAGTTTACGGTCAAATGTTTATATAGAAGTTTTCCTTATACGTGTTTAAGTTTTACAGAACGAACAAATTTATGTTTCATGATTTTAGATTCCTTGAATCTAAAAACTTTTTATACCACTACAAAAGAAAATTTCGCACTAAAACAAGGAAAGGAAACTGCAAATTTGATGATTAAAGAGAGAAAATTTACAGTCAGCCATTGAGGTAACAAACACAGAGCAATAAAAAAGAGATTATTTTGGAGACAGACGGCAAACCGCCCAATAAAAAACGGTAATTTAGAGCGTTCAGTTTAACTTTATGGCACTTTGATTGTGAAAAGTTGAGCTTCATTTGTTTTAAATACGACAACGTTGCCTTTTGTTTTTTAACGTTGATCTTTCACTGAAAAAGTACCTACTAAAAGGTGAAATACCTTTGAGCTCATTATTTATATTGTCTCTCGTTACGGAGTTTCTTACTGCCGTACAGATAAAACAAAGAATAAGGTCTATACTTAGAATAACCAAAAATATTGCTGAGCAATATTACTTCTTACATTTGACGTTTCATACAAACTTTTTGGTTATTCTAATTATAACCTTATCTTCGTTTATTTAAACGGCAGTTAAACTTTAGCATTTTGCCAATGTTTTGGTGAAGGGTGCATTCAAAGTATAATTATTATTACATGACAGTATTTTAAAAAGTAAATAATTGAGTGTCACGTCACCCAACATACAAAATTTTGTTTACTTACCTGGTACCTATACTTTTTCTTTCACTTCTAACTATTTGTGTTTACGAACAAAAAAGTTCTTAAATTCAAAATTCATTACAAATAGTCCCGTACATACAGACACTACATGGACGTTCGACGTTGTTTTAATCCAATCTTTATTATAAACAAAAATAATAATAGACGCAGGAAAGCTGAAGTGTCAATCTGTTCACCGCCGGATTTTCCAACCAATACCGGCTTATCCAGACATGTTCAAGAATTGGCATGGTCATACATATAAAACAGCTACCTATTTTACAAACAACGCAGTATCATCTTGAAGAATTTTAATTTCGTTACTGTAAGTAACTTCAACTATTTGGAAAGTACTAATAGAACATAATACAGGGTAATTTTTGGACCCGTTGTAAAATTTTGACACTATTTCACAGCAGTAGATACAGTCAATTTATGACTTTAACATTGAAAATGTTTATGTTTTCGTGTTCGAGTATAGTGTTCCGATTTATGAAATTGCGACATTTGCTTGTAATTTCGCAGATATTTATTTTATTTATTTTGCTTATTAAAGAAACATACAGCTCTTATAATACAGGTAGAAGTATAATAACTATGATTAGATCATTAGCCAAAACAGTTTCCAACAATGAGAATTACATAGCGAAGACTATAATGAGTTTAACTTAAGAGAAAAAAAAAATTACAAAAAATTACAATGAGAAATTTAAAGATTTCAATAATAACAAAACAAGTTACTTAGAAATTTAAAGAATTAAATTAAATGGTAGGCAAGTACAATTCAATAATAATTAATGTATTATTCTTATTACACACTTTTAACTTTTTTGACATATGAAATGTAAGCTCTTAGTTTGCAGTTAAATAAATCAATATGACAGTATCTATTATTATGTGTATTGCAAGCTCGGATCAAAAATCGATTTTTAGAGTATTTAGTTCAATATGTGGGAACTGAAAAAACTGCCTTGGAGCGGGCACTTAACCTTGGGCACCTAAATGAGACACGGCTTAGAAGGAAGGGTGAATCAATGTGGTTATTTAACACCTTATATAAAAACACTTGATCTCTGTGTTCACGCCGTAATTCCAGAGATTGAAGTAGCACTGGGGCATCTTTAAATTTATAACCAAGTCTTTTTATGAATTTATTCTGAATCCTTTCTATCTGATCAATGTAAGTAGCGTAGAAAGGGTTCCAGACTATGGAGGCATATTCTTAGTGGCTCCTAACTAAAGAGTTGTACAACAGTATAAATAGGTATGCACGTCCTTAAAGTCTTGACACTGTCTAAAGACAAAACCCAACATTTTGTAAGCTTTAGCAGTAGCTTTATTTATATGAGAAGAAAAGTCAAGCCCACTATCGAGGTATACACCCAGGTCCCTCACCTCAGTCACTCTCTTTATTGTGTTATTATTAAATTTGTAGTTGTAATTAATGAGCTGTTTCTTTCGAGAAAAAGTTATCGTATGACATTTATCAATATTTAATTTTAAGTCACTTGCAGAGCAATATTCGTAAAAATTATTTAAGTCATTTTGAAATAGTTCACACCCAACTAGCAATTTAAGTCGTAAAAAAGTCAGCAGCACGTTTCTATTTCATCTATTAGTGGTGAGACGGATTTACAAAATTATCAGTAAATGATCTGTGAACGTTCTCTCAACGCGATTTGGGCGCACTTCTCTCTGCTTTAAATGCTGTAAATATTGTAAGATTATCGTCTGAATTGCGTTTTAGTTGAAAGAATATAGAGTAATCGCAACTCAAGTGTTATATAGTGCTATAATAGTCAGTAGAACCTCTTTTATTCGACTTATTATTGGTTATATAGCAGTGCGGTTACAATCACTCGACACTTCCCAACAAGCAAAAACGTCATATAAGTTCTGACTTGTACGACTTTAAGTCGGATAGCAGTCTTACAATAGTAATGAGATGACTGCTAGGTCATATAGACGTCTTAAATCTAACTTTTTAGTCGTGCGACAAATATGTCCTAATAAACTGGTCATAGTAACGTCGGCACGACTTAAACTATACGACGTTATATTAAAGTTTTAGCCAAAACGTCTGTACGACTTGTAGTCGCATTGGAGTCAAGTTTCGACTTTTAAACGACGTTTAATAAAATGGCGGCTTAACTTGGTCTTCAAATAACCTTAAAATGACTTTTTGTCTTTAAAACGTCATATAGAGATTAGTGTGCGACAAAATTAACATGGCTGACATTTAAAGAAAAAAGCAAAATTTTATTAATAAAATAAATATGTTTCAAGCGCAAAACTACGAAGGGGCATAAAAATATGAATTGTATTTACATAGGTATATTATCATAAAACTTTAATTCCCAGACGAACTAATCGGTATAAGAGACAGACACAGTTAGCAAGATATGAAGTTATGTAATACTCACCTTTTATATCCTTGTAATAGATTTATTTTGCACTCAGATCTCTAAACATAACCACAAACACGAGTCACTGACAAACATTAAAAATCAGTCGTACAAGTGTTGTTACTTGACTCATATACGACGTTTTCGTCATTAAAAAACATCTGTATGACCACAATATAACGAAAGAGTCGTTGTAAAGTTTTGATGCGACTACTGTATGATGAAAGTGGTAATCTTGTGACTTTTGTATGACCATTAAACGACAGTGTAGGTCGTATAAATGGGGCCCTTTTCGCGTTGAGCAAACGTTATTATAACGTAAGTGTGACCTATCGTTTGCGACCAGTGGTAATAAGATAACGTTTGTACGACCATTGTACGACGTAAAATTGTTAGTTGGGTTTGATCGTGTGAATGCAACCAAGCTGCACTCATAGACCGTTTTATCTTAAAGTCATTAGCGTGTGTTGTGTTCGCGTAAAGGAAGGAAATAAAAATAAATGTATGTTGCCATTATTATGCTATACCTTACAATTTTACAGCCATAATGACAGTAAAGGTAATCTATTAAAGTTAGCTTATAAGTCTTACTTTCATATGCGGAATTAATTTTTTCGTCTACAATCCTTACATTTTTAGTTAATATTTTCATGCGCCGCAAGATTTCCAGTAAATAATGAATCACAAATAATATTAGATTATTAGATAAAATTAATTCGCCATTAATTGCAACTCAATTATCATTACAAAGCATTCACTCAGCTCTTAGCCAAAAAATAGAAATGAGGTTTCCATTTTACGACTCCTAAGAGCGCCATTACATTTAGTTTAGGGTTTCTTAGCGCAAAATGTTAAATCATCAATCTTTCATTGTCTAAAGTCTGTGATTTGTGCGTAATTGTCATTATCGCTACCTACTACAGATAGTATACAGTTTACAAATTATTCGTTACAAGTATTCGTTCTTCATCCGTTGGTGGATGTTGATATTTCAATTGCTTCAACATCTTTTTAACTTTCCGTCGGAACCCTCACTTCTTTTGATTTTTTTCCACCGATTATAGTCCATTTTCCAAAGTGCTGTACAAGGTTTTATTTAACTTTCATACCACTATCACGCTGTATGATGGCTTCCAAAATTACCTTTGGGCTTATAGTAGATAACTTGACATCGTTTTCTCAACTTCCATAGTTAAGTCGAATTAAAGCCTTGCAGAAAGCTTTAATATGACTTTAGATGCTGTTATAGTAACTGAGATGCTATTGTGTTGAATGAGCAGCTTTTACTCCAATAATGCTATAAAAATTAAGTGATGAAAGATAGTGCTATAAAAGCTAGTTTTACGACAAATTAGCAATTCGGTTGCTTTTAAAGAGCTGTCATAAGACTAACGGTTGTTTGAATGCGATCGAGAGATATCTTTATACAACTGTCGAGTAAATGCAATATGAATTCGTCGAGTCCACGTTTATTAGACATGTTTATAGAGCCTAAAAGCATTGGATGCTAAAAGATCTAGAAAGCTGCTTTAATACTGCTTTTTGAAATGATAGGATCTTTTATACGAGTGTTTTACGATCCATAGTCGTGAGAGTAATTGCTTAAGGCGATTCTCACACTGCCGGCGCGCGCCGTCGCGGGGCGCGGTTTGGCGTTTGACGCGCGCGGCGACCGACGGCGCAGCGTGACGCCAATTCGGGCGGTTTTCGACGCGCCTCCGCGCCGGTCGGCGTCAGACGCGGCCCCGCGCTTACGTAGGCGGCCATTACACACGTCAATCTGGTGTAATCTGATCAAAACCACAGATTGATGGAATTTGGTGCGGTTGGTTTGCGACGTTACACGGTCAATCCAGCGAGATCTGGATCGCAGTAGATCTTGGTAGATTGACAATCTACCACGATCCACGGTGGTCTTTGGCAGGGTTGCCCACTTTTTGCATTAATTTTCGCGTGATATCGATCGATGACCCGAGTGGTTCAGTATTCAACATGCCAGTCTACCACGCAAGAGATCCCGTGTCCGATGACCGGACAAAATTTAAATGAAAAATTTTAATTTCTGTGACGGGTCTGCGTATAATAAGTACCTATCTATTGCGAAAAATAAGTACCTACCTAGTAAAATCAGTTGTTTAGGGTTAGATGGCGCTGTGTGTGTAAAATCAAATATCGATATTTACAATACTATATTACTAAGCTATGAACTATCTGAGTGCCAACTTTCATCCAAATCAGTTCAGGAGGAGAAAAGCAGGAGGTTGTTAGGGTTCCGTAGCCTAAATGGCAAAAAACGGAACCCTTATAGATTCGTCATGTCTGTCTGTCTGTCTGTCCGTATGTCACAGCCACTTTATTCCGAAAGTATTAAAACTACACAGTTGAAACTTGGTAGGTAGATGTATTCTGTTAACCGCTTATCGAATTTAATACAAAAATAAGAAAAATAAAAGATTAAGGGGGGGCTCCCCATACATGGAACTGAAACTGAAAAAATTTTTTTTCTTCAAACCAACACGTGTTGGTTGTCCATAGATAGGTCTTTAAAAATGACATTGAGGTTTCTAAGACAACTTTTTCTCAAAGTCAACCGTTTGAAAGATATTCACCGCCAAAGTGGTAAAATGTGTGTCCCCCCCCCTTTAACTTTTGAAATAAGAGAGTGAAAAATCTAAAAAAAATATATGCTGTAGATCTTAATAAACACTTTCAACCAAAATTAATTTGAACGAGATATAGTTATTAGTTTTTGAGATATAGCACATTTTCCAAAACCACAAATATAACTTTGTCATTCATACCAACACTGAAAAACAAAGTTATTTTTACAGACGAAAAATTATAGGTGATATTAAATCTGGTATGGTATAAGGTAACTACGGAACCCTATGGCGCGTGGCCCGACACGCACTTGGCCGGTTTTTTTTTTCTGTTCGTCTGTATGTTATTTTAGGGTATTTTTCAAATGTCCACCTGGATGTAGTCGCGAGCGGAAGCTAGTTAAAAATAAATATGGGCTATATTTTTTATAAATTTCTCAAAAATACTTACCAAAGTATTTTACCCTAGGGTACCTTTGACCAGGATAAAAAGTATCTTATAATTTAATCCAGGCTATAAACTGTGTGTTAAACTCCATTCAAATCAGTTCAGCCTTGAAAACAACATACAGACGAACAGAGAAACATACTCCTGCTTTTTTGAAGTCGGTTAAAAATATTAGATCGCAGTATATTGTGCTAGATTGTCAGTCTACCGTGGTAGATTGACAATCTACCACAATCTACCGCGATCCGATGCAAGCAGATTGTGGTAGACTGACAATCTACCACAATCTACTGGGATCTGATATTTTAACCAACTTCACAAAAGGAGGAGGTTCTCTGTTCGTCTTTATAATTGTTTTTTTTTTATGAGATTTTTCAAATGTCCACGCAGATGTAGTCGCGGGCGGAAGCTAGGTAGTTAAAAATAAATGTAGACTTATATTTTTTTTATAAATTTCCTGAAAGTAAGTACTTACTACATATTAATTTCAATGTTTAAAAAAACTAAAAATACCTAGGATACCTTTGACCGAGATAAAAAGTAGGTATCCTATGTCTTAATCTAGGCTAATAAACTGTGCCCTAAATTTTATCTTAATCAGTTCAGCCTTAAAAAAAACATGTATCGGATAGCAGTAGATTGCTATGAGCAGACTGCAAGTTCTCTATTCGTTTGTATGTTTGTTTTTTAATCATTTTTCGAATGTCCACCCACGCGGATGTTGTCGCGGGCGGAAGCTAGTTAAAAATAAATATGTACTACATTTTTATAAATATTCCAAAAGTAAGTACTATAATGTTTAAATGTTTTGAAAATAATACCTCGAAAAAAAGGTGCCAACCCTAAGCCAGACCAAGCCAGATTGACGTAGATTGACAATCCAGCACAATCTGATCACGCCAGACCGCGCCAGATTGAAACAGATCACGAACAACGTTACACAATCAATCTCTGTCAATCTGGCGCGGTCTGGCGCGATCTGGCGTGATCAGATTGTGTGTGTAATGGGTGCCGTACAAAAACCGGCACGATAGTATGGAGCTCAGTGTGTTGTACCCCGCGATTTCCGCGCCTGCTGGCGCGCACGCCGCGTGCCGCTGGCGGCACGCGGCGGTGCGCGCTCCCGCGCCTAGGCGCGGCCTCGGTGTGTTGGACCAAGCGGTTTTCTATATAAATTGATGTACTTACATACAAAGTAAAACATGCGCGCGGGAGCCCCGCGCCCGCTCGCGGTGCCAGTGTGAGAACCGTCTAAACGATCACTTTGCTAGTTGGGCAATGTTCAACAGATTAAACAAAAGCAAATATTTTAGTATCATCAGCGTATAATAACGCTTTAGAATGATGAAAACAGTTCATTACATCATTGATAAAAATGTTAAAAAGAAGAGGGCCGAGATGAGACTCCTGTGGGACGCCAGAAGTTATCGGAACAAAGCTGGATGTATAGCCTTTCACTGCTACTGCTTGGGATCTGTCACGCAAATAAGATGTTAACCACCTCAGAAGATCACCGTGTATACCGATATTCTCAAGTTTCGTAATCAACAAATTATGTGAAATTTTATCGAAAGCTTTTGAAAAATCGGTATACACAGCGTCAACTTGGTATCCCATTTCCATAGCTTCCAATGTCAAATCTAAAAACTCCGACAGATTGGTTTCTGTGGAACGACCAGAAATAAAGCCGAGCTGAATTGATATTATTAGCGGCCTAAGTACAGGAAATAGAGAATCATATATATTTTTTTCAAAAAGTTTGGGTATCACAGACAATTTAGAGATACCACGGTAGTTAGCAATGTTATGTTTATCCCCATTTTTAAAAATTGGAACAATTAATGATTGCTTCCAAATAAAAGGCATTTTACCTATTTTAAGAGATATATTAAAAAGTAAAGAAAGAGGAGCCGCTAGTTGTTCACTGCAACGTCTGAGAAATACTGAATGAATACCATCGGGCCCAGTTCCTTTATTGACATCAAGATTCTTTAAGTATTTCTCAACTGTGTCTTTGTCAATAAAAACAGTATTAATTAAACTTCGTTCACTCACTGCATTGCTGGTCGAGACACTATTTGAAGGTGGATCAAAAACTGACTGAAAAAATGAATTAAATGAATCAGCAATCTTTTGACCTTCTGATACATGAGTGTCATTAAAGAACAAAGTATCAGGAATATCGCTGTTATTCCGTTTAGACTTTATGAATGACCAGAAATGCTTGGGATTGCATCTGATATTTCCCTCGGCATTAGCAATAAATTGGTCGTAACACACAACTTCATACTCTTTAACCTCACGGCGCACATTTGAGAAATTCTCATAATCAGTCAGCCTACCATAAATCTTCCATTTCCTATGAAGCGTTAACTTTCTATTAATAAGTTTGATTAAGCGCCTGTTAGACCATATTGGATATCTGTTACTATTCCTAATAGTCTTTTGAGGGACAAATTTATCTATTAAGCTATTCAAAACTACATAGAAGTTTTTTACAGCTAGTTCTATGTTATGTAGGTTTAGATGCTCCTCCCAATGAATCTTTGACAGTTCTTTATTGATTATATCGTAGTCAGCTGCGTGAAAACGTCGTAATAAGCGTGTGGCTGTACAGAGATTTTGTGTATAATTAATATTTATGTCGATACAAAGAGATGGATGGTGACCATCTTCAGGCAGAGATAGCGGTGCAACTCTTTGAACCGTACATTTTAAATCAGATATAACTAGATCCAACTTCCTATTATTAATATTATCAACGTGATTATATTGTGACCAATCATTGAAACACAAAAACGCAAAAAGCTGAGACGTTAATATATTATCATTTGGGTTTTCGAGAAACAATTTCTCATTGGAGGAATTGGGATTGCACGACGACCATCTAGCAATTGTTATGTTAAAGTCACCCACCAATAAGAAACTGTCACTCGGATAATCTACTTTAAGATCGGAAATATATTCATAGAAGGATAATTCCGCTGCTGATTGTAAGTCATTTTGCGGAAAATAACAACAGAATATTCGTAACATTCTTGTAGTCGGTCCCTGATTCAATGCAATGTTAATGCAAGTTACGTCAGCATCATGTAACAACGGCAAGTTGCGTTGTCCCTGCATACTTACATTGATTCCCCGACGAACGGCAATTAATGTACCGCCACCCCTTTTAACATCTAAAATATCATAGTTCCGGTCAGTGCGGTATACGGTATAATTAGCATCGAATAACTCTGCGTCACAAATCCCAGGCAACAGCCAGGTCTCACTAATACAAATAATATCGTAATTAGAGTTAAGCATATTTCTATAAAACAATTTACACTTTGTCCGTAGACCCCTAACGTTTTGGTAGAAGATATTAAGTGACATTGTAAAAAAACTGGTTTACTGATATTACGTTTACTAAACTTTCATAGGGTATTGAAATTATAAAAAAGAAAATATCGATCAGAATCAATAATTTCACGGGATTGTTTATTGTCAACTCCAAAGCAATTTGTTTACATAGTTTAAAAATAATAAAATAATTTTGTTGAGCCTGCCATACTGAATATAAATGTAAAATAAAACAATTTTGTTGTGCCTGCAATACTGAATAAATGTCATTATTATAAACATATTGATAAGATACGATAGGATACAATAATTCTAGCTCCAATTTTATAGTTGGTTGTAATAAAAACTGCCAAAAAACACGTACATTAAAATATAAACAACAAAAATCACACCCTTACATTTTTTTTAACGATTGTTCCGACAAACAAATTAATTTGCAACAGAGCAGCTTCCAAAGTAAGTTGTTCAAAAAGCCTAAAAACACTAAAACAATTCTGTTGTTGAACTTGCAACACTAAAGTATAAATATTGTACTTGTTAACAGATCGAAATGCAAATAGATACAATTGTGGTTCTAACTCTATAATTGGTTGTAATAAAAACTGGCCAAGTGCGTGTCGGGTCACGCGCAGTAGGGTTCCGTTACCATATTTTAATACCGCTATCATTTTTCGTCTGAAAAAATAAGTTTGTTTTTCACAGTGTTTGTATGGTTGACAAAGTTATATTTGCGGTTTTGGAAAATGTACTATATCTCAAAAACTAATTACTGTATCTCGTTCAAACCAATTTTCGTTGAAAGTGTTTATTAAGATCTATAGCTTATATCTTTTTAGATTTTTCACCCTCTTACTTTAAAAGTTAAAGGGGGGGGGGGGGGGACACACATTTTACCACTTTGGCGGCATATATTTCCAAACGGTTGACTTTGAAAAAAATTAGTCTTAGGAACCTCAATGTCATTTTTAAAGACCTATCTATAAACACCCCACAAGTATTAGTTTGATGAAAAAAAATATTTTCGGTTTCAGTTCCATGTATGGGGAGCCCCCCTTAATCTTTTTTTTTATTTTTGTATAAAAATCGTAAAGCGGTTCACAGAATACACCTACCTACCAAGTTTCAACTATGTAGTCCTAATCCTTTTGGAATAAAGTGGCTGTGATATACGGACGGACAGACAGACAGACAGACAGTCAGACATGACGAATATATAAGGGTTCCGTTTTTTGCCATTTTGGCTACGGAACCCTAAAAACCGCCATAAAAACATGAACAAAGAAAATAAACACCAAAAATCGCACCTATACAATTTTGTTTAAAGATTGTTCCGACGATACGTGTATGATTGGTGATTGGTCATTGCGGCGAACCATGATGGTACAATTCCGAACCCAACAGTATGAGTAACCTTTCTCCTTCACCAGTCGTTTAAGCTTGTCTGAGTAGGTACTTGTTTTTTGCAGATAGGTGGTCATTGAAAAATATTGATATGAACACCAACATCGCTAGCAGTGAAATTCTTCATTTTACGTAATGATGAAAGGAAATCGTCTTTTTTGTACCTCGAATGCATCTTCAGAATTATTGCTTTTGGAGTCTTGTTGTCTAAATCATTTTTTACATGTCACTCTCCACATTTATCTCGAAGTTACATTTTTGTGCCAGAGACTTCACCAAGTTCAAAAGATTTTCACCCTTTTTTTCCAGGGATCCCGTTAATTTGTATGTTTGAACGGCGAACCCATTGCTCATTGCGATCATTATCATCAGAAATATTCTTGACACTTGAGCGGAGACTATCAAGTTCTTTTTTCAATTTTTCATTTTCTTCCTTAAGATCAAAGATCTGTGAGTTTACTGATGCAATCGTTGATTCAAAACTATTCATTTTAGTCTCCCAAGAACTTACCGTGGCGGAAAGTTTAATTAACTGCTCATTAACATTATTTCTTAGGGAGTCAATTGCTAATTGTAACGCACTAAACCTGCTATCCAAATGTTCCTTTATGATTTGCGTCGATGTTTATCATGGACTGTGAGCCGCAATCCGAACGCTGAGTGATTGGACTATTATTATGTTTCTTTCCAGTTTTGCACAATGTACATTTCCACTTAAGTTTGTTCATAGGTAAAATTTTCTTAAACTCCATTTCGTTTAATCCAACACATAGGAAATGGAATAGTCCATGACATGCAGAACATTTTATTGAGTCCTCCGCTTTTATAACCTCTAAACACTTCTTGCAATCCATAATGACACGAAAAAAGTCTTGTTTTGATAATTATTTTATTATTCGACGAGATTAACGGTGGGTATGCAATGAACCAGTGTCTAAACACGTTCACAAATCGTATTTACTTAGCAAGTAAAAGTTACCATCCAAAAGAGCTTAAACGCCGTGTAGTAAGCGTTACTTACGCGTTTCAATAAAGAACACTGAACAATTGCTGTTAATCGTCAACACAAAAATGTTTTTAAGTATTTACATCATACTTGCTCGGTAACTAGGATTTACATATATAGTATGAGGCAGTGTAAGTTGGCATGTGCAACACAGTGCATTGTTTAGATAGAACGTTCCATTTTCAAATCACTTTACAATTCAAGGATGGTGAATGCTTTAACCATAAACATAATATTCCACTGGAATAGACGAACAGAGTTCGCTTGGCTGCAACACCAAAAGTGACATGAGCCAGTGTGTGAAAATTGTAAACGTGTGCGTGAATTTTAGAGATGCCTTGAAGTCCATTTTAGGTTGTCGATAACCTTAATGTATTATTGCTCTAATAAGTAAAACACAAACAAAATTTTGAACAATTTTATTTAAAAAAAATCTTAAAGTCTCCTTTAAGGGCTCCCAGTCTATTCTATTTATGACATTTATCCAGTAACTTAATCACTGGATTTACAGGAAACCTGGAAATATTGTTAAATTAGTACTTAAGTAGGTATAATTTACCATTTGAAAACTGTCGGTTAAAAGCAGCTTTAGATAAAACTATCAGTGTTCACAAAGACAAACAAAGTTATATTGGAAATCATCGACATGAGTATCGATATCAATAATTTTTGATCAATCTCTACGCCTTATTTTGTCAAGTTCACGGACATAATATCTTTTTATCTAACACATAATGTTTACAAATCAGCCTTTATTTAGAAAATAGGCGATTAATAGCATGATATTAGTGTATTACTTAGTGTGTTTGGGAATATATTCATCTAAAATATGAAATATGAAAATGGTACTTGTACAATCTTATTTACCTGTGAAATGAGTGTTTATTTGGGTTTTTGTTGTAAATAACATTACAATTTAACACAGAACACGACACCATTATAGATTTATGTAGTTATAAGAGCCAAATCGACCCGATCGCGATCAAAATCACATAATAATCGAACGGACGCTTTTCCCCAAGATGATAAAAGATGATAAATGAAGTCAAACTAGGTTCTGCTGTCATTTTCTTTTAACTCTTTCTCACACATCGCATAAGCCGTAAGAATCGGTTTCTCACTCGCACCATAGTCCGTCTACTTGAGCGTAGCGAAAAATTTTCTATGTCTATGGCTTTAACTGTAATAGTAGTTTATGATACAAGGTTGGTAAGGAGGTTTTTAAAACGAGTTGACGTTTTATAAGCCCGAGCCGCAGGCGAGGGTTTATAATCGTCACGAGTTTTAAAAAACTTTAACAACCGTGTGCCATACTACGTTTTTCAATACATTTGCGAGAAAACATTAAAGGTACTACTAAAATTGTAATCTATACATATAATAAAACTGTAAATTCTAAATATTTGTACGCGTATTAGGCAAAAACCGCCAAAAGAATTTTGATGGGCTTTTCACAGTTAAGTAAATTAAGGTCCAACTTAAACTCTAAGCTATGTTTCATTAAATTCAGGTGGGTGGAACTAGGGAAACAGCTTGAACTCTCAGTAGTACTAGCTTTCATACACTAAAGAGGTCATTTTAAACTGGTCGCTATATTTTTCTACTGTCCACGCAGACGAAGTCGCGGGTGAAAGCTAGTACAAATAAAAAAAAACGTACGTAAACAAAAACGCACGGCGCGGGCGTGCGGTAAAATCAACTTACCGCACGCTGTACTAAGCCGTAAACAAAAACGCACGGCGTGCGGTAAAATCAACTTACCGCACGCTGGCCTGTCATCGTAAGCTCACATTTTCGAGCAACTGTATTGAAAAGTTACTTTACAATTCAAGCATTTAAAACTCCTTAGTGAACCAATCTCTTTTCTTTTATTATAAACTGACGAAACTTTTGGCTGAAAAAAAAATGAAAATGGCAGCATTTAATTACAGTTCAAGCTAGGTATGCCAAATTCTGCAATGCAATGCAAACAACAGCTGATTTTTTTTCGTAATTTCGAGGTTGGTCCCATAATGAAAGTTGTTCAGTTTAATGGTCTGATCAACCCCACGAGTTTTCAATGAAATAACCCTTTAACGTTTTATTTTTATTTTTGTTTTAATGTTTTTGTTTTTATTGTTTTTTATTTTGATTTTTTTTTATTTTTATTTTTATTTAATTTACCTCGCATGAATGATGTAAAATAGTATGCTTACCTCGGTTGTAAGTAGCTATTACACCCTCGAACTATATTCGCCCACGCTCGCTACGCTCGCTCGGGCGTCTAAATATCTCGGGTGCACTCGATCCATTAGCGCCCTTTGCGAGCTGCGCTCGCACGGGCGCCAATTTGGATCTTGTTCTGTAATAGCTCACTTACATCCCTTGTGTAACAAACTACTATTTCACTATTAATCAGTTATGAAGTAGTAAACTTTTTAGCACAAAATGAAGAAAAATTATTAATATTATTATTGTTATAATCTTCGCAGCACAAAAACACTTTCTTGCCGATTATTGGAATAAAAAGGTCACACGAACGCGCACGTGAACAATGCCGGCAGCCAGGGCCTCAATTCCGCTATTTTACAACAAATTGCTATGTCGCAGACACGCCATTGATTTGCTAACGCCATTGATCTAAAAACGGTATTCTCCTATTTTGAGAAGAACGTCGTCAAGCATATCGCTGGTATGTCGTCAGCATCGCATCAGCTTGGCTTTAGACCATAAAGAAAACAATAACTACACAGAGTAGATTGTATTAAAGTGGCAACACACGGACGGATTTCCGTTTCGGAATTCCGTTCATAAGTAATGGCAGGATAATTTTGCTGATTCACAAATCCTCCACCAGTTGGCGCACTACCACTAATATGGCGCTAGTGTAGATGTAGATCTGTCATTTTGTTGTTTTCTGTGTGTTTCTATCAATTTTTGGATGTTGGAAGCAATTTCTTGTTAATATCAATTATCAATATCAATAAAAGTTATCAAGTTTATGGTGGTATTACGACTAGACCATCTTCGTAAGGGAGGATGCCTGTCTAGGATGCTCAAAATGCCAGATTTTTCAGAAAAATGCCCGTAACTTGTAAAAAAAGGCCACCCAGCGCGATTTTTAGTCAGCGTCATCCAATAATCTTGTAATTTTGCCTAGGTTTAGTAAAAAAAAATCAGCGGTGCAGTGCGATTTTCAGTCAATTCCATCTACTACTCTTGTAATTTTGCCTGTCTATAGTAAAAAAAACATCCGCGCATCGCAGTTTTTGTCAATTTCATTCAATAATGCTGTCATTTTGCCTATTTCTTTAGTAAAAAAATTGGCCGCACAGCTCAGTTTTTGGTCAATGTCATCCACTATCTACTGTTTTAATTTATCCTTTAGAGAAAGGATATTACTATATTATTATTACAATATTACTAGAGAGTAGTCGTAAAAAAACAGCCGGGCAGCGTGATTTTTAGTCAGTGTGGTTTACTATCTCACTATTAATTTAAGTAATGTGTGTGTTTTATCCGGGTGGGCGGGCAGGCTTGCGTGATTGGAGTTGGAGGCATATATGTAGGCTTTCAGTGAGACCCACGAAATGCAAAAATGCCTGTCTCAGCTTAGCGCCGGCCGCACGCCTGTCTAAACCAAAAATGACTGTCAAATGCGGAAAATGCCTGTCAGATGGTAACCCTTGCGACTAGCTAGATGACAATATCAGGAAATTCCCCCGTTTGCAGTGTTGCCAACTTGCGCTCAGTGTGGTGTAAGTGTAAAATATATTTAGTGATGTTACCAGCGCTCACTTTTAGAAATGTATCTAAATTGGTACTGTTTTACGATCAGAAGCATTGGTGCGCGGGGCCCCCAAATGCGCGGGGCCCGTAGCATTTGCTGCTCTTGCTATATACCTACGTGTTTAATCCACCACTCTAACTTCCACAAAAAAGTCTTCAAGTTTGCCAAAAGATGTCTTTTGCAGTCGGACTTATAAAATAAATATCTCAATATAAAGTAAGAAAGAAGTAAAAGCACAAAATAGATTTAAGTTGGTAAAAGGTACAATAGGTCAAATACAATAAAAATCGCCTTCTTAACTAGTAATTTAAGGCGTCCCACTACTAGCGCCGCCAATACATTGATTTTTATTATTCGTCAACCAAGTCAATATTTTAAAAAAGATAAATGGTTTTTGGTGTATTTTGTTTCGATTTATCCTTTTTTATTAATATTTTTGTTTATACAAAGAATATTTCAAAAAAAGACATATAAATACATATAATAAGAAACAAAAAAACACCTTTTCATTGATTTTAATTTCATGTGAGTAGTTCCGCATCGATTTCCAGTGGCGCTAGTGGCCTTTCAAAACGATGTTTCTAATTCTATTCTACTCTTTGTAAAAAATCTTTTGGGCAGTTGTGGGAATAATTATTTGCATTTTTCAATTCTGTTAATCAATCTGCTAAAAAAGTACATACTTACTTACGTCTTGGGCTGTAAAAATATAGAAAATTATTGTATCCCAAAAGGTGAACCGTGAACAAAGACAATGTCAAGAAGAAGTAAAAAATTGCATGGCAATCTTCAGGGCTAATTTTGGTTTTGATAACTTCAAACAACATAGAAGTCTTTGCTTCAAACCAAAAGATTCCACGACGGAATCAATTTTTATAGGTTTGTTTCACATAATCTTAATATTTTTATGATTGGATAATGGAATTTTGTAGACACCTTTTGTCCAAAGATATTAGATTGCTTTTGTCAATATAAGTACTGTGCTTTTGTAATGCGTTCAAGTGCCCCTTTTCTTTCTGTGAAATCCTAAAAAGTGTGATAATTACTTAACCACAATCATACAATACAGTCGCTTCAACATTCTTGTTCTATTTACAGGATTACCATACACAGTCAAGCGATAAGAAAGTTGTGCCCTCAGTGTTTGCTTGGACTTGAGAAAGTGATGTGAGGCAAAGAAGACTGAGGGCCAAGCATGGTGATTTATACGGTGTCTCAGTGAATGTTCCTGACAATTAATGGAAGATGAAATTGCTGATAAAATTGAAATTGGAACTCAATATGCAACGGTGTCCAATGCAGAGACTGAACACAGTCAGAACTTTAATCAAGAATACCATAATTTTGTCCGGCAGAGTCTCAAAAATGTCACCTCAAAATAGCATCTCACCACAGAATAGATATAAGTACTACCATACAGAAAGGAAACTCTCCGCCCCGCCTCACAGTCAATTACCTCACCCCACCGGCGCCCACCGCGCGAGTTCCGTGTGCCGATCCGTGTGCTCATTCAATAGCTCGCACACAATTGCACATGTATGTCACTGTGTAGCGTCTGTATAATAGGTAGTTGAATTGCGACGATTGTGTGGATTGCCCGGGGTGTGGTCTCACTTCCAAACTGGGATCTTATTTTGTACAAAGTAAGTGATAAAAGATGTGATTTTGTACAAAATAAGTGATATAAGATCTAAGTTTTTACAAAATAATAAGTAAATATGCACAAAATAAGCTCCCGCTGGACGCTGGAACTTGGAAACCTATTTCGAGGTGCTGTTTTTGCGCGCTGTTTTAGTTTGTGAAGCGTTGTCTAGGATATTTTTGATCGAAGAGTCGTAACCAAGAAGTCAGACAGTCAGTCTGAGTGGTGCCTATTAGCTAAATGGTTTTATAAATTTTGTTACTAACTTACTGAAATAAAATAAACTATTAATTTATCATTGAGATTTTATTTCCTTATAGGTACTAAAATAGCTCCTCTACAAATAGTATAGTTTTAGTAAATCTAAATGAAGTCTGCTTTCAGTAAAATTTTCCTATTGTCAATATTTAAGTTATTTTCCCTTTGTGTGGCAAAGTTTTGGTACAGTCACGAGCAATAATATGTATACACTTTAGAACTATGTCACATTCCATCTATATATCTCAGTGTGATAATGTTATACCTAGGTTATGCAAAACTTAATGTGATAAAGTTCGATGGTGTGTACTCTTGTTGCTCGTGACTGTACACCCTGACTAAGTTTGAAAACATGTCAGCGGAAACAGGGACGCTGGAGCAGCAAGAGGCTCAGAGTTCTCGGAGCGTCACAGAGAACAAGGAGATCCAGCTGGACCAAAGAAGGACGCAGTTTGTTGAAACAGCTATGGGTGGAATGCACCAATATTAAGGCAATTCCCTGACCGAAAGTGGCGCCCTCAGAGGTTTTTATTTAATAAGTTGTTAATAGTAAAGGATTATGATAAAACTTTTCGTGGAGTTTTTAGGGCTCATAGTCTAGTATTTTTAGAAGTTATCACTTCATTCCCTTGCAGTCATTTGTAGAAATAGCAAATGTGTCAAAAACGGCCGTTTTAGCAGTTTTGCTATCTACTTCTACCAGTGACTATGAGGGAGTTTAATGATCCGTCTAAAAATACTGAACTATAGGACCTAAAAATTCCATGAGAAGTTTTTATTAAAATTGTGTATTAGACTTACAATATTAAATAAACTCCGAAGCGCGCCGGCGCCACTTTCGGTCAGGAAACCGCCTTAAATGAACATCACATCTACGCTCGTTGGGAATAAACGGAGATATGATTTCCACGATATCTTTGACTACGGTTTTACTGAGGCGGAACATTTTTATAAACTCTGTGTCCGGTAAAACAACCATAGGGTCGATATTCCGTCTCAGTAAAGCTCGCTCTCGACAGCGTTGTAGCCTCTCGTACTCGTACCGACGCTGTTCCTCCCTGTATGCCAATTCTAAATACCTCCCATCTTAAAATGTGATGCAGCATTGTTGTTTCATATCACTTTTATCTGCAGAATGTAAGAGAAAAGGTATGGCTGCACAATTGCTTCTCGATGGCCAATTTGACGATGCCAACGCTATCGGCACAAACGTCAAATAAGAGTAGAATACACATTTATGTGGCCATGCTGGTGCTATCGCGGCGCCATTGGTTAATAGAATCCCGAATTGTATCAATAGCGGCTGGGTAGCCGCAATGTAGCCGCTATTCAACTCTCATAACAGGAGCAGAATACCAAAACTGACATTTTAGGCTATTGCCATGCTGACGACGTGCAATTGGACTACATTACATTTAGCGGAATCGAGGCCCAGTAATGTGGTAAAGGAAGAAAGTTGGGATATAAAAAATAGCTAAGAACTGTGAATTTAAAAAGAATTCATTCATTCTGTACGCGCGGAAGCCTTAGAAGAATTCATTCATTATTTTCTCATCATTTTTTTTATTACAACCATTACCTCTCAATTATGACAATAAGGGGTCGCAAAATTACCCTGTATATTTTAATAAGACTTCTAAGACGATCAAATAATTTTTCTTTTTCTGTGAGTTATAGCTGTCCTTTTCCTTTATGATGTCTGTAATGAATATTATACAGAAACTTAGCTTTCGCCCGCGACTTCATCTGCGTGGACATTTAAGAAAATCCATAGGGGACATTTAACCAAGATAAAAAGTAAGTATTATGTTTTAATTTAATCAAAATCCGATCCGTACGTCGCGTACCCGAAGCCTGCCTGTCCACGCGCGGACGAAGTTGCGGGCGGAAACTAGTTTATAATACACAGAATTGGGGTCTATTCAACCGATCATCATGAAATTTTGCATATACCTTGTCAGGGGTACAGAGAAGGACATGGGGTACATGTTATCCCGAAAAAAGTATTGTTCCCGAGGGATAGCAAAAATCTTTCCAGGCAGACCAAACCGCAGGCAGCCGCTAGTATAAAATAAGTAAGATTGTTTATTTAATTGAGTATCTTGTTTGGTAAAAGCTCATTGACCGGGCGAGCACGAAGTGCGAGCGAAGCGTCTCTGCTTCAGCTTGGGCAAAAATTCTTTCGTATGTCCGGCTGTCTGTTCAAGCCTACACACATATCTCAACTGATTCTTGTGAAATTTTGTAAGCAGGTTTGAAAATTATACAGAATTTTTTTGTCGAGCCAGTTTTTTGAAATTTTTCAAAATGGCGGAGATATGTTAAAAAACTGATTTCAGTCCGTTTTCCAGCTCTGCCTGTTTTCCTCTACAGGACGCATTTTTCAACCGATTCTAGTAAAATTTTGTAATCAGGTTTAAAAATAATGTAGAATTTTTTTGTCAAACCAGTTTTTTGGAATTTTTCAAAATAGCGGAGATATGTTAAAAAGACCTATTTCAGTCCGGATTTCCGGCGTTGTCTGTTCTCCTCTACAGGTCGCATTTCTCAACCGATTCTCGTGAAATTTTGTGAGCAGGTTCGAAAATAATATAAAATTTTTTTGTCACGCCAGTTTTTTTAATTTATTTAAAATGACGGAGAAATATTAAAAATACATATTTCATTCGGGCTTTCCAGTTCTGTCTGTTTTCTTCTACAGGTCGCATTTCTCCACCGATTCTCGTGAAATTTTGTAAGCAGGTTTGAAAATTGTATAGATTTTTTTTGTCAAGCCAGTTTTTAATTTTTTCTTTAAATGGCGGAGATAATGTAAAAAAATCGTACTTCAGTCCGGATTTCCGGCGCTGTCTGTTCTCCTCTACAGGTCGTATTTCTCAACCGATCCCGGTGAAATTTTGTGAGCAGATTTGATAAATATATAGATATTTTTTTTGTTGAGGCAATTTTTCGAAATTTATTGAATTTATTAAATTCGGACGGAGATATGTAAAAAAACATATTTCAGTCCAGCTTTCCGGCTGTTTGATCTCCTCTACAGGTCGCATTTCTCAACCGATTCTGGTGAAATTTTGTGGGCAGGTTCGATAATATTGTATAATTTTTTAAACTATCCAGTTTTTCGAAATTTACCAAAAATCACTTATTTCGAAAAAATATTAAAATTAGAAGCGCCCTCTAGCAGTGAATATACCTACCAAATAATATACCAAACAGCACGTACATACCTACTATGTGCTTTGAAAAGATCGTGGTGTGCGGGGAAAAAGGGGTGGCGACATCTTTTAGATTATTTTTTAAATAACATACAATTTGAGCTACTTTTTAACGCGAGGTCTACAGCTCACGGAGCTACTAGTTTAGTTGAGGCTCTATATGAAAAATACCGATTAGCGAAAATCAAATGCGGAAAACTTCCTATACAAAAGTAGTTTGCAATTTGAGAAAAAATCACTGTTCTATCTGATGTTATTCCGATTAAAACAGTATTTGTCTAGGGTTCTTTTAAATAAAAAAAACGGTTGGCACTCCGGGAGTGCCGACAGAAGTGAAAACTTGAATGTTAACTTTATGCACTTTTGATATTTTGAAATTAGCGGCAAAGGATTAAAATTATTTCTTTCCTATTACTATACAGACACAATTCAGTCAGTTGAAATTAAGAAAAGTTCTAAAGATTTCGCGCCAGTGGCCTTTTTAATTTCTACATACACGCATTCCACGATTTAAACTTATTGTCACAGAGTATAAATAAGTCTATGATTTCACCGAAGAGATCGCTGCTGTTAGTTCCATTTTCAAAATTAGCGCGTTGCTGGTGACACAAATGTTTACATGACGTCTTAAAATGACTCCATTTTCAACGCGCCCCGTAGAAAGAGAGGGGGGTACTTCCGCCGTCAACTGTCTTCTCTCCATCCGTCACATCCGTCTTACGCATTTTCGATCAGCCACGTGATTCCTGACGCGAGATTAGCATTTTTTCCCCATACAAAAAAGCGCACAACGCCGCTAAAGAAGATTTCACTTCAGAAATCTTCATTTTTTCGTACAAAACTGTAAATCGCATTAATATATATTTGGTTTGGTTTTTTTATAACAAAATGTTGATATTCACACTTCACTTTAAAAACAACGCAAGCGCTCTCGCTTGCGGAACGTGACAGCGCAACAACGTGACAATTTTTCGTGCATGCAGCCGGCGGCGTTCATCGATTTATAAGACGTTATCACGTCAAAAACTGTCTTCATAGTAATTATATCACGTAATATGATAAATTATTATTGAAAATGGAATCTTCTGACTTTCAAGGATAAGTAGTAGATCTAATGATATCCTTTTTTTATCTAAAAATAAAATAAACCGTCCAATTATGCAATTCAATCAATGGCACTCATCAGTTAATATTATTATTTACCTGAAGCATTTTATGCACATTATTTTAACCTTTTACACCATACCATTTAAATAAATATCTTAGGAGTTAGAGCAAAAAATTTAACGTGTGCGAAAATAAAATCAAGCGCGTTTTTACACCGATGACGGGACGGAACTCGACTCGAACGGAAACAGACTTTTGGAGCAAATGGATGACGACTGTAAGGTATTTTTTTTTTGTTTGGGTGTTGTTGGAAGATTACATTTGGCAAAAAAAGGAAGGACCCATAGCGAAGCGAGGGCGGGTCGCTAGTATACAAATAATATGTAATTATTAACTAGAAGGGTTTCACCAGTCGACGTGTCTCGCAGAAACTGCCCACAGACCCAAAGATAAAGAGAATAAAACAAATTGGAAAAAATAAACTCAGAGACAAAACAGAAACTCTCCATTGTCTATGAAATGGTTAAATGAATCGTAACTCAGGGCTATAACTTTCCTTGTGGGGGGTACGCCGCCGAAGCCAAAAATACTGGAACACATAACTGTGAGAATAAGGCTTCCGGTACGCATAAAAGTGTGCAGTAACTCATGGTGACTGCTAAGCACAACTATCTATTTATGTTGATTAATTGAATAATGTATTTTACTGCTGATATTTTGTTTCCTGAATAATAAATAATATAAATCTCATAATCATTATAGGTAGACCGGAATCTCATGAAACGGAAGTAAAATTATTTTTACTAAAACACGTGGTTGTTGCATTACAAAAGTAGTTAAGTGTTGCCATACAATAAACACTAACGACAAATAAAGTAATTTTATGACTTTTTTGACAGACTGTATGCAACACCCACGTGTTTTAAGTTAAAATAATTTTACTTCCGTTTCATGAAATTCTCGTCTACCTCTAAATAAATTCACGATGGTTATTGTTAGTTTTGAATTTTATGAGCTAGTTCAATAGGTTTTTTTTAACTTCTAATATCCTTGCTTGATAGATAGCTTTCTATAAATAACGCTCTATTCTTTTATATACAAGGTAGTGGTTTCTGGAATTTGTAAAACAGGCTCTTCGTTATTTAATAACCCATTTATAATAAAAAGTATGACTGAGACTCTTTTATCAACTTGGAACTCAAAATGGAAAACGACAACCTTTATCTGTATCCGAAGTGATTTAGGTAAATACTTATTATTCGGCACCCATTTTACTTGCATGCATGCAAAATGCCATAAAAGTGATAACATTACCTTCTTTCGATACACATACTGTGGCAACGAGCGGCGCCCCATCGACGCATCGAAAGAACTTCATAATTATCTTGACCTACATTTTGGTCTGGATAAACATTTGCAATAGTGTTCATAAATTATTACCTACTTATTTCAAATTTTCACATTGTATTTTTTTGCTTTCATAAATTATTACTTATTTCACATTGTATTTTTTTTGCTTAGACATGTCAGTCCTGTCATAAACCTTATTCTATTTCATTAACATTTATCTACTACCTATCTATTATTATTAACAAAGTTGCAAAGTTGAGGAGCTCAGTGTTGCAGTGGCTTAGCGCCTGGCCGAGCGATTGCGGAGGTTAAGCAACTTTCGCAAGGGTCGGTCACGGGATGGGTGACCAAAAATTTATTATCTCGAGCTCCTCCGTGCTTCGGAAGGCACGTTAAGTCGTTGTTCCCGGGTGCATTTGCAGCCGTTAACACCCACCAATCCGCATTGGGCCCGCATGGTGGGTTATGGCCCGTCCTCCTTATCCACCATTACATACATACATTAAAATAGCTGATGGACAAGTTGCAAAGCATCTTGGCTGAACCGACAGAGGTTCAGACAAGATAACATGGAATGGAAGGTGCCTACATCTAAACGTCCTGGGCACATTTTTTTACATTAAATGGGCTTACTCTTGGCCACATTCGAGAACCATAAGGCTAAGAAGAGGCCGAAGATGAAGCGAGCTTGTCCAGAAGAAGTCTATTCACTCGGGATTTAAATATCGCTGGGTTGTATGCTTGCGGGAATACAGACGCAGGCAGGGAATTCCACTCCTTAGCTGTGCGCATTAAAAAGAAAGATGAAAAACGTTTCGTGCGCATGCGTGGAATGTCAACCAAATAGGGGTGAAACTCCGCCGTGCGTCTGGATGACCTATGGTAGAACGGGGATGGCGGAATGAGCTCATGCTGCTCAAGAGCTCACTCTCCGAAGTATAACCTGTACAACACCGCCAGACAAGCTACTTCACGGCGGTGGGAAAGACTGTAAAGCTTGGTTTTTAATAGCTTTACTATCCCCTATGAGTTTTCTGGCTCTGCGTTCAACCGAGTCGAGTGCGGCTAGCTGGTACTTTGCGGACCCATCCCACAGGTGGCAGCAATATTCCATGCACGACCGGACTTGCGCTTTGTAAAGTGTTAGAAGCTATCCCAGCGTGAAATATCGCTTAACCTTGTTGAGGATGCCTAGTTTTTTGGCCACAGTTTCGACTTCGACGGCAAATGATGTACATCTTCTAAAATTCCATACACACATGAACAATTCGGGGAGTTTACCTTCTTCGCTATGAAACCACAGTTTATCGGAAAGATGTTTGGATCGAAGCCGGATCATTGTTACAATGATCATGTTCATCAGCCTATCACCGTCTACTGCTAGACATAGGCCTCTTTCAAAGTGCACACCACCACAGATTACTTAATACTATAGTACAGATACCTCATCCCATACTGAAGGAATGGCCATCGTAAGGCGACTATCAAGGCTATTAAAAATGTTTTTCTTGTAAAATTCTAGATGGCGCCGCTATCGTCGCAGCATGCTTAGCACAGATAGCAACAAACATTCACGAATTTTCAAAGAAAGTACAAATTATTGCCGATAGGTGTCGCTCAATTTTTATTGAAATTTGTTTAAAAAACCCTTTATTTTACTGTTTCATTGCAATTTTGCATTAAGTGATTTTTTTAAGAAGCAATTTAAAAGTTTCATGATTTTTTTTATCTGTATTTGAATATTACAAAAACAAATCGAGGCAGCTACCGCCAACTAGTGAGGTAAATTTAAACTAATTACACAATAGTTTATATTCACCTTACTAGATGGCGGTACCTGCTAACTAAGCCACATCTGATGTACTAAATGGGACCCCATGACACCACCGAGCACGATCCGCGGCTACTCTGATCCAGCTTTTGCCAGCGTCGCTCCACATTGTCTGAGGACGTCCCACGATACATTTGCCGATACGATACGCGGTTTTCAGTCAGGAACTCGTCGTAATTTAAGTAAAAGACATTGCCAAGTTGATTTGATTTTAAGTAGGTACTCATAGTATAATCCAGCCTGTTACAAGAATGGACAAGGACAGCTCACGCACCAACGAACCACGCTTCAAAACTGATAGGTGAATGTTATTGACGATTCTTTGAGACATCTTGTGACTCGACTTGTGACTGTGTTGTCATATTATTAATTGTATTTCGTTTTTACTTAGTTTTTCTCTGCCCAAATAATTATTACTGAATCAATATGAAATTATTGAAAAAGTATCTATTTTATTTTTTTATTTCTTGATTCTGATTGACATTGTTTTAGAATTGATTTACTATTTATTGCTGCTGTATTGTTTTTGTAATTGACTTATTTGTGTTTTGGATTTTTTCTGTAAGCTGACAAGTGTCTTTATGGAAATATAAATAAATACAAAACTAAATTACTCGGATAAAACAGAGGTAAGCCCCGATATGATTACCTAGATAAGTTTTTGTTATATTTTTTGGTTGGGGCGTAACAGAAAAATAAGGGATAACAATTTTTAAACTTGTGTTTTAAGGGCACACCGAGCCTTTGTTGTAATGATTTTTCTTGATGGGCGGTGCTAGTGGACTCACGATGCACCTTTAATATGACCGCCATAATTCCTACAGCAAGTAAGCTAAGAGCACAGAGTTGCCAACACATAATTATTGCCATACTTAACACTATTGATTTGCACTATTACACATAATGTGCTGCCAATAAAATTATATTCTATTCTGTTCTACTCTTGCTCCTTCAAGGTGTGCCTTTCATTCCTCGTTAACATATAATTCGCATTGGACCCCTAGAGGGGATTAAAGCCCATTCCTTAAGTTATATCAATACAGAAGGTGTGGGCCCCATCCAGGACGGAAATAGACTGATGATGAATGAAAATTCAGGTATTACATAATATAAAAAGTATAAACTATATTATATTCGAATTATCTGTTTTACTTAAGTACATTTACTGTGATTTTTCTATTGAAATACTAGTAATGACGCTAAAGCTACTACTGAAAAAAGCCACATTATCTAATTACCTATACAGGTGTCCCAAAACATTTAAACACGGCAGAAAAGTACCTACCATAAATATTGAAGGTAGGTAATTTACTGAAAGAAGACTTCATTTAAAAAAAAATGAAAAAGATTTTTTTAAATATATCATACGATTCAATAAAAAAATATAATGATACAAGACGTAATAATACAATTTAAAATGTTAAATTTCATGGTTTTCCTTTTGTTTAAGATGCTGTGTTACATAAGAAAAAATAATCCTTATGATTGGTATCGTAAAAATAAATAAATTTTTTTTTAATATTTGGTGGGTTCTGTTCCTGGTTGAGGCAGGTGAGGAAGTGCATTTCCAATTATTTTCAAAATTAAAATGTAGTTTTCTTTCAGAAAAATGTACTACCTTTAATATTTAAGGTACTTTCCCTTCGTGTGGCAAAGTTTTGGGACACTGAATATCAAAGATGACTCTATAAAATACGTGAAGTTATTACTTTGTTAAATCTCCTTACAAAAACGAGAATTCCCTATTCGATGGCGCGAATAGCACTAAATCTCCGTAGTAACAAGAAACTTGGCGAAAATAATATTTGATAACGTGACAAAGGGATGATAGGAGTTAAATCCAATATAAATTTATCAACTACAGTAACTGCCGTCTAAATTGGGTACTTCGATTAAATCGTCAGCTAGACGCTTGTTAAATTCTCATTTAGCTTTTGTTAAAATAGGTAACGATATTTTGAAATCGTTGTTTTAACAACTAGTATTGAACTGCTGTTCTGATTTCTATGGGTCCGTTTTGCTATAAAATTCAAAAAGGTTAACTTTATATTGCTAATTATTTCGTCGCAGGTTCAATTATTTCAATATTATATATTCAAAATATAAAAATTTAAGTAAACTAGGATTAAAGAATTATTGTTTTTTTTTTTATTTTAGGCATTCACAAATCGACTCACCCAAAGAATCTCAGACCTAACTAATTTATTCTACTGAGTCACCAATAGTCAGTGCATTGGGCCGAAAGCGCAAGTGTGTGGGTTAAAGTCTCGTATGGGTGAGTCGACTTTTTTTCTAATATATTAATTATCATTATTGAAGAGATTGAACCATCGTCCAATTGAGATTGGACCGTAGTTAATGGTGTAATTTTTAGCAATTTAGTTAAATACAAATTTCAATGAAAAAGAGGTTTGGGACAAATTGTACAAACATTGGTATCAATTGGTATCAATATCAAGTACTTAACAATTTGTTACAAATTTTTCAGGCAACATAAAAAAATTAAGAGTAAAATAATGCTTTTAATATTTATTTTAATGTATGCACAAACCTATCAGTTATTGGTTTGCACTTTTGTTCTTACTTAACTTATTACTTAACAATTTGTTACAAATTTTTCAGGTAACATAAAAAAATTAAGAGTAAAATAATGCTTTTAATATTTATTTTAATGTATGCACAAATCTATCAGTTTTTGGTTTGCACTTTTGTTCTTACTAACAAAATTCAAGATTGCACTTTACAGATTTACAGAAATACAATACATACTTAAAGCAATGAACCGATTGCTTCATATGTATGTACATACAAATGTCCTTATTTTTGTCAAGAAATCAAAAGCTAAAAGGTTCCAAGTGCTACAATAAAAGAGCCGTCCTAATGTCTCTTCGCGACCCATAATTTTATTGTTCAAGATTAAGCAACCGCAGCGCGTGAGGGCACATAAAAAATCTTAACTTATAGCGGTCTCTCGAGGATCACTCCTATAAATTTAACGTGGTGAAGAGCTTACTATAGCCGGAGTCAGAAAAATCGCACCTTTTCAAAAATTTGTTCAAAGTTAATTTAATCCTATCTACGAGTATATTCTTCTTCCGTTTCGCACATAGCCAACTAGAAACTGTTGGAATACTCGTCGAACGGAATAAATTACTGGGATTCAGTTTCCGAGCAACATTACATTGCCTCATTTTTTTGCAATATTTGAGCAACTTCATGGCCAATAGTATCCATACTGGATTTTTTATTGAACTGTTGAAGTATGTTTTCTCCATCATCTCGATAGCGAATTTAACCGCACTTCCTGAATTGACCCCTTTATTTTCCTTTTATGGCGGCGCAAGCAATAACGCTTTAAGCGTTTAATTATGGTAAATTTTATATTAATTATATCATACAATTGTTAATTGAAATCTCATTATATGTACTTTCAATAGATATCAACATTTACACAGTAAAACGTTAGCTAGCAATAGCAAGTGGCTAAGTCTAAACTTATTTTCGAAGAGGTACGATTTTTCTGACGTCGAGTGTATTTCCTTGTACAACGATGTTGTGATCCTTATAATGTTGGCATACAGTTCCTGTTAGCTTTGCACTGCAGCCTTCTTAGCGTCTTACTAACTATGAGAGAAATCAAATTATATGCCGGCAATATAATGATTTAAACAATGATTTAATAAAGTCAGACAAGCAACTCGATATCTACACTACAAAACATACTGTTTTTAAGTCCCACGTCAAAAAAATATTATGTTGATGTCATTTTCTATTTTAGATATATATATATATTTCAATCATTATCTTTATAATAAATCAATAATTTATATCAAATTAATATCTCTGATCACTGTAGTAATTTTAATAATTAATTCAATATTTTCTCTTTAATAATTATGTAAACTAATCAATATTAATTAATGCAACTTTTACAGTACCAATTTATAATAGTTGTAATAATTTAAATGTTTTCGCATCGCATGAATTTCTGTGTGTGCACGTGTTTGGATGTCAGTTTGGTTCAAAACATGTCTAGCTGTTATTGTGTGCTATTGTTGACTGTCATCTGTTGTGTATGCCATATGAATAAATGAAATGAAATAAATGAAATGAAATATGCTTGGAAGCGAATGAAAAAGGAAATTACTTAGATAATTATTTTCGATATTTATTGATTTAGACTAGTTAAGTATAAATTCTTATTTTGTATAAAATATATAAAACTAATATTTTCTTTCCGTTAAGAGTCCGTACACATTTTGCCGCTGACTGCCGCTCCCTCGCTCGCACATTTCATGTTTTCTCAAGATTTCTTAAATCTGAGTACGTAATTGAAAAATGTGTCTCGGCCACTTTTCGCAATATAAGATTACGGACATTTCAACATATATTTCAGTTTCGAGTTGCTGAAGTACAAAAAGTTATAGCCGGTTCAAATAACTGTTAGAAAAGACAACTTTTTGTACTTTAGCAAAAAAATCTGTAATATATTTTAAAATATCCGTAATTTTATATTGCGAAAAGTGGCTGAGATACATTTTTTAATTGCGCACTCAGATTTAAGAAAAGAAATTTTGAGAAAACGTGAAATGTGCGAGCGAGAGAGCGGCCGTCAGCGGCAAAATGTGTACGGGCTCTTAAAACATCAGGAAAATTCATATTTTTCGGTAATATTAGATGAAACAAATTACTGTATTTATAAGTAATTAATAATCAGGATACCTAGCAGATATATTTTTTGGTTTACAAATTCCTACCTTCATAAAAACCTACACAAAAAAAGTCAAACAATTATTTATTGCATAGGATCCACATTCAAATTGAATTTAGACTCTTAATAGATAACATGTCACTGTATCTTACAATATCATACCATAGACCACCACTTCAAACAACTACGCAACGAAAACTGGCTTCGTGATGTAGCGATAACACACATATTATTAAGAGAGGAAGAAACCATTTGCTACGTATTTCTGACGTTACGTCAAAAGGCGAGATGTTTCCAAGCCGTTGACGCTCCGACACTTGGCCCACTATTTATTATATGGGCCACCCAAGTGTGAAACATTAAGCAGTAATATTAAGCCAGTGCTGTTATCATAAGCTCTTGTCGACAATATCATCCTGTGCAAACATGCACGGGCTACAATAGAATACCTTTTTGGGGGTGAGACAATAGAATTTCACAGAATGGACGTCGTGGAAGGACCGACTAAACATTCTCTTAATTAAATAAATTACTAATTGCATTGTTCATGAATATATCAAAATTACATCACATGAAAATATAAACTATGCATTAAACTTTTGTTTTCTTAACTGCTGGATCCCTAAAACTATCGAGAAATTAACGGGTAAACATACAAACACAAACAGGATAATATTATCCACAACGCTAATACAAACGTAAATATTTTTTATACAAATATTTGCTTGTTAGGGATGCACCCTTAACCCAGTTTTTATTTCATTCTTTAGAGATATAGTAAAATAACGTAATAGTTAGGTATTTATGATAAAAAACTATACAAATCATTATAAATTGCGTTACTTACTTTATTACTTTACTTTTAAGTATTTAAATTTAATAGTACTCGGTGTAAATCTTTTGAATGCTTAAAGCAATTGACTCCTAACTTGCATGTTGAAACTTTTCATTTAAAATACACAACAAGTTAGTTTCAAATCTTTTATGCGTTCCTTAACTCACAATTCTGAAGAATAAAATCACTTTGAAATAGCTTGGAGCTATAGGAAAATCTACTTGAAAGCAAAGATTTAATACGAGGAAAATTCTTTCTCTGCTTCCATGAAACAAAAAGAAAATAAGCGAGGCGTGCGTGCTACATATCCTAGAAGTATTTTTCTTGATATTTGCGATCACAATCCTCGAATCGAAGACCTCGTCAATTTCCTTAAGGAAATAGCCTACTGTTTTAACCTTCTCGGGATTTTGATCGATTGAGTTTCAATCTCGTAGTATAGTTATGAAATTAAATATTTTTTTATACAATATTGTTTTCCAATTATTGTTGATAAATTCAAGCATATTTCTATTGATTCCGCTTGAAACTGATCAAATTACCTAAGATATAAGCCTATATGGCCATAATTGATTTAAAAAAAACCGGCCAAGTGCGAGTCGAACTCGCGCACAAAGGGTTACGTACCAAAAAACCGCAAAAAAAAAAGACGTTTGTTGTATGGGAGCTCCCCTTAAATATTGATTTTATTCTGGTTTTAGTAAGTATTTGTTGTTATAGCAACAAAAGATATACATCATCTGTGAAAGTTTCAACTGTCTAGCTATACCACGGTTCATGAGATACAGCCTGGTGTCAGACAGACAGACGGACAGCGGAGTCTTAGTAATAGGGTCCCGTTTTTACCCTTTTGGGTACGGAACCCTAATGATAAAATTGTAGGTATTCCAATTTATTAAGTTGACATGTTTGCCTTTGACGAAACTTTTTCCTACCTATTTATTATACTTTTATGATACCTACTTTGGTATCATAAAACTCGAATCAATCACCTTTAGTAAATGCTTACTCATGCGGCGCGTTTCATAAGAACTTTAACTTTACGGAGCTTATAAAAATACTAGATATAAACGAGGTCTCGGACATGGTCATTTGTCAAGCTGATCCCGACAGCTGGGAAAGTGAAATTGATTCAGTATCCATGGCTTAGGATCATTTCCGTCCTTCCCTTTGCTTTCTTTTCCGACGCAACGAGAATATTTTATGCCAATTATAGGAGTCTTACAACAAAAGCTTGAACAAAAGCCATTAACAGAACGTCTCTCAAATATTAACGTATTTTGACTAAGAAATTAATGCATTGATCCAAAGCAGTCAGTGGAGAAGTGGCGGGTAGGGTGGTTTTTGACAAAATAATTTACGAGTTAGGTCAATACTATCCTCATTACAAAGGTCTTTATGATTAATTTATCGACCTGTTAAAATTTACAGGCCTATTTGATAGGTCGGAACTCATCCAGAAAAGTTATTGCCATTGAATGTTTTAATAACCACCCAATGTCTTTTATCGCAAGGCCAGTACATCACATACTCTGCTACCTTTTACTCCAGGGCCAGTGTATCTGTGAGTTTACACGTTTTCATATAATTTACTATGCGTTAGATTTTGATGGCCTTCACAAATCGATCAGTACTTTTGGCCTCTGCATGGGACTTTTGGTACAAAAAATATGTCAAGAAAAATAAAATAGAAAAACAAGCTTGGCCCCTGAAAACAATGCATAGAATAGAATGAATAGAAAAACATGTATTAACAACACACAGTAGAATAGAAAAGAAAACAATATTGGTACAATAAATTGACACATTAACAAAGAAGATAAGAGAGATGAAAAGGATAAAAGAGAGGCCCTGTCTCATTAAAAAGAAATGTTTTTTTAACTTGGCGCTGAACATGTTAAGGCAACCGAAACCAACTTCCTAACATTCTTCTGAAGCACAAAATGACTCAAAACAATACATCCCTATAATACTAAATAATATACTAGAAAAAATACGACTCGCACCAGATCAATACTCAGACGGGAATCGAACCCGCGACCTTTGGATATCCGGTCCAATGCTCTGACCGCTGAGCTACCGAGTCACTAGTGACATCGTCGAATTTTTCCTAGTATATCCTAAACTCTTACGCTGTAAGCCAGCGTTATTTCACCAATGTGAGGAATTACCTCGACATTCAATTGAAATATCTTTCCAGATATTTTAACAATTGATTAAGATGAAATAGCTATATAATTTTTAAATTTGAGATTTTTGCATTTACAATGCTATTTTTAAACAATACTAAATAATATACTAGAAAAAATACGACTCGCACCAGATCAATACTCAGACGGGAATCGAACCCGCGACCTTTGGATATCCGGTCCAATGCTCTGACCGCTGAGCTACCGAGTCACTAGTGACATCGTCGAATTTTTCCTAGTATATCCTAAACTCTTACGAATGTCGAGGTAATTCCTCACATTGGTGAAATAACGCTGGCTTACAGCGTAAGAGTTTAGGATATACTAGGAAAAATTCGACGATGTCACTAGTGACTCGGTAGCTCAGCGGTCAGAGCATTGGACCGGATATCCAAAGGTCGCGGGTTCGATTCCCGTCTGAGTATTGATCTGGTGCGAGTCGTATTTTTTCTAGTATATTATTTAGTATTGTTTAAAAATAGCATTGTAAATGCAAAAATCTCAAATTTAAAAACATCCCTATAACGTTGCGTATTACCTAACCCATTCGATGACAGAACACCAAACATTCAACTCTCTCTTTTTGTTTCAGATAACCCAAAACAATGATCATTAGAAGATGAACAAACCACAAGACACGACACTAAACCAAACCTCAAGACGGCGAGATGACCAGTTGACGAAGAACACCACCTAAAACAGAGTCTGAAGCTAACCAGCTGTTCGACCCATGATCTAAATGCCTTATTCAAGAGGACCGTGCGCTTCCTCAGGCGCTGAGCATGTTCGACTCGACCAAGGGCGCTCTGCTCATCGCGCCATCTCTCTCTAACAGCTCCTGCTGGATTAACGGCAAAGGCTTGCCTTCAACGTTCCCAGCACCTTCGGATATACTGAAAGCGTTCTTCATTTTTGCACTGTCTATGGCCATTGTGTTTGGCAATCTGGTTCTGATTTGTGTACTCAATAATAGGAGGTACATCAAATATATTGATAACCAGGTAAGTTAAATATTATTCTTTTTTTGTAAATTATACTGTAGACTGCTGGTTAACCCAAAATAATCTATTAGATTATAGAATTGTTCATACGTAATGTTAATAGCCGCGGATCGTGCTCAGTGGCGTACACTCGGAGAGGCCTATGTTCAGCAGTGGACAATGATAGGCTGATGATGAATGTTAACACCTATACAAACCTTTTTTGTTTTATTATTATTAAATACAACATCATTTTATAATGATTTATCACGACAAACGAATAAATTGGAAAGGTAGATCCGTTAAAAAAACTTAGAGTAGGTATTGCTTCAGTGCAATGTTATAAGCATTGCATTATTGTTCCATCTCCTGATAAATTTAATGAGATTGAGATTAAGTTATAACGGAATTTAAAGATGGTTTATTTTTGAACCACAGTTTAGTAAGACTGGTTTAAATGGTTTTAATTTCACAATCGAACCCGCATCCCTAACAGAAATTTCCCTAAAGCCTTTCAACTCGTATCATCGTAAGCTCATAAACTTAAACTCAAACAGTCCAAAGGTTCAGACTTGAGTAATTAATTGTTTCTCATAATAGCGGTATTGAAAGTCGTTATTAACTTCTAATTCATTAGCATATATATTAACAAAAAGTATCTGATAAATGTTTGCAAATTAAAATGTTCCATTTAATGCTATAAATATTAAGATTGCACCATATTACACACTGACTTTATAATATTAAAACTGTGTCTACGTAAATATTTTTCTATTAAAATGAGGCATCTTTCAATGTAAAAAAATAGTGCAAGACAATCGTCATAATATGCTTTTAATTACAAAAAAACTACACAAAGCAAAGGAAACTTCAATCGAAGAATGGAAATTATACAAACAACATAATTACAACTTCTTAACTCTACATCTTGTTTTTTCAATCCCTTTCCTTTACCCGTTAGGTGCATCATTAAAATTATTTGAAAAAGGTTGGAGTATTGCTTTCCTACTCTTTTAAAATCGGAAGTGTGCAAATTTCAACTTTATTTCTTCCAGCCAAGGTATCTCCTTACATCACTTGCTCTCAACGACTTATTCACTGGGATCTTGATTGCTCCAGTGGCGCTTCTACCAGCTCTCTACAAGTGTTGGCCCTACGGCGAGATATTCTGTCAGATACAGGTAAGTTCTAAGGAGAACTATTGAAAAGAAATTTATTACGGTCGTGGTTTATTTAAAGGATGGATATTACCAAGAGAAACCCGTTAGGAATGGTGAATTTATAGCCCACATATTCTGGCACGCTTTCAATGTAAAAATCCTGAATTACAAAATATAGTTTTATTATTCCGTGAATTTATATGATTATCAGGAGTCTGTGGATATGTTACCGTTAAAGTGCATAAATCAGTTAGAGTGCACATTGACTAGTTAACCTGCATATTAACTGATCGAGTCAGTTAAAGTGCGAAAAATTGTTTCATTTCTTACATTAACTAGGTAATCTGCAGATTAACGACCAAGGATCAGTTTAAAGTAAGAAAACAGGTTTTTTTAATTGAAAAAAAATATAGTGTAATCACAAACATGAGGGTAGACATGGAAAAAGTCTTAAAGAGTTCACTAAGTTAGTGTAGCTTAGTATAGTGACCCAAAACGCGCGAGCCGAGTGAGCGGAGCGAGCGTGCTGCGGCAGTGGTAGGCGAAGCGCCGGAAACGACGTTTTTGTAAAATTTACTTTAAAAGCTTTAACTTAAACTTAAATTTCAATTACTGTCTTCCGCACTTTAACGGTGATAAATCCGTTAATATGTAGATTAACTAGTTAAACTGCGGAAATCTGCTACTTTAAGAAAAATTTCGCACTTAAACTGTCTCAATCAGTTAATCTGCAGATTAACTAGCCAATTCGCACATTAACGGATTCCGTACTTTAACGGTGACGATATATTTATTAGCTGTAACATTCAAAGCACAAGTCTAACATGAAAAAGTGCTTAAACGTTATCAATAGAATTAATAACTGACATATATGTATAGGCTTTGTATTCGCAGGAGGAAAATGAAATTCAGTCAAGGGTGTTCACCCATAACGTTATTCATGAAGGCTCACACTTTATTTATTATATCGCTTTATAGAAACATATTAAAATAATAAAGCCTATTTTTATATTAGTCAGAAAGTAGAGATCATTAATATCAGATAGTTAACAGAATTGAAATTAACTTTTCTCCCACCTGAGCTTAAAAATCAGAAGATGCTGATATTTTTATATCTGTAAATTGAACCCTTCAACTTTAAAATAAACAAAGCTAACGATAATAAAATAACTGAGAAGAGTGATGAAAATAGGTAAATTAATTTTTCATCAAAATTTCTCGAGAGTTGTTTAATCCAGTTAGATGTAGGCGAAGTGGCGAAGTCGCTGCAAAACTTTATTTAAGCAAGAGACGGCGAGAAAATGAGTAAAGTTATTTCACGGGAAAAAAGTTTCAATTGGCGATGCAAAGTTAAAAGGTAATCCGATATCAGGGATAATCGCTAGGGTCACTCATTATCTCCAAAATGTTTTCTTATAAAAAAAATATACCTAGCAAGTTTAATACAAAATCGAATTCTTAAAGTTTCGGAATTAGAACATGGCACTGATAAATTTGAAATTATGAAAGGCATTGTGTGGGATCTTTTGAAACGAGGAACAATATGGGATTTAAAACAGTAATTGTTGACGATCCGCTGACGAGGCGATCCGTGAACAATAAAATCACTAAAAACTTTCGTGGCAACGCCGCTTAAGGCCCATCAGCTAATGGAATATAGTGACCCGGCACAAAGTCCTCGGCCGTTAAAGTTTCAGCTTTGTTTCTCGCGCCATCTGCTGTATGCTGACTAGCATTTCGCTTTTAGCTTGTCCTCTTTGTCGCTAAATAGATCAAGGTCATTCAGATTCTCCGAAACATTGTGACAATGACAATTTCCTTCTCTTTGTAAAGACGTTGCCGTTGGCGGAACTTCAAAGCTCTTCTTATTTGCATTGGCTTAGGTAATGTTTACATTGAGAATGTTTTGCCACTATCGGTAAACAAAGTCTTGTTTGTAGTCACCATTATGGAACGCGATAATCTTTAGATATATTGTAGATATAAGATTATGAAAAGTTACTGCCATAAGATTCAGGCAGGCTTGTCTATATTCAAGAGTTTGATTTTGAATTGTTATCATTTTCAATTTATGTGCAGGCGCTTTTACGAGGAGCAGTCAGTCAACAGAGTGCAGTGATATTAGTCTGTATGGCAATCGATAGATACTTGTATTTGCTACATCCAAATACATACCACAAACATTCGAGTAAAAAGGTACGTTAGCTCCCTTATCTGTTTCATTATCATACCACTTATCCAAAAATAATTTTATATACAGCCATGCTTTAAATCCTCTATAAAAAAAGCTTTGAATCAGTTAGCTTACTGTCAAGAGTGCCAACATTGTAACAACCAGTGCCATAGAAAGTAGAAACCACTATATCCGAGTGAGACCATGTCACGCTCCTCCCTGTGCCCACGCTCTAACGGGTTATATTATGAAAATCAGTAAAAAAATTATAACACTCGTTCGGATGATTTTATGTCAGACACGCGCGCGGCGGGTTCGGACGCGAGGAACGTGACAAGCCACCGTTTCAAAACCCTTTATAGAAGATACATATTATCATGGGTGTAGATAAAGTCTTTGTATGCAACTGTACATAATTAAGTATTATAGTGCAGTTGCATAAATAACTATAAAATTTAATTAAATATATTATGAACAGTTTTTGAACACCTACATGCTTTATAATTATAAACTTACCTAATATTAAAAGTTTCATTCGTACACTTGGGACTTTAGAATTTGGTAATCCGAGGTTGTGTTCAAAGAAGGCTTTGCGTACTTGATAACACCTTTCCGGGAAAATCTCTTTGAGCCGCTTAAGAAGTTTGGCACCGGGTTTCAATTCTGACTTAGTCATAAGCTGTGGGGATCTTAATGTTAAATTAGGCAACAAATCTGGGATCTCATTAGTAATATAATGCATGAAATTACACATTTGAAGCAGCATCAAATAGAAAGTGGCAGTCAAAATAATCATGTATTATGATAGGTAGACCAAAAGTCATCTTCTTAGTCAGTTGTTGCAACCAAATTGGAACAATTTGATTGAATTGAAACGTTGCGCTATGAAACTGTCATAAATAATGGGGCAGCAATTGTTGATTACCTGTCTCCCATTATGTGGCGCTGACTGTATATAAGACATGACATGAAAATGTAGAAGTCATAATCGACACTTTTTTTTAATTATTGAAACAATTGTGTAATTCTTTTTCATTGTTGCAGGGTTGCGTGCTAGTAATAAGCGTAACTTGGATCTTGTCAGTGTCTCTGTTCGCAATAATGGTGCTACCACGGTCTGGGTACTACTTTAATTCTACGGGGTTGATGGCATGTGATGTTTTTCATAGCAGAGTTGCTTTCAGGTAGTTATAATCATTAAAACTGCAGTTTAAGTGCTTAGTTTAGTGCTTAGTGCGTATCAAAATCTTTAAGTTAACGTGATTGTTGTTAAGTTTAACACCTTATGTGGGTATGGGTACTGCTGACTGACTATCGATACTTTGGGATAATAATAAATATTTTTTTGTTTCTCTTTCTACAGTGTTTGGTAAAAGCCTTATAAAACCGAATATGGTGGAAGGGTCCATCAAACTGAACAACTTGAATCTATGGGACCAACTCTGAAATTGCGAAAAAAAATTCAGCTGTTTGACACTAAAATTTAAAACTATTTTATGAAGGTGGAACGGGCCATGTAAATAAGGTCCAATGAGCACTTTTTGCTTTTGGGTCGAATCTTAGAGGTCCCATAGATACTAAATCAAAATATCAAAATGTAAAAGTTGTTCAGTTTGATGGTCTAATTAGGCTTTATAAGGCTATACCCAAACACCCTGTATTACCCAAATACCCACATAGGAAAACGTGGCAAACACCATGTGGCAAGCTTACGTGGCATGAAATCGTCAAATCGTATGACGACACATAACACTAATAAATGAATAAAAGTAATAGAAACTTAAGGTAGTAATGAAAAGAAAGAAAATACACCACTGCCGCAGCACAACTCAAAACTGTCACTGTCACATGAATGTCACTTCACTACTTCCTCTGTGAGTGGGGCGAAGGACACAATTCTTTCAGCCTTACTCACATTGTTTTGTAATTTTAATTATGATATCTATCATTAGAACTGTCACTGTGTTTGTGTTGAAAGGTGCAACATATTATAACATAAATTTTCTTTTTTATTGTGTCCGTTACAGCTAGGCCCTGTCAGAATAGCAGCGTGCCGTGACGTTACCCTAACGTCACGGCATTCATACGCTGAGGCAGGGGCCTTTTATTAATCTCTTTGTTTAGTTATTTTAATTTATTTCGTTTTAATTTATTTGTAATTTAGTGTTTAAGTATTTTGTTCATTCTCTGTGAGGTTGATAATAAACTATTTTCTATTCTATTCTATTCTATTGCTAAAGTTAAAAGTAGGTAAGTTTTGATTGTCTTTAATTTTTATAGTTACAATAGTAATTAAAAACTGACCTAACTTGTTTAAGAATTTTATCGTGCTGCGCCTACTATTTTCCCACGACGATGGCTCTTATGTATTGCTATGGATCAGGATTTCATGTGAGCAAGAATAGGGGTAAATGTGACATGGAGCCAGTGAGACCGAATGGGGTGCCAATAGCTTGCGCTAAAACCTCGCATGGAGAACACGATATTGTGGTAAGAAAATAGCTAATGCTAGGATGAAATAAAACACTTTTTAACGGATACTAGCGCGGTTTTATTAAAAGTACTTTGGTAATTAGTTGGTATTTGGTTTGATTTTTTATTTTCCCGACGTTTCGGCTCCTTTGTAGCTGCCGTGGTCACGGGGGACTGATCCGTTAAAACGTGGTTTTTTTCATGTCTAGTGAGCGCGTTAGCTTGAGAACTTAGAATAATAACACCTAGAACGATAGTTCTCTACAAAGCGCACTGTCAAAAGTGAGGCAACTAAAACAGCCAAAATGGCTCCGTTTTCAGATTGTTATTCTACATTATTACCTAATTATACCGATTAAGTACAAAACAGTTTCAATTTTCCCACATTTATAAGACTTATTACTATATTTTGGGTTTAAGTTACGATTAGTTAACGTATAAAAGATATAAATTTGAAAACTAAGCCATTCTGGCTTGGTATAAGTTGCCTCACTTTGCATACGCGGACACGGCTTCTAGGTGTTATTATTCTAAGCTTGAGAATTGAATAATGCTAGGATATGTGTTTTGGAACTTTAACTATATCTTATGATTTGTTGATTGAAATCTTCGATAATCGAAGATTGAAATCATTGATGTCACTCATCCACTGATGTAGGTAAACTACCCAATTCTAGAACATTTTGTATTGGCATATTTATAAAAATAAATAAAATCACAAAAATCAAATTCATGTGACACAATTTAGAAATCGGATAGTCTAAGGCACGGGTCTCCAAACTACGGCCCGCGGGCCAGATCCGGCCCGCGAGCACCAACAATCCGGCCCGCGAAAGCAAGCCGAATCGTACCAACAATACTGTAATTTACAGTATGTTGGTACGGAGCTAGTTAGATCCTGGCCCTTGAGACTTGGTGGAGGAGTAAGTCTGGCCCTTTTGCTAAAAAGTTTGGAGACCCATGGTCTAAGGCAGTGGTTTTCAGTGTGGATTTTTCAGAGCTTCTACAAGGGGGGGTCACAAAGTCTCTTTATACTTACCAATTTAATATTTAATTTGTAATATAATAAAAATAAAATAATGCAAACTTTCGCGTGGCATTTTATTAGATTACTAACACAAGTATTAACATTTACCTTTTCCCGACGTTTCAACCGAGTTACATCGGCAAAGGTAGGTGTTCAACACCTATGTTTAGTTTAAACGCGTTTAATACCTGTATTCGTAAACTAATAAAATAATACAGGCTAGGAAAAGCGGATGGTGGGCGGTCGCAAAATATTTTCACATATTAAGGGGGTCGCGCCATAAAAAAGATTGAACACTGCTCTACGACATTTTCATAGAGTAGAAGTACAGTATGACAAAAAGCCAGTACCACTTACTAATTGCTTTTAATCTTTTTATGGCATCTTTTACTACAAATATACTAACACAAAAATGATATTTCACAGCAACAGATACAAGCCCCAGTGCGACCACATAGTGTCAGCACATCCCGTACGATGGCTGCGATGTCACTCGGCTTCATAGTTATGGTGACACCAGCCACCATACAAGAGGTGGTGGCTGCCTGTACGGGGTGCAAGGTAGTGTGTATTTTAGCACCATTAAAAATACTACTTCGATGAAGGAAAGATGATACAATAAAAGAAGACCGATTAATATGGCATTATAGCTACTTTAGGTGAATCTCACTGAAATGATATATTTATTTGGAGTATTTATTGTATGGTATGGTAAATATTTTGTATAAAATATACTCGGAGCTCGGTAGCGCAGTAGTTCAGTGCATGACTTTGCGATTGCGGAAATTAAGCAACTTTTGCAGGGGTCGGTCATGATATGTGGGTGATCTAAAACGTAATTATCTCGAGTTCCTCCGTGCTTTGAAAGGCACGTTAAGCCGTTGGTCTCGGCTGCATTTGCAGTCGTTAACACTCACAAATCCGCAATGGGCCTGTGTGATGGGTTATGGCCTATCCATCCTCCTTATCCACCCATAAGAAAGGCCTGTGCCCCAGCAGTAGGGACATGAAAAAATTAATAACTTAAAAAAATATTAAAAATACGACTGCTCTGTCAAAAACGAACTAAAAAGTTAAACAATAAGTGTCATATATTGCAGTCGGGGGACCTTATTATGGAACAATTTTGGATCAAAGAGGTCCCCAGACTGCAATAACACTTGTTGTTTAACTTTTTAGTTCGTTTTTGGCAGGGCAGTCGTGTTTTTAATATTTTTTTTAATTTATTAATTTTATTTCACACATTTTAGTGACATATTATATAGTTTTGGAATGTGCTCATCAAGGCCTTTGATTTGATGCCCATATTGTAATAAATAATAGAGCAGAAAAGTTTTTTTTCACATTTGAAAATGGCGTCGTACAGTATTGATTTTTTCTAAAAACAAAAATATAGCCAGTGTCCCTCGGGGTGCTATAAAGATTCCAACAATACCCCATTTATTCAAATCAGTTCAGGCATTAAGAAGTTATGGTGGAATAAAGAAACTCTATGTGAGTTTCTTTATTCCACCATAACTTCTTAATGCCATACATGAACCCTGAAAACATATACACTCTTTTTGCTTTGGGCAGTCGTGTAAAAAATGGCTAATGTCGAGTGTCGAGATGCAAATTAGACACGAACAATAATAATAAATAAAACGCAGTATACGTTTCGTCGTAGAGCGCTCGTTGTAGCGTGAAATTCATCTTAAGTACCATAGAGCACGTGATTTTCACAGAGATTGAATTATATTTTAAAAGTAGATATAAACAATGCATTGTCAGCACCTAGGTAAAGCATTTAACCTTAAATTCAAGAAACAAAAAATAAGCTGATCTTAAAAAAAATCACATACTTTTCTAACACAAAGAATGGAGTTTAAGTTTACTATATCGAAACTATAAGAGAAATAACAAAGTTTTTTCCTTGACGCAGGTACCGCCATCATTAGATTTCATCGTGACCTGGCTGGCGTTGAGCAACAGCTTCTGGAATCCATTCCTCTATTGGCTTTTGAACAGCCACTTCAGGCGAATAAGCAATGAGCTGATACAATATTATGTACGTAAACTTACCTAATAATATGTAATTTGCTAGCTAACGCTAGTTACGCTGTTAACATACAGCTTGACTATTTTGTGGCGTTACTTTGTTTTAGTTTCTGTAGCTGTTTCATAGTTGAATACAATTATCTTGTATACGTTAATATGCATCAAAAACTAAATATTCTTATGAAACACGTATAATTAAATGCTCCACATTTGAACTGTTCACTGTAAAGTTACATACACTCTACTACTACTATATAATATTTAATAGTATATAATATATAATCATATAATAATAGTATATAATAGTATACAACACTAGTATAGTATTATATTATCTGTGATACACTGAAAAATTAGTAAATAATTATACTTCATTATTCATTGCAGATATGCTGTCGAAAACCGAAGTCTTTTCACAGTTACGAAAAACCCACTGGCTGTTGTGGATCGCCCGTTACTTCAGACGGATTAAATTCTAAAGGCGAGTTTGAAGGACTCGGAGAAAAATACTGGGGTGAAATTTTAGAACGCACAGTATCCTCCACATCACTACACGCTATACAAAAAGCCTGTCACAGAGACCCTCATAGATGTACAGGATCTTTCAAGGGATGCCCAAGTGGGACATGTAAACAAGAATCGAGATTTTTTGATGGATATGGACCTACTGATTATAGACATCTCGACCGTTCTGCCTTCCAAATAGAGTCATGTTCAAGACAATGCAGACTGAAAAACTCTGACTTTTGCTTATTCAGACCCAGCCCTGGACTCGAATGTGAACGCTCACGTTCAAACTTAAGTTTAGATGAAGGCAATTTCAACAAGACCTGTAATGGTAGACATCCAGAATTGTGAGAGTTTCGAAACTGTCCGGTCTTCGGGCATAGAAGCAATAGTATAGGTATGTATCCTGGCGTCGAACAGTTTAATACAAACATCAAATGGAAATTTGATGATTCGCCTGGGGCAAGTGAAAATATGCACACATTAGAACATAATCTTGATAGAATACGAAGTCTCAGTCATGAAAGGAACTTTAACGCTTACTGTTTGAAGGATAATGACAATTTATTAGAAGTTGAAGTCAACGATATAGTTGAAGATGACTCTGACGAAAATAAAGACTATATAGGAAGTGTTCGAGACAGTTGTGAAGATAAAAGTGAATATAGTGTTACACAAAAGTTTTCTCGAAATTCTTCTGTGTCCAACAGAGAGTTGGATGTTATCAAAGAAAGCTCAAGAAGCTCTAGCGATACAGAAGTGACGTTGACGCGATGACTTCCGAAAGTGACTTTTGACAAGGCAGTGAACGTTGTTCATTTGGAGTTGTCTCCAGAACAAAAGTATCATTGTAATCAAAAGTGTTTAATGACAGTAAAGAGAAATCCTTAGTTGTTTGATGGATAGATAGAAAAGCAATTAGATATAAGTGTATGTGGACCAGTAGCTTCAGGTCTAATTTTTGTATACTATTCAGTATTAGTTTCAATATTATGCAATTTAGAAGAGATTGTAAATCAAGAGAAGGTGTGCCAAATATTATTAATCTAAGTTATTATCGTGATAAGTAATAATGAGGGACATAATTATGAGCATAAAAATGCAATATCGATACAATCACAAACGCTACCAAGGAAATTTAGTCACAATGTGCGAAAATGGCATTTAATGTAGTGATTTTTGTATTTTTTGTAATAGATTAAATAAATGCAAATAATATTTTTAATCTAGATTGTTTAGAACTACCTTTAATACTCTTCATTCAATTTACTTGTTTTTAGAGATTGAGATACCCAGATCTTCTGTAAAATCTAAACTTAAATGTAAATTATGTATTTACTTCTTCAATAACGTCAAGATTTCTGAGCAAAATTGTAATAGCTTCAATGATTATGTTCTATATAATTATCATATAAGCAATAATATTTGAAAAATTTTCAATCCGTTTATTTATTCCATACTATGTACATTTCATTCCATTTATTTATTCCATACCATGTTCATTTACGATCCGTTTATTTATTCCATACTATAAAAATACATTTAAAATCCGTTTATTATATTCCATACTATGTACATTTACAATCCGTTTATTTATTCCATACTATGTACATTTCATTCCATTTATTTATTCCATACCATGTACATTTACGATCCGTTTATTTATTCCATACTATATAAATATATTTACAATCCGTTTATTATATTCCATACTATGTACATTTACAATCCGTTTATTTATTCCATACTATGTACATTTCATTCCGTTTATTTATTCCATACTATGTACATAATAATAATAACATAAGACTGTTTCAAGATGTTTTCTTAAAGACACTTGGGATCGCACAATACAGTACTTTTTCTTCTATATATATTAATAACAAATTGTTGATGTCTACCTAAATGTTAAAACAGCAAAATGAGAGAAATAAATTGTTTATATAATATCTTGTTTTATTAAGATTGATAAGATTAAATCTTTATATTTGAATGCTCAAGTAACATGAAAAATATCTTACAGAAGTCCATCCTATCTAGCCTTGTTTTATAAAATGGGAAAACATAAACACCGCAAACATCTGAGATTTATAGCACTATCATCATAAACTTGGTTTTAAAACATAATAATAAAGACTCCAATGTTTCAAACTTGCCAACATTATTAAGTTTTATTTTTATGTTTGAAACTAGATTTAACAATACCTTTTAAAAATTGAATCTGCAGCTGATACACTTTAAAAGTTTATATCAACACCAGTGCATCATAAAAGTGCAGAACAACACGAGCGCATTATATGTATTATGAGTATATCCGGTTTATGTGGAACTTTATGGGCATATATGGAATTTAGTACGGTACGCTATAAACGTGTTGGTTGATATTTTGGAGCAGTGTTATGTGAGGACGTTACTCGAGCTTCTTTACAGTTGTTATTTGCACTGATATATTTAAAGGACAACTATTGTAGATTAAGAGAAAAGTTTGGGATGAAGAGAAAAGCATTGAAATTATAAACTTTATTGCACTTAAACAATAACGCATGAGGGATATAATAGTAGATTATTGCATCGAGCACAAAGTAATTTATTATTGCCTGATTTAGAGCCCGATCGTTAGCGAGGGCTCTAATCTAACAGGCACGAGGGCAATATAAATTACTTAAGGCGAGGTGCATAATCTGCTTTTCTTTCAACTATTACCTATAGGAATAGTAGATAAAAGAAACTCATATCAAACAGTTAAAACAGAAGTTTAATTATTGAAATTAAAAGTTATGCTTGAACAATTATTAAACGTAAGGTTAAGAGTTTTGTTGGGCAAATTTATATTTGTTTGTTACATTTGTTGTTAGATAGTATCACACTTTATAGTTTCCAAAAATATTGTCAAGCAAAATTAACAAAGTTCCCGCCAAATCACTTTTTTAAATTTCTTTCATTTTAGAGTTCCGTACCCAAAGGGTTTTACTAAGACTCCGCTGTCCGTCTGTCTGTCTGTCTGTCTGTCACCAGGCTGTATCTCATGAACCGTGATAGCTAGAAAGTTGAAATTTTCACAGATGATGTATTTCTGTTGCCGCTATAACAACAAATACTAAAAACAGAATAAAATTTATATTTAAGGAGGGCTCCCATACAAAGTTAGCAGCAATCATTTTTTAAATTTGGAACAAGTAGGTTAGAAACGAATAATACGTACGTAAAAAAAAGTATTGATATCGGCTGGCTGAATAGAGCTAATCCATTGAGATTGGCACCTTTTGGTGCGATTAAAAAAAACTGTGCAGTAATGAAATTTCATACATTTTATTGCTCTAGAGCATTAAAGACTCGCTTTGTACTGAGTTTTTAGTGTGATTGTGATGAAATTAAAGCATAATTGGAAGAAATAATACTTACGCAATAATAACTTCTAGCTTTTAGCTTTTGACAACTCCGTGGTCGGGTGGTTTGTACGCCGGTTTTGAAGGTGTCGCCATCTCTCAGTAGGACCTCACTATTATGTATTCTGTGCCTCAGGTTGGATTCCCAGCTGGGTCAAATTAGAAAACGAACTTTTCTATATTGGCTCAGGTCTGGGTGTTTGTAAATCCACCGTTGTCTCTGATTTCATAACACAAGTTCTATAGCTACTTACTTTGAAATCAGACAAACGTTTGTGATGTTTTCTAATTATATAGTTTTATAATACTGTGGCTCCGTGAGCTGTAGACCTCGCGATAAAATAAAATAAAATGTCGCCATGAAGTTTTCAAAAGACACAGTAGGTACGTGAGTATTCTCAGCTAGATGGTGCTTCTAATTTTGATATTTTTTTCAAAATGGGTGAATATTTTTTTATAAATTTTAAAAAATTGGCTTGCCCAAACAATCCTTACTAATATTATAAATGCGAAAGTCCGTTTGTTTGTTTGTTTGTTTGTTTGTTTGTTACGCCTTCACGTCTTAACTACTGAACCGATCACCATGAAATTTTGCATACACGTTGTCAGGGGTACAGAGAAGGACATAGGGTACTTTTCATCCCGAAAAAAGTGTTGTTCCCGAGGGAGAGCAAGAAAACCTTTCCACGCAGACGAAGTCGCGGGCGGCCGCTAGTTATACATAATTACCGAATCTACTCACAAAATTTCACCAAAATCGGTTGAGAAGTGCGACCTGTAGAAGAAAATCGAACTGAAATATATATTTTTTACATTTCTACGAGATTTTAAAAAAAATCAAAATATTTATCAAATCTGCTCACAAAATTTCACCGGGATCGGTTGAGAAATGTGACCTGTAGAGGAGAACAGACAGCGCCGGAAATCTGGACTGAAATACGTATTTTTAATATTGCTCCGTCATTTTGAAGAATTTCAAAAAACTGGCTTGACAAAAAAATCTTTACAATTTTCAAACCTGCTTACAAAATTTCCTGAGAATCGGTTGAGAAATGCGACCTGTAGAAGAAAACAGACAGAACTGGAAAGCCGGACTGAAATATGTATTTTTAATATTTCTCCGTCAATTTAAAAAAATTCAAAAAACTGGCGTGACACAAAAATTCTATATTATTTTCGAACCTGCTCACAAAATTCCACGAGAATTGGTTGTGAAATGAGACCTGTAGATGAGAACATACAGCGCTGGAAAACCGGACTGAAATAGGTTTTTTTAACATATCTCCGCTATTTTGAAAAATTTATAAAAACTGGTTAGACAAAAAAATTCTACATCATTTTTAAATCTGCTTACAAAATTTTACTAGAATCGGTTGAAAAATGCGACCTGTAGAGGAAAACAGGCAGAGTTAGAAAACGGACTGAAATCTGTTTTTTTTACATTTCTCCGCCATTTTTAAATATTTCAAAAAACTGGCTTGACAAAAAAATTCTATATAATTTTTGAACCTGCTCACAAAATTTCACAAGAATCGGTTAAGAAATGCGACCAGTAGGCTGGAACAGACAGCCGGACATACGAAATAATTTTTGCCCAAGCTGAAGCAGAGACGCTTCGCTCGCACTTCGTGCTCGCTCGGTCAATTACACGTATTTTTTTTTATATATACAACGGGATAGTGCTTGGCCTTCATCTCACCTAATGTTAAATGATATATTATATAGCTAAGTATAATGTATATTGTGACGTCTTGATTACTACATTCGTTATGTACGAAGGTAAATAATCTTCTTTTCTTTTGCTTAAGTAGTATTAATTTAGACACTGAACGAAGATATTAAATATTAATAAGTATCTAATGAAAGCAAATGCCGTCTAAAACGAAAATTATTGCCTAAGCCACAGATTATAATAGCAGTAGCAGATTTCATCCCAAATAATATAAATGAATGCCATTATTTGCGAAAAAAATCGACTCCAGTAATTTCCAGTCTTTTTGTCGAAGTCATAATAATTTGTCACAATTTGCCAGGATTTTATACGGGGCCGTGTTTAGAAGGGAAATTATTATAAATTATGTGGCACGAGCACAGGAATGATTTTTTGCTTTAGCTAGAAATGTCGGTTTATCGCCGAATTTTCTGTAGGTAAGACTCTCTAATGGGCTAAACGTGTGGTGTATCTTAATCTCTTGTATCTAACAGCCAGTATAATAGGTGCTTTAGATGAGATAATGGTACTCGCACACGTGAGTTAAAGGTTGAAATTACTGAATAGGCCATGGAGCTAAATAGTTATATTCGTGATAGCTGTATACCTTCGTGGAATGTTATAAGTAGGGCCCGGATTAATATGTAAATACATATTTTTAATTAACAAGGTTTTCGTTCATAATTATATTTTGTACATAAATTCTATTTTTATTTTCCATATTTTTCTATATTTTAAGTATAAATCCATATTTCACCAAAAAATATTAATTTATCCATATTTTCATCATTTTACGTTAAATGGACCGCGCTGTGCTGCACCAGTGCTGTCAAATTACTAAAAATCTAAGCTTTGCGACAAAACGACATGCGAGCAGAAAATATCAACAAGAGAGTTTTAGAATCAGAAGGCTAAATTGGCTACGCAAAAATTAAGCTGCCTACGTACGTACCTATTTGAAAAAAAACAAAGGATTTCATACCCTCAAAAAAATTAACAGACATACTTGCCCTCACACTTGCTGAATAATACAAATTTAAATATGCTCCAATCACATCTTGTGATGTTGAAAGATCATTTAGCCAATCAAAGTATTTTTTCGTCTAAACAGAAAGAGTTTTAATTTTGAAAATTTAAAGAAACACGTGATCATTTACTGCTATTCAAGTTATAATGAAACAGAAGTTGAGTAAAATTGTTTTTTTTTTATGTTTTGCAATCAACAGTCGTAATTTTTACTATATTGTCATTTTTTAAACACATATTTTTCCCAAATTTTGGTTTTTTAGTCCATATTTATTACATATTTTGAAATTTTTATTTTTTTTATTAATTTTTATATTTTTATACATATACATATTTTGAAATTTTTAATACATATTAATCTGGGCCCTAGTTTCAGAAAGATTTAATAACAGATTTCTAACCCTATAAGTAATTTGTAAAGTAAAGAACAAAAAGAAGAAAGTAACAGATTTCTAACCCTATAAGTAATTTGTAAAATAAAGAAGCAATACAATATAAGCATAAGCTTATATTGTATTGCTTCTTACAAATTACTTATAGGGTTAGAAATCTGTTTATAAATCTTTACGGGTCTAACCTAGGAGACATTATTTATTTTCGACTTTTTAAAATTATTTAGTATTTTTAAACTTTAAGTTAGCAAACGAATTGAAAGGAAACCATTTTAATAAAGGATATCATTAACTCTCTTATTTCAACCATTTCAATGTATTTTCCAATATTATAAGATTTGTTTCTTTCAACACAATATCTCGGTTAACATACTCAAGTTAATTAGGAACTACCAGCATTTAACCGTGCAATATAAAAGTCTTAGGGTGCTTATGCATTTTCAGGTATTCGGTTCGTTTTCATTTGTGAGGTTTGGCCGTCGAGTATTGTATGGAAAGAAAACGACCAATACAAGCGATGACCTGTCAAATAGTTTTTTTTTAAGTATGTAAGATGTAAACGACAATAAAATTATGAGTATTTAAATAGTTACTAAGACCTTAGAACACTAATATGTATCGAATTTCAATTTTGCAATCACAAAACGTGTAATGGTAAAATTGTTTTATTTTTAACCGACTTCAAAAAAAGGAGGAGGTTCTCAGTTCGTCGGAATCTTTTTTTTTTTTTTTTTATGTATGTTACTCGATTACTCGAAGACGGCTGGACCGATATGAAAAATTCTTTTTCGTTTGAAAGTATATACTTCCAAGTTGGTCCCATTGTCATGAAATCAGGATCTGATGATGGGATCCTGGAGAAATCGAGGGAAATCTTCAAATATTATAAGCACATCTATAGAGATTTTGGTATTTTCTTAAGTAACTTGTGCATTTGCTTTCGAAAAGTACTATTTCGGTGAAGTGGAACTGATGATGAAGACCAGCATAGATGATCATCGGAAATATTCAATACTAAGTAGTTCACTGGTACGATACGATTTCTTTAATATGGTTGCTTGGATATTTATGCTCATCATAATTCATATGGTGAAGTGGAGCTGATAGTGAAGTACCAGGAGAACTCCTCAACAATAAACACCCCTGCGTCGGGAAAAGCAGTACTATGTAAAAAGTGATGAGGCGTTGACATAAAGCTATTGTAACTTAGATAATATCATCACCAAATATACTTACCATAAAAAAGTTTAAAATAAAAAAGTTTTTAATAAAAACAAAACCTCCTTCAAAATCTTGAAAATAATCTAACAAAAAACAGCTTCAAAAATAAATTAATGGCTCTAAAAAGCAAGAAATAAAATATTGAAATCTGCATAATAACTAACTCGAAAGTTTGTATGCATATCTTATATTAAACAACGTCTTATGAAGTCGGGTGGGATTTAAACCCATGATTAAAGTTTATATATATTAGTTTAGATAAAATATATCCTTCGTGCCCCCCCCCCCCCACCCGACTTCAAAAGGCGTTGTTTAATATAAGATATGCATACAAACTTTCGAGTTAGTTATTATGCAGATTTCAATATTTTATTTCTTGCTTTTTAGAGCCATTAATTTATTTTTGAAGCTGTTTTTTGTTAGATTATTTTCAAGATTTTGAAGGAGGTTTTGTTTTTATTAAAAACTTTTATACTAATTGTAATTATTGTTAATCTTCTCTCTTTCGGTATTGACGATTTTTACTTTAGTTAGTAATTTATAAATAAAATAAAAATGATATGAGCTATATTACTTCTTTACACACGATAGTTGATAAAATTAACATTTTGACAGGTCAGAAATAGGCGTCCTTCTTTACAAATCGATCACGAATCGTATACGTATGAGAGTAGAAACATCCATACAATTATTAAGAACGGACAAACCGAATCTAAAACGAACACGAACCGAGCACGAACCGAAAACGTATTTATAAGTGCAAAAGCGCCCTTACGGCGGCGGCGTAAGACCAAATCTATTTATTTACAGAGCGTGGCTCTAAGCAAAGACCCGAGGGAAAACTTTCAGTCTTTGCTTTCGACTTTATAGAGTTTTTCCTCCATTTCTTCCAAAAACCAGTCTTGAAAGCATCGTTAAGAAATGGCTGAAATTATTTCTAAACATCTTGAATACTAGATGTAGTGTGTTTACAGTTTATAAGATGAGTGAGAGAAGTTTGTAAGGGAAAGTAAATGTACGAAACAAACCCAATGATAGTCTTTCTAACACTGATTTAATTCCAAAGTAATTATAAAAATGTAGCATAAGCAGAATCGCGGAAACGTACCTAAATACAAATACATATTTTATTGTTTCTACGTGACCCAAATTAGTACGTCACACGATTACGTATTAATATTATTTATTACTGTACGTTTACTCGTACATCCTGCCGGCCCAAAAGGGGAAACAATTATGCAAAATGTATAAAAAAAGTGTAAAATTGATAATAATAAAAATTATAACAATTCAAAATGTAAAATAAAAATACTAAAAATTCCTTAAATATTTGATCACTGCACTACACTTGTATCAGGAATGTCCAGTCGCACAGATCGCGGTCGGGTCCTGGGGGGTGCAGCTGCAGTATCCTGGTCGTCGTTCCGGACTGCTTCCATCGGTATTGTGTCCGTAGGGGGGTAAGCCACAGTCAGGTTCGGGGTCGTCTTACTTCTGCGCCATCGCATTATCGCGAAGCCGATTCCCGCGACAATAATTAATCCCAGTATTGTGTACATTACTGAATACTGATGTACGTCATGCACGCTGTGGTGCGTCTGCTTGTTTTTTAGTCTTCATGCGGCGCCACTCGTCGGCATGGTCTTCGGGGGCGAATGTGAAGTTCTCAAAGTCAGAGAAATTGAACATTGAATTCAATATTGAAGTATCGGATAGGGTTGGTATATCCTTTTGTATCTTGACATGGCTTAAGTAATTGTTGTGACTAAGTATGGAGAAAACGTCACTCTTTATAGTACAACCTTGACCTATCTTCAGTAGGCCATTCCCGTTCAATGACTTAATTACCATTCCAGTGTCTGTGCAAAATATGCGCACCGTGCATTTCCCACAACATGAGAATAGCCACTTGTTATCGCTGTGTAACTTGATCCATCGCTCGCGACACGGCGCTTGTATTGAACTACACATTGTTTTATTATGAATATTCAAGTTACAAATTGCTTGTGTTATTTGTAATTCATAAATCGGTTTATCTATAGAGCATAGTAATTTGTTTGTCCGTGTATGTATGCAATTCTGAATATCTAATTCTGTTAGAGTTAAGAGCAGATCTCTTTGTAGATTGAATGCGATATAGGGTGCAATGAATTCCACGTAGTAGGTCTCCTGAGGAAGGCTTAACACTTTGTCTAGCTCAAAAGCTTCCTTATTGACAAGCGGAATCTTGATCTCAATTATCAAGTATGAAGTACCAATATCACCACTAATCTTCATTAACTTGTATAACTCCTTCAAATCGTGCTTGTCGGCAGGCAAAGTCAGGTCATTTGGTATATGTCTGTATATCATGTTCAACTGTTCTTCTAATTGTTCTGGTGGCAATAAATGAGCGTCCACGTGACCATGTGCGAGGTCAGTTACGGTATCTATTACACTTTCTTGCATGTTTCGTATGTTTGAAATAATGATCATAGCCGAGAAGGATGATGATAGAATGTGTAACTCGTCACTAGTTTGCCTTTCCATTCGGGTGGTATATAAAGTAACATCCTGTAGGCACTTCTGGACCATTCCAAACTGTTTGTTCATGATGGCTTCGTTTCTCTGGAGGATATTGTATTGGGCTTCAATAACACTTGTTTGGTTTTTTAATAGAATTTGTAGGTGGTTTTCGTTCATTGAAATTTTCTCTATGTCCTCTTCATATTTCTTGGCGAAACGCTCATCCAGGACTCCAAACAGTGAATCAGCGATGTAGCCGACACCGTCGAGCAGTCCTCTTTTTTCTCTTTTATGACCTCTTTTCGTGAGTATTCTGTTGTAGTGTTTGATCTCTGATAATTCATGTTGCAATTGAAAAATGATACTTTTATATTGAGTCGGAAGCGCAGTGGTGTGTAGGTACGCTTCCAAGTGACCGACATAATTATGCACGTAACGTAATGCTGACCAGTATGTACTCATATTGTAGTAAACAATTAACTTCCATTCGTCACGAATTATGTTCATATCGTACATCTTGTCAAAATAAATGTTTTGGTTGGCATTCAAAGTTGATATGTTATATGAACACTGGGCGGGGGAGAAGAGAAACATAAACAGCATCATCGCCATCGTAAAAAATGTTCCCAAAGGCCTTCTTGTCGTGCGCCTGGGACGTTGTCGATCGCTTGTTTCTGAGTTAAGCTGTGAGTGTGACGTCTGAGCCGTGACGTCATCACATGTCGATGATTGTACGTCACTTGTTTGTTTTTGTACGTGTTCAGCTGAGTTGAGTAAAGGCGATAATTTTAAAATTGGTCTCTTCATAATTCCGTTTTTTGTTTTGACGGACACTACTCGTACGTATCCGTCGCTTCCAGGATGTACGTCAATGATTCTGCCCATCAGCCACTTGCCAGGGGGCATATTTTCATCTTTGATCAGGACGATGTCGTTGACCTCGATATTTTTGGAAGGTGTTCTCCATTTTGTGCGGACTTGCAATTGTTGTAAGTAATAAGATGACCACTTTTTCCAGAAATGTTTGTTCATAGTTTGAATCATCTGCCAACGGGTGGTCAAGTTCATGTTATCAGGGTCCGTTTGAGGTCTTGATACTAGTGGTCCTCCCACTAGGAAGTGTCCCGGTGATAGGTATTCATCATCTGGGCTTTCGGTCAAGGCCAGCAGAGGTCGTGAGTTGAGGCAGGCCTCGATCTGATGAAGTAGGGTGATAAACTCTTCGTACGTGAGTTTCTGATCTCCTATCACGCGTCGTAAATGGTGTTTCAAACTTTTTACGGCAGCCTCCCACAGGCCGCCTGCCGACGGATAGGCTGGCGCATAGAAGTGCCACTGAATGTCGAACTCGTTGCTCTTGCTAAGTAGCTCTTCGTTAATAGTTTCAAGGATGGCTTTGTACTCCTTCTTCAAAACTTTGTTTGCTCCGATAAAGTTTCTTCCCTGGTCACTGTATACGTGTTGGGGTACGGATCTTCTGGCGCAAAAACGTCGAAAAGCTGCCAAAAATCCTGGTGTACTGAGGTCCGACACCAGCTCGAGATGAACTGCCTTTGTTGCTAGGCAAACAAATACAGCTACGTATCCTTTGTGTGTTCGCACGCCACGGCCCTTGTTCGCTCTGATGTCAAAAAATCCAGTGAAATCGACGCCACTGTGGCTAAATATGCGCGAAGGAGTGACCCGAGGCTCTGGCAGATCTGCCATCAGTTGTGTTTTGCATTCTTCCTTGTGACGTCGACAAGTCACACATTTTCGCAGTTCTCTCTTCACTGTACGGAGCCCACTGAGTATCCAATATTTTTCTCTCAATAGGGACAGAGTCAGTCTTGGTCCACCGTGTAGAGTAACGGAGTGAGCATGCTGTATGATGAGCTCGGTTAGTTTTCCATGGCTGGGTAATATTGTTGGATGTTTGGCCGATTGACTAAGCAGAGAGTTGTTTAATCTCCCGCCGACCTTCAAAATTCCATCACAGGAATCAATATAAGGATTGAGGCTTAATAGACTGAGCGGTCGCGGGATTTTTGGTAACGATCAAGGAAAAGGTTAGATTCATTTTCATGGGTTGTAGAGTGGTCCCCTAATGTGAATGATCTCGGTCTGCCTGCTCTCAGTGGTTGCAACTTCGAGTTATAGCGCTTACAAGAGGCTTCATTGTGACGAAAAAAAAACGATCAGAGAAATGGGTAGTTTTAGTATATATTCAAAGTATGTCGTCTCTGCAGATGAAGCAAGTTGGTCTGCCAGCTCATAGTGGTTGCATTTCTGAGCTATGACGTGCACAAGTCACGTCATTGTTACGAAAAAAAAACGATACGGGAAATGGTCAGTTTTAGTACCTATTCAAAGTATAGTATCTCCACGTGTGAAACAAGTTGGTCTGCCGGCTCTCAGTGGTTGTATTTAAGAACTATCATTGTGTACGTAAGACGCTTATTTGTAGAGAAAGCCTAAAAAAACTTTGAAAAACGGGACAATAGGCAAATTTTTAAGTGCACGCCGGCCGCTTGCGTATCTTCGACTATATGAGTTCCCTCCCCACCTTAAGGCACCTCTAAACTCACCCGCGAAAAGCCCCAAACCTCCCGCGAAGCAGTGTGCGTAGTGTGGAACCGATTTGAATCGAATCCACACACCCGCGCGTGAGTATGGAGAGGTCTTGCCATGCCTGTATCACCGCTCATCCCCCATCCCCTCCTCCCCCCACTTCCGGTTTTAGCGTCAATAAAGATGTTCGATCCGGGTGCCTTGTATCGATATTCCGGATCGCCATGGATCGTAATTCACTGTATCGATCCAGATTATAGAATCTGGATTTATAGGCATCGGCTACACGCTCGGTAAATACTGTGGCCCAGCGCCATAGAGTAAATTTAACCATGGAAAGTAAAATATTGAACATTCCATACAAATTACTTTCCATGGTTAAAATTTACTCTATGGCGATGGATCACAGTTAGTCTAAGCGGTCTTCGATGAAATGATGTGACCGTCGTCAGTTTTATTTATTCAGACAAATAATTCTTGTCATAATTTAAAATTGGGCAACAAAGGATTTATTTGATCTCTAATAAGCACGGCATATAGTGTTGATTATAATCCATAAATAAAAAGTTTAATATGGATTAGGACGTCTATTATTCTACTTACTTTGACCATCCACGCTGATGACGCCGATGACGCCGCCGCCGCCGGCAATTTAGACTCCAGACGCCGCCGCCGATCAAATTACCATCGGCCCACATGTCTAGTACGTACTAGATCACACATAGCTAACGTAGTTGATTTTTTCTTTTGGAAACCGTATTGTGCCGGATTGATAATATTGTATTTAGAACAGAATTTTAACAATTTATTTAGCATGCATTTTTCGAAGACCTTGGATAACACTGGTATTAATGTTATTCGACGATAATTATCTACATCGTCTTTGTTGCCTTTTTTGTATAATGGTTTGACTATCGATTGTTTTAATTGTTCCGGAATAGACTGAGCGGTCGCGGGATTTTTGGTAACGATCAAGGAAAAGGTTAGATTCATTTTCATGGGTTGTAGAGTGGTCCCCTAATGTGAATGATCTCGGTCTGCCTGCTCTCAGTGGTTGCAACTTTGAGTTATAGCGCTTACAAGAGGCTTCATTGTGACGAAAAAAAAACGATCAGAGAAATGGGTAGTTTTAGTATATATTCAAAGTATGTCGTCTCTGCAGATGAAGCAAGTTGGTCTGCCAGCTCATAGTGGTTGCATTTCTGAGCTATGACGTGCACAAGTCACGTCATTGTTACGAAAAAAAAACGATACGGGAAATGGTCAGTTTTAGTACCTATTCAAAGTATAGTATCTCCACGTGTGAAACAAGTTGGTCTGCCGGCTCTCAGTGGTTGTATTTAAGAACTATCATTGTGTACGCAAGACGCTTATTTGTAGAGAAAGCCTAAAAAAACTTTGAAAAACGGGACAATAGGCAAATTTTTAAGTGCACGCCGGCTGCTTGCGTATCTTCGACTATATGAGTTCCCTCCCCACCTTAAGGCACCTCTAAACTCACCCGCGAAAAGCCCCAAACCTCCCGCGAAGCAGTGTGCGTAGTGTGGAACCGATTTGAATCGAATCCACACACCCGCGCGTGAGTATGGAGAGGTCTTGCCATGCCTGTATCACCGCTCATCCCCCATCCCCTCCTCCCCCCACTTCCGGTTTTAGCGTCAATAAAGATGTTCGATCCGGGTGCCTTGTATCGATATTCCGGATCGCCATGGATCGTAATTCACTGTATCGATCCAGATTATAGAATCTGGATTTATAGGCATCGGCTACACGCTCGGTAAATACTGTGGCCCAGCGCCATAGAGTAAATTTAACCATGGAAAGTAAAATATTGAACATTCCATACAAATTACTTTCCATGGTTAAAATTTACTCTATGGCGATGGATCACAGTTAGTCTAAGCGGTCACGGGATTTTTGGTAACGATCAAGGAAAAGGTTAGATGCATTTTCATGGGTTAAAGAGTGGACCCCTAATGTGAATGATGTCGGTCTGCCTGCTCTCAGTAGTTGCAACTTCGAGTTACAGTGATTATAAGAGGCTTCATTGTTACGAAAAAAAAAACGATCAGAGAAATAGTCAGTTTTAGTACCTATTCAAAGTATGGCGTCTCCGTAGCTGAAATGATGTGGTCTGCCGGCTCTCAGTGGTTGCATTTCAGAGCTATGACGCGCGCAAGTTACAACAAAATTTTTTTTTCGTCAAATTGTATTTTTAAAAATACTAATCGATAGAACTCTTTATTTTAATGAAAAAAATGTTTTAAGCCATTTTTGTCTAAAATAAATAGATTGGTTGGAAAAAATACTTTATGTTTTTTTTGTATGGAGTGAGATATTCAATACGCTCTTTTGGCCAATTCCTAATTGTTTCTGCCTCAAAACTACTTCTGCGTCAATATTTTATTGTTATTTTAAACATTTAATTACTCCTATACTATCAGCCAACGCGCGCCCAAAATTGTCCGTTTAATACATATTGGATTTCAAAACAGTATAAAATCGTAATTTTTAAGTAAAAACTGATTGTTTTGTCGTTATTTATTACTTTCTCATCAATTAAAACACAATAAAAGCCAACAAAACTTTCGGTCACTATTATTTATTATTATTATGGATGACTTTTTTACCATAATAAATCAAATAAAACCAAAATAACATAATGCAGCGGGATGTTAAGTAAGGCCCAGGCGGGTTTTTACAAACTAAAAAGTATTATTATTTTACAAGGAAAAAGAAAAAAAAGAGAAAAGGTTAATTCAGATCAATGATTAATATCATATTCAAATAAATGAAGTTTTTAAAATATTAACGATAGAAACTAAATTTTATTAAGATTTTTTAAAACCTTTATATGGGCTTTACTAAAAAAATTAGGCTCGTTTATAAGTAATTTATAACAAAAGTAAAGATTTTGAAGATATATTATTAAGATCAAAATTGTATTTATGAACATTGATAGAAATAAGCAGAAACTAAAATCATCAAAATTTTATTATGCGGCAGATAATAAGAAGCACCAGTTAATTCATTTTCATACATCCTCCGCCAGAGATTGATCAAGCTGTGATTTGAAGACGGCTATCAAGAAAGTAAATGAAGGAGATCCAGATCGCAATATACACACAACTGATCTATCAGGATTGTAAGATCTGTTTCGATAAGTTTAAAAAAATCACGTCAATAGCATTAAAAGGTATGGAAATCCTGAAACTGAGAACTTTGGTACATACAGCTCTTAAAATGCCGTTCAGATCACTTGGATGTATCATCATATCAGCCGCACGACACCCACTGCTGGGTATAGGCCACCTCCAAGGATCTCCACGACGAACGGTCCTGCACTGCTCGCATCCAGCGGTTTCCCACGACCTTCACCAGATCGTCGGTCCTCCTTGTCGGGGGTCTACCCACGGAGCGTCGTCCGGTCCGCGGTCGCCATTCCAGAACCTTTCCACCCCAACGGCCATCGGTTCTTCTCGCTATGTGTCCAGCCTACTGCCACTTTAACTGAGCAATCCTTCGAGCGATGTTAATTACTTTAGTTTTCCTGCGGATCTCCTCATTTCTGATTGGATCACGCAGAAAAACGCCAATTATGACTCTCTCCTTTGCCCGCTGGGTGACCTTGAGCCTCCTTATGAGACCCATAGTTTGCGGCCACGTTTCACTGCCGAAGTCATCACTGACAACACACACTGGTCATAGACTTTCGTCTTGAGACACTGAGGTAAATCGGACGGAAAGATGTTTTCGAAGCTGCCCGAATGCTACCAATCTGAGTTTGATTCGACGAGAGATCTCTTTCCCGCAGTTGGACTTACCTAACTGGACTGCCTGTCCTAGGTACTTCAACGTAATGGACAACAACTTTTAGTGTTCCCAATATGAACTGGAGTGGGCACAACATGGGCATTCGATATGATTTTCGTCTTAAAAATGTTCATCTTGAGACCCACTCTTTGGGAAGCACTAACGGAAATCTTCGAGCATTGTGTTCAGGTCTTCCAAGGTTTTCGCCATAAGAACTATATCATCGGCAAAACGAAGGTGTGTTAGGTACTGGCCATTCATCTTGATTCTGAGTCCTTTCCAGTCTAAGCAGTCTAAGAGTTTAAAGATATCATCCAACGCAGCTGTGAATAGTTTCGGGGAAATAGTATCTCTCTGTCCCACATCTCGCTGCAGTTGGATACAATTTGTACTCTGGTTCTGTACTCGGATCAACATGGTGGCATTTTCGTACCACATCACCTCGATATACCTGTAGTCCACTTGGAAACTTTGGAGAGACTGCAGCATCGCCTAGGTTTCAATCGAATCAAAGGCTTTCTCATAGTCCACGAACGCCAAGCATAATAGCTGGTTTTATTGATGTGGTCTATGGTACTAATGCTTTTTCGGAACCCGGCTTGTTCGGGAGGTTGGAAGTCTTCGAACTTACGAGCAAGGACCGGAATTGCTTTCTGTTAAAGGGGTTTTTGATTGGGTATTCCATGGACTTGTTTTCAAAAACCCTATCAATACGGTAACCCTATCGAAAGGGTAACCCAAGTAAGCACTTACCGAATACGAAAACCCTATCGGGGAAACCCTATGAAGGCTTTATGAAGGGGTTTTAAAACGTGTTCAAGCAATTTATACCTAGTTCCACCTGGACCGAAGGACCAGGGGGCCTATTTTTGAATCGCTGGCGAATTTTGAAAACAAGTCTATGAAATACCCAATCAAAAACCCTTTTAATGGTAAGCGGTTCATGAAATACCCAATCAAAACCCCTTTAACGGTAAGCGATTCTGGGGCCCTATTTTTGAATCGCTCGGCTGGCGTCGAGCGTTCGTTTCTACTGATTTTCGTTCGACATTTAACTCAACCTCCATACATTTGAGTCAAATGTTGAACGAAAATCAGTAGAAAAGAGCGCTCGACGCCAGCCGAGTGATTCAAAAATAGAGCCCCAGAACCACTTACCGACTTAAAGGGTTTTTGATTGGGTATTTCATAGACTTGTTTTCAAAAACCCTATCAATACGGTAAGCATAACGTCGACTAACCCTATCGAAAGGGAAACCCTATCATTTGGTAAGTTTTTTATTAAGGTTTCCCTATCAATTGGGTTAACCAAAAAAGAGGTTTTCCGGTCGCTGTTAGCGAGCGAAACGATCAACGCATCAAAGTTACTTTGTTTGTATGAAAATTAAATTGTTTATCTAATTATCCATATACATATTTAACATTATACATTGGGTCTTATTGTATGTCTCTAGTTAAGAAGCTATGTGTACAAAGCCCTGTAAATTTTGGTAATCTTTATTTAATTTTAATTGTATTAGGTAGTCTATTCTTTAATATTAGTAAAGTCATGTTACGTGTGGTAATAAAAAGTTAATTTTCTTTAAATAAGGTGTTACAGTTATTTTATCAAGTAAATCACTTAAAATTTTAGGTCTTCTTTGTTTCATTAAAATAAATGTAAGGACATCAGATAATGGTATTGAAATTAGCTTTGTAAATTGGCTTATTATATTCGTTGTGTTTTTGGATGAGTTGTTTAATGGTGATGTGATATATTGTATTGTAGTTTTTCCTGAGACCAGCCTGTTTGATTGGTTGATTTTTATCAAGATTACCAGATACCATAAATAAATAAAAATAAATATTATTTATAGTAATGCCTCTGCAAAGACTTTGTATGTGTTTGAAATCAGTGATATGGGCTTGTAGTTTCCTATTTCCTTCCTTGATCCTTTCTTATGTAAGTAAGAGTATTATGTGTGACTCTGCCCATTGTCTAGGTATAATAACCGTGCGTAGTATTTCGTTGAAAACTTTAGCCAGTATTGGCCCCATCTCTTCCGCAATACCTCTTAAGAGTTCGTTAGGAATTTGGTCAGGTCAAAACTATTAATGAAACAATTACAACTCAGATATTTATGGTTTTTTGTTGAGAACATTTTAGCTTTATATTTTAGTTGCGTTGTAATTATGGTAAAAACAATTGTATAATAGACCTTAACTGAACGTTTTGTTGGCTTTTCTAGTGTTAAAATTGATGAAAATAAAGAATGGCAAAAAAAATTTTTATTAAAAAATACGATTTTATACTGTTTAAAAATCCAAGCTGAGTAAATGTACAATTTTGGGCGCGCTTTGATAGTGTATGATTATTTTAAACGTTTGAAATAGTGACGCAGAAGTAGTTTTGAGGCAGAAACAATTAGGAATTGGCCGTAAGAGCACATTGAATATCTCACTCCATACAAAAAAAAATCAAAGTATTTTTTTCCGACCAATCTATTCATTTTAGTCAAAAATGGCTGAAGACATTTTTTTTACCATAATAAAGAACTATCGATTAGTATTTTTAAAAATACAATTTGCCGAAATAAATATTTTGTTATAACTTGCGCGCGTCATAGCTCTGAAATGCAACCACTGAGAGCCGGCAGACCACATCGTTTCAGTTACGGAGACGCCATACTTTGAATAAGTACTAAAACTGACCATTTCTCTGATCGTTTTTTTTCATAACAATCAAGCCTCTTATAATCGCTGTAACTCGAAGTTGCAACTACTGAGAGCAGGCAGACCGACATCATTCACATTAGGGGACCACTCTTTAACCCATGAAAATGCATCTAACCTTTTCCTTGATCGTTACCAAAAATCCCATGACCGCTTAGACTATAATAATTTGCTGGCGCTCCTTAATTTTCCTTGTTTTTGTAGATGTTTTATATCGTCTTCAAATTCAACAGATTGAACGGTCTTTATAATTAGGTCAAGAGCATGTTTTTTTTCGAAGACGATAGGTATGTTTGTAGTGGTGTTTGTTTATTACGCAACCATTGAACGTAACGTGATAGCCAGCCGAGTATTGTTGTCATGCGCCTCGTTGAGCTGCATTCATGTAATAATTGTAAAATTAAATCGTTTTTGTGACATACGGCGGCGTTCACACTAGCCTTCTTGGCTTCTAATTCTGGTAGTTCGACAACTTTATTTTGTATCTTGTCTAGATCAAGCGTAATTAACCACTGTGGACCTTGCCACCACAATGTATGTTCTGATAATTGCAGTGATGACAAGCCTCTTGTGGCGCAGTCTGCTGAGTTGTCTTCGGATCGAACGTGATGCCAAGATGATAATGGTATAACGTCGAGTATTTTGCGGACTCGGTTGTTTCCATCTGTTTATGTCTCCATGAAGCCAGCCGAGCACCACCATGGAATCGGTCCAAGCGTGTATTTGAATGTTTTTTGGTAGAGCTTCAATGACTTTCTTCATAAGCTGCGTCAGCAAAACTGCACCGCAGAGCTCAAGTTTAGGTAAAGATAGCTTATTCTTCAAAGGAGCTAATTTTGTTTTAGCGATCACAAGTGTCGATGTGTACTCGCCCTTATAGTCACGAGTTATAATGTAAATAGTGCAAGCATACACTTTTTCCGATGCATCGCAAAATCCGTGAACTATATAATGATTTTTATCTCCCAAGTATCTATTCATCTTGAACTTTTCAATGTTTTGAAGATCATGTTTCAGTTTTATCCATTCGTTGTTTATGTCATTACTTAAAAGGGTATCCCAATCAGATGTTTCTTTAGACCATGTTCGTTGAAATAAAAGTTTTGCTCGAATAGTTAGCGGAGATAACCAGCCAAGAGGATCGAAGATCTTAGAGATGTTTGATAACAATTGTCGTTTTGTTATGATGACGTCACTCGTCTCGTCCTTGAAAATGTTCTTGAAAATAAATGTGTCTGAAGAGGGAATCCAGCGTAGCCCCAAAGTTTTTCGGTTTTCTGAATGTTTAAAGTCGAGCGGCACGTCTAGTTGTTCGTCAGATAGATCTCGAGTTAGTTCGTCGGTATTACTGGACCATTTACGAATATTCATTCCAGCTCCCTTTAACATGTCTATTATCTCTTGCTGTAATTGTTTAGCATGGTAGATGTGGTCAGATCCTTCTAGCAGGTCATCCATGTAAAATGAAGACATAATTGCAGCAGCAGCCAATGGAAACTTGTGCGCGTCATCCAAAGCTAACTGCTTTAAGGTACGCATTGCAAGGTAGGGGGCCGCCTTTACCCCGTAGGTCACACTGGTGAGCTGGTACTCCTTCAGGCGTTCCCCGGGGCTGCTTCTCCAAACAATGCGTTGTAAATGTTGATCAGGCTCTCTAATGACAATTTGACGAAACATTTTCTCGATGTCAGCAGTTATGACGTATTTGTGTTGACGCCATACTAAGATGAAATGCTGCAAGTCCTTCTGAAGATTTGGACCGCGTTCCATCAGGTCATTAAGGCTGTATCCGCTTGATGTTTTTGCTGATGCATTGAAAACTGTTCGCAACTTCGTCGTAGTAGAATCGATTTTCAATACACCGTGATGAGGGAGATAGCATGATGGTGATTCATTCTGTTGTGTCACCTGAGTCATGTGACCTTGTTCTTCGTACTCTCGTAAAAAACATTTATAACTTTCAGAAAATCTTTCGTTTTTTAACATCTTTTTTTCTAAATTGTAGAATTGTGCGATAGCTTTCGGTTTAGATTGACCTAGATCTTGTTCGAACCCAGGCTTCATCGGAATAGCGACTTCGTATCTACCATTTTCTAACCGTCTGGTTGTAGTTTGATAAAATTGCTCGCAGTACTGCTCATCTTGTGTCAATTCAGCAGCTGAGTCAGTGATCTCTTCGAGCTCCCAATATTGAGATATCTCAGACAAGTTGTTGATTACAACGTGACAATTGAATGTTTTCACGTTGCCTGAGAGTATCCACCCCAGTCGCGTTTGTTGAGCGATAGGTGCCATGTTAGTACCCTTAATCAGCCCATCCATGAGGATCTCAGAGTAGATGCTCGCGTCCAGTAGCAGATCAATAGGTCTAGAGATGTTGTACTCTGGATCAGCCAACTGTATATGTTGTAAGTGTGGCCACGACCGCTTATTGAAGGATACGTTAGGTAAGTTGTTGATGACGTGCTTGATGACTAATGCTTGTGTTGTAAGCTCATAGTCTTGATAAATAGATTGGCATTCGAGCGTGACGACTCCTTTCCCAGATTTTGATCCATTCCCAATGCCAGACACAGATGCATGGTACCGTTGTCGAGATAAACCCAGCATCTGGGCCGCGTTTTCGGATATCAGTGATATCTGAGAGCCTTGGTCTAGAAGAGCCCTTAGAGTCACGTAAGTACCATCAGCAGACTTGACCTTGATTGATAAGGTGGTCAATAAAATCTCTTCATTATCTGTAGCGACGTGATTCACGCTATGTTGTTTATTATCTTTTAGCGATGTAATTTGAGGTCTTTGCGTAACTGGAGCTGTAGGTACGGGCGATGACATAGCGGCGTCGGGCGATTTGCTCGTTGATTGTTGCATAAGGTTCACATTCGCATATGCGTCATGTAGCATCGTGCTATGACTGTTTTGACAAATCTTGCATCTTTTTGTTGACGTGCACTGATTGTCATTGTGTGTGTAAAGACAATTCTGGCAAAAGTTGAGTTTAATTACGGTCATTAGCCTTTCGATCGGTGAATATTTTATGAACTTGCTGCATTTGTATAGATAGTGATTGTTGTTGCAAATAGGACAGTTTGACGCGCATGTCGCAATAGATTGGAATTCTCTGTTCGGAGGCTTTCCATAGCGTTGGCTGCCAACATGTTGATAATATGGCTTGAACGACTTGTTGAATGAAGGTTTCGGTTGATAGGGTTGCTTGTTAGTTGATGTTGATGTTTCTCTTTCTTTTTTGTTTATAGGTTCTAAAGCGTTAAACTTGCTTTCTAAGAAGTTCATAAGCTCAGAAAGCGATGGTAAGTCACGTGGTGACTTTCGTGCCTCTTTATAGTCGCTGTATGTCTCAGCATCCAATTTTCTTGCAATGATATGGACTAAAATCGGATCCCAGGTACTTGTGTCGATACCTAAGTTTTGTATAGCATGTATGCACTCCATAGATGTGTCGAATAGACGTCTTATGTCGTAGGCTGACTGCTTGTGAGCGACAGGTTGGTTTAGAAAAATCTCAATTTGCTTAGTGAACAGCAATTGAGGGTTGTTGTATCGATGCGTCAGCAACTCCCATGCAGTGTCGTAGTTGTCAGCTGCAATATGTAGATGTTGAATGAGTCGCTCGGCATCTCCTCGCAGTTTTCCTTTTAGATGCTGCATCTTTTGAGTCTTGGTGAGCAGATTATTGTTGTGGATACTTTCACAATAAAGATCGTAAAATGTAGGCCACAGCGTATATTTGCCCGTGAAGGTAGGGATGTCAATCTGTGGTGTCGACTGTTGAAGATGTACCGTGGACGCAAGCTTGAGGTTAAGAGCTTTCTTGATACTCTTGTATGAGCTTTCATAAGCATAAAATTCTTCATCATACTGCGTGTCTGAACCTTGAAGAGCATGGTCGATTTGTAAATGTAAAGCGTCGATTACATTCCATCGTGTTTGCAGGTTACGTAGCTCATCTTCCAACTCCCACTTGTCTCGTATTTCGTCAACTTTCAGGCTACTCACTTGTCGGTGAAAAGCTCTAAAGTTCGTTTTCTGTAGAGATATCAGCTCTGCTACTTGTCCTCGATCCGAAGGTGAGACCGTAGACGCCGTCGCCGTTGTTGGTATTGTCAGTTTCGGCGGTAGCCTTGGTGGAGCTGTCACCGTGGTTGGCTCCGGTGTCATAAGTAAAGGCTGCAATTTTGGTGTTAAAGACCTCGGTGTTGGTGTTTCAATAGCAGGGGTAAAGGACGATATCTTGATACGCACGGAATCGAAGTACGTTCTTGCTTGTGGAAATTGATTTTCAGTAAAATATGGATCACTGTCGTTTTCATAGTTGGACAGCTTATGATTGTTAACTTGAAACTCGGCCCATAATTTATCAAGGACATCAAGGCGTTCATCTAAGTACTTACGGGTTTTCCTGCTAGCGGAATCCTTGTTAAAGTTTCTTTCAAGCTTCTTGATTTCTTCCACAATGTCGTGTTGGCGCTGAAGTAGACTCTCCATTTTATGTGTAATGTAATATGGTAGACGTTAAACACTTCACACTAACGATCACTGTGTGATACTCCGAGCACAAAAAAGTTCAGTCAGAGTCAATGTCTTGTTAGCACTGTTAATAACTTTCCCGAATGTCGACGAGAAAAATGTCTGTTTAGTTATGATAGCGCACGCGCGGATTGGTTTCAGTAGCTGTGGTGGCACTCTATGTCTTCGCGAACCTCGTACGACCTTAAGCGATAATTCTCAATCAACTGGTGAGACCCGCTGGTGGGAGGCCAGTCAACCGATCCGCAGCCGCACAAAATCCACAAAGAACACAAAATGACGTGACTTAGAGCTACTATTGCACTGTTTTCCAAATGTCGATGGAAATACACAGGTCACTATTTACCGAAGGACCAAAAAAAACTGTAGTGTGTTTACAGTTTATAAGATGAGTGAGAGAAGTTTGTAAGGGAAAGTAAATGTACGAAACAAACCCAATGATAGTCTTTCTAACACTGATTTAATTCCAAAGTAATTATAAAAATGTAGCATAAGCAGAATCGCGGAAACGTACCTAAATACAAATACATATTTTATTGTTTCTACGTGACCCAAATAAGTACGTCACACGATTACGTATTAATATTATTTATTACTGTACGTTTAAGGTTAACGCACATTTAGGCGGGCCGCAGCGGGGCGGGCCGCATCGCAAAAATCCGCTCAAATCGCTCCCATACATTTTATATGAACTATCGCACACTATGCCGGGGCGGAGCGGGCCGCATAATCCGTCGCGCATTTTGTTGCGATGCGATGCGGCCCGCCCCGCCCCGCTGCGCCCCGACTCAGTGTGCTATAGCAAGCGGATTTATCGATCGGGAGTCATCCGAAAATACCCCAAAACTTTTTTGTCGTATTAAAAGATTGGGAAAAAGATATAGATATCCTATATAATTTTGTGAAAATACCCTTAATTAAAATTCCTTACTTGTTTTTTCCTTTAGAAATAAAAAAATACTTATGAATATTTTTCAATATTATTATGGCACATAACAGTGAAAGTATCCACTGCACTGACGTCCTTGTATAATGGACGTCGTCAGTGATCCTCTGCATCACCATATTTTTTGTTATACATTTATTAGAAGTGGCACTCGCCGTAGAAAAAATACTTAACTTCTATACAATTAAATTAAATTTGGTCTTAAAATAAAGCCACTATTTTCCTTTTTTGAAATTAAAAAAACGCAGTGATTATTTGACTTCTGATTTGGGATTGATCTGTCATTTGGTTGACAGATACCACAGCCAGAAATAAAAAACTGGCCAAGTGCGTGTCGGGCCACGCGCAGTAGGATTCCGTGACACATATTTGACCACTTTTGAAGTGTATATCTTTCAAACGGTTGACTATGAGAAACAATGGTTTGAGGAACCTCAATGTCATTTTTAAAGACCTATCTATAGACACCCCGCACGTATGGGTTTGATGAAAAATAATTATTTTTTTCAGTTTCAGTTCCATGTATGGGGATTCCCCTTAATCTTTTTAGGGTTCCATACCCAAAGGGTAAAAACAGGACCCTATTACTAAGACTCCGCTGTCCGTCTGTCTGTCACCAGCTGTATCTCATGAACCGTGATAGCTAGACAGTTATTTTCACATATGATGTATTTCTGTTGCCGCTATAACAACAAATACTAAAAACAGAATAAAATCAATATTTAAGGGGGGCTCCCATACAAAAAACGTGTTTTTTTTACCGTTTTTTGCTCGATATTAATAACGATAATAGGAAGACAATTTTAATTTTCACAGATGATGTATTTCCATTGCCCGTTTAACAACAAATACTAAAAACAGAATAAAATTAATATTAAGGGGAGCTTACATACAACAAACTTGATTTTTAGCCGTTTTTTGGTACCCTTGGTGCGTGAGTCCGACTCGCACTTGGCCGGTTTTTTTATTTTTGCATAAAATCATAAAGCGGTTCACAGAATACATCTACCTACCAAGTTTCAACTGTGTAATCCTAATAGTTTTAGAATAAAGTGGCTGTGACATACGGACGGACAGACAGACAGACATGACGATTCTATAAGGGCTCCGTTTTTTGCCATTGGGCTACGTAACCCTAAAAAGTACAGCAGATTATGAATCACAGATTAAAGATTTTAAAAGGTATACAACTTTAACATTAAAGGCCGGGTCTCTTTTGTCTAACATTGTTTTTGTAAGAGTAAAGTTAACACAAGATTTAGCCTAAGAGATACATTAGGAAAATCTATACCCTAATAATTACCCTGCCGGATAATTTTTACCCTAAATCTAGGGTAAATTACCCTAAGCTTGCACCACTGTACTCAAAATCCGTCGATGCGATGCGACCCGGCCCGTCACAGTGTGCTATAGGAGCATTTTGCGATGCGCTGCGACCCGGCCCGCCCCGTTGCGACCCGCCTAAATGTGCGTTAACCTTTACTCGTACACTAGAAATAATAGGAAAATTATTTCTTTTGATAATGAAGTTTGAGCTGTCACTGAAATGATTTAAAACCAAATTAAGATTTTCAATTTACTTTTGCTTTCGTAAATAGATTATTACTTATATGATTTATACATTTAATTTTTACTCAAATATAAAGTTAATAGGAATGCTTTTGTGGTTCGAAAAAAACCGGCCAAGTGCAAGTAGAACTCCCGCACGAAGGGTTCTGTACCAAAAACGGCAAAAAACTTGTCTGTTGTATGAGAGCCCCACTTAAATATATTTTTTATTCTGTTTTTAGTTGTTATATTATAGCTGAAATAGAAATATCAACTGTGAAAATTTCAACTGTCTAGCTATCACGGTTCATAAGATACAGCCTGGTGATAGACAGACAAACAGGCGGACAGTGGAGTCTTAGTAATAGGGTCCCGTTTTTACCCTTTGGGTACGGAACCCTAACAAGGAGTTTTGTGAGACAACTCTGATCAAATAAGTTGATATTTTCTACTGATAATAGTTTTAAATAAAATTGAAATTTTATTTACTTAGATGTTATTGTAAACTACAACCCGGTCGAGTTAACTCGCACCTGAAGTTCGATAGACCCCTCTCGTTTTCTCCTTTCCTCACGCCAGCGTCGTCTATTTTTTGAAAGTTTTCGATAGATTATCGATAAATTATCGCTAACAAATGTACTAACGCTACTGGCGTGACGACAGTGGCGTGAAGAAAGGAGAAAACGAAGGGGGTTCGCGCTTCAGGTGCCGAGTTAACTCAACCGGGTTATACCTACGCATTCGTTCAGAGCACGACCATCGAAACATGATCGATTTATCTATGCAAACTAAGGCCCTCCGCTGCGTTGAGCGGGATCCCGGCGCGGGTACACGGTGCGGGAACCTGTCGCGGGGGCCCGCGCCGTGCTCCGTCGCGGACAAACAGCCCGTCGCGGGGACCCGCACCTTGTTCCGTCGCGTGACCCGCGAGGCGGGCACTCCGCCTAGGGTTGCCAGATCGGAAATCCAAAATATCTGGAGAAAATTTAAAAATGTCGGGATTTTGCGGTTGTTGTCGGGAGAAATAAAAATTCAAAATAAAAATGCAAGTTAAATGCCTGTGGGTACATACACAGCACGAAAACGGCCGCGCAGAGCGATTTTTATTTGGTTTTATCGACTTATCTTGTACTCTTGCCTATCTTAAATAAGAAAACCACCGCGCAGCGCGATTTATAGTGAGTTTCATCCACCACTTAAGCTTGTAATCTTGACTGTCTATTGTAGGAAAACGGCCGCGCAGCGCGATTTTAAGTCAGTTTCATCCACTAATCTTGTATTCTTGCCTGTCTGTCTATAGTAAAACAAAATGGCCGCGCAGCGCGATTTTTAGTCAGTTTTATCCACTAATCTTGTAATCTGTTCGTGAAAATTATTGCTTTCTAGAGGACTTTCGGAACAGCTGATTTTCCGGGAGATTTTTAGATTTTTCGGGAGTCGGGAGATCACTTGAAATTTCGGGAGAATCCCGGCGAATCCCGACCATCTGGCAACCCTAACTCCGCCACACGCAGCGCTGCTCTATGAATATACAGGAAACAGCACCCGGAGCGGACGTCCGCGCCGGAATCCCGCTCAAGGCAGCGGAGGGCCTTAGGCCGTATACAGAAAGAAATCTGGTAGCCGGCGCAGATCTACCAGCTCCGATAAGCGCTGGTAGATCGGCGCCGGCTACCAGCTTTCATTCTGTATACGGCCTTATCTAGCTAGCTTTTTACCATATCGTATTGGAGATGGTGTAATATTGTCTTGACTTTAACGATACTCACAAAGAAAGAGATCTCGTAATAACGTAAATCACGTGGTAAATCATTAAATGAAAGAAAACATCCCATGATTGTACCTCAGAATAATAACACCGAGTGCTATTGTTGTTATTCTAAGAATTATACTATAACGTCGCTAGGAGGCACAAAGTGAGACATTTTCCGTTTCACATAGCCATCGGATATTGGCGAGGAAGCTGCCTTCGAGCTCGACACACCACGTCAAACTTCCGACAACCCGACGATAACTTGCGACACGACGCCGACGTTTCATGTCACAGGAACAAAGTTTTTTCCTTTCATGCAACTAATGACGCGAAAGCTTACAATAAAAAAATATATAAGGTTCTTAAATAGTACACAAAATTTTAAGGGGTCAATGTACTCATGCAGACAAACAACTTTTACTATGATACCAACTTAGAGTAAAAGCCGCGATGCTCTACGAAGCCGCGATGCTCTAAGGGTACCAACATTGAAATCGCGAAAAAAAAATCAACTGTTCGATAGAAAATTTAAAATCGAATAGATCAAAATGTATGGAACAGCTGATGTTTTTTTCGCGATTTCAATGTTGGTACCATAGTAAAAGTTGTTTGTATGCATAAGTACATTGACCCCTTAAAATTTTGTGCACTATTTAAGAAGGACCTTATAATACAGGTGTCTTTTTATTCACTCTCCTAAGTATCTGTTCAGTTCACGAAACTAAGTATATTATTGAAAATACTCAGTCAGTATATTATGGGGCATCATGGCCCACAGCGTTTTAATTTTATCTTGAAAAGTGTAATTTACTTATATATTTTTTTGTTTTCTACGTTCCAAAAGTTATTTAAAGTTCTTACAGCATCATGATAAGAGTATAATGTGCTTAAAACAGATTTCATAATTCAGTTATAATGTAATTCTCTACCAAAATATACAGCATTTTGACACAGAACATATACCTAAGGGTCAATTTATGCTGGCGCAGAGTCGAAGCGAATCGAAGCGTAGGTATCGAAACGAATCGTTTAATTTAGAGAAAATTCAGCCTTATTATCTTCGACACGTTTGACTCTGCGCCAGGTATATTTCCAAAAATAATTAACGCTGTGTTCATTTTCAGTTAAGAATGGAAAACTTCTGCTTATTCAATTAAAACTTAGCCAAAAGCAGTCTTTAGATAAAAGTGAAATAATTTAATAGTCATGAAGTTTCTAAAGCTCCTTTTAGAATATGAACTTAAATATGAATTATTTACGGTTATTGTGATACAAGGTTACTGAAGATATTAATTACGAACTTTGTTCTCAATTTAGTATTAAATCATCGTATTCATATGTAAGAGGTATTCCTCGAAGCGCAACCATTTTGAAACACACCTAATGAAGCGCACCTAAACTATTCCTCGAAACGCACCTATATAGGTAAGCTAACAAAACCAATTAACTATACAGGGTGTTTTGTAATAGCCTTATAAAGCCGAATATGGTAGATACGGACTATTAAACTGAACAACTTTTACTATGGGACCAACTTTGAAAACGCGAAAAGAAATCAGCTGTTTTCATAAAAAATTAATAACGATAATATCAAAAATGAAACGGCTGATAATTTTTTCGCGATTTTAGAGTTAGTCCCATAGTAAAAGTTGTTCAGTTTGATGGTCTCATAATTTGACTTTCTAAGGCTAACCAAACATCCTGTATAGGTGCGTTTCGAGGAATAGTTTAGCTGCGTTCCATTAGGTGCGTTTTAAAATGGCGCACCCAAGGAACACCTCAAATGTAAAACTTTACTATTTTCTTGTTAGTTAAACTGTATCACTTACGAAAGCTTCACTATAGTTTACGTTCCCAAATGCTCTATCTTCAAATTCGATAGAATTTGAATATCAATTGCAGGTTCCTTTACCTACAGTACATTTTGTCGTCATGCTATTAAGGTTGAAAAGGAATTTTCAGAATTGAATTATTGGCACAATAAAAGAGCATTTGGAACTTTCGAGAACTGTGTAAATGTAAAATAAAAACAGTTGTACTGGTCTTGTAATATTTTATTTTCATTTTACAGTTCAGTGTACAATATTACGTTGATTGGCTACAATGTACAACAACGTCAAGAGTTAAGTTTCCGTCAGTAGTTTAAGCTTTTCCGAAATATAATAGCCAGTCAGAAAATCTCATTTTTTGAGATTTCAATTCTAGGAAATCCGATCGATATATTTTACAAGTCACGCGATTAAAGAAAAGTTCGTACTATTGAAAATCCTTCTTCAAAAAATACGACACGCATTATAGTACATTATGATACAAGTTAGCTTAGGTTACTTATTGCACACAAGGCTGTGGGTTGCAGCCCGAGCCGCAGGCGAGGGCGTAACTCAGCCGAGTGTGCAATAAGTAAGAGCTCACGAGTTTCATACGATGTTTTTCAACACATTTGCGAGGAAAAAACAAAGTAATTTACCACACAGCAACAAATACGACAAAAACAAAATGATAATCATGATGAGAAAAGGCGCGCAGGTTTTTTTTTTTTTGTTTTTTTCACACGCCCAATGCAAGAATATTTTACGAACAAAGGGGTTAGTGAGCATACAGCCTACTTCAAAATTATAAATTTAAGTGATAAAATGCTAATATTTTAATATTTTTTAACAAAATATTGTAAATCAGGAATAATTTGATAGTAATAAATATTTGTTTGACTTAATTAAGGACCTACACATTTATTTATTCCAAAAATGCAAATGAATTTTCAGCGGTATAAAACCTCTTTGTTGTTACTAAAAAAATAACTGTATTACCCGGTAAATTGAAAATGCTCTGTTTACTCGCATAGAACTTGCAGTAAGGTACCTATTTAACTTTGTAGGGATAATTCTATAACCAACTAGTGTTTTATATATTATTGCACGCGTTTGTTATAGTTCGGTTTATGGCCCTAAAAGCGATGTATTAGGGCTCACTTTACGAGCAAGTGTGTTGAAAAGTAATTTATGGTATTTTATTACCTATTATAGGTAATAAAATACTGAGTTTTCACTACATTAAAAAATTACAGTTAAATTAATTGACGCCTGTAAGTACTTAGCTTAATACCATTAAATTGCTATTGTGGTACAATTAATTAACTTAGAGCTGTAAGTGCCACACAAATAGTTTCTAGTGTAACTAACAGGTGATAAATTGGTACCTACGTAGTACATTATGCTAATTCTAAGACAGAATGGATGCTAACATGTTGAGAAAGCGAATATTAGGAATACTGTAGTTCAGCGGTTCCCGAATAGGGTTCCTCGGAACCCTGGGGTTCCGTGCGAAGATCTCAGGGGTTCCGCGAAAATTCCAGAGTTTATAAATTCAAGATTATATACTTAATTTAAAAACTTAAAAGTCCTTCTTTTAAAGTCTAAGTATTTTTAATCTCAAGTAAAACCAAGCCAAAAAGCCTCAGTATGGTGTGATTTCACCTTAAAAACAATGTTACAGTTAGTTTTAGGGTTGCCACCCCTCCCGATTTGGATGATATTATCCCGCGTCCCGACGATCCATTAGTTTTGTACCGATTTTTGATGGTAACACGCGATCAAAATCAAAGTGTTGATAAAAAATGGGTCTAAATGGTTAAAAGCATAAAGGACAACAAGTTTAATGCCTTTTTTGCATTGTATCTCGCGCTTTAAGTATACCGCCTTCAAATGCTTAGGTGCGAGGTATTTCCCATACGACGCTTAAATGTTCTAATGTCAGAAATCGTTGCTCTGTAGATCTAATGAAAGCAGAATTGCTCGTGCTCCGCGCTCGCCGCACACCCCTGTCCTGTTTTTTGTTACTAAAGGTAGCAACCCTGGTTAGTTTACTTCTTCTTACTAAAAAGTCTTGAACAGGTGGTAGGAAAATATAGACGATTCAAAAGTACTTAATAATTAAGTTTATTAAAGCTATTTTTGACTTTGACTTTGACTTGAGCAAGGGTTCCGTCCAAAAACGGTGAACTAAAAAGGGTTTCGTAGCCAAAAGAATTCGGGAACCGCTGCTGTAGTTCATTAGGAATTGTCGGGTTACTAGCAATCGTTAACAAACTTGTGACCGCTTCCCAAGGTGAAGACGATATTGTTTTTCACTAGCTTACTTCAGTCGCTTTTCAAGGTCTATATCACACAATGGAACAATAAGTTTTCCTTGTGAGAAGCTAAAGTGAGCCATTTTAGTGGCTTTTACTATCTAACAGTATCAGCCGTTAACACCCGCATTGTGGTGCGTGCGTGATGGAATGAATCGGTGAACGAGCAATATCAGTTTCTTTATCAGCACAAGAAAAGAATTGATATATAAAGGGGCTAAAATTATTCTATTGGTATTTTAGTTCAATCTAGGGTTTAACGTGACACTTCAAAAGCTAAGACACGGTGAGTCTATACCCCTGGATAACTTCGTCATTTTCTTATACTTGACACTTTCCTAACTTTTCTCATTTTATTTGTAAGCAGATAGAAGATTTTCACTGAAAAGAAACATGTCTACATTGTTATTGCTTCCCTTTTTTTGAATCGAATACAACCTGACAGAATTTTTATATTACAAAATGCTAAGTTAAGTGCCTACTCGAAATCTTATATGATAATTAAATACTTATTCAAATTTTCACATTATGAACACGCTTCGAGCATATTAGTTTTGGCAACATCCCATTTTCGTGAGGCGCCCCTGAATATGCATTACATAACATAAATTCATCGTATCTTAGTAGGTACATTATTACTAGGGGTTTTACGGAGGCAATCTCACGTTGCTCTGCTTACTTAATTGCTTATCATTACGAGATACCGAGAAGTGAAAAATCACTTTATTAAGGATCATATCTACTTAAAAAATATTTCATTTATCTTTACAACATAAAAAGGATGTGATAATTGACTTATTTTTTTATTACAATGCCTACAAATGGTTCGTCTACAGCTACTTAATTAAATTGCCTTTAGACGGTTGTATGACCGAAAGTGGCGCCCTCAGAGGTTTTTACTCAATAAGTTATTAATAGATAAAGATTTTAATAATGTTTATCGTGAAGATTTTAGGGCCCATGGTCTAGTGTTTTTAAAAGGTATCACTACATGTCATCGTAGTCATTCGTAGAAGTAGATAGCAAATTAGTCAAAAACGGCCACTTTTAGCAGTTTTTCTATCTACATCTAGCAGTGACTACTAGGGAATGTAACGATACCGTCTAAAAATACTAGACTGTGGGCCCTAAAATCTCCACGATAAACATTATTAAAATTGTGTATTTGAATTATAATATTAAATAAAATTCACCGCGGCGCCACTTTCGCTCAGGGTACCACCTTAGCCCAAAATTATAATTATAAATTTAATTGTACCTGTGGATATATTCGTTAAATATGTTCGGAACTACACTCTTTTATACATTTTTTATCGTGTGTCACGTCACGAATTAAAATATAAACAAGATTTAGGCAAAATTATATTTTACATAATATTACTGACACTACACACATATGCCACATGCACCATACTCCAGGTACATTATCCGCCAGAAAACGAGATAGGTTCGTGCGATTGACAGTTGCGAAGTGATGATAGATTGTCAGCAATCAGCGTGTCATGTCAAGGGTGGTGACACAATTTCCTTTAAATTACGACCTTCTGGGTTGAAGTTGAAACGGTACGAAACTTTCGGATGTACCAATGTTTTATCAAAAATCTGTCAGTGTACTTACATACATTGCACCGAATTCAGAAAATTGGCATTTGATATTAAGGTTATTGTGGAATAGAACAATACTTACCCGACTTTTTTCCGGGTTGATACGAAACTTTCGAATGTGCCATGTTTTAAATGAACAAGAATGAGTTAATTAGTGTACAATAGACATCACATTGCATTGCACCGAATTCAGAACATTAGCATTTGATATTCAGCAGACTAATGTGCAGCGGTTTTGTTATGTAATGTAGGGCTCAAAGCAAGATGTGGGATGTTATTCATATATGAAGATATTCATGCCAAATCTACGTTTTTCCAAATTCCTAGATTTAATGACACCATATATTTTTCATTTCTACTAATGTCTTCATCTCTAGACGCCAGAAAAAAGATCGTGATCTCATGTGTGTTCTCAAACAAGGCTTAAGGGCATAGACTTACTTAAGAGTCCAATAGTAAAAAAAACTGAAGATGTTTGAGCTCTAATGTGAAAGCAACAATTGATGTTTAAGAAAGAAGCATTGAAGGTTTCTATTGTTCACGCTCTATGTAACAATATAAGACAGATAGGTATATATCTATATATATAAAAGCGTAAATCACTCACTGACTCATCACGAAATCTCAGAAACTACAAGTGCTAGGAGTCTCAAATTTTGCATGGGGGTCCCTTTTAGGGTGAAGGTGCTCACTAAGACGGGATTTTGCGAAATTCAACCCCTAAGGGGGTAAAACAGGGTGGCAAAGTTTGTATGGGAGAAAGCGATTCCTTGGCCCGATTGACTTGAAATTTGGCATAGACATTTTTTAACAAAATTAATTGAATACGTGTTTCGTATTTTCTTGAAATGTATCCCCTAACAGGGTTGAAAAGGGGTAGAAAGCTATTTTTAGGGTGGTTGACTTCGATATCGGAATCAAAACTTCTTAGTGCATTTGTACGATTAAGAAAAATAAATGTCAGTTGTCAGGTTGTCACCTCCCCTGAGATTGTAATTATGTCACCGCACGAGCTGACATTTCATGTTGTATAAGATGTTATCCTGATTTTCACTACCTATTTAACGAAATATTAGTCTACTTATAAAACGTGGCAAAATCTAGCAAATATCAGATATCTAACGTGACAAGGAATGTGGTGTAAAGTGTTGAAATTGAGAGCCGGATAATAATGCACAACATAAGTTGCACCCGACATAATTTGCAATGTCACGTTATTTTAGCCAGGAACCAGGAACAAATAAACATACATAGATTTTTATTTAAAAAGAAGATACCTACTAAACTATTAAGTATGAGTATTAAATGTTACATAATATTATTATACTTATTTTGTTATATTACTGCTAAGAAATTTTATTAAGTACCTACCTACCTACCTAATACAAAATCGTGAACAGTAGGGCGTCGGTTCTGTGAACCTGAACCCCACTTCGAATCTCACTTCACTGCACGGGACGGGAACTTTAAATCATAAATAAGATAATGATAAGATTTTTTTTTCATCACAAAATATTTTACACATCTACCTAAATTTATTGTAATCGGTAAAATTGCTCATTCAGTTAGCTAATTTCTAATAACAATTCACGCGAAGTGAAGTGAGGTTCGAAGTGAGATGAGAGTTTGGTTACAGAATCAACAGATTGCGCAGGTAAAACCGCGGGGTGCAGCTATTACCTACATATCACAAAATTGTAAAAATGTGAAATTTTTGATGTTTGGATGTTGTTCATTTTGTTACTCAATCACGTCTGAACGGGTGAACGGATTTAGACGAAATTTGGCACAGGGATACATTATAGTCTGATTTTTTTATGAAAAAAATTAAATGTGTGAAATGAGTATTGATAAATACCTATTTAGGTATATTTTTTTTTATTTCTTGGTAATTGCACAACTATTTTAATCACGCGAACGAAGTCGCGGGCAAAAGCTAGTATAATATAAAACAGATGCATAAAATTTAGGATCTTGTTGGAAGAAAAAAAATATAACTGCAATAAGTATGTTGTACATAAAATAGGAATATTTGATGTTCTTAAAAATATACCAAAGAGAATTCAAAATCTGTAAAGAATTTGGACAGTCAATATTTTTTATAAGTAAAAATTAATGACCGATGCTCATTAACAATGGTTGTGAAATACAGCTCTTACTGTCTCCAACACATGCCTACTATACGTATAAACCGGTATAATATAGTGTGGAGTGACGCAGTGCGAAACTCAGTTTATGAATCCAATTTTTCACGTCATTTGCAAGGAAAAGTGGAAAGTACTGTTTTTACTAGGCACAAACGAACGGGGAGACCCTTAACGTGGCATAGAATAAACGTTACTGCAGTCTGAAAAAGTGCAAGCAACGCACTATGAGGACATTGTTGCAAAAACTGGTTGTATTTTTAGGCGTAGGTAACTTAAATTTGAAGTTTTCAACAACACAGGTTTTTATACTTTTTTTGTTAAAATGTCCCGTGATGTTAAGAAAATTGTAAGGAGGAGGAGATAACTGGTTATCGATCAAATGTTGGATTTACCACATGAAGGGCGTTGCCAAATGCCATGCTCGGGTGTTATTGTCTTGGCCATCGGCCATGTGGCGACTAAGCGTCTTGTGCCAGTTGGTGGCGTGTCGTAAGTCGTAAAACATGATCATGATCTTGTTATATTGAACGTGACTATTGGAATGTATGTTCAAATAGGGAGTTGGCAGTGTTACTGATCTTCGAGGAGGTTTGCTATTCGACGGCCTCTAAGGTTAGAACTCCAAGCTTGTCATGACCTATATTTATGATAAAAAAAGGAATATTTTTATGATGCACTTGATTTGGGTGATTTAGTCCAATAAAACTAGCTTTATCTGGACATAATTAATAAACTCGTTGTTTTTATTAGTTTATCGGATATTGATATTAAGTGTCAAATATTAATTAGATATGTGATGTAAGAAATCCGGGGTTGGTAACCGTTTCATATAAAAATCATGAGATTTCGTACATTACCTAGCTTTTTCCTAAAAGCAAAATAGTTAGCCAAATACCTTGTTAGTATAATTTTATGGTGCATTAAAATGCTATCACCTAATACCAAAATTAAACTGAATCCAAATTCGCATGTTCGTTTTTTTTTCACAGTATTCATCTGATCTCAATATCAATGGTAACTATGATGCTTGTATCTTATTAAGCTATGCATCTTTTTAGACATTTTAGACAAAAATTAAACATTTATTTTTTACGTTTTAATAATAATGTATTTCTCAGTAGTTAATTTTTTTTTAGTTTCATGCGAAGTTTCTAAATGTTTAATTCCTTTTATTTTAACTATAACTAACACTAATTTATGACATAGAAAAAGAAATTTTCAGTTATCTTATTATGTCCCGATAAAGCTAGTTTTATTGGACTAATTGCTTTAACATCGGTGCTTTAGGCTTCATGTACTTAGCTGCATTTCTTAGAATGTGTTTACCGATATGTTTAAAATCTACATCTGTATTTCTTTCCAAGCATATATTCAACCCCTTTAACAGACAATCTTATCGTCATATATAAAATAACGTAAGTAATTTATTTCAACTGAAAAGTAGTTAATCCCTGGATATTCCCGTATCATTTGCACTTCTAATATCAAATGAAAGTGCGTCTATCTGCTACCTTTCCAGACCAATGAACTGATTTTGGGTTGAGATCGAACACTTGTAGGACGTAGACTAATTATATCGGTAAGTAGAAGTATTCCCTTGGGAAAAGTGATATCGACTTTTGATACGAAACCAAACTCCAGCCGAGAAAAGCTATACATATATAATTATTCTAGTAGGTAGATTGAGGTTAGGTTAAGCCACTTTCATATTTATCATAAAAAATTCAACTACATTTGTTGCTAACTGTACGTACTAAACTAACCAAATTAAAATTTATTAATAATCAAATAAGACATTCGGAACAAATATTTAGTGAAACTAAGTTATCTTTAGTTTATGCTCCGCACACACGTTCACATATCCAACTCGCAACCAATGCAGATATTATGCAATTATTGTTGGTAGTTAAATCGCTCTAGATGAGGCTAGATTTAAATAATTTTTTGCTTTGTACAAAATATTTTGGAACATATTATGAGATTTATGAGTAAAGCCAACTAATGCAATAGCCCTTAAGCCGCGTGGTCCGACAAGCTTGTCCGATCGATCGGACCACGAAGATTTTAAAATCCTGTTGGTTCGATTGATCGAACTTCAAAGTTCTAGTGCGATTGTCGAACTAAAGCTAGGGTTTCCTAAGAAAACGGGTACCGTCACATAGCGGCTGTAATTTTACGGACGTAAAAAGACGGATGTCTTTACGGTGGAGTCACGTGGAATGTTACAATACCGTACAGCACCGTTACGGCCGTCCTTTTTTCAGAATCGTACCTATCTGAGAAGAAATAGACGATCATGATTTAGAATTAATTATATGTTTGGAGCATAACATGATCAATCATCAGGAAAGTAAAATAACTGTATGGAAGTAGATGATTTATTCCATGCTCATGGTACAGATGCAGAATAATCTCAAATGTTATTGCAGTGCATTAGAGATTTTTTGAAATCACTTTCTACTGTGCATGCGTAATGACGGAAATTCAGGAATTACTTTTGTGTTACTCATTTCTCACTCTTTCACCGTCGTCGCGGCACTGCTATCCTGAAAAAACAGTGGCGAACTGTTCTACACTGTCATGATAGCCGTCACAAAAATATTGGCACCGCTTTTTGACGTTACGGTGCCTAGCACTGCTCTCTAGGAAACCGCGCCGTATAGTTTACTTACATAGACAACGTTCTACGCCGCTAAATTACAGCCGTAATATCGTCATATTCGTCATATTCGTCATCCTAGGAAATCCTAGCTTAATAGGACTTCCAAATTTCTTTGTAGTCCGATCGATCGGACTGTGAGGTCTATTTTTTTTCTGTTGGATAGGTGGTACGAAATTATATCAGCCTTTAAATGTCCCCATCTGCAGTTGAGGCACAGATCTAAGGACATCAATAAGAAAGGAATTAAATAATTTGTAACAACAAAATTGACAAAATATAACATTCAAAGTATAAAAATGACAACACAATGTCTCCATTAGACTTAGCGTCGTGTTCCAGTTCACACTATTAGAGCGCCACACACGATTGTGTATGCGGCGCGCGCCAAACCGCACGGTAATGAGTGTCAAGTGGTTGCGACAGACGGGATTTAAAATGTTATTTGTTGCCGTGAACGTTTCTCCTCTGCTCTTAGTGTTTAAAAGCTTTTAATTTTTACTGGAAAAGACAACTGTAATGGACAGAGTCTACCCTTTATGGCAGAACTTTTTATGTCATAATTTCATTATGCATAACAGCGAATGTCATAAACTTCATGTAGCAGAAAATCGTTTGGCATACACTCATTTATCATACACTTAAAACGCATAATTTTGTAAGCCAGAATAATCTTTTGGCATACATTTTATAATCTATAGTCATTAAAAGGCAAAACTATCATATCGCAGACAGTTTATAATCAGGATCATCTTTTGTCATACATTTCATAAAAAAAATCATATTTAGAATAATTTTGTATTTCTTGCTGCATGAATTCTAACATGCAAGCAAACAAACATGCATGCTAGCAAGTAAGCATGCATGCTAGCAAACAAGCAGCATGCAAGCAAGCATGCAGCATGCAAACAAGCATGCAGCATGAAAGCAAGCATCCAAGCATGCAGCATGTAAGCATGCAAGCATGCATGCATGCAACATGCATGCAAGCATTGCGAGTGGTCAAGACACTAATCTAACCTACCTAGTGCATATTTTTTTATAGCGGGAGGCCTCAGGCCCCCCGACCCCCCTGAGCACGAGCAGGGGGGCCAGCCCCCCTGAACCTCCCATCAAGCATGCAAGCAGCATGCATTAAAATAAGAATCCAATCATGCATGTATGCAAGCAAGGAAACAAGCATGCATGCAAGCAAGCATGCAAGTATGCATGCAAGCAATCAGAATGGCAGTCGGTTTTGCAGCGATTCGTTTCTGTTGTTGACTTTTATAGTACAACATTTACAAAAACACAACATAATTTGACATTTTATGACAAATATTTATTAATTCAATTTAAGGTTAAGGCGGTTGTATGACCGAAAGTGGCGCCCTCAGAGGTTTTTATTTAATAAGTTATTAATAGAATAAGATTTTAATAATGTTTATCGTGGAGATTCTAGTACTTTTAGAAGGTATCACTACATGCCCTCGTAGTTATTCGTAGAAGTAGATAGCAAATGTGTCGAAACCACCGGCCACTTTTAGCAGTTTTTCTATCTACTTCTAGCAGTGACTACTAGGGAATGTAATGATACCGTCTAAAAATACTAGACTGTGGGCCCTAAAATCTCCACGATAAACATTATTAAAATTGTGTATAAGAATTATAATATTAAATAAAATTCACCGCGGCGCCACTTTCGCTCAGGGTACCACCTTAATATAATTTTTTTTAGAAATCATAATATGCCTAATGACATTATACTAAATGAAATTCTGCCATATTTGTAGTATACCAAGTGAAATTATACCAAATAATTGACGACTAAATAAACATTCTGCCCAAATAAATTATGCAGATAAAAAAATTGCTAAAGGTATTTATGCCAAATGAAATTCTGCCATCTGAATAGTATGCCATTGTAAATTCGGACATATTAACATTCGGCCAATCAATAATTATATTAAACAATTTTTATGCCTTAAAAATATTCGTTAAAGGAAAATTATGCCAAGTGTGTTATGCCAAATAATTTCGGAGCATCAAGCTTCTGCCAGATAGAGGTAACCCGTAATAGACTTTAGGTAAAATAACACTATCAGCAAGGTAAAAGATGTGTACATTCCTTTTTTACACGACTGCCCATAAAAGAGTGTCAAATAAATTAGGCTACAATCAAAATTAACAGGATGTAGTGTAACAACTTCAAACTCTCTTCAAATATTCCCTGATATAAATATCAGGGAAAATTTTGTTAGTTTTTAGGATGTTAAAGAAATGTTAATTTAAGTTTTTTTTTTAGATTTTAGCATTCACAGTGCTATTTTTATACAATACTAAATAATTGAAGAAAATTGATCTGCCTTTCTATTGTCTAACTTTAAAATCTATCGCAGTCGCTTTCAGGATGTAATCCATTGAAGTTTCTTCTTGGCTCAATAAAAACTTACCAAAGAAAAGCAGCAATGTGTCACATCCATCTGTCAAATGAAAGCGATTGCGATAGATTTTTAAAATTAGACAATTTGGCCCCTAGTCTGAGTGGTGTTTTTTCTAGTATATTTCAGCCCCCTACTCAAATGGCCAACTTTCTATTCCTTTGAACGCTACGCTTACTTTTAAAGCTTAAAATATGAGCAATAGATGATTAAATCACATGTCGCAAACTTATGTAAATCACAGACTTCGATGTATTGTATGAAATTGTCACGCTTACAGCACGTAATTTTATAGTTTACTGCTTATTTTAAAGTTTTAATAGTAAGCGTATATTCAATTCAATTCAATTCAATTCAAAAATAATTTATTCAGTCTTAGGCTGTTACAAGCACTTGTGAATGTCATAGAAGCTACGCCATCGGTTCGCAAACCCGGGAGACCTTGCTGTAACGAGTAGAACCGGCAAGAAACTCGTCAAGGGCTGCTTTTTTCTCCTTGTATATTTCATACAGAGTCGTCAACATTGAAAAATGAGCTCCACGTTTAAAGTGAGGTCATTTTCCATCACAATAATTAATAATAATAATTAATATTAATATTATAAGCGTTCAAACCAATAGAATGTTAGCCATTTGAGTAGGGGGGCAGATTTCTTATTATAAAAATACTTAAAATTTATATAGACATGATTATTCTTGATACGAAACGTTACAACGCCGCGCTCTTCAACATATTATGTTACCTACACATTATTATTGACTCCTTAAACTCGTTTTTATCTCCAGAGTAAGTAAGTGATTCACTTACATAGTAAGTAAGTGAATCAAACAAACAAATAAAATATTTATTATCTAGATTGCCTCGTGTACAATGTAAAGTTCCCAGTGCCATTTGTGACTTTTAACTTCTAATAACTGGCTAGGGTTGCCAACAATAAACCTACAAATAGTAATTGTAAAAAAATTAAAACTGGATTAGTTACAGATTACCTTTCGTGTAACCAGACCTTTTACTTACCAGTATATTGCTTTAATTAGGTTTTATTTTCATGTGAAAGATATCTTATCTCGTATTTTATATTTTCTACAAAGGGCTGTGTTTCAACATCAGCCATTCTTAATGTCCCTTTTGCTGAGGCACAGGTCTTCCTTATGGGCGGATAAGGAGAACGAGTCATAACCTACCACGCATACCCAATGCAGATTAAAAGAAACCAGGACCAATGACTTAACGTGCATTCGGAAGCGCGGAAGAACTCGAGATAATTAATTTATCGTCACCTATCATATGACCGGCCTCCGTGAAAGTTACTTAGCCTTTCCAATCGCAGGCCAGGTGATAAACCACTGCGCCACCGAGCTCCTCAAGTGCTGTGTTTTATAGTAGTTTATGAAACAATGCTGCTAAATGACGTTTTATAATTTCTAATCGGAAAAATCAATTTTCCGCACGCAGTACTAAACCGTAAACAAAAATGCACGGCGTGCGGTAAAATCAACTTACTGCACGCTGTACTGTCAACGTAAGCTCACATTTTCGAGCAACTGTTTTAAAAAAAAATATGAAATGAATGCGACAGCCCTAGTGCAAGTTGCTTAGTAAACGCAATGCTAATATGGCCGGGTGTAAGCGAAGGAATAACTTTAAATTGACTTGTACTAACGTCTTGTTGCTCTTGCAAATGTATTTTGAGATGCGGTTCTAGACGTTTGGTTTGCTTTAATTAATTTAAACTTAATTAATTTACACAAAGTATGAATTATAAAAAGAACACGCATTAATGAGAAACAGCCTCTCTATTGTCTCATTTCAAAATCTATCGCAATTGCTTTCATCCTGAAAGCGATTGCGATAGATTTTGAAATTAATTGTAATATAATAGTAATTAAATATTAAGTGTAACACATTGATGCTTCTTTTTGGCATAAATAAAAACATACCAAAGAAATACAGCAATTTGTCACATCCATCTGTCAAATGAAAGCGATTGCGATTCTACCTAGACAGATGGACAAACAAATGATCATAAAAGGGTTACCGAAATTAGATCTTTTTATGACGTACGGAACTCTAAGATTTTGATAAAATAGAATGTGACATAGGTATTTAAGTTTTTATTTACACCCATGCTTTAAATCCTCTGTAAGGGGTTCTGAAACAGTTAGCTTACTGCCATCATTACAATATCCCGAGCGAGAGCTGGTCCTGCAGCGCCGCGCGCCCACGCGCGAGCGTTGCATTATGAAATTCAGTACAACATTATAACACTCTTGCGGAAGACATAATGACGAGGAGGGAGAGGAAAGTCAAAGTCAAAGACAAAGTCAAAGTCAAAACCTTTATAGAGGATACACGTCATGGGTTTAGATAAATATCATGGGTGTTTTTAATCCATATTTATTAAAATATTGTTTGTTTCCCTAAAAAAAATAAGAAAAAATAAAAAATGGGTGTAGATAAAGTCTTGTATGCAACTGTACATCATTAGGTATTAAAACACTCATGATACTATTATCACACTCGGCTTTGCCTTGTGTGATAAACCCACATTCGTGTTTTAATACCCCTCGTTATAGTACAGTTGCATAAATAACTATTATTACACAATATTCAACTTTTTACAATTTTCAGTGAAAATAATTTAGACTTTGGTTTAAATGTTAAAAGACAGCTAAATAAATCCGACATAAAACTTCCAAAGACTCTTAACATTTTAATCCAGCTTTGAATCGGCTTTAGACTTTTTGACTAGAAGATCTAATTAGTTCCCTAGATCGAAACGGAGCTGCGGAAGTTTGGCCTCTTAAATAAGTAATTAAGTTTACCAACAGTGAAAGACGATCGTGTTCGCCGCTAAGACCGAGAAGTGTCGAACTTTCACCATTGGGTTGTGTAAGTAACTATTATGCTATCTACCTTTGTATTTACCTTTTACCCTTTTATTAACCCTAGACGCAAATAAACCGTTTTTTCAACAATAAATCCCGTTAAGGGGAAAAACAAAACACAATTCCGTTCTATGCTTGCCATATGCAGTAAGTATATCGTAAAAAGAAATAAAAACGGTCAAGAGCGAGTCGGACTCGCGCACCGAGGGTTCCGTACCATCATAATTGCACCATCAAACCACACTGCAGAGTAGCATAATAAAATTAGTATTGCAGTTTTAGGTCAGCGCCATCTCTTGACCGATAGTGGAACTAATGTTAACTTTTTTAGAAATTTTATAATTTCTAAAAAGTGTGCTATATTGATACATTGTTTTATTTTTCCTGTGATCTTTATATAAACTGCTATCACATAGAATTATTTCAGATTTTTCTCTTTGCAAACTTCGGAGATAAGGGGGGGAACGGATTTTTTTTACATTTTTCATTATAAATCGAAAACTATGTGGCCTAAAACAAAAAGAAAAAATGGTTGAAAACGTGCAAACGGCGCTCTTTCATATGATACCCCCACATGCCCTAGTGGCCTTAGTTCAAATTTTTAAGACCCCATTTCAGTCCCTGTGGTAAAAAATATATTTATTTATTTAATTATTTCTTATTTGCAAAATAGTTGGGCAAATGTCATCTCAAACTATTTTAAATTTCAAGTTGATACCATTAGTATTTCTCGAGATATCCAGCTGTGACAGATAGACAGACAGACAGACTGAGTCACACCATAAGGGTTCCTTTTTTACCATTTTGGTACGGAAAACTAAAAAAGAAAAAAGTGGTGGTTTTCAAAGTTAATTATAATTTTCTGGGGTTGTATTAGTAATCAATCATAAACCATAATTTTTTCAATAAATTCGACAATTTTTACTACAACCCGGTCGAGTTAACTCGGCACCTGAAGCTCGATAGACCCCTCTCGTTTTCTCCTTTCCTCACGCCATCGTCGTAAATTTTTTGAAAGTTTTCGATAGATTATCGATAAATTATCGCTAACAAATGTACTAACGCTACTGGCATGACGACAGTGGCGTGAGGAAAGTAGAAAACGAAGGGGGTCTATCGCGCTTCAGGTGCCGAGTTAACTCGACCGGGTTATACGAAATTTATTCCAGCGTACGCCCCGTTAAACCGTTTCAATCATCACCCATCAGTCTGCACTGGGCTCGTGTGATGACGATAAGATGATGATGAATAGGTATTAAATATAAGACAACATCATATTAATTGTTCCAAAGTATTCAGCTAAAGCACTTGTGTTATAGAAATCAGAGACAACGGTAGAACTTCAAACACCCAGACCTGAGTCAATATAGAAAAGTTAGTTTTCTAAATTGACACAGCTGGGGATTGAACCCAGAAACTCAGAGATGGCGACACCTTAAAACCAGTGTACGAGCCACTAGACCACGAAGGTCATAAACTCAAAATGATGATGATATTCTATTAGGCTGCGTTCAAACGATAACACACGACCCGACCTCAACCCGAACTCAACTCAAACTCACCTCAACTGCAGCCCACCTTGAAATACATCGCTTAAAATTTTGAGTCTTATGTCACATTAATAAGCTCTTGTGTAATGTTTAGGTGAGTTTGAGTTAAGCTCGGGATGTGTTCGGGTTGAGTTTGAGTTGAGTTCGGGTTGAGGGCGAGGCGTGTGCAGTTGCATCGACAAAATAACGGAGCTTATTAATGTGTTATAAAACCCAAAATTGTAAGCGCTGTATTTCAAGGAGTGGAATCCGGTTGAGTTGAGTTCGAGTTGAGTTCGGGTTGAAGGCGAGTCGTGCGTTTGAACGCTAAGAAAACGCAGCTTATCGATAAATATGTTTCAATTTTAAATGATACTATTTAGAGTGATGTACTTCGATACAAGAATATCCTAGATAACGCTTCACAAACTAAAACAGTAAGCATAAATGGCACCTCAAATAGCGTCCCACTTACAAACTTGGCGCTTATTTTGTACATAATCACCTCTTATTTTGTACAAACTCACATTTTATATAGGTAACTTATTTTGTACAAAAACACATCTTTTATCACTTACTTTGTGCAAAATAAGCGCCCTGTAAGTGGGACGCTATTTGAGTTGCCATTTTTGAGACTCCGACCGTACATCTAGGGTATTCTTGATCGAAGATGATGGAGTTGTAATGTGAGCTTATCGAATAGCATAAGTACACATTTATAAGCCTACTAATCAGGTGTATAATAATGCCCAATCAAGATAACAACAACAAACATAACAACTGAACAAATATTGAGTAGGTAACTAATTTGATAAAGACAGCTTAATTCAATCTCATAGGTAAGCTCAGGGATTTTGTAAGCAACTATGGAATATTACTGGACTTAGTTTATTAACAAAATTGTGTTTTGCGTTCCAAAGGTAATTGTCAGGTAAATGTGTATAATAAACATTGAAATTTAAAACAGCAATATCTCTGAAAGTACTCATCCTAGACCGATGGTGTCTTTGAAAAAAAAAAAATGTTTTTAAACTTTTAGATTTTATGCATTCACAATGCTATTTTTTATATTAAGATTATTAATATAATTGAAACCAATTATAGTTGGTTAGTGACATTGGGCCACAATCCTAAGGGTGCGGGTTCGAGTTCCGTCTGAGCTGCTACCGGTGAGTCGAATTTTTCTAATATTTTTCAATTATATTAATAATCTTAAGAATTTTATAGTTTTCCATTTGTATAAGATGCTGTGTTCTTCAAGAAAAAATGATCTAAATGACCTTTTCGATTGCTATCGTAAAAATAAACGTTTCTTTATAAATTTGGTGGGTTCGATTCCTGGTTAGGGCAGACAATTTTTCGAAAATCTTTGAATGCAGTTCCAATTACTTTTAAAATCAAATTTAAGTCTTCTTTCAGTAAGTAACATGTCCTACCTTCAATTTTCAAAGTACTTTCCCTAAGTGTCCGTAGTTTTGGAACACCATGTATTTTTTATTATAACTAGAGGATTTACGTGTGATATTAAAATGGTGCCGCTGTTCCAAGAATGTTTCTCCTATTAACATTAAGAACCATGAAACTGTATTCTTTGTCCACGTAAAAGCTTCAATTTCTTATTACCGATGACTCTACTCCAAAAGAGTGCAAAGAAAAGTAAATAAAGAATAGACTTATTATATTACTTAAAATAAAGGCAACATTCTAGCGTCAAAATACACGAAGCAGTAAGGAACAACAAAAATTCTAATGAAGAAGGGAGACACATGTGTCTGTTGGTGACATCTATCACAGCCGCAGTCAGGGCTCACCGCAGACTTCTGAATGAAATATCACCTGAAATTATACACCACAAGCGATCCTATGAAATCACTGACGTCCATTATTTGTATAATGGACGTCAGTGTATGAAACGTTATTTTAACATGTACAATACGAAATATATATACAACTTTTAAAATAAAAAATACGATCCGGCAGCGACATTAGAAATGCCTGTGGGGTACAGACACTACCTGCTCTGTACCACTCTGGGTTTTTCTGATTAAATTACTCGAAAAAGCCTGTGTGTTTCAGAACATCGCTTGTTCTGTAGCGCGCGGGGTTTTCCGACTAAAAATTTTATAATATTACCCTAAAAAGCCTGTGGAACACAGACACCTTGCGCTGTGATTTCCTTAATAAAATTTGAAATGATTTTCTTTATTTGCAACTAAACATAATATAAATACCCCGAGCGATACAGACACGTAAGGTACTAAGTATTGTGAAACTTGGGTATTTAAACTAAATTACTTATCAAAAGAACCTTTAACTTATTAAAAAAATATATAAGAAGAAATTTTATTTTTGGTAACCCCATTTTTGCAATAAATCCCCAAAGGACAGCTGTTGATAACAACTGATGATGAATGCATGATAACATAATTTGTAAAAATTTTCGGAAACAGCACAAGGTTTTTCATTAAGTTTTGAACTTTTTTTTACTTTTTGTGTTAAAGAAAGGACTTGAAAGTACCTATTAATAATTTTAATTGAGTTTTACAAAATTAGTTATTTTTCTAAAAAAAAGAAGTTTTTTTTTTAGATTTCGCAATTTTCAAGCACAACGACTGATTGTAACTAGGTAACAGACGAACGTTATTTCGTTATTTTTTTTTGTAATAATTTTACCTTCAGTTAATTAAAGGTACATCAGATTTAGACTATACTTGACCTTGTGACCGCTTTTATGCCATACGTAATAAAAACTGTCTTCGCAGTTCAAATGTTTAACTTGCTGTCTTATATACCTACATCAAAGAGTATTTTTGTAATATAAAAAATAAAGAATCTTGCTGGCTTTTTCTGTTAACAAGTTACTAGGTCCATTTAACCAGAATTATAATCGCTAATAATGTGTTTTAATTTTTGTTTCTTAAATATACAGGGTTATTTGTAAAACACCAACAACCTCGCAGTAGTGGATTACTACCATCATAAACAACAACATTTGTTTTACGACTTTTCCGAAAACAGAAAAAAAATATTCGACTTTCCATACAACTGTCCAAACAACTGATCGAGTTTTTGTATGCAAAGTCGATTGTTTTTTGTCTGTTTTTGGAAAAGTCATAGAACAAAATGTTGTTGTTCATGATGTTAGTAATCCACTCCTGCGAGGCCGTTAGTGTTTTACAAATAACCCTGTATATGTTTTGTCTTTTTTCGTAATATTTTTATTTATAACATAAAGAGGTTGATGAAAAAAGAATAATTCGAAACTAATAAAACTCAAAAAACAAATTTTAAAATATTAGTACTTATCACATTTATATTAATGTCAGATTAGTGATACAATAAAATATAAGTAGGTATTGTTTATCAATTATCCATGAAAATTGAAAATGCGCTTTATCATTATAGCCACTAGCTTCCGCCCGCAACGATCTTAGGTAACAAAGTCTGCTATCTTATAGTCCAAGTTAAAAAAACTACCTGTGTGCCACATCCCAATCTATCCCATCTAGCATAGCCCGCCATTTTTATGGGATTGAGAGAAAAAAACTTCCCATTTACAATAAATTAATATTAAAAGTAGGATAAACCCAAAAAATTACACCACTTTAGTAAAAAATATCACTAGGTAGTATATAATCAATAATCTACGTAATTTATCAAAACTCAAAGACGGAATACTTTAATCACTATGAACTGTAATTTTCTGTATTGTCTGTGCCCCACAGGCTTTTTAGCATGATATTATTAAAGTTTTAGTCGAAAAACCCAGCGCGCTACAGAACAAGCGATGTTCTGAAACACACAGGCTTTTTCCAGTTATTTAATCAGAAAAACCCAGAGCGGTACAGAGCAGGTAGTGTCTGTACCCCACAGGCATTTCTAATATCGCGATCCGGCAGGCCTATTAACATAAAAAGTATCGCGATAATCGGACGCACTTCGTCGTTCAATTTACTTGATATTGAGTCTTATTCGTGAGTTAATAGTATTACGGAGTGGGATGAACATTGTTCGCTTATTGTAATAGGCCTGCCCCCCTACTCAAATGGCCAATATTCTATTCGTTTGAACGCTACGCTTACATCACATGTCACAAACTTATGTAAATCACAGACTTCTATGTATTGTATGGAATTGTCAAGCTTACGGCACGTAATTTTATAGTTTACTGCTTATTTTAATGTTTTAATAGTAAGCGTAGCGTTCAAACGAATAGAATGTTGGCCATTTGAGTAGGGGGGCTGGTGTCATTTAATTGTTACGTTAACAAAAGAAATCTGGGTTGAAGTAAGTTTTTTTTCATTTTATTATTCTACGGCTAAAACGCCTTCTACACCATCCGATCCTTAACATTTTATGAAAATGTTAGAGTCCAATAAAATACTAAAGTCATAGACTTAACTTAAAGTTTCAGCACTAAATCGGACATCCTTAATTGGACAGTGTTTAATCTAAAAATAAAAATAAAATAAAAATACGTTTATTTTCTCACCACAAACCAAATAGGTACATACAATCAAGATAAGCTAATAAAATAACAAAATAAGTTTGGTTGTAGATTGCTGGTGCCGGTGTAAAATATCGATTTACAGAACTTGACGTCTATTGCACCTATTTTGCGTTTATGGCTATAAATGAATATTATTAAGTGTCTGATATTAGTTTCACCTTGATACTTACACGTATTATCCGAGAAAAATAATCATGAAAGATAGAGCAAAGACCAAACGAAAAACGAAGTGGTCCTTGAAAGCCTTTGGTCGCAAAAAGTGCTACCAAAATGTCCGTTTCTGTTTTACCTTTGATGTTCCTACAAAAACTCAAAAATGTCTAGATAATAATACAACTAGAACATTTAGGGATACAGTTTTATAGTTTGCCCGTAAATAGGGTAAGTAAAGAAATAAACAGTTAATTTCAAGCCAAACAGGCAATAACCAAAAAGATATTTATTTGATTTTCTCATGCAACACTCGCAATCGGCTTAATTAAAATTGCCATTATTTGAACGGCGAGCTTCTCTTCACTCGCCACAAATATTAGCCTTCACTTGTTTAATCGTAATGGTAAACTGCCGATGTGTTTTTCACCTCGAAATTCGGTACAAACCTATCAAATTGTTGTTTACATTCGGCATACAAAATTTTTCGACACACAAAGGTTAGTAAAAAAAAATGTTTTATTACCACTTTACACGTAGGCAGTGTAGGGGAGGAAGATAAGTACCCTACATTTTTTATTTCAAGGTTTTGTTCCACCTTTTTCGGCGTGATTAAAATACACCATTCATGCTAAATTACAGCTTTCTAGCACTAAGGGCCTCTGATCAAAGCCACGGACGAACCGACAAACGGACATGGCAAAACTATAAGAGTTCCTTGTAGATTCGACTACAGATCCCTAATAAAGAAGTACTTCCCGTCCCGTTCACACTCATTTATTGGACGAATTGAAAGAACCGCCCACCGATGCGAAAAATTAACACTTTAAAGTACACACGACAACTATTGTGAACAACAAATACACCATTGTCGTATTCACAACAAAAACTGCACCAGAGAGAAAGAAATACATTTAAAACAATAAAAGTCGTAAGAAGCAAAAACACTGAAAAAGCTCTGGGTTTGTTTGATGGCGCAGTGGCTAAATGGTTTCGCTTGGGGATTTGCATTTGGTCATCGAAAATATGGGCAAAATTTATTCCCCTCCACCGTGCTTCAGGATTTCAGGAATAATGTTAAGTTACCAACTCAAATGAAACTATCTAACTTACTAACCAAATAAAAGAGCGTCATGAAATATATATATTTTTATTATTTAAGGATCATTGTGATTGACCCTACTGAAATAATTGTTCGAAATTATCGAACGACGAACATTGTCCGGTAATCACTTTTTTTAAGAAGGCTCTTAATACAGAATATCAATAAGTCATTGCAATGACTTTTTTCCAAAGCCACATCTAACAAATAAAAATAAACTTTAAAGTAATAACACTGACGAGAAAAAAAAAATTTTATTTAACTGGACTGGCTGTCTGTATGATTTGACAGCTAAGTTTTTGTGCCTATTTGAAACGCCACTAGCGTGCGTCTAAAGAACTAATTTTGACGTACAATATGAAAATGGTTGCCGTGATGGTCTCTCCAGACTTCAAACTTTAGTACCATGTCCCTCACGCTATTTTCACGCTACGTCCTACAGCGCCAAAATGGCGGAAATCAAATAGGCACAAAAACAGTTTGACATACGCCTGTCCAGTGTAAATATTTTCAGGTCAGAATAATAACCAATTTAGTGGTCTATGAGGGAATAGAGATGTCATCAATGGGTGTCTTTTGAAAGTAAGTTATAATATTCTTGTATATTGAGTCTGCAGTCGAAGCCATGATTGGTCTTCCGAATTCCGCTGATATCTGTTTCCAGTTGTCATTCAGAAATGAGTGCATTGCGTCACCTGTAAACAAAATAAACATAAATATTATTTTATTATATTATTTATTACCCATATTAAAAATATATAATTGTATAATGATGTGTGTAACTTAAACAGTTGAATTGCGAAAACAACTTTTTTTACGTAGGACATAAAAACGGTCTCAAGATCAACATATATATAGATGTATAATGTCGTATAGTATGTACAAATAAGAAGTTTACAATATCATGTAAACATATAAATACTTTCAAAATTATAATAAAACTATTGGCTCGGTGAGCTGCAGACCTTGCATTATCTATTCTGTGACCTTGCGCTTCAGTCATTTTCGATCATGTTTCGAAATGGCTGAAATAGGGGAAAGTCGGAATATTTGGCCGACAACTAACTTGAACCACCCTCATATCACGTAAAGTATTATTTTAATTTCTTTGTTGGCAACACCCATTGATACGCAGCCATTACGCAGCTAACTTCATTACATATCGGCCATATTGTTTTTGCTGTGACTGAACGTGTATGTTTTGTTTTGATAAATCCTTTTTTGTTGTTTTTGATGTAATTTTCAACGATTCGTGCTAAGTGTGTAGTTCAGTTGAAGGTAGGCATACAGTGTATCTATTTTTTTTTTAAATGAAAGCGTATATTAGTGAGCATTAAATTATGTGAAACTTTTGCCGGTATTTATAGGTTATGTTTTTATTCGAATTTTTTACATAATATTCACCCTGTTGTTTAAAATGGACCGCATAGAGTTGGATAAAATGGACCACATAAAAATAGAAGCGTTGAGTTAGAAGGCAAAAAAAGAATGTTCCAAATGAAAAAGAAATTATTATGTTATGAGAGGCCCAAAAGTAGACGGATACAATGTGTGCATTGCCATAATTCGAATAACTAAACTTTGAGTCAAAACCCTGACGTTTGTCACATGATTGACTTATGTGAGGGGCTAAAATATTATGATTCGTGTGATTTAACTGCATATTTTCTTTTTCACATAATTTGTAAGTTAGGTAAATAACTTATGTTTTTTGTTAAGGTCTTTTAAGCTCGAAATCTATCAAAGCCCAATTTAGCAACCCTGTGGTTCAAATTATAATTCATAATTTATTTATTGTTTCATGTGGTTAGTTACAGATTATAAAATAGTATTAGTCCAGCACATGAACCCTGTAAGGGCACTACAATATAAAATTAAATGACAATTTAAATCAATACATGCAAGCATGACAGAAGATGTGCCATTGTCTGGGGGAAACACCAGACAGACATGCGCTCTCCGATGCATGTTCTCCCTGCTTCGGCCTACTTGAGTCCTTAATCTATTTAAAGACTTCCAAGTTGCCCAAGGTAGATTATGGCCGGGGGAGTTGTTCCATCAGCTCAGTATTTGAGTTTGTGAGATATTTCCCCTTTCAGAGCTTTAAGCGGGTGTCTTTAGCTTTCCCGTTCAGAGGAGGAACTTCCTTGAGGAAGTTGTGGCGACTCTTAAGCCTCTGGGTCACCGGCATGTGGTGGTGTAAAGGGTGCCGTGATTCATGCTCTTTTTTAAAGCACTCCAGAGGGCTAGCCACATCTCTGCGGATGTCCAGGGGAGCAATACCAGCCAGCAGATACAGCAAACCAACAGGTTTTCATTTTAGACAGCCCCTAATGACTCGGCATGTGTCATTAAATTTTAATTATTTTACTGTCCCAATTAATCCGCTGAACACATTATTTTATACCATTTTAGAAAGTTGTGCACTATCAAGACAATTAAATAATAATTACATACATAAAGTACAATTAAATTACATTCATCAGCATTGAAGTAAATTGTAATAAGTGAAATAAACATATTAGGAACTAGTATCAATTTCACTCGAAATCCGACGACATAGAATAATTTTGATGTTATTGTTAGATACTTGTAGATAGGTAAACTGCAGGCCTATTACATAAAAATAATCGCGATAATAAGACGCAATACGTCGTTCAATTTACTTGATGTTGATCCATATTAATGAGTTAATAAAGTAACATCGTCCGTTTATCGCGATGATTTTAATGTAATAAGCCTGATTGCGATTGTCTGATTACTAACTATTATCTTTGTATTGTAAAAATACACTACTTTTGATGTTATTAACACTATATAGCGCTATTGAATTAATATTGTGCAATCACCATTAATGTATTTAGATTATAGTTAATTAAAGTACCGCATTGAAATTCCATTCCATAATCAGTCAAGGTAGTCGGCATAGATGTTGGTTCTTAAGGAAGATATTTTTAAAAGGTTATATCTTTATTACTTGCCTATTAAGTTACGGTAGGCCTAGGGTTGCCCAAACTACTATATTTATAATATAGTAGCCTAATATATTTTGGGCCATAATGCTGCTAAGATATATACTGTTGGAAAAATATATATTTAGATAGTTGCCAAAAATATATAATATGTATACCTAACACTCTAGGTCGGGTTATTATTTTAATAATTTCCATTCCATTTTGGCTTACCGCGTTCGAAAACCTCAAAACTAAAAAAACCCTTCGACTTAAGGGTGTCGTAGATCGAATAATAAAGGTTGTAAAAAAACTGTTTCTCATTAATAAAGAAAGGATAATATATTTTTAAATGGATAATGTTTTTAGACCCCATAAATGGAAATCAACGACGTTGCTTCTTTTTTGGCAACCCTAGGTCGGCCTCACTCAGTAACATTTTGTCGCACCAATAGTACAGTAGCCCGTAGAACATTTAAATCACCAATAAGGTTACCGTTTGCTGTTGTGATATAGTTATTTATTACGAAATTATAGATAATTTAACTCAAGTTTTATAGATCGCAACCCGCCGTAACCTATATTTGTATATCTCCAAAAATGATATTTTTTGATTTTTCGAGGTTTACCACATAGTTTAGCTATTGTCGTGTTCTACAGCTTGGTTTGATTGCCACAGATAAAAGTAAGACTATAAAAAGTAGCCATATACAGATTTAAGAACTGATGAAAATGGTTGGACTTTATCTGGTCTTAAATCTGTGTATGATCACTTTCCATAGTCTTTCTATTATCAGTGGCAATGAAACAAAGCTGTAGAACACGACAATAGCTAAATCATGTAGTAAGACTTGAAAAATAAAAACATATCTTTTTTGGAGATATACAAATATGGGTTACGGCGGGTTGCGATCTGTAAAACTTGAGTTAAAGTATCTATAATTTCGTAATAAATAACTAAATCACAACGGCAAACGGTAACCTTTTTGGTGATTTAAATGTTCTAAGGGCTACTGTACTACAATGAGTGTGTTCATAGTACCACAGATAATATAATACTATAGATAGTACCTATGTATTAAGGTTGCAGTATATAAAATAGCCTCATATGATATGAAAAGTTGCGAAAAGTATAGTTATGGACATAATTTATGAAAATTACTTTTTTTACCATGGGTTTCGTTTCGTCATTGCTTTGAATGCGAGGAAAAGAAACTACCTATTACTGAATTATGATAAGTTATCCTAAATTTGTAGCTCATTTATTTCATTTATTTATTACATGCCACATAGTTTATAAAGATGTTACAACTTACACATAGGTTACAGCAAAAAGGGCGTAGCTATGGAGAGGACTTAAAATGGTTTCTATTATTTTTAAATTCACTAGATGAAATTCAATTAATGTGGATGGCACAACAAGTCTATTTTATTTAAATCTCATTCAAATAAATTAAAAAACAAAAGCAAATCAATAGTAAGAACGTATAATTGTATGTATGATGGGACTGATATAACAAGTGTTAAAAGTCACTAAATAAAAAAAGGAAGGACTTCATTTATAGACAAAATAACAAAAGAACTTCGGATATTCCAAAGAAACTATGAAAAAACCGGCCAAGTGCGAGTCGGACTCGCGCACGAAGGGTTCCGTAAAAATTACGTTCGCAAAATAAAGTAAGTTTTATTTTAATTGAATTATTTAAGTATTTTTAAAGTGAATATACAACTAAATATTTTGTAAATATTTCAATCGTCTATTACCGGTTATCGTTATTAATATATAGAGTTAAAAAACGGTAAACAAATGTAGCGTGTTTTTGTATGGGAGATCTCCTTAAAAAATATTTTATTCTGTTTTTAGTATTTGCTGTTATAGCGGCAACAAAAATACCTCATCTGTGAAATTTTCAACTGCCTAGCTATCACGGTTTATGAGATACAGCCTGGTGATAGAGTGACAGACAGATAGCGGAGTCTTAGTAATAGGGTCCCGTTTTAACCCTTGGGTATGGAACCCTAAAAATGACAGAGAAACGTGACGGAAAAAGTTTAGAGATAAAAGAATTATTCGTATATTCTGGAGTTTCCTTGAAATAAATTAAGTACGATCAGTTTTACAAGTGATTTGAAAGTAAATATATAAAAGTGCCGAAACAAAAATGCCAAAACAAAAACGCCAATCAGTGTGCGAAAATTCGGAGTTTTTATTTAAGTTTATGGCCTCTACAATATCATAATTTGTCATCGTTCGTATCTTTGGATGCGCGATTATCAATTGATAAATCGTTAATTATATTTCTTTTCGCCTTTACTAGAATTCGCAACAATATAATAGTAATTTCTTTCCGTCACTTTCAGATCCTAGTGCAATTAGTGAGTAGTAAGCGGTGCTGACGATTAATAGCATTGTACCCTACTTGATAACGTCGAACAAAACGAATGAGATTGTGTTACTGAGATCTCCTACGTAGTAATTATCCCCTGGTACTTTCCCTTTGAAAACTTCTCCACATTATTTTTCCTGGTCGTGATAGGATACAATTACAATATGGTCATATCTAGATCGTCAGAGGTAGGTACTAGAATTAAAAAAAACAGAGTTTTCTCGATGTAGTATCGAGAAAACGCTGCTTTTTAAAAATATGTGACCGAAAGTGGCACCTTTTGAGGTTTTTAGAAGGTACATTCCCTCGTTCATAGTCATTTGTAGCAAATGTGTCAAAAACGGTCAGTTTTAGCAGTTTTGCTATCTACTTCTAGCAGTGATTACGAAGGAATGTAATGATACCGTCTAAAAATATTAGACTATGAGCCCTAAAAATTCCACGAGAACTTTTATTAAAATTGTATATTAGAATTTGCAATATTAAATAAAATTCACCGCGGCGTAACTTTCGGTCAGGTTTTTAGGGTTCCGTACCAAAATGGTAAAAAAGGAACCCTTATGGTGTGACTCAGTCTGTCTGTCTGTCTGTCACAGCTGGATATCTCGAGAACTACTAATGGTATCAACTTGAAATTTGGAATAGTTTGAGATGACATTTGCTCAACTATTTTGCAAATAAGAAATAAATAAAAAAATAAATATCTTTTTTACCACAGGGACTGAAAGGGGTCTTAAAAATTTGAAGTGGACCTACTAGGGCATGTGGGGTGGTATCATATGAAAAAGCGCCGTTTGCACGTTATCGATCATTTTGTTTTGTTTTAAGCCGCATAGTTTTCGATTTATAATGAAAAATGCAAAAAAATACCGTCCCGCCCCCCTTATCTCCTAAGTTTGCAAAGAAAAAAATCTGAAATAATTCTATGGGATAGCAGTTTATATAAAGATTACAGGAAAAATAAAACGATGTCTCAATATAGCACACTAGCAATATTAGTTCCACTATCGGTCAAGAGATGGCGCTGACCTAAAGCTGCAATACTAATTTTATTATTCTACTCTGCAGTTAATGGTGCAATTATGATGGTACGGAACCCTCGGTGCGCGAGTCCGATTCGCTCTTGACCAGTTTTATTTTTGTCTAACGACTGAAGACTGCGATGCAAAAACTAAGGAAAGGAGTATAAATTTTTTGTTACTAATTCTACTAGCTTGTACGCGGTAATTTATTAACGGAAATGAAATAAACACTTCAGTCAAAATAATTTGAAACTGAAGTAATACTAGTATGTTATTTTATGGTTATGGCTAGACTAACAGATATTCTGAAACTTTCAGCGAGCGTACTAAGTATACATTTACACAAAACCTTATTTTTTATTAAAATACATTAAATAAGCAGTGTTAGGAATTTTTTACTCTAATTTTATTTATATCCTTTTCCTTGATTTCCTGTTTTATCCTCTTAAAAAGGAATTGTCGTAGGTTAGTTACATGATACATCCATTATAATTACATGTTTAACTGTAATCATCCAACAGAAAATATTTTCCCATGAAACAGAATAGACGATAAAAACTATAACAATCGCAACCTTTTATCAGAACAATGGACTGTCATTAAAAAACGACGCTACGTAAGCTTAAAAAAATAAATAGTCATATAATAATCAATTAGAATTCTTATGTGCCGTCCTTAATTTATCTTATTTCACGGAACTGCCAAGGAAAATAAATATAGAAATACAACAAGAGCCTTAACCAAAGATTGCCCTTTAAGCATTTTAAAGAGGTCAAAATTATACCGAGTATTGAAACTAATACAACAGAATTTAAAATATTTGGCACTCTTTACGTCAAATGTGTGCATGCTTAGACTAGGTAATTAATTATTTAATTATAAACAAATATATAGAAAGACAGATTATAATAGAGATATAAGTTGCTCTGTAATGCAGCAGCGTTCTTATATAGAAACAAAATTAAACAACAGATATTTCTCCTTTGGGATAATACGGCAAGCGATTATTTTCGCTATAATTTTCGATAAAATCGCTAACTAATTTCAAAACTGTAAACACATTAACTTACTCAATTCCTTGTTTCCATTAAATAAGTTGGTCATAGTAAAGTGAGCGCCATCTTTTACGTCGAAGTCGAAGGTATATTTTTTAGGAACAATATGGGTTTTGCCTTCACCATCCTTTTCGGTATCGTAATCCAATACAAACTTTACCACAACGTTTTCTGAAACAAAAGAAACATAAAAAACAAAGTCGCTTTCTCTGTCCCTATATCCCTATGTATGCTTAAATCTTTAAAACTACAAAACTACGCAACAGATTTTGATGCGGTTTTTTTTAATAGATAGAATGATTCAAGAGGAAGGTTTATATGTATAATACATGGTGTCAAATTCCACACTACACCGAAGCGAAGCGAGGGCGCGGGTCGCTAGTTTTAAATAAATAAAACCTTTTACAAACATATTGTCTTTGTATTGTCTTTTGATTTAGAAACTCACTGAGCAAAAGATTAAATAACATAATTATGCAGTAAAATGTTGGATAAAAAATTATTACATTTTATTGACAAAAAACTAGACACTAGTAAAAGTATTGAATTTTTGGATCAAAGGCATTCACAATGCTATATTTTTGTTTATATTAAGATAGCATTACTTTAATAGTAAAAGTATAAATAAAAAGTTACTGTTTTTTTATTACCTTTACCTTAAAAGCTGTAAATTAATGACGAATGTTTTAAAAGTACGCATGCATCTTCGGTCTTATGAGCTAAATTTAAAAACTAACAATGTGTAATTTGCGTTTTTATCCATGTAATGTGAAATCACAATTTACTGAAAATTACTCAGAGCCATATATTCTGGAAAAAACTCAACCGTGAAGCAGGCATGAAACGCGACCCAACCAATAAAATATAAATCACACCTGTTCCTTTCTTTAATATTGTTTTTATTAAACGGAGTAGACAACACGTTTTTCCGCCGTATTATTTCAGGAACTCGATATGAATTATATGGCTCGTAAATTTCTTTTTTGTTGGCAAAAAACTTTGTCACAGGTAAAATAATTTGAATGCAAAGATTTGTTGACTATTAAGTCAAATGTAATCGTATAAAACATGTATCGCTAGTATTTAATCGAAAGCTTCTAATCATTGTGTGAAGAAATATAATTTGAATAGACATTTTCACCGCAGTACCACGAAGAAGAGAATATGTAATATATACATTTTCATAGTTTGTAGAAAAAAGATAATAATTTAGGTAATTTGATTTAGTTCCAATATAAATCGCTGTTCATCGCAAGGACATGGACGATCAAAGGACGGTAATGATAATTCTTGCAAGAAGCTAAAAGTTGTATAATTATTAAATATAATTTTTGGGAAACATATCCGCAGTTAATATAAGTCATAACCATATTCCATAGAATCTGTAAAAATCTATTGTAATAGAATAGACTACTTGAGTTGTTAATTATTATTTCTTCCGATGGTTTGTTTCAAATAGCACTCGTATTGTTTTTAAAATGTTTTATTTCAATGGATACAAGCCCGAGATGAACCGCAGACCACAAACTGCGACTGCACGTGTTTATTTTTCTATGAAGCTATTACACTTGACCCTGGCAAGTGCAAAAAAACACATGGGTATACATTCGCAGTTTGTGGTCAAACTATCAAACCATCCTTGACAATGTAAATGCTAACTTTCCGAACTCGCCCGTAATGTATTTTACATGGATGCTAATGGAGCATGAGGACTAAAAATGAACTTACTCATTTTCATAATGATTTGTCCATCACCAGAAATCGGTAATATGAGAATCCTCCCAGCAGCATTGTAGTGACCTTTGATTGTGCTGTTAGCTCTGAAATCTACCGTTATCTTCTTTTTCTTCTCATTCCATCTGTAAATAATAGTAGTTAATATTATGTTTTTATTTCGACTTTATAAATTTGTTATAGAAGAAAGTAGTTATAGGCTAGGGATATAGCGAACCTTTATGTGTCAACGTGCCATTTTTCGAAATGTTAATCAAATCGTCGCGTAACGAATTTTGTGATCGGTGACGTGCCCAAAACATTGTGTCGCGTGCCATTATTGGCACGCGTGGGTTGGTTGTTATTGGGCATTCTACCCCACTTCCTTCGTTTGGGCTAACGCCCTCACTCACTACGATGTGGTGGAAAGCCCAATAAATAATGTGATCGGTGACGTGCCCAAAATATTGTATCTCGTGCCATTATTGGTTCGCCATTCCTGTTATAGGCCGTTTGTCCACCGCTAGCTGTCGTCACCGAAAACGATATAACGGGGCGCCGGGTAGTGATAGGTACATTTTTTTATGCACGGGATTGTGCTTGGCTTTCGCGATAAGGCCGAAGATGGAAGCATACTGCACCCGCAATCCTCACCACTGAGGAACCGGCTGTCTTACCTCTAACTCCAGGAACACAAAATATTTTTAAATTGTTGTTATGTCAGACTTAGGTAAAATAGTGATAGCTAGCCAGGCACAACCAACTATCTAAATAAATTGTACCTAAATTGAACCCTCCTTCTGGGAATCGAACCCGGGACCCGTACGTTTTACACGGGTGAGTGAACCACTAGACCACAGAGGTGGTTAAAGCATACATTAACTATCTCATATTCAAATAAGTACTTTTGTTCTCGTGACGGTGTCGGCGGCTATGTAGCAATGTGTCCATCAACCATTTTTAATGTCCGCACTGCTGGGACACAGGCCTTTCTCATGGGTGGATAAGGAGCAAATGGCGAGGTTTTAAAATTATACTCACTTTACGTTCTCGACTATAGCCCCTTTAAGACCTTTCAGGCGTCCATCGTTAAGCTTAAACTGGAGTCCAGAAAGGTCAAATTGGATATCATCCATTTCTAATACATCCAGAACTTTAACCCCTATATCTGGCAAACCTCCCATAAACACTGGTACAGCTTTTTGAAAGTTGGTTACCATACACGCAGAATCTTCCAATTTGCATTTTTCTACAGGCAACACTGTAAAAGAGAAAGGCATAAGTATATTAAATAGATGTAAGAGGAGCTTGGAACGGTAAAAATCGAAGTAAGAATTTTTTTTTCAGTTTGCGTGTAATTGCAATGAGGATCAATTCGAAAAATTAATTTAAATATACTGTATCGGGATTTTCACCATGTACCTTTTTATTTTTGAGACTTTTTGAAGAACAAGCCCTTGCGACTGCGCCTGCCGAGATCAAACTATGGAAAAGGTACGTTGATGATGTTCTTTGCATAATGAAGGAAAACAAACAGGATGTTGAAGGTTATCTGGCATATTTAAACAACATTCATCCAAAAATTAAACTAACCTGTGAGATAGAGGCAGAGAGAAGCTTAGCATTCCTAGATGTCAAGATTAAGGTGCGCGCTGACGGTACACTCAGCCACTCTGTATACAGAAAACCCACACACACAGATCGTTACCTCAAAGCTACTTCGCATCATCATCCTAGGCATCTAAACTCTGTAGTGTCATCACTAACAAACCGTGCATATGATCTTTGTGATGATGAACACCTAGACAAAGAGTTACAACACGTGCGGCATGTCCTGCAGAGCAATGGATATTCAGGAAAGCTTCCACCTAGACACATGAAAAAGCACCAGTTACAGAGGCAGGAAGTAGATAGACAGCCAGTATTTTTGCCATATGTAAAAGGAGTGACGGATAAGGTCTCAAATATATTACAAAAGTACGCCATAAAAACTATCTTCACTCCTTTAAAAAAGGTATCGCAATGTCTACGGTCCCCGAAAGACAGTTTTCCTCTGGAGAAACCTGGTGTTTATAAGATCGACTGCAGTTGTGGTAGTTCATATATCGGCCAAACTAAACGCACAATAGCATGCCGGATAAAGGAACACATAAAAGCGGTCAAAAACAACGATACGCAAAAATCGGCCATCGCTGAACATTTAATTCATTCGGACACAAATCACTGGATCGAGTTACATAACCCTCAGATCATCTCCACAGAACGCCACTACATACCAAGAATGGTCAGGGAAGCGATTGAAATTACCAAATACAAAAATTTCAATCGTGATGATGGGTTTAAATTGTCGAGTGTCTGGAATCCAGTAGTCCGGCTGTGTCAAAACAACAAAAATAAAAAAAGTGCCGTTCCGCGTAAAGATACAGTGAGTGTCGTGTGTCGAGAACAGATTCGAGTGAATAGTGAGTTTGCAGACAATGGTACCGGTACCGACCGTAATAAAAGAACTAGACGGAGGGTAGACCGATTCGTCTGCCAATAACATCTACCCGCACGTGACAACCGACAGTTCTTCCGTGATCATGGCGCATGCAACTGCGCCGAAATATCGGAGTCTCAAAAATAAAAAGGTACATGGTGAAAATCCCGATACAGTATATTTAAATAATGTTAATAACCATGGAAATTTAAAACAATATATCGAAAAATTAATATATCAATTTTGTATATCACATCAAATACAATATAAATACCTGAGTAAGTTAATTTTTAAATGACTCAAATCCATCAAGAAATGAAAAACGGCCGGCCCTTGCAGAACATAGCGTTTTTCGACAAATCGCTCTATCTCTGTCAGTTTTGGTCCAATTTCAATAATTCTTTCACTGAAATAATTGATTTTGATGTGACTGTAACTCTACATATTTAACTAAAAACCTCGTTGATCCTCATTGCAGCTCGGAACAAATCGCAGTATTTGGAAGAACATTACACAGTCATAGAAATTACATTGACCCGAGATTACCTGTATAATCTCGGGTCAAACCGGGACATAGTTAATAGTTTAGCTTAGCAGCTCATAGGCCCTAGCTCATAAATAAAATAATGTACACTAACGCGAAACCTAGTGCAACAAGCAAAAATGACGGATGTGTTTTCACTTTAGCTGTAATAACAATAGCGATGGGTCCAAGCCGATTTCCTTTTGCTTGCTTTTTAAAAATCCCACCTCACATTAATGTAGAACGGCTTCCCCATAATTTCATTCCTCGCCACTACAGCTAGCTAGTATATACAAACTTAATATTCAATGGTTGTGGTGTTGGATAAAGATGGTTTACTGTGTAGTTTACGCCAAGGATTTCTACTTTCATCTCGCGAAAAATATATTTAATCACAATTTCATTTTACATGTTTCCTATAGAAGACAGAAAAAAAATATTTGTTGTTGATTTATAAATGCAGGATGTAATTTTTAATTCAATTCATATATGTATACATAATAATATAATATAAAGATGCCAGATAACTAGCTTCGGAATTTAAATTACCCCTTTGTTGTTTTTTTGTAAGTAGATATGTTTTTTTGTGTTTTGACTCGGTCTAAATTACCTGTTTATTTGATCTGCTAATTAATTAATAAAAAAAATATGTATGATAAGATTGAATTAAATAATTAAATAGAAGGCCATCCTTCATTAATTAGCATAGTTTAATTTTTTTTATGGTAAGGTAGCTTCCTTTGTCATAGTGATTTTGAATAAATTTCGTTGTTATGACTGTAATGCCTGCATGAAGCAACTTGGGCTTATTCTGTTTATCCACCCTAGAACAGCCACCCTGAGGTGGATACTCGGAAAACGCGTGTCCTTCAATCCATCCCATCATACTATCAACAATAATGGGGTGGATAGATGGGCACGCGTTTTCCGAGTTCCGAAAACATCAGTTTCTTTTTTCACTTTTACATATCCAGTAAGTATCATCCACACCAGCGACATATCTACACTATTAAAATGACAGTTGTACTACAAGGAATGATTTTAGTTGTACTACGGAAGAGTTAGTCCATCAGTAAAAAAATAATCCCCGTGCTACTACCAGTTAGACCAACGGTTGTACCACGGGGAACTGGGGGTACCAACCAACCAAACCAACAAATTAAATTGTAAATAATCCAAAAAGCCTGGCATTTTCCAAGAGCGGCCGGAATCCCGACAGGGACCCAAAAAGCCTGAAATGTCACGACAAATCCTGACGTCTGGTAACCCTAGCTGGGTTCAATTCAGTTGTCTTTGATAATATTATAAAAATAACATTGAGAGATAATACAAAAATCCAAAACTCACCAAGTACAAGACCTCGAATTTCTGGAAGTACCTACTCGAAACCTTTATAAATCATTTTTCAAGAGAAATATAAGACGCAGGTGGTACTGAACCAACATACAGCTTAAAAGAAATTACATTTAAAATATTGTCACACTGGTATTATCTTATTCGGGTCGTGCCTGTATTTATAAGAGAAATTAAAAAAAAGTTTTATCTGTGCCGTGCGTAAAATAAGAGATATTTTGGAGAAAGAAGCGTCTACGTATATTTCGTGTTGCCTTAAACTGCATTAAAAAAATTAAACTTTAAAAAAATACTAATCCTCTTCCATGAGTAATTATGTGTTCAATAAAATATCAAATGAATGCTGATGGGTTACCGAAAAATATTATCATACAGGGTTTAAGAGGAACGCTTCCAAAAAAGGCAGTTGGTAAAGTTACTGATTCTAGATAAGATAGCATTAAAATGTTTATTTCTTCTAAAATTATTGTTTATAAAAGTAAATACACTTAACACTTTTTAACAAAGTTGTGTAATAAACTTATTACACCGACTTTTACAAAAAAATTGATAAGTATGTATTTGGTTTTTTATTAACTATGTGTATCACTACATAATTATAAAACAAAGTCCCTCGCCGCGTCAGTCTGTCTGTTCGCGATAAACTCAAAAACTACTAAACTGATTTTCATGCGGTTCTCACTAAATAATAGAGTGATTTCTGAGTAAGGTTTAGGTGTATAATAAGTTGAGGATTTATGTAAATTGGTAGAAATATGACGATAATTGTTTAAGAGATCAGCAAAAATTAAGACGACTGGGAGCTTGCATTAAAATTTTTGCTTTTAATGCAACTTTTAATGCAATTGTTCCTCTTTCATATATCTATAAAAACTTCGCGATGGCATATTATCTGTCTTTTAAGAATAGCTTACTATACCCATATATGTTTAATATCATTGACTATACCTACCCATTATATCTTCTAAAAAATTGGTCAAGTACAACGCAGTAATTTGGAAAGCTATTTTGAAGGATACAGTATTAATCCTTATCAAATTAAATACGTTAGTTACCCTAAGCATTTTGTGCACATTATTTTAACCATTCACACCATACCGTTTAAATGAATATCTAAGGAGTTGTCGCTAAAAATTAACGCGCGCGAAAATAAATCAAACGCGTTTCTTACACCGATGAAGGGACGGGAGACGGGACGAACGAAAGAATTTTGGAGAAAACGGAGATGAGGCTGTAAGGTATTCGTTTTCTTTTTGGGTGTTGTTGGAAACTCGCATTTGGACAAAGAAGGAACGGGTCGTTAGTTAATAATAAATTAACAGATCGGCTGCAGCGGTTTACTGTACCACGGTAAATTTTTTACCGTGACTGTACGCGCGAGACTCATGAATGCGTTCTTTTTACATCCTGTATACTTAATTTGCATTCAATTTTCAGGTAGGCAGTTCAATTTCAATTTATAAGTTTACTTTATTTAATTGAAATAATAATATACCAATCTGATTATATTAATTGAAAATGCTATTATCTGCAAATCAAAATAATGTCACTATAGCTGTTGAAAAGTAAATTATTTTAATGAATAGTAGTACAAAATAATGGATGCAAAAAATTCCCACATAAATGCAAGCAAATACTTGCAGACACACTGACAGGAACACACTTTAGTAGTTGGTTGGTACATAGAATGAATTTAAAGTTTAAAGTTCTTAGTTGCGAAAATATATTGCTGTCACTGTGTGGGCCCAATTTCGCAAATCCTGAACGATAAAACCAAAAACGTTCCTTTGTCATTTTAGGTTTTATTTACCTAATAACCTTTGTTGTAGCTTTAGAATTCTCATTTAAATTCTCGAAGACTGGCATCCTAGGCTCCCTAGGCATAGCTTTAAAAAATTTTAACAAAAGCGAGTAGGTATTATTCTGTAAACGTAACTTTTATTTTTATTTTTAGGGTTCCGTACCAAAATGGTAAAAAAGGAACCCTTATGGTGTGACTCAGTCTGTCTGTCACAGCTGGATATCTCGAGAACTACTAATGGTATCAACTTCAAATTTGGAATACCTACCTAGTTTAAGATGACATTTGCCCAACTATTTTGCAAAAAAGAAATAAATAAAAAAAAATTTTTTTACAACAGGTACTGAATCAGGGTCTTAAAAATTTGAAGTAGGGCTACTAGGGCGTGTGGGGTATCATATGGAAGAGCGCTGTTTACGCGTTTTTGATCATTTTTTGTTTTTTTTATAGGCCGCATAGTTTTCGACTTATGATGAAAAATGTAAAAAAAATACCGTTCCCCCCCTTAACTCCGAAGTTTGCAAAGAGAAAAATCTGAAATAATTCCATGTGATAGCAGTATACATATATAAAGATTACAGGAAAAATAAATTGATGTCTTAATATAGCAAACTTTTTTAGAAATTATCAAATTTCTTAAAAAAGTTAACATTAGTTCCACTATCGGTCAAGATATGGCGCTGACCCAAAACTGCAATACTTATTTTATTATTATACTTTGCAGTGTGGTTTGATGGTGCAATTATGATGGTACGGAACCCTCGGTGAGCGAGTCCGACTCGCTCTTGACCGGTTTTTTTATTCACAACGGGATTGTGCTTGACCTTCACCTCACCTGATGTAAATGACGATAAGGCCGAAGGTAGAGTGAAGTTTTGGTTTTGGTCGTAAAATAGCGCGATGAAGCCGATGCATGTGCATTTATTTGTGGGCGGGCGGGCGGACAGATTTCTTGTATGTTTTAAAGACGTGGTTTTACCATGGAAATTATTACTAAATATTGTTTTGTTTTTGCACCCTTTATAATGGACTTCCGCAAGGTAATGACTGATTCTAATAAGTAAATAGGTAGTAGTACAAAATATTATCATTCGACAAATGACTAAACAATAGGTGTAACATTTTATTAACCTACTTATCGAGTCTATAAAGTACAAGAAATATTAATTGGAAACCATTGCTCTGATTCTAAAGTAGTTAGCACTTGTACAGCTTGTACTATAGAAATAAAGATAACGACACGGCACTGCAAACACCAAACATAACAGAATATTTTTTTTTTAAATTTGAGATTTTTGCATTTACAATGCTATTTTTAAACAATACTAAATAATATACTAGAAAAAATACGACTCGCACCAGATCAATACTCAGACGGGAATCGAACCCGCGACCTTTGGATATCCGGTCCAATGCTCTGACCGCTGAGCTACCGAGTCACTAGTGACATCGTCGAATTTTTCCTAGTATATCCTAAACTCTTACGCTGTAAAGCCAGCGTTATTTCACCAATGTGAGGAATTACCTCGACATTCAATTGAAATATCTTTCCAGATATTTTAACAATTGATTAAGATGAAATAGCTATATAATTTTTAAATTTGAGATTTTTGCATTTACAATGCTATTTTTAAACAATACTAAATAATATACTAGAAAAAATACGACTCGCACCAGATCAATACTCAGACGGGAATCGAACCCGCGACCTTTGGATATCCGGTCCAATGCTCTGACCGCTGAGCTACCGAGTCACTAGTGACATCGTCGAATTTTTCCTAGTATATCCTAAACTCTTACGCTGTAAAGCCAGCGTTATTTCACCAATGTGAGGAATTACCTCGACATTCAATTGAAATATCTTTCCAGATATTTTAACAATTGATTAAGATGAAATAGCTATATTTTCTGTATAACAGAATATACAGAAAAGTTAAGTAATTTTCTAAATTTACCCAACTGTGGATTGAACCACAGAACAAATCGAACCCAAGACCTTAGAGATGGCAATACCATACAACTGTGGCTTGGTGATGACATGCAGAGACTGATTATTTTTTTCAGGTATTTACGTAAGCTTTGACGATCACTTTGTAATGTAAATTGGCAGCGATCCTACCTCTTGAACTAATCTCGGGCTCAAATCCCAACAGGTGTATAATGTTTGTGTGACAACTGAAGACTGCGTGGCTTATGTTTGTGTGATAAACACGACCATTTGTTTCCGTATAATAGGATTTTATATTTATGTATTGTCACTCTATTACAAGCTTTACTTAGTTAGGGAATAAAATATTTGATCTGGTTTATCCAGAAAATGTATACCTACAATAAAAAGCTTACTGTTCGCAAACGCTTACATTAAGAGCTTTTACACTTACCAGCCGAATAAGCTACACTCAACCAACACACGGCAAAGACACCTACTATAAGCTGCACCATGTTTACGTACTAACCGAGGAACTGAATAACAACCACTGGCGAAGGAAGTCTGCCTTACGCACTAATATAGCTAGTTAGTAACTTAATTACGTGACGACTAACACGACCATTGTCTATTTAGTAACGATTCTTAAAACAATTATAGAAATCCCTTTAGTCATCATATAATAGTAGCTAATAGTAGTAATTTGACTAGTCTGTCAAAAAAGTAATTCAAACTGTAATTACGATAGAGTCACCATATTTAATTTGCGCCATTTGTAATGTCGTTAGATAATCTTTTTCTCAAAGGTCATTGGGCATATTTGAGCTACTTGATGAAAGATCGCGTACAGAAACCAAACCAGTTTTAAATTGAAGAATTCAATCCCACTTTTCAAAGTATGTATTATTTTTTATGTACATTCACGAGCAATAAAATGTACACACCATATAACTTTGTCACATTACGTGTTGATTAACCTAGATATAACATTATCACACTGAGATATATTGATTGAATGTGACATAGTTCTAAAGTGTGTACATCTTATTGCTCGAGACTGTACTGTCCGGCAGAAAAAGTTAGGTATTTTACAGTATGTGTGTGAGTATATTTTTAATGTCCCTAACCTTTTGTAAATAAAACAGAAATTTTTACTTTCAGCATTGTAAAAATGTGTGTTACAAGCATAATAAACGTTTATATGGTCTTTATTTGTTATTTTAGTTTATTTATTATGGAAATGCTATGATATAATGATAAAAATGAAACATGGCCTGCCAGAATGCAACCCATACCACTGAGTAGCAGATACATTTATCTACATATTTAGCCCTATTTCGTTTGTGTACGCCGTAGGTCAAATATTCGAACAAAATGCCCAATGACCTTTATTTTAAATTTTGATGAAAAAGCTGGCGGCTTCCTCGAGATCTTTATAATAATATATATTTGAAGAAGATTAAAGTATAATTTATGCGTGGGAATCCTAGCCATGCCATGGCGTACAGATTTGGTAGCCTAAAGTTTAGAACGAAACAAAAAATTATAAGTAGGTATCTGAAAAAAAATTGTTAACAGCTTTTTGAAAAAAATCCTTCCTGAGATGTAATTATGCATTTTGCGTGCACCAGCTTTCAAGCATAAAAAACGCATATCGCCTGAATTCTTCGACGGCCTCTTCTGCGGTGTACATTTTTCGGCAATTAAAAAACATTCGGGCTATTTGAGAGAATTGGGTGGAAATATTTTTCCCCCAAAATTGTCAATAGTTTCAGCAGCTTTGAGAGGAAAGCTTTCCGCGAGACATCCATTAGTTAGATTATTACAATGAAAAAAAGAGCGACAAATTATGAAAAAATCACCACTTGCGAATGTTCAGTGATTTTCACCGCAGAGATTTTTACTGAAACTAACCGCTTCAAAAAGTTATTTCAGAAAAAAAAAAAGCTAAGTACGTATATTTTCTAAAGTGGCTCATAATTTTAGGAAATGCTTGTATATCATATCGTGTTTAGATGGTCATGCTACGGTGGTTGGTTTAGTTGTCCTTAAAGCTTTTTCTAAAGTTTACCTTGTCCATCAGCCATTTTTATGTCCCCACAGCTGGGGCACAGGCCTTCCTTATGGGTGGATAAGGAGGACGGGCCATAATCCACCACGCGGGCCCAATGCGGATTGACGGAAAGTTCACCTTACAAGTAACTATCCCGGGTATGCATTACAATGCCGACAATTCATAATACATACGACCGAAATATCGACACATAAAACACCTATTTTTAAAATACCGAACATTCTAAATATCGATATCCGATAGACCGAAACTTGAAAGATCGATTATCAAATGACCGAAAGTTCGAAATCCCGAAAGGTCAAAATCCCGACAGTTAAAATGTCGAAACTTACTTCACCTACACATAGATACATTTATGAAGGTAGGCGTTGGGGTTAATTTGTTTTACTCAAAAATGCTTGTAAAATGGTCATTATTTTGACAAAATCCACCAATCGAGTTTGAAATAGTTTTTTTTCTGGCGCTTCGCCGGCCGCTGCCGCGGCACGCTCGCTTCGCTCGCTCGGCTCGCGCGCTGGGTTCATGTCAACCTAACATGCTCGTCGCTACGCTCCTCGCACCTATTTCGTGTCGTGACCTACGGTCTACGGTTTCTAAGTCCCAGTAGACTAGTTTAGATTAATTTTCGGCAGCTACATTTACTATAAAGCATTTCAGGCGAAGCCCAAAGACACCTCCACAGCCAATTCGGTATTAAGTAGTTCGGGGTATAGAACTTAGGCCTTTTAATTTTCGGGATTTCGTCCATAGGTATTGTAAAATTCGATGTTTTCTACTTCGGCATTGTAACACATACCCAACTATCCCACGTCCTTTCCTAGTGTAGCTTAGAGACTATTCTTGTGTAAGTAAAATGTAAAAATTAAAGTTTCCACACTTTTGACACTTTTGTAAGCTATTAAAAATTTTGTAGGTAGGTACTCCAGCGAATACCTAATATTTTTTTAACCGACTTCAACAAAAGGAGGAGGTTCTCAATTCGATTGTATGTTTTTTTTATCGTTGTTCGCGCATATCTTCGACATTTATGGACCGATTGTGATGATTCTTTTTTTGTTCGATTGAGTTTGCTTGCGAGATGGTCCCATTTAATTATTTTTTAAATCGGTCAAGTAGTTTTCAAGTAATCCTGAAAATACTATGATTTTGCATCAACTACCTTGACGACTTTGTTATTTATGAACCGAATTAGATGAAGTTTTTTGTGTTGGAAAGGGGATACCTTTAGTGTAGTCATTTTAACCGACTACAAAAAAAATAAGGTTCTCAGTTTGACCTGTATATAGTATGATTTTTTTCGCGATTAACTCACGTTTGGCTGAGCCGACTTTTCTACCAAAATAATATACTTACCTACACTATCTAATACAGAAGGTACTGACACTAAAAATAAACAAAAAAAAATTGTTTAAAAACAAAAAAACCGACTTCAAAAAAAACCTGCCTCTAAAAAGCAAGAAATAATATTCAAATCATTAGATACGCATTATAACGTCTATTGAAGTCGGGTGGGGATTTAAGAATAAAAAAAGGAAGTTGTACTTCCCGTACGTACGTACGGTACAATCGTACCCCACTCGACTTCAATAGACGTTATAATGCGTGTCTAATGATTTGAATACTATTTCTTGCTTTTTAGAGGCAGGTTTTTTTTAATGATAGCATCATCTAGCCTTCTAAGTGCATACAAAACTTTATAAGTAACCTCTGCAAGGCTACTAGGGCGTTAAGGAAAACGAGAATCATATGAAATGCTCGCTTTTATTTTGACCCTGACCTAGCGTTATGATATTTATAGGAATTTCTTGCCAGTTTAAGGTCAACCATTAAGGTAACTTTGCTCATAATCCTTATATCTTAAGACGACTTCATAATTATGTGATCAAGTAGAATCCAGTTAAATTCAAATGGCCAACTTTGTTCGAACGCTTTAAATATGCTATGAACGAAATCACACGTCACAAGCTTATGTTTCAGGGAACATTAATTTTGAGTTTGTACACACATCAACTTTGTCTAGGGATCAAGGCATTTTTTATACATGGGATGTACCATGCTATGATGTATACCTACCCTTAGCACGAACAGCTATCGAAAAAAACTTAAGAGTAAGACGCGCTTCTCGAAGCCGCGAAGGAAAGAAATAACGCACGTAAAAACATTCGATAGTTTTGTATGGAAAATTTGTATAGCGCCACCTACCGCCGAATAGCGAAATTAAATTTTCCATATATAATTAATCTATCGAGTACTTTTACGCGCGTTTTTTGCTCGTCAAATGTTCGTGCCAAACAAGAACCTTATATATGACAATATGAATATAAGGTTCTTGATGCCAAAGGGTACTGATGATGGCTTTCCAAGAAGTGAATGAAGGAGATTCAGATCGCTATACACACCCAACTGATCTGATCAGCATTCTAAAAGATAAAAGGACATGTTTAAAAAAACCGAGTAAATATGCATCAAAATGTATGGAAATCCTGAAACTGAGAACTGACCGTTTCATCTTTTAAAATGAGGATCAGATCAGTTGGCTATGTAAAGCGATCTGAATCTCCTCCATTCACTCCCTGGATAGCCATCATCAGATCACAGCTCAGTAAATCCCTGGCAGGAAACCAGGGCCTCAAAGTTACCTCGTTTTTTGAAAAAAAAAAATACCTTGATCACTAGACAAAGTTAATGAGTTATGGAATTGCACAATTTTTTGGATAGTTTTAACGTTTAAAAAAAAATGTTAACCAATTCGATAGGGGAGGTTGGTCAGCAAATCTGCCCCCCTAGCATGACCATTGGAACGTGATATGATATAGCGATTTATCACGTTTAACTGTCAAAAGACAATGGATTTTGACAGTTGAGTGTCGATAAAACGCTATATCACGCGATATATATCGTGTTTTGTCGGTCATGCTAGGAGGGCTGTGATGCCTTCGGGTTCAATTCTGAGGGGTCAATATGGTAAAGCAAACTTTTTTTTAATTTCTCGTGTACTTGATAAGAGTAACCTATTGAATTATAAATAAACTCTTCTCATTAAGTACGTGGGATAAAGGTTGCCCACCAATAGAAGATCATTGCCCTAAAGCAGGGATGGGGAAACAGATTTTGAGATGGGCCGTTTAAAATAACTACTTACAACATTTTTTTATTTTTTATGCACAACATTTACGCGGGCTCAAAAACAGCCCATGAACCATGTGTGTGTTATTCTTGTGGAGATAGGTACCTCAACTACACCCCTAAGCAAAGGTGCATCAAAATCTGACGGCAGTTTTGAGCAAAACAGTATTTTAGAACACACATTTCAGTAGGTAAGTAGGTACCTATTTTTTATCATGTGAGAGATATAAATATAAATGACAGGATATAATCGCGGGCCGGATTGAATCTTTGCGCTGGCCGGGTTTGGCCCGTGGGCACGTGCTGGTTCCAAATGGTTTTAAGTGACGAACAGGGACCGGAAAACCCCTTTATTTGATTAATCCTATTATTAGGGGAACCATATTAAAAGGCTTCCCAAATGATAGGGTTTCCCTATCGATAGTACTTGTTTGATTGAGCCTTTTTATAGGGAAACCGTATTAAAAGGCTTCCCAAATGATAGGGTTTTCCTATCGATAGGGATTTCGTATCAATAGGGTTTTTCTATCGATAGTGTTTATTTCATTAAGCCAATTGTTAGGGAAAGCGTATTAAAAGGCTTCCCAAATGATAGAGTTTCCCTATCGAAAGGGTTTGCCCATTAATAGGGTTTCCGTATTGATAGGGTTTCTCTAGGGTTTCCCTATCGATAGTGTTAATTTTATTGTCAATTTATACGGAAAGCGTTTTTAGCGGATAGGGTTTCCGTATTGATAGGGTTTCCGTATCGAAAGGGTTTCCCTATCGATAGTGTTTATTTTATTAAACCAATTGTTAGGGAAACCGTATTTAAAGGCTTCCCAAATGATAGTGTTTCCCTACGTTAGTGTTTTTTTTTATTAAGCCTATTGTTAGGCAAAGCATTTTAAAAGGCTTTCCAAATGATAGGGCATCCCAAATGATAGGGTTTCCCCGATAGGGTTTTCTGATTCGGTAAGTGCTTATCCGAACTAACTGTATTAATATGGTTAACATTTCGTGGGTCAAGTCGACGATATGCTTACCGAATCGATAGGGTTTTTGAAAACAAGTCTATGAAATACCCAATCAAAAACCCTTTTAAGGGTAAGCGGTTCCAATCCTTGGTGACGAAAGATCGTGGAATACTTTGAATGAAACAAAGGCTGTTATAGATACACTGGGGGTCGTTCCGAACCTACGCTCCGAGTGCAACCGAACGCTCTAACGCCGTTCCAAACATTAGAGCGTGACGTTCGGTTGTAACAACTTTCCCGTTCCAAACGTCAGAGCGTTGCAACCAAACAACCATCAAAATTGATGGTTGTAAAACGCTCTGACGTTTGTCTATGTCAATGTCATTTGACATTATTTTGTATTTTGATGTTTTTGTGTCTAATTTTCAAATAAATCATGGTACCTTCGCAAAAAATACTGTTTTTATTTGATTTTGAATAAAGGAAAGTTTAAATTATTCCTATTTCAAGTGGAAAATGAGGACTTTGTTTTGACATTGACATTTAAAGTTCTTGGTCGTTCCTAACCTTAGAGTGAGTTAAAAAACAACCGTTTGGTTGTTTTTTAACTGCACTCTAAGCCTCTGAACGCAACCCTGATTTTATTCTATTACTTACAATATTCTTCATACAATAGTTGTTCCTCATATGACATAAAATGTTTTTTCCCTACATACACGAGATATCACGCTACGGCAATTAAAACTAACTGGAAGCAAAATAACAGCATCAAAGTAAATTATCCTCGAACAACCCAGGTAGTTGAACATTATTAAATTAATATGTACAATTTAATGCTATTAAACAATTATTGGAATAAAATTAAACCATGTGACCGATGCACGTGTTTTATAGGTTTGTATCTATGAACCCATAGACATTAGTATTTGTTGTATGGTCTGTGTATGAACCTAACATTTGTTTAAATACTTCAGCCAAACTGTTCGCACACAAAACTTGATGCATTTTCATAAAATTGGATTATCCATCAGCCATTTTTAATATCCCCACTGCAGGAGCACAGGCCTTCCTTATGGGTGGATAAGGAGGACGGGCCATAACCCACCACGCAGGCCCAATGCGGATTGGTGGGTGTTAACGACTGCAAATGCAGCCGGGACCAACGGCTTAACGTGCCTTCCGAAGCACAGAGGAGCTCGAGATAATAAATTCTTGGTCACCCATCCCATGACCGACCCATGCGAAAGTTGCGGAAGGCGCCAAACCACTGCGCCACCGAGCTCCTAGAAATTGGATTAAGTACTGTTTTTTAACATGTTCTATCCATAAAATCTGTACCTACCTAAGTTAGGCCTTGGCGACGGCTAGACGCGTCGTAAATATCGTGATCCATCGCCATAGAGTAAATTTTAAACATGGAAAGTAGTTTGTATGAAATGTTAAATATTTACTTTCCATGGTTAAAATTTACTCTATGGCGATGGATCACGGTAAATACCACGTGTGTAGCCGACGCCAAAAGTAATTCTAATTTTAAAATTGTACCCCAAACGCGATTTTAATGTTTGGACGATTATGAAAACTTGCATCCCCCGTGTAGAGTTTTGTGAAGTGTAAGTTTTCGTGTTCAACCCTAAATAGCATACCTAACTGGCGATTTAGCGTGCCCGCAGACTACCAGACTTCGTATCGGCGATAGTTGGTTTTTATATGAAGAATCGGCCGATACCAAATCGTTGTAGTGTGCGCACATGCATATACTTCTTCATACTGATTAAAAATCCGACCCAACTATCGGCAGACAGTTTGGTCTGTAATTTGCGGGGACTCTTAATAGCAGGATGCCTAATATCAACTTAGCCGAATTTTTTAATATTTCATACAATCTGTAGCACAAAGACAACATTATTAAAATTTCAAACTTCATATCGTCCATATCTACTTTATAGCGCTCTATGTAGCATTGGCACATTTACCACCTAATTTAATATCGGATGGATTCCTCAGTATTCAAATGGAAATATTATTATTGGATATATAGGTTTGGAGTGCGTATGTTATTTATTTATCTTTTTATAAAAGTGAAACTACTAAAAGTACCAGGCAGAACACATAGTTACAAAAGAGGTATTTGAAATAATCTTCATTGAAATTGAAAATATTTATATAAGTTAATCCTTCTCTAGATTTATGTGATCCTGATACTTTTTCAAAAATATTCAATTAGCTAGTAAATATGCCAATGCTACATAGAGCGCTATAAAGTATGCAGCAATTCCTTTTAATATATTTTTTTAAATAAAATTATTTGTTTCTTTTGATATTAGATAAGAATTACAACAATATACTTATTGTATTTTGTATTTACAGGTATGATCATGAAAACAAATTTTTCAGTAGCTGAGGGTTGGACAAAAACAATAAGTAGTTTTTTAAAACAATCTTAATTTTAATTAAGGTAGTTAAAATCAATTTAAATTCTTTTCAACTTTCACAAAATCGTCAATATAATCAGTTTTTTTATCACAAATCGGCAAGTTCCTCCAGTGGGTGAGCTTGTAAGTATTTCTTAATTGAACTGTGTACTCCTTTCAAACAAGCACGAAATATTGGTTCCCCGAATTCTTCAGACACGATCTTCCAGTTCTCATTCATGAATTTTAGCATCGCATCACCTGGAAAAAAGTATTTCAAATGAGACAAAAAAATCTTCGTGATAAATACCAAATTTCATCAAAATCGGTTCAGCAGTTTAGGCGTGAAATCGCAACATAAATAATTATCACGTAAGTACTAGTTTTTTACACCATTCTAATCCCTACTAATTTTATAAATGCAAAAGTAACTCTGTATGTCTGTCTGTTACGATTTACGCCTAAACTGCTGTACCGATTTTTATGAAATTTGGTATAAACTTAGCTTGATTTATTAAATGTGGAGATGGCGAGTGGACGCATAATTATCTCAAATTAAAATTCGTCAACTCGCCGGTCGGCCAGAATCGCTATGGCGAGTTGACGAATAAGTCATTATAGTACAGTAGCCCGTAGAACATTTAAATCACCAAAAAGGTTACCGTTTGCCGTTGTGACATAGTTATTTATTACGAAATTATAGATACTTTAACCCAAGTTTTACAGATCGCAATCCACCGTAACCTATATTTGTATATCTCCAAAATTGATTTTTTTTTTATTTTTCGAGGTTTATCACATAGTTTAGCTATTGTCGTGTTCTACAGTTTGGTTTGATTGCCACTGATAAAAGTAAGACTAAAGAAAGTGATCATACACCGATTTAAGACCAGATACATTCCAACCATTTTCATCAGGTCTTAAATCTGTGTATGGCTACTTTTTATAGTCTTACTTTTATCTGTGAATGGTACTATTTAGTATAAATTATTTGGTACCATGTAGTACCATTCATTTGTTACTATTAAGTACCATTCATTAGGTACTATTAAGTACAAATAATTTAGTACCATATAGTACCATTCATTTGTTTCTATTTAGTGCCATTCATTAGGTACTATTAGGTACAATTTATTTGATACCATATTGTCCATTTATTTGTCACTATTAAGTACCATTCATTCGATACTGGTTGGTACAAATTATTTTTCTACCATATAGTACCATTATTTGTTACTATTCATTAGGTACTAATTAGTACAAATTATTTGGTACAATATAGTACAATTCGTTTGTTACCATTAAGCACCATTCATTAGGTATTATTAAATAAAAATTATTTGGTACCATATTGTACCATTATTTGTTACTATTCATTAGGTACTAATTAGTACAAATTATTTGGTACAATATAGTACAAATCGTTTGTTACCATTAAGCACCATTCATTAGGTATTATTAAATAAAAATTATTTGGTACCATACTGTAATATTCGTTTGTTGCTATTTAGTACTATTCATTTTTTGCTACTATTTAGTACCATCCATTAGGTACTACTTAGTACAAATTATTTGGTGCCATATAGTACAATTTATTTGGTACCATATTGTACCATTCGTTTGCTACTATATGAATGGTACTATTTAGTACAAATTATTCGGTACCATATAGTACCATTATTTTGTTACTATTTAGCACAATTCATTGGGTACTATTGGGTACAAATCATTTGGTAACATATTGTACCATTAGTTTGTTTCTATTTAGTACCATTCATTAGCTACTATTAGGTACAAATTATTTGGTACCATATTTTACAATTACTTTGTTACTATTCAGTTCTCAAGCTTACGTGCTCACTAGACATGAAATAAAACAATTTTTAACGGATACTAGCGCGGTTTTATTAAAAGTACTTTGGTAATTAGTTGGTATTTGGTTTGATTTTTGGTTTTCCCGACGTTTTGGCAACTTTGCAGCTTTGCCGTGGTCACGGGGGACCGAAGCGGCCTGTGAGTCTACCCTCAAGCGAAGAATTTTTTAGACGTTCAGAAATTAAAATTTAACAAATTTTTTTTTTTATTAATTGTTTTATGTTGATTTATAATTTAATTTTATGAATTATTTATTGCTAAAAAGAGAGAGAATCTACTGAAACTACCACCATTTCATAAAATTTGGGAGGCCCCTCCAAGAAAGAAATGGCGAAAGAAAACTTGGAGAGGAAAACCGACCTCCGTCTTTTATATTAATTTATTTATTTGCAAAAGGAACTAACCGTATCATTAGATCTTACAGTGTGTGTGAGGGGCTTAAGCTTGTGAATGATGGGGTCCCAAGCTGGTGGAATTTTCCAACCATCATCTCTATTGAAATAAGGGTATTTATTTATTTCGATAACCTCGCGGAGCATTCTAGGAATAAATCTACGTTCCCTAGCAAGAATTTGGGTTTGTCATATCTAATATAATGGTTGGGCCCCTCAAAGGCGTGTTCACTCGCTGCAGACTTGTTATCGCGCCTATGTTTCATGTCAGCTACATGCTCTTTAACGCGGGTCCCTATGCTTCTCTTTGTTTGCCCTATGTAGGAGAGCCCACAGTCACAATCTAATATGTAGACGCCTGCGGCTTGAAAGGGGATATTTCACTTGACAGGTCGTAAGAATTGGTTGATCTTCTTCGGCGGCTTGAAGTAAGTTTTGATTGACGCTCGCTTTCAGAATGTTTCCAATCTTGTCAGTGACACCCTTCACGTATGGTAGGACGGCAAGTACCACGCCTTCATCATAAAAAACGCGCCAAACCAGCCACAGTAGAGCGTCAACCTTAGCTTAGTTTAGGCACCAGTCTCTCTCAATCTTAATAATTGTTACCTATAACAATATTGTCTCTTAGAAATAAGTTGTATCATGTAAGATTGTTTGAGAGAAATAAACATTTTTTTTATTATAATAATTATTATAACCTGCCGTCCTACCATACGTGAAAGGTGTCACTGACAAGATTGGAAACATTCTGAAGCGAGCGTCAATCAAAACTTCTCTCTCTTTTTAGCACTAAATAATTCATAAAATTACACTATAAATCAACTTAAAACAATTAATAAAAAAAAATTGTTAAATTTTAATTTCTGAACGTCTAAAAAATTCTTCGCTTGAGGGTAGACTCACAGGCAGCTTCAGTCCGCCGTGACCACGGCAGCTGCAAAGTTGCCGAAACGTCGGGAAAACCAAAAATCAAACCAAATACCAACTAATTACCAAAGTACTTTTAATAAAACCGCGCTAGTATCCGTTAAAAATTGTTTTATTTCATGTCTAGTGAGCGCGTAAGCTTGAGAACTGAATAGTAACAAAGTAATTGTAAAATATGGTACCAAATAATTTGTACCTAATAGTACCTAATGAATGGTACTAAATAGAAACAAACTAATGGTACAATATGTTACCGAATGATTTGTACCCAATAGTCCCCAATGAATTGTGCTAAATAGTAACAAAATAATGGTACTATATGGTACCGAATAATTTGTACTAAATAGTACCATTCATATAGTAGCAAACGAATGGTACAATATGGTACCAAATAAATTGTACTATATGGCACCAAATAATTTGTACTTAGTAGTACCTAATGGATGGTATTAAATAGTAGCAAAAAATGAATAGTACTAAATAGCAACAAACGAATTATACAGTATGGTACCAAATAATTTGTAATAAATAGTATCATTCTTATATTGTGACAAATTAATGGTACAATATGGTACCATATAATTTTTATTTAATAGTACCTAATGAATGGTGCTTAATAGTAACAAACGAAATGTACTGTATTGTACCAAATAATTTGTACTAATTAGTACCTAATGAATAGCACTAAATAGTAACAAATAATGGTACTATATGGTAGAAAAATAATTTGTACCAACCAGTATCAAATGAATGGTACTTAATAGTGACAAATAAATGGACAATATGGTATCAAATAAATTGTACCTAATAGTACCTAATGAATGGCACTAAATAGAAACAAATGAATGGTACTATATGGTACCAAATAATTTGTACTAAATAGTACCTAATGAATGGCACTAAATAGTAACAAAGAATGGTACTATATGGCAGAAAAATAATTTGTACCCAATAGTATCTAATGAATGGTACTTAATAGTGACAAATAAATGGTACAATATGGTACTAAATAATTTGTACCTAATAGTACCTAATGAATGGCACTAAATAGAAACAAATAAATGGTACTATATGGTACTAAATTATTTGTACTAAATAGTACCTAATGAATTGTACTTAATAGCAACAAATGAATGGTACTATATGGTACCAAATAATTTATACTAAATAGTACCATTCATATAGTAACAAACGAATGGTACAAGATGGTACCAAATAATTTTTATTTAATAGTACCTAATGAATGGTACTTAATAGTAACAAACGAATGGTACTATATGGTACCAAATAAATTGTACTATATGGCAACAAATAATTTGTACTAAATAGTGACAAATGAATGGTACTAAATTATTTGTACTAAATAGTACCTCATGAATGGTACCAAATAGTTCCAAACGAATAGTACTAAATAGTAGTTACCAAAATATGAATGGCACTAATGAATGGTAAAATCTAGCCGTGATATACTTTAAGACCATAAGGGATTCCGCCATCTTGTTGATCACAAAAAAAAACTGTTGTTTGATTTCTCAGAAACTACTTAAGTAATCGAGCATGTGTTTTTTTGCCTTGAGGTACAATTTAGGTACATTTTTTTGATGTAGTTATATTTTATGTATATTGGTTCAATATTGATTTATTAAGATACACCCGCCATATTGACGTCAATATGGCGGGTGTACCTTTGATTTCGTTATAACTTTTTTCTTATTTAGGTACAATTTTTTTAATTCCAGGTACTAAATAGTACATTTTAGGTACATTTTTTTGGTATTTGAGACATTTCGATTCGCCATGATACACCCGCCATATTGACTCTCATCTAACTGTGGTGTTTGGGAGAAACCTGTTAAGTCCAAAAAATAAATTTTACAGACTAGTTAACTTATCACAAAAAACGTAATGGATGAATCCTGAATTACCATGTGTTTATCAGCTCAGTTCTATCACTTTTATAAGGTGGACTATCAGTAAGTAATAGATAAAATAATATAGACTAAAAATTAATAACATTTTAAAACCCAACTAAAAATGACCACATGGAGTTAACAGGTTTCTCCCAAACACCACAATATCTTTTCATAAGGTGAGGTAACTCCTTTGTCTCGGCGATAAATGCAGACAAATATGACTAGCGGTGCACTTTCAGTAGAAAAAAGTTAACACCACAGTATTTTTTCATAAGGTGAGGTAACTCCTTTGTATCGGCGATAAATGCAGACAAATATGACTAGCGGTGCGGCTGCTCTAACCAAAAAGAAAGTAAATAACCACAAAGCTATTTTACAGGAAGACCATATTATCAAAATCATTCGTTTTAAATATAATGTAACAATAATTCAAGTATATTTTTAACAAATTCTATGAAAGCAATGTTTTAAGAAATTAATTAGGCATTTTGTAACAATAAGAGAATTTCGGTTTCTTTTTAAATTTCAAAAATTTGTCAGTAATTACTAGTAAAATAATTAGTAAATTACAAATACATTTTATTCACAGAGCAATAACAAAGCAAACGTCAATTATAACATTCCATCATTAAAGTATATAGGTACTGTGGTGACCGATGACTTAGCAATTGGTCTGCTGGAATGCACCCAATGACAGTGGGCGCATTCCAACAGACTAACTTTTATCTCACAACACATTGACAACATAATAAATAAAACCGGTCAAGAGCGAGTCGGACTCGCGCACCGAGGGTTCCGTACCATCATAATTGCACCATTAAACCACACTGCAGAGTAGAATAATAAAATTAGTATTGCATTTTTAGGTCAGCGCCATCTCTTGACCGATAGTGGAACTAATGTTAACTTTTTTAGAAATTTGATAATTTCTAAAAAAGTGTGCTATATTGAGACATCGTTTTATTTTTCCTGTAATCTTAATATAAACTGCTATTACATAGAATTATTTCAGATTTGTCTCTTTGCCAACTTCGGAGATAAGGGGGGGAACGGTATTTTTTTTACATTTTTCATCATAAGTCGAAAACTATGCGGTCTAAAAAAAATAAAAAATGATTGAAAACGTGCAAACGGCGCTCTTTCATATGATACCCCACATGCCCTAGTAGCCCCACTTCAAATATTTAAGACCCCTTTTCAGCTGCTGTAAAATAGATATTTTTATTTATTTATTTCTTATTTGCAAAATAGTTGGGCAAATGTCATCTTAAACTATTCCAAATTTCAAGTTGATACCATTAGTAGTTCTCGAGATATCCAGCTGTGACAGACAGACAGACAGACTGAGTCACACCATAAGGGTTCCTTTTTACCATTTTGGTACGGAACCCTAAAAAGTAACTACAGTATCTTCTATGATTATGGTTTGCTTTGTTTTTGCATGGTACCCGGTAACCAAGCAAAAATAAAGCAAACCACAATCTTATACTTTCTTTTTGAATTGTAGCAGTTAGTTACTGTAATTTTACTTTGTGTAATTTGTGTTGCTTGAAAATTTGTGTAGTTACAGTTTTCATGACCTTTCTTAGCTTACAGACCAAATGAGTAAAAAAAAAATTAAAAATAACGTTAGATTCGTCACTGTATTCTTGATTCAACTATCTATAAAACTTAATTTTACAGTTAACGTCCTTTACTTTCTTTTTGCCTAGAGCAGCCGTGCACTTTCAGTAGAAAAAAAGTAGTAGGATAGTAGCTGTTGCCCCAGCCGAGTTACCTCAATACCAGTAGGTAATCATTACGCTATACTAAAGGCTACCCATTTGTTTTCTGTAGTGCCCCCCTACTCAAATGGCCACTTTTCTATTCGTTCGCTAACTTAAAGCTTATAAATAAGCAATTAAACGATCAAGTCACACGTCGCAAGTTTATGTAAATTGTTGTATTGTATGGAACTGACAAGCCTACGACACGTAATTTTGGAGTTTATGGCTTATTTTAATTTTTAGGGTTCCGTACCAATATGGTAAAAAAGGAACCCTTATAGTGTGACTCTGTCTGTCTGTCTGTCACAGCTGGATATCTCGAGAACTACTAATGGTATCAACTTGAAATTTGGAATAGTTTAAGATGACATTTGCCCAACTATTTTGCAAATAAGAAATAAATAAAAAAAAATTTTTTTTACAACAGGGACTGAAAAGTGGTCTTAAAAATTTGAACATGGACATGTGGGGTATCATATGAAAGAGCGCCGTTTGCACGTTTTCAATCATTTTTTTCTTTTTGTGTTCTGTATTCGTAAATTCAAATGCAGAGTAAATTCGTAAGACGTCCCTAACCATTCCAAAATATCAAAAATGCACAACGTTAATATTCAAGTTTTCACTTCTGCCGGCACTCTCGGATAGCAACCCGATTTTTTTTATATAGGTACCTAGATACCGTTTTGAGATTCCCTATTAAAAACTTCCTACGAACATAGAAGCAAGATGCCTTATTGTATGTAAGTTTTTATAAAGCCGTTCCCCATTTGCATGATGTCTTCTTATTGGTTTACAAAGAAATTCTTCATGAGAATTTTACTACCGCTGTCCATAAATGTTTTTTTATACCACCTGCTTGACAATCACGCAATCTCAATGTAAAGCAAGGCATTTTATCCCAATGGATATAAAGTTGTATGAAAATCCCAAGGGATATAATGTGATTTGAATTTGGAACGTTAAAATTATGAAAACTTAAGACAGTGGGTGCATTCCAGCAGAAATATTAAATGTTAAATTAAAGTACAATCCATGGTTTTAAGTCTGTTTCTTGTCTTATGGGTAAACTATCTACACCCAACTCTTTATTGTAATGTTTATTTATAAAATAAAGCAAATTGCTTTCCAAACAAATATTACAAAATAAATTGTTAATTATTAATCTTAAATTGATTTAGTAAGAAAGCATATATTTTTTATAAAGATTTAAGTATAAAAGACGTATGACAACTGTCAAAAAACCAATTACTAATAAAAGAACAATTAATGATAATAACACTTTAGCCCTGGCTTTTTTATGTCTCGCAGAAGGTGTGCAAAGTAGAATATTGATCTCTGAGATAAAGCCTGTCTTCGTCTTGGGGGCTTGAATCCCTCGCTTTACTCAGGGCTCCACAAAACACTCTCGCTACGCTCAGAGTCCCTCGTTACGCTCAAGACCGAATATGCCGCCCACGACGTAATTCACAACTTTATCCCCTTGGTGCATAATCTACTATTCCAGATATCCACCATAATAACAGCCAAAACCAAAAACTTACTCAATTGCTTATTTCCTTTAAATAGGCCAGTGAGGTCATAGACAGCTTTATCTTTTACATCATATGTGAAATTAAAGCTCTTTAGTTTTATGATGTCCTTGCCTTCTGAGTTCTGCACCACGTCGAATTGATGAGTGACATCAAGCTGTGCGTTTTCTGGAATAGATGATGAGAGTTTTGTTACATACACATTCATTGGCAACAAAGAAACAATACAGAGACCTATCTAAAGTTTATCATTCAGGTGTTAGCGGGTTAAGACAGGCGGAATGCTGAAGGGATCAGTCATTTACTTGAATTCCTAAGCCATTATAGACTAAGAACCTTGTTGTTAACTGCTTTAGCTTTAGAAATAATTCGAAAAGGTTAACAAATTGATTTATTGTTATAAAGTTCTACAGTGTTCTAAAAATTTTATACATATATATTATATATAAGTGCCACTAAAAGTTAACATAATATAGTGGCGTCTGTAGGGTGAAAAAAGCAACCTAATAAAAACGTGTTAAAATACGGCGTTTTGTGAACTAGAGACTTCCTTTGGTAGGATGAATGAAATTAATAAGTTATGTTATTTAGAACGAGTGGGTCGAATCTTGCCCCTGAATTGTGACGTATGTGATTTCAAAAGTTGTTTTATTGATCTTGCAAATATTTAAGTTAATTTTTCCTGGGATAAATGCTGCTGTGATCAACGTAGTATTAACGTTTTAATGTTTTTTTTTTAAATTTGTTTGAGAGAAGATAATTTTGTTGAAAACTGTCAATATGATATTTTGATACGTTTATTTGACCGGAAAACCACTTAATTTAGGGTTATTCCCAAAGCTCCACAGCTCTATTGTTATCAAAAAATGTAAGTTCATACTTTGGTTCCCAACGGATCCACGACATAAAAAATTTAAAAGCATTTTCTTTCCCAGCGGGTCCATGAGAATATTTGGTACAGTCAACAGTAAAAGCTGAGTAATGGTGATATAAATGAATATTATTTATTTAGAATTAAAAGAAAGTGACTGGATGAACAAGGAGTCTTTTTTAATTTTAATTAATTAAAAAGAAAACAATTAAATTCAATATTAAAAATTAAAATTTATCACTAAATCACAATTTATTTTTCAACACTTGCATGTTAGTCAGTACATGAACCATAGAACAGTGGTTCAAGTACTGACAGTCAAACCGACACGATAATACCCTCAGTATGCTGTTGGGGCTGGCCCGGACTCTGCGCACCAGGGATGTACATCGCTTGCGTAAGGTCGAGTAAAAACAATCGACGTGCGACACGGCAAACATTCCCGACGCGCTGCAAAACCACGGCAACCCCATCAGCACCCTGAACGCATTATTGTACTGAACGCGAAGCGAGTTGAACTGCTTTTGCGTATATGTCACCCACAGGCTGCTCGTGTAGAATGATGTGCAAAACGCTTTAAAGAGAGTGATCTTAACTTCCTTAGAACAACGAGCAAACCTGCGGGCTACCATATTGGCTCTCACAGACAACGCCCTTCGCTCCCTCTCTATGTCTGCATCGTCTGTCAGGTCAGGGTTTACCAAATGGCCCAGATACTTAAATTGCTCCACCCTTTTAAGTACAGTACCGTTCAATGTAATGGGCGGCATTGTGTCCGGACATTTGCCCCTGGCCCGAAAGACCATGCAATCACTCTTTCTTGCATTATAGAGCAGACCGTGACCACGTGCGTAGGTTTCACAAATGCCCAACAATTTTCTCAGGCCACATACAGAGGCGCTGAGCAGCACCATGTCGTCCGCATAGCTAATGTTATTGACAGAGACTCCATCAATATGACAGCCGACACGTGTGCTGCTGAGCTCCTCTATCAAGGAGTTCACGTACAAGTTGAAAAGCCTGGGGGAGGTCAGCCCCCCCTGCCTCACCCCACACTCCAACCTGTACGGCTCCGACAACGTTTTTGACCATCGAACAAAGTTGACCTGGTTCTGGTACCAGAACTGGAAGATGTGTATCAGTTCTTGTGGCATAGAGATATCATTTAATTTTTGCCACAAAGCATCGTAATGAACCAGGTCAAAGGCCCTCGAAAGGTCCAAGAAACACGCATATATAGGTGTACATCGATTGGTGTAGTACTTGACAGTTTGCTTTAGACATAAAATTGCAGTCTCGGTGGAAAGCCCTGATTTAAAACCAAATTGGTTATCATGAATATTAAGATATTTGTCAAGTTGAGTATTAAGCAAACTGTCAAGAACCTTTGCCATCACAGTGGCCAGAGAAATCGGTCTATAATTATTTTGGTCGCTGATGTCACCGGTTTTGCTCTTCGCAATTGGTACCACCACAGTCTTAAGCATATCAGCTGGTAAGTATGAGTGTCCAATACATAGGGTATAAAACATAGCAAGTATCCTGGGCAGGTGTACTCCAGCGTGCTTTAGATGTTCAATACTCAAACTATCGTGTCCTGGCGATTTGCCTCCAGATATTAACTTTATAGCTTGTCTGACATCCTTAGCTGTAAACTTGGTATTTATTCTCTGCCCATGAGGTTTTACTCCATCGATGTGCTGTGACTGTGATGGCCCCAAAGGCGATTTTACAATAAAATGATCCTTAAACATGTCAGCTATAGATTTGGAATCATTTAGGCCACCCACGCTCACAGGTAAGCCAGGTTTATTATTTAATTTATTCGTGGTCTTCCAAAAACTACGGAAATCATGCTTTGAATGGTGCGAAGCAAGCATGTCCATCTTTATTTGCTCACTATTATTCTGGCACCACTTTAGGCGAGATTTAAATCTCCTTCGACTTTCACACATCTCATCCCACGCAGGACCATTACGCGGCTTACCACATAGTAACCACTCTTCAAATTTACACCTAGCTATCCCGTGAACCTCGCGAACATGCCTATTCCAACCGCTTACTGGCTTTTTCTTTCTAGGCCTGATAACAACATTGTATTAGACTGTCTAAACAGTTTTACATTAATAGCAGTAAACTTAAATAGACGCATTCAAAAATCACATTTTTGGTTTAATTAATGAGTCTTTCGTAATAAAAATATCTTTAAAGCACCAGGACCACATAAATATGGAGAAGGTTAATTTTCCAAAATATTTTTTATTGTTTTTTTATTTGCTTTCTTTTTGGATACATATATATAACCTTATAAAAAAAATATAATTTTTTTTTATAAGGTTATATAAATATAAACAACAAGTTGCAAGTACCACACCTCAATCACAGAAAACGCGCCAAACCAGCCACAGTAGAGCGTCAACCTGCCATCCTACCATACTTGAAGGGTGTCACTGACAAGATTGGAAACATTCTGAAGCGAGCGTCAATCAAAACTTACTTCAAGCCGCCGAAGAAGATCAACCAATTCTTACGACCTGTCAAGTGTAATATCCCCCTTCAAGCTGCAGGCGTCTACAAACTAGATTGTGACTGTGGACTCTCCTACATCGGGCAAACAAAGAGAAGCATAGGGACCCGCGTCAAAGAGCATGTAGCTGACATGAAACATAGGCGCGATAACAAGTCTGCAGTGAGTGAACACGCCTTTGAGGGGCCCAACCATTATATTAGATTTGACAAACCCCAAATCCTTGCTAGGGAACGTAGATTTATCCCTAGAATGCTCCGCGAGGCTATCGAAATAAATAAATATCCTAATTTCAATAGAGATGATGGTTGGAAAATTCCACCAGCTTGGGACCCCATCATTCACAAGCTAAAGCCCCTCACACACACTGTAAGATCTAATGATACGGTTAGTTCCTTTTGCAAATAAATAAATTAATACAAAAGACGGAGGTCGGCTCCCTCTCCAAGTTTTCTTTCGCCATTTCTTTCTTGGAGGGGCCTCCCAATTTTATGAAATGGTGGTAGTTTCAGTAGATTTCTCTCTCTTTTTAGCATTAAATAATTCATAAAATTAAATTATAAATCAACATAAAATAATTAAAAATTTTGTTAAATTTTAATTTCTGAACGTATAAAAAAAAAAAATTCATCGCTTGAGGGTAGGCTCACGGGTAGCTTCAGTCCCCCGTGACCACGGCAGCTGCAAAGGTGCCGAAACGTCGGGAAAAACCAAAAATCAAACCAAATACCAACTAAATACCAAAGTACATTCAATAAAACCGCGCTAGTATCCGTTAAAAAGTGTTTTATTTCATAAATTTTAAAATTATGAAAGTTAACCTTCTTCATATTTATGTGATCCTGGTACTTTGGAGATGCTTCTATTACAAGAAAGAAAAAAGAAAAATATATATTTAAAAGTGGTTTGAAGTAAGTACTCAATTATCGTCGCATCTTCGCGTATTATTTAAGTTGATTAGCTTACATTAAACCGGCGGCCCTTTCTACAACGATAATGAAACGATTCACCAAACATAGCACAAACTCTCTTGTATCGTTTTTGCTGATTGTACTTCGGATAAATCTCGTGGGCCCATTGGGAATTCATGTATGAAAATTTTAAAATATATTTTAAAATTTCATGGACCTGGTGGGAAATGAAGAACAATAGAGTCCTGGAACTTTGGGAATAACCTTTATTTATTCATTTAAAATAAGATGTTTTTTATGATACATATTTTTAATTTTGCGACGACTTTTTGCATTATTTGAACTGAAAAGATATGCAAAAATATACGTAAATGTTAATTTCTCGACAACCCAAGAAGACCCGAAAAATTAGCCTCTAGAATTCTCGAGACCCGAGGAACTGATAAGCTCAATAAATCATGGATCCTAGTCGAAATTGACTGGCATTTTTATTTCTAATAATTTACTATTTTTTTTTTACTTCTGCGTTCTACTTTTTAAGTTTCTTTCAAAACAGTTATATAACAGTGTTATAATGTATATATATTTGGAATTCGCTCTTTATTACCTTTCATTTGATACCCATATTATATATTTCCATAGGTGTAAAAGAAATTGACGGCACGCGACAATTAAATATTTTTTCTCTATTTATTGTTAATAAAGAAACTTGTAAGTTATATTTTTCAAATCTTCATTCTATGATCTTTGTTAACATATTTTTTGTTAGCAAATAAAAACATCAGTTTAATATTTACGGTAAGTTAAAGTAAAAAAATGTAGTTGAAAATATTGGTAATTGTGTTATTTTTAAAAAGCTTCTTAATAAATTGCATTTTTTAAACCAGAAATAAATTCTACGACATTGATTTATCCGAAAATGATACCAAACTTGGCTTAGTATTTAAACTTAGGCAGTTATTAACCTCGGACTTCGTTAACCTAGAATTCCCCCCTCCCCCCACCTGCTCGAAAAATCCAGGTGGTTTCACATCGCAAACCCAACTAGGAACACAAGGATCAATCCTACCGATGGAAATCTTTGGTTCAGAGATAGCCGTATTCTTCGTTTTTTTGCCTTCTACAGATGGGGCTAGGGAAAATGTCCAAATAGAAATATAATTTACATTTTAGGTATTTTTTTTCTTTTAAAATTTATTCGTAACTTTGTGGCTCCGTTACAACATCATTAAAATTGGTTACATACTCGTAGATGTTTGATCTTTGTTGAATTTATGTTAATACTTACTTAAAATTAAAATACCTACGACTTGGGTCAGGTTAGGGTCACATAGAAAATATTACCGTATTGGGCAAAAAGTTATAGAAAATATTATCATATTGGCAATGTTCACCAGGTTGGGCTGATTTTAATATTTTTTTCTATTTTGCATCACAACAAGACCACTCAAAAGTTGCGTAATGCGACGTAGATTATAAGAAAAATAATTAAAAAAATAAGCTTATCACTTTGATTCCTCTAGTAGCGATCGATTTTTGATAAAATGCTTGTTTCGACTTTAATATAATGAGACGTAGGTTGTAGGAAATATATTTAAAAATAGTAGATAGCAATCGAATTTTTTATAAAAAAATTAAACAAAACTCGATTTTTTTATTCGATTTTGATAAAATTTCTGTTTCAAAGTGATAAGTTTATTTTTTTAATTATTTTTCCTACAATCAACGTCGCATTACGTAACTTTTGAGGAGTCTTTTAATGCAAAATTTTTGTCTGACTTGTACACTAAAAACAGATATTTTATCAAAATTCGATCGCTAGTGGAGGGCTCAAAGTTGAAATTATATTATATTATATTTTCCTATAACCTCTGTTGCATACGCAACTTTTGAGGGGTCTTGTGATGCAAAATTCAAAAAATGATTAAAATTGGCCTACCGTAGTTTACTGTTGTTTAAAAAATACATCGTGGGGACAGTTTGATCTAACTAAGCAGACCTTGTCCGAAGAAACGTTCCCATTTTTGGTTAATTCATTACCACCCTGTATCCAGACATTCCAGACTAAAATTTAATATTAACTAAGGTACTTTACATAGGTAATTCGATTTAATTTAAAGAACTCGTGCGGTAAAAAACATGCAATTATTGTCTGTAGGCTATAGGTATTTTAATATCGCGTCCCGGAGAATAATCCATTTATATTTATACCGTAAAAATGTAACTTTTAGGATGATACTTACTAACTTTCATTAAAATATCTCCTTCCCCACTGATGGGTAAGATGAGAAGCTGTCCTGAGGCAGTGTATTTACCCGTCATCGCTGCATCGATTGCAAATACATACTTGAGTTGCTTCTTAGCCAAGTCGACACTGAAAATCACACAAGTTAGTAATATTTTAGTTTATCGTTTTATGTCAAAGTGTTTCGAAACTGGAATCGAGAACACATCACTATTTTCATCATAAACTTGTTACGTTATCAAATACCTATTCTAGATACATAATTATTGTCTTAAAATAAGGAACCATTTAGATTTTTGTTGAAAAAGAGGTCAAATAATAGTTATTGTTATAAGAGTATTACGGAAAATCTAATAAAAAAATCACCTAAATTCTTCTGGAAGTATGTTAAAAGTAAGAGAGGGTCTACTAGCTATCCTTCTAAATTCACACTCAATGACACCGACTATGCTACGGGCGAGGATATCTGTAAGGCTTTTAGCCAGTTCTTTGAAAGCGTCTTCCTTACATCGGGTGAAGAGGTCCCCACGACCCCTGTCGCTGAATGTCAGCAAAATAGTGATTGTCTATCTCTAATCAATATAAACGAGCACAAAGTGTTAAAATTACTGCAATCTCTGGACAAAAGCAAGGGTGCTGGCTGTGATGGGATTCCACCATTGTTTCTCGCATCTTGTGCTGAAAGCCTTTGTATTCCGATCACAATCCTATTTAAAAGGTCACTTCAGGAATGTGCTGTCCCTGATATTTGGAAACAAGCTCAAATAATTCCAGTCCATAAAAAGGGATCAAAGTCTTTAATTGCAAATTATCGCCCTATTTCAATCCTCAACACTGTAGCCAAACTCTTAGAAAAGCTGGTATACGAATTTATTTACTCGACTATTGCCAGGAGTATCCCACAGACTCAACACGGGTTTTTGCGCGGTCGGTCTACTGTATCCAACTTAACTTTGTTCTCGGATTACGTCCTTGGGTCAATGGAGAGAGGCGGACAGGTTGACGTGGTCTACACGGACTTCGAAAAAGCCTTCGACCGTGTGGACCATGTCATCCTTCTCCAAAAGCTTCAGTGTCTTGGTATACACGGGGATCTGTTGCGCTGGGTGCGATCCTACCTTACTAATCGCTCGCAAGCGGTTGTTCTCGGTGGGTATAGGTCAAATTATATCAGTATACCTTCTGGGATTCCCCAGGGTTCCCATCTTGGTCCCCTCTTCTACAACGCGTACATTTATGACATGAGTAGCGTTCTCCAAAACTCAAAACACTTACTATACGCCGACGACAAAAAGGTTTATATGAGAGTACGCACGGTTGACGATTGCAAACAGCTACAACACGATCTCAATAACTTATACACCTCCTACGTTAAGAATAAAATAACAGTGAGCATTCAAAAATGTCAGTGTATAAGCTTTACTCGAAAGAAAAACCCTATTGTCTACGCATACCATTTTGACGGCGTTGAGATTGAGAGGTCGGAGATGGTTCGCGATCTGGGTGTCCACTTTGACAATAAAATGCTGATGTCCGCTCATATTGATGTAGTTCGAGGCAAGGCATATAGAAATCTTGGCTTTGTTATGCGCACTTGTCGGCCCTTTAATAATCCCTTAAGTCTCATAATAGTGTATTACGCGTATGTGCGTACCATTCTGGAGTACGCCGCCCCTGTTTGGTCTCCTCGCTATGATGTTTATATCAAGAGCATCGAAAGCATACAGAAAAAGTTTGTCCGATATCTTAATTTCAAATATAGAAAAGTTGCTATGGATGCCGAATACGTGGAGATCTGTCGAGCATTTAACATTCTTACATTAGCGGAGCGTCGACAAGTGTTAGATATGGGCTTGTTATATGACATTATGCGCGGACGGTTGGACTGCCCAGAATTGGTCGAGCTAATTTCGCTGAGCGCCCCCCCCGCGGCGCACGAGGCATACTCGCCTGCTGCATGTTCCGCACCACTACACTAACTACGGGCAGAATGCCGTTTTCACCAGACTGCCTAAGACATATAATAATAAATTCCATGACATAGATATCTTTGTTGGTTCTAAATTGGTATTTCTAAACAAAATCAAGAGTCATTTTGTACCACCCAGATGACAACTTTACTAAAAACTACTTGCTGGCGAGGGGAATGGGTGGAAGAATCCGTTTTTTTATGATCGTATTTCTGTGGGTTTATCATAATATTAAAATATGGTAATGATATTACTAATAATTATAGTTTTTATTCATGTCAATCGTACTTATATATTTATGTTATCTAATGCATATATCTATATAGTTAAATATTCATAAAGTGATTTTTATTTTTCTTTATATTTTTCTGATTGAGAGTGAGGCTTCCCTTGAGTACTTTTTATTTCTTTTCTAAGTTTTTAAATTCTAGTACCACTTTGGTACTGATTAGAGATGGGAAAGTGTTTCTGCCCGGGCGGGAAAATTGGGAAAAAACCCAGGCACATTGGGCATAAATCTTTTATGCCCAAATAAATGCCCAATCTGTGGGCAGAAAAAAAACTTTTGTTCAACGACGAATAAATGAAAAAGTTTCAAAGAAATAAAACGAAATATTAGTTATTTAACAAATATTTATTATAATTTGTCTTTTGGGTATATATTTTACTGATTAGTCTAAGCAAACAAAGGTAAATAGAATCAACATTTTTAAAAACTCGATTATATTCGCCTTCTATCTATTCCGTGTCGGTAGGGCTGCCATCCGTCCGGGTTTTCTCAGATTTCTCCTAGTTTGGAGGGCGTCCGGGGAGCGGAGGAGGAGGTTCTCAGTTCGTCGGAATGTTTGTTTTTTTATGTATGTTACTCGATTACTCGAAGATGGCTGGACCGATTTGAAAAATTCTTTTTTTTTTGTTTGAAAGTATATACTTTCAAGTTGGTTCCAGTGTCATGAGGTCAAGATCTAATGATGGGATCCTGGAGAAATCAAGGGAACTCTTCAAATATAATAGGCACACCTATAGCGATTTTGGTATTTTCTTAAGTAATTTATCCATTTGCTTTTAAAAAGTATCATTTTGGTGAAGTGGAACTGATGATGAAAACCATAGATGACCATCGGAATTATTCAACACTATTTCACTGGTGCGACTTTTACATGATTGCTAGGCTATTTATGCTCATCATAATGCATATGGTGAAGTGGAGCTGATAGTGAAGTACCAAAAGAACTCCTCAACAATTAACGCCCCTGCGTCGTTAAAAGCAGTATGTTGTAAAAGGTGATGAGACGTTGACATGAGGCTGTTGTAACTTATATAAATCGTCACTAAATATTTAAAAAAGTAAATATTTAAATATAAAACCACAAAAAAGTTTAAAATAAAAGTTTTTTTAAAAAACAAAACCTCTTAAAAAAATAACTTAATAAAAATAGCTTTAAAAATAAATGGCTCTAAAAAGCTAGAAATAAAATATTCAAATCTGCATAATTACTAATTCGAAAGTTTGTATGCATAATATCTAATATTAAACAACGTCTTATGAAGTTGGGTTTGGTTTAAAACCTATGATTGATGAAGTTTAGATAAATAAAATCTTTCCTCCCCCCACCAGACTTCAAAAGGTGTTGTTTAATATTAGATATGCGTACAAACTTCCGAATTAGTAATTCATCATAACAGCCGCATGACACCCACTGCTAGGTATAGGCCTCCCCCAAGGATTTCCACGACGATCGGTCCTGCGCTTCCCACATCCAGTGGCTTCCGGCAATCTTCACCAGATCGTCGGTCCACCTTGTCGGGGGCGGGGCCTACCCACGGAGCGTCGTCCGGTGCTCGGTCGCCATTCAAGAACCTTTCCGCCCCAACGGCCTTCTTCCAACGTTCTTCTCGTTATGTGTCCAGCCCACTGCCACTTTAGCTGAGCAATCCTTCGAGCGATGTCGGTTACTTTAGTTCGCCTGCGGATCTCCTTATTTCTGATTCGATCACGCAGGGAAACCCCGAGCATGGCTCTCTCCATTGCAATGAATTAGTAATTATGCAGATTTTTTTATTTAGCTTTTAAAAACATTTATTTTTGAAGCTATTTTTTTAGGTTATTTCTTTTTAAGGTTTTGCTTTTTTGGGAAAAAAGGCTTAAAATTGTAAAAGTTAACTAAACTTTTAAACTTGACCAAGCTAAAAGTGAATATAAAAATTTAAATGTCCGGGGTCAAGGCTCCAAAGTCCGGGGTTTTTACGCATCCGGTCCTGAGCGGCAGGTTTTAGAGATGGCAACCCTATGTGTATCGTAGAATGGAAAACAATATTTACCCAATGTTGACATACAAATGCAAAAAAACTCCTGACGGAGTGGCTAAAGACCCTTGCATATTATTATGCAGAAACTGAAATAATTTTGGAAAGGATCAGTTAAAAAATATCATTTTAAATTAATTTTACATATAAATAATTAAATAATTCTTAAATAACACACACACACACACACACACACACACACACACACACACACACACATACACACTTTTTTTTGTATTTGGGAAATAAAAACTATTTTCATTTTTCATTTATTTATGTGTCGGTACATGAAAGGGTTCTCGGGTAGTTTCGCCAAGTTTTATGTATAGTAGGCGAAACTATCTCTCCAGATTCCCGCTGTCCCTCGCGCCAGTTGGTATGCTATTAATATTATTATTTTGAACCATTATTATATTCATTAGTTATTATATGCAATGTAAAATTTTATGCCTAGTACCTACTCAGTATTAAGAATTTTATTGCGATTATACCCAACCTATTTTTCTACCTACCTAATAAGAATAGTAGTAAGGTAGAACAATAGTAGTATCTTGCATTACGGATGTCGGCAAAATGTCAGATAAATAATCTATACTTCTATAGGTGTACTTAGTATCCCGGTAAATTGCAAAAAAACCTGGCGACCATATTTTAAATTAAAGAAACTAAAAACAATTGTATTGCTTATATTTTTATTTCCTAGACCCTATCTTATTGAAAATAATAAATAAATAATTAAGCGGATGACGTTAACGTGGATGTTAATGTAACAATGTTTTCGTATTTCCAATTTCGGGTATAGTTCCCACAATGAAAGAAAATGATTAATTTACTTCTTCGATTAATAAACCATTTGTACCAACTCGTTTATTGGACGACTTATGATAAGATTTGATCGCCAATGCCGTTGTTTGACAAAAGTTGTGCCTCTCAGCAAAAACGATGAATGACAACCTACTAGTATTAACCTCAGCGAGTGGTGCGAGGTGGCCAAGAGAGTTTAAATCGGGAGTGTCCTTCTCTACTTGTATTTTCATATAGTTATTTTCCTTTAGTAAAATTTTTACTAGTTTCGAAGATTTTGTGACAAATATATACTTACGTCTACGATTTACAGACAATATTTTAATTAGGACATCCAAATTCATGAAAATATAAGCTTATGAACAATAATCTTAACTAATTTAATTAAAATTAACTATATTTTACGTTTAAATACATTTTGTAGATCAATTTTGTAACAAAAAATAAATGCCCAGATAAATGCCCAGTGGGCGGGAATTTATGGGCGTTTATTGGGAATATTCCCAATCTGCCCAAAATGCCCGGCATTTTCCCCATCAGTAGTACTGATATAGATAAAATAATAATAAATGTATATCTTGTGACGCTAATTCGAGCGCTAAATTGTTAAACCGTAGGATAGTCGTAATTGGCCTACACAATTGTTAAATATGTACGTAACGCTAAATAATATCGTGCTGTGTACTGTCCCTAATAAATAAAATAAAAAATAAAAAAAAGAGTAATTTGTAATTTAGGATCAAATTCTTCTTAGACCGAGCAAACGCGAAGCGAGAGCAAAGCGCCTCTGCTTCAGCTATGGGCAAAAATTCTTTCGTATGTCCGTTGTCCGCATGTTTCGTATGTTTGTTCTCCTCTACATATCGCATTTCTCAACCGATTCTCGTGAAATTTTGTGAGCAGGTTTGAAAATTAAATAGATTTTTTCGTCGATCCAGTTTACGAAATTTTTAAAAATGACGGATATATTATGTTAATTAAAAAGACATATTTTAGTCCGGCTTTCCGGCGCTGTTTGTTCTCCTCTACAGGTCGCATTTCTCAACCGATTCTCGTGAAATTTTGTGAGCAGGTTTTAAAGATATAAATAGAATTTTTGGAAAAATACTAGAAAAAATCGACTCACCCGTAGCAGCTGAGACGGCATTTGAACCCGCACCCTTGGGATTCGGGCCCAATTGAAATTATGCTACCGAGTCGCTAGTGGGAATGGTGAACTTTTAAGTAAAAATTACTAGAAAATTTCGTCACTCCCACTAGCGATTTAGTAGTATAATTGGTCAGTGCATTGGGCCGGAATCCCAAGGGTGCGGGTTCGAATCCCGTCTGAGCTGCTACGGGTGAGTCGATTTTTTTTGATAAAATTAATTATCTTAATATAAAAATAGCATTGTGAATGCCTAAAATCTAGAATTTCAATAATTAATTTATTATGTTATTCCGGCATCGTTAAAAAACCAGAATGGTTTATGTGACTGACATTTCAAGACACTATAATAAAGGTAGGTACCTACTTGACGTTCAACTAACACTTCACTAAGGTCTTGACTTCATATACATAACATTTTTATGGTCAATTGGTCAATTTATTCTAATTATAAATAAAAACCGGTCAAGAGCGAGTCGGACTCACGCACCGAGGGTTCCGTACCATCATAAATATAAATATTTGGATATGTTACTGTAGAACAGTCTTTCAAAAGTAGGATAGACGGGGGACAGGCAAAAAGGTGGATGGGCGACCAGGCGGACAGGTGGAAGGGCGAATAGGCGGACAGTTAATTTACAAATCTTAACCACAGCTGCTTGTGGTGACTAAAAAACGAGTAGCTGACACTGCACATTGCAAACTGTTTATATTCATTATTGATGTACTATGGGCAACAGAGTCGCTTAACCAGTTTGCAACAAAATTCGTGTGGGCGCGTATTGGTGTGTCCCCACTTAGGTTCGCGAACCTCCGCGCTCCGCGCTCCGCGAACCTCGGAGCGCGCTCCATATAGGGTGGGTACCCACTTAGGTTCGCGAACCTCCGCGCTCCGCGAACCTGCACCGAAAATATCATTTATCCTCTGCTGAAACAGGGCGCCGAGGTGTGTACGTGAGGGAACTCGTATGCGAAGCTGGTTCGCACAGGCACACACTGTAGCCAAAGTAAAAATATTTGTTTTTGCTATGGATCACTGTTCTAGGTTCGCGGATCGCGGAGGTTCGCGAACCTAAGTGGGGACACACCATTTTTGGGATCCGATGCGAACACGCGAACACGGAGCGCGGAGCGCCAGTGTGACCAGATTCAGTATTTTAATACTTTTTCGGTATATTTTATCGACTTTTCCGAACATCAGTATTTTTGTAGGTATATTAGTGGAAGTATTTTCGGTATATTTTGGCTATGAAGTTATGGTAACTACGGTGTTAAGTCCCCGCGAACATTGATGTTCAAGGAATTTCCCGGATTATGTCTATATTTCATTCAGAAGCAAAGATCAGTAGAGTCTGTTCTGAAAAAGAACCAACTTAGGATTTATGCTTGATTACCGTTTTTGAAATGTTGATGGTACTGTTACGTTTTAGTGCGACTGTATTAACAAGATAAATATTAATTCAAGATAGTCGCACTATAATCTATATATATAAAAGCGTAAATCACTCACTGACTCATCACGAAATTTCAGAAACTACAAGTGCTAGGAGTCTCAAATTTTGCATGGGGGTCCCTTTTAGGGTGTAGGTGCTCACTAAGACGGGATTTTGCGAAATTCAATCCCTAAGAGGGTGAAACAGGGTGGCAAAGTTTGTATGGGAGAACGCGATTCCTTGGCCCGATTGACTTGAAATTTGGCATAGACATTCTTTTACAAAATTAATTGAACACGTGTTTCGTATTTTTTTGAAATGTATCCCTTAACAGGGTTGAAAAGGGGTAGAAAGCTATTTTTAGGGTGGTTGACTTCGATATCGGAACCAAAACTTCTTAGTGCATTTGAATGATTAAGAAAAATAAATGTCAGTTGGGGGCACGGGCTGACGTTTAATCTCTAATTTTCCCGATTTTCAAGACAAGCTTTGATTCTTATAATGTTGTATAAGATTTTATCCTTATTTTAACTACTTTACGAAATATTAGTCAAATAAAACGGCAACATCTGGCAAATATCAGATAATGTGACAAGGAATGTGGTATTTAGAGAAGCCAGAAACCTTTTCAGTAGTAAGCAGAACAATTCACCAAACATTCACCAAAGTTTCATCATAATCGGATGTGGATGAATGGTTTAGGAGTGCAAAGGAAACAAATACACATACATCGATTTTTATTTATAAAGAAGATAACTATTAAGCAAAGATATTAGAATTTTTAACTATAAGGTAAGTATTAAATGTAACATAATATTATTATACTTATTTTGTTAAATTACCGCTAATAAATTTTATTAAGTACCTACCTAACTAATACAGAATCGTTAACAGGGCGTCGATTCTGTAACCAAACTCGAACCCCACTTCGAATCTCACTTCACTGCACGGGAATTTTAAATCATAAATAAGATAATGATAAGAAAATTTTTTTATCAATTGCAATCAGTAAAATAGCTCATTTAGTAAACAAATTTCTAATAACAAATTCACGCGAAGTGAAGTGAGATGCGAGTTTGGTTACAGAATCGACAGACTGCGCGGGCAAAACCGCGGGGTGCAGCTATTACCTTTACAATCACAAAATTGTATAAATGTGAAAGTTTTGATGTTTGGATGTTATTCTGTTAGGTACCTACTCAATCATATCATACTCAATCACGTCTGAACGGGTGAACGGATTTAGGAGAAATTTGGCACAGATATAGATTAAGTCTGGAATACTTAACACAGGCTTCTTTTCATCCCGATCATTGGTTTCCAAGGGAAGACTTACAACGATTACCGACTGCCACGCGGGCGGACTCACGGGCAAAAGCTATACATAGTATTAAACAAAGTCGCTTCCCGCCGTCTATACGCTTCTCTTAAACTATGCATAAAAACCTCATTAAAATCGATCCATAAGTTTGGGAGCTAGGTTGGTTGCCTCAGACAGACAGACACACACACACGTCAATTATATTATAACACCCCTTGCGTACGTCGTATAGGTATATGTCGTCCTCCTAGGTATATGTATCCTGTAGTATAATCTAATAACTTTACACTGACACCACATTAGCACAGTTTTACATTTAGTAACTACATTGCACCCGTGCGAAGCCGGGGCGGGCCGCTAGTTACGTATATAAGGCGACGGCTACACACAAAGTATTTACTGTGGTCCAACTGTGTGGTAAATACTGATAATTCCAATTCCAACGATGGAGTGAAAACACACGCCTACACGCTCAGTATTTATTTACCACATGGTAATGTTGCCAGATCGTGCCTTTTATTACGATTTTAGTACTATTTTCTAAAAGATAGCAGCCAAATTTTATGTTTGGGGGCCGATTTCGATGAAACTCGGTTTTGGGTACTATTTCGACAACAAAACAGCAACGCAATGTTAAAAATATAAAAAATCCAAGATGGCGGCCATCTTTTTTGTTTATGGGCCGATTTAGATAAAACTCGGTTTTGGGTACTATTTTGACAATAAAACAGCAACATAATGTTTAAAATATAAAAAATCCAAGATTGTGGCCAACATTTTTGTTTGTGGGCCGATTTAGATGAAACTCGTTTTTGGGTACTATTTCGACAACAAAACAGCAACGCAATGTTAAAAATATAAAAAATCTAAAATGGTGGCCAAATTTTTTGTTTGTGGGCCGATTTAGATGAAACTCGGTTTTCAGTACTATTTTGACAACAAAACAGCAACGCAATGTTAGAAATAGTACCGAGTTTCATCTAAATCCGCCAGATGGCGCTTTGAAGTAAACATAGTCTCTACGTTAAATATTGCCGAATAATTTTAAATCACAATTCAGCAACGCAAAATATAAAAAATCCAAGATGGCGACCAACTTTTTTGTTTGTGGGCCGATTTAGATGAAACTCGGTTTTGGGTACTATTTTGACAACAAAACAGCAACGCAATGTTAAAAATATAAAAAATCCAAGATGGTGGCCATCTTTTTTGTTTATGGGCCGATTTAGATAAAACTCGGTTTTGGGTACTATTTTGACAATAAAACAGCAACATAATGTTTAAAATATAAAAAATCCAAGATTGTGGCCAACATTTTTGTTTGTGGGCCGATTTAGATAAAACTCGTTTTTGGGTACTATTTTGACAACAAAACAGCAACGCAATGTTAAAAATATAAAAAATCTAAAATGGTGGCCAAATTTTTTGTTTGTGGGCCGATTTAGATGAAACTCGGTTTTCAGTACTATTTTGACAACAAAACAGCAACGCAATGTTAGAAATAGTACCGAGTTTCATCTAAATCCGCCAGATGGCGCTTTGAAGTAAACATAGTCTCTACGTTAAATATTGCCGAATAATTTTAAATCACAATTCTAACATTCGGAATCAAGTTAAATCAATAATTTGTCTAGTGATTCACCAGTGATATCGTTTGCAGAACTATACCTATAGTTTAAAAGTGTGTATTTGTGCTCAAAAAATATTCAGTGCCTTTTTTAATCTGCGGATTATTAAAAACTGCGGAATATAGTCTGAGCATTATCCTCAGAAAAGTGATAAAACTGCGCTTTAATTTGCGTAATAAATCTCATCTCCAGTGTTAAAACTAAATATTATCATCAGTGATATTATCAGTGTAGAGGTAGTACTTTAATAATTATCTATTTTCGTCTTGACCTCATACTCAAACCAACTCATGCATCAAGTTTCAAACCCTACTTAACTGATTAATACTTTGAACACTTTAAGTCGCTTTGGCGCATACGTTAGCACACTGAGTGCTGCATACTGAATTCAGCTGTGAGTGGCCCGAAGATCGATCCTCGCTAATAAGGATTTTTTCTCCCAAATTTTTTTTAGAGACATTTTATTTATTTTTAAAGATATATTTTTTTTTTATTTGTATTGAAGATATTTTTGGACATTACTTTTCAATTACTTTTGATTTACTAAAATATCTTCATCCACCAAAGCCGTAGTAAGGTATAAGATTATTGAGAGTAATTGTATAAGAATAAAAAATGTCGACTAAAGGATCATCTGAGTGCGCGGAATGTCCTAATATCATGGATGGAGCAATATTCATGCAATGTATAACCCGGTCGAGTTAACTCGGCACCTGAAGCGCGATAGACCCCCTTCGTTTTCTCCTTTCCTCACGCCACTGTCGTCATGCCAGTAGCGTTAGTACATTTGTTAGCGATAATTTATCGATAATCTATCGAAAACTTTCAAAAAATTGACGACGGTGGCGTGAAGAAAGGAAAAAACGAGAGGGGTCTATCGAGCTTCAGATGCCGAGTTAACTCGACCGGGTTATAAACGTTGTAAAGACAATTATCATTTGCAGTGCACCGCAGATTACAATGCGATGACAGTTGAAACTAAAAACGCCTGGATTTGTGATTTCTGCCGCATTCGCGAGCCCAAAAAGGGTAATAACACGATTACACCAACGAGAGCTAAATTACCACTGCCTCCAATGATAGCTTCGTTACCTAGCGCTTGAAGTCAAGTTTTCCTGCGCCAACGAGTTGTTCCTGCCCTTCGGCCAATGATTTAAGGGACATTATTAGAGAGGAGATTTACAATGCTTTTGAGGATGTTATTAATCCAAAAATTGATGCCTAGCAAAATATGATAGTTGGCTTTGAATCATCTCTCTCGGCATTCAGCCAGGATCTGGATAGCATAAAAACGCAACACGCCGCCCAGTTGGCCACTTTGAATGATGTCCGCAAGGAAAATGAGTCGCTACGTTCAGCTAATCAAAACCTTTCTTCTAGACTGGCACAGCTCGAGTTACAGACACGTGCAACAAATATTGAAATACAATGCGTCCCAGAAAACAAGCAGGAAAATTTGGTTAATACAGTTCTGCAGCTTTCTAAGGTTATAGAGTGTCCTATCAACGAAGGCAACACTCATTTTAGCGCTAGACTTGCTAAAATGGACAATAAAAATCCCGCCCACGCTCCATACTCGTAAAGTTCAACAGTCCTCGCCTTCGAGACCAGTTTCTGGCAGCTACAATTACGTTTAATAAAAACAATTCTAGCGAAAAACTTAACACCAGTCATCTGGGTATCGGCGGCAACAAAAAATCACCAGTTTAAGTGACAGAACATCTGACACCAAAAGCAAAACAACTGCATGCAGCGACTCGTCGCATTGTCAGGGAGCTGAAATATAAATTCATCTGGGTACGCGATGGAAAAATCTTTGTACGGAAGAACAAGGAGGCTAACTACGTATACATACGGAATCATGAAACTCTCAAAGGTTTATCATAAAGAACGCTAAAGTTGCCTTGTTATATTTTGTTTTACTAACGGGCTCTTTTAATGATATAATTGTATTCTACCAGAATGTAAGAGGATTGCAGAGGAAGACTGTCGACATTTTCAATAATATCGTTTGTAATTCTTATGATGTAATAATCTTGACAGAAACGTGGTATTAAACGATGGCGTTTTTGATTCGGAAATCTGTGATGACAGATACAATGTCTATAGGCGAGGCGAGACCGTCAGAGTAGTGGGTTTCATCCTTCAAAGGATGGTGTTGGGGTGTTAATTGCTGTCTCCAAAAGATTGAACTCAGTGCGCCTTTACTCTTGTGAATATTCACAAGAGTAAAGGCGCACTGAGTAGATGACTGCGAGGACTTGTGGGTGCGTGTCGGAAGTGCCGGAGTTAATTCTGTGAAGTTGAACATTTGCGGTGTTTACCTGCCTCCTCCTTTAAAAAAGCATATTTTATCACACTTTATAAACAACTGTAACCGTGCTCCTCTCTGAATGATTTATTTTGATTTAAAAATGATTGATCAATTGGAATTGTATTGCATGCTTTATATACAACGTGTAACAAAAAGGGGGTATCAACCCGAAAGGAGGTCAATGTACTCGTGAATCTGAACACCTTCTACGAGAAAAACATTTAAAAATCGAAAAAAAAATGTTGGTCTCTCCATAGAAAATTTGAATTTGCCGCCAACATTTGGTATGGAGAGTTCAATTTTTTTTATTTTATTTGAATTTTTTTTTCTGCTGGAATGTATTCAATTTCACGAGTACATTGACCTCCTTTCGGGTTGATACCCCTTTTCTGTTACACGTTGTATAAGTATAATATTTATAATTATGATTTGCTTATGTGTAACATCAATAATTGAGATTGCATTTAAAGTGTTATTCATTTTCTTTTTGCTGTGAATGATTTAATGTTAATCTTGTTGATGTTATGAATAAATGAATAAAATGAATCGGCCCACAAAAAAAAGTTGGCCACTATCTTGGATTTTTTTATATTTTTTAACATTGCGTTGCTGTTTTGTTGTCGAAATAGTACCCAAAACCGAGTCTCTTCTAAATCGGCCCACAAACAAAAAGTTGGCTGCCATCTTGGATTTTTTTATATTTTTAACATTGCGTTGCTGTTTTATTGTCGAAATAGTACCCAAAACCGAGTTTCATCTAAATCGGCCCACAAACAGAAAAGTTGGCCGCCATCTTGGATTTTTTTTATATTTTTAACATTGCGTTGCTGTTTGTTGTCGAAATAGTACCCAAAACCGATTTTTATTTAAATCGGTCCACAAACAAAAAAGTTGGCCGCCATCTTGAATTTTTTATATTTTTAAAGTTGCGTTGCTGTTTTGATGTCAAAATAGTTCCCAAAACCGAGTTTCATCTAAATCGGCCCACAAACAGAAAAGTTGGCCGCCATCTTGGATTTTTCATATTTTTAACATTGCATTGCTGTTTTGTTGTCGAAATAGTATCCGAAATCGAGTTTCATCTAAATCGGCCCACAAACAAAAAAGTTGGCCGCCATCTTGAATTTTTTTATATTTTTAAAGTTGCGTTGCTGTTTTGATGTCAAAATAGTACCCAAAACTGAGTTTTATCTAAATCGGCCCACAAACAAAAAAGTTGGCCGCCATCTTGGATTTTTTATATTTTTAACATTGCATTGCTGTTTTGTTGTCAAAATAGTACACAAAACCGAGTTTCATCTAAATCGGCCCACAAACAAAAATTTGGCCGCCATCTTGGACTTTTTGTATATTTTTTACATTGCGTTGCTGTTTTGTTGTCGAAATAGTACCCAAAACCGAGTTTCATCTAAATCGGCCCACAAATAAAAAAGTTGGCCGCCATCTTGGATTTTTTTATATTTTTAACATTGCGTTGCTGTTTTGTTGTCGAAATAGTACCCAAAACCGAGTTTCATCTAAATCGGCCCACAAACAAAAAAGTTGGCCGCCATCTTGGATTTTTTATATTTTTAACATTGCGTGGCTGTTTTGTTGTCGAAATAGTACCCAAAACCGAGTTTCTTCTAAATCGGCTCACAAACAAAAAGTTGGCCGCCATCTTGGTTTTTTTATATTTTTTACATTGCGTTGCTGTTTTGTTGTCGAAATAGTACCCAAAACAGAGTTTCTTCTAAATCGGCTCACAAACAAAAAGTTGGCCGCCATCTTGGTATTTTTCTATATTTTTAACATTGCGTTGCTGTTTTGTTGTCGAAATAGTATCCAAAACCGAGTTTTATCTAAATCGGCCCACAAACAAAAATTTGGCCGCCATCTTGGACTTTTTGTATATTTTTTACATTGCGTTGCTGTTTTGTTGTCGAAATAGTACCCAAAACCGAGTTTCATCTAAATCGGCCCACAAATAAAAAAGTTGGCCGCCATCTTGGATTTTTTTATATTTTTAACATTGCGTTGCTGTTTTGTTGTCGAAATAGTACCCAAAACCGAGTTTCATCGAAATCGGCCCACAAACAAAAAAGTTCCGAACAGACTCTAAATTACAGATAAGAAATGACAGGCAGCCGCCATAGTAGAATTATAAATAGTATCAAGTCATCTAATACGTTTAAATAAAATTATTTTCTGTTATGCACTTAACTTTATCTTTGAGGTTTTTCTTTCGCTAATTCGGGAATTTCCCTAAAGTAGTACCTTTGGATCGTTATATAAGTAGAACGTGTTTTTTTTTCGTTTTTATTGTACTTGGCGCATCCATCCGGAAAATATGTTTAGTTTTGCCTTCGAATAGAATGTTAAAATATAATTTAAACATTAATTGTGATGATAAATGAATAAAACCTGTTTTGAAAATCAGTATTTTTATCGGTTTATTTTCCATGTGCAACTTGGTATGTTTCAATATTTTTTGAGGTGCTTCGTTATTTTCGTAAACTTTAATCTGGCCACACTGCGGAGCGTGGTTCGCGGAGCGCGGTTCGCGGAGCGCGGTTCGCGGAGCGCGGAGCGCGGCAGGGTTGCGTTCCGAACCTACGCTCCGGGTGCAACCAAACGCTCTAACGGCGGCGTTCCAAACATTAGAGCGTAATTTTAATTTTTAAAATGATCATAGTAGATCCTCAAAAAACGGATTTTATTTGATTCAAAATAAAGGTAATTTTCAATTATTCGTATTCCAAATGGAAAACGAAGACTTTGTACTATTAATGACATTTAAAGTTCTTGGTCGTTTCGAACATTAGAGTGAGTTAAAAAACCGGCCAAGTGCGAGTCGGACTCGCGCACGAAGTGTTCCGTACCAAAAAGCGGCAAAAAACATGTTTGTTGTATGGGAGCCCCCCTTAAATATTAATTTTATTCTGTTTTTTTGTATTTGTTATTATGACGGCAACAGAAATACATCATCTGTGAAAATTTCAACTGTCTATCTATCATGGATCATGAGATACAGCCTGGTGACAGACAGACAGACAGACAGACAGACTGACAGACAGACAGACGGACAGCGGAGTCTTAGTAATATGGCCCGATTCCAGTCTTAGTAATCGGGCCGACACCAGATGGCGTTAATGGAAAGAGAAGCTTAGTAAAAAAATACATTGACACACATTTTTATCAACGCCATAGCCACTCATTATTAATTACACAATAATAGTACTGTGGAGACAAAGGTACTTTATAATTAAGTTTATATGAATAAAGATTATTTGATCATGGGAACGGAGCGCGGAGGGTGGTTCGCGGAGCGCGGAGCGCGGAGCGTGGTTCGCGGAGCGCGGTTCGCGGAGCGCGGAGCGCGGACGTCTGCTCCGCGCTCCGCGCGTCCACATTGCGCTCCGCGAACCTGCAACAGAGGTTCGCGGAGCGCGAGGTTCGCGAACCTAAGTGGGGACACACCCTATCACCCCTGCACGAACTAAACGTATGTTGTGACGGCGCGGCGTGCAAGCGATTTTAACCTTAGCAGTGGTTAAGCGACGCTGTCGCCCATGGTATATTTGACTTTCGCTTCCACTTCAGCTTCCGCTTCTACCGTCACCGTAACCGTCAATCTTTTTATTTATCTATACATCGCCATCCTCCGTCTCAGTCCCTCCTCCCCTCCCCTTTCCCCTTATAATTTTTAATCGTCATCGTCAGCCTAAACACAAAATTTGAACATCCTACCTTTGAAACTAAGAGACTTCCATACAAACTTTCATCCCTTATTTCATCCCCTTAGGAGGTGAAATTTCCAAAATCCTTTCTTAGTACTCACCTACACTATGAAAGGTATCTACATTCCGGTGTCTTTAATTTCAGCCGTTAGAGCTCTAGGCATATCCCAACAATCAATCACCAATCAATCTCCAATCAATCACCAATCAATCAATCAATTTAGAGTTTTATATGTATAGATTTTATTTATTACTAGCGAACCGCTTTCGCTTCGCTTCGGTTCCTTCCTTTTTTTGCCAATTTCGACCTTCCAACCACACCCGAAAAGAAAACAAATGCCTTCCAGTCATCACCTCTCTTGGTCCGAAAGTCTGTTTCCATCCCGTTCGAGTCCCGTCATCGGTGTGATAAACGCGCTGATGGTTAAAATTTACTCTTAGGTGATCGACTAACGATTGGTCTGCTGGAATGCACTCTGTGCTTGTTTTACTCTTTGACCCCCTGTCACGCGGCGTGACATACCGCCATGTTGAGGAAATATTTAAAGCCAAATTTATTCCTTTTTAATTATTTTTAAAAGTAATTAACTGTAACAATATTTGAAAGGGTCTAAATAATAAAAAATAAAAAATATTGATATTTTAAGAATTATTAGTGGCACTATTATCACAAAAGTCAATAAGAAGTTAAACTATGACCGCGCATACCGTTGTTTCACTCGCTGATAAAATTACGTATTTTAATGACTATATTTTTTATGATTTATTTACAAATGTACAGTTTTCAGATTTTTTCTTGTAAGTGTAGTTTATGACGCTATTACTTGCCAAATTTCATAGTTCTAGGTCAACGGGAAGTACCCTATGAATTTTGATTCCTTTGAGAGTATCGAAAATGCGTTTTTTGCGCCGTAAACGCAAATATCTTTTTTTCACGTTTATTTAGAAGTTTGATTTTTTTACAGCTTCAAGGGACCGTAGACTTTAGTATATAGTTTAAATTTCAACTCGATACCTCCACGCGTTCCCGAGATAAAGGGTCTTGACAGACAGACGGACGGACGGACAGACAGACGGACAACAAAGTGATCCTATAAGGGTTCCGTTTTTCCTTTTGAGGTACGGAACCCTAAAAACCGACCAAGTGCGTGTCGGGCCATGCGCAGCAGGGTTCCGTAGTTATATTATACCATACCATATTGAATACCACTATAATTTTTCGTCTGCAAAAATAACTTTGTTTTTTATAGTGTTTGTATGAATGACAAAGTTATATTTGCGGTTTTGGAAAATGTGTTAAACCTCTAAAAACTATCACTATGTCGTTCAAACTAATTTTCGTTGAAAGTATTTATTAGGATCTACAGCATATATTTTTTTTACATTTTTCACTCTCTTATTTTAAAATTTAAAGGGGGGGGGGACACTCATTTTACCACTTTGGCAGTGTATATCTTTCAAACGGTTGACTTTGAGAAGAAATAGTCTTAGAAACCTCAATGTCACTTTTAAGGACCTATCTATAGACACCCCGCACGTATAGGTTGGATGAAAATTTTTTTTTTCAGTTTCAGTTCCATGTATGGGGAGCCCCCCCGTAATCTTTTATTTTTTTATTTGTATGTAAAATCCTTAGAGCGGTTTACAGAATACCTACATCTACCTACCAAGTTTCATTTGTGTAATCTTAATAGTTTCGGAATAAAGTGGCTGTGACATACGGACAGACAGACAGACAGACATGACGATATGGTGTGACCAAGTTTTACCAATTTCGATTCCATTTGTTTCGGTCAGATTCAATCAAGTTTGTTTTAAATTATCTTCTTAACACAACTCATAATGCGTACTTACATAATATCGTTATATGTATAATACTTTTTTAATATTGTGTTAATTTTCTGTTTGAATTTGTTAGTTCATTTATTCATTACCATAACGCATTTTTTTGTTCGATTAAACAAAAAAAAAACATAATGTAGGTACATGTAGGTACCTACTTATATATTTTTTATGTTTGATTGAAGTAAAAAAGCGACTGTTAATAATTTTTTTTTTTACGAGTAGTAGGTAAGTAAGCAAAAAGTTCAAGGGCGAACAAGGTCTTTTTATAAGTTTATTTATACGACACAAAAAGTAAGCACAAGAAACACCAAGTTTTTATTGAATACTTACTTTTATTTGTTATTTTAATGAATCACATTAGTAAAAAAATTGTTACCTACGGACCTCTGTATGTAAAATAATACAATCATTTTTTAACCAAACTTTCATATAAAAAATCGTGACTTAAAAAAATGAATAAAAAATTCCGGTTACCTACTTACTGACTCGTCACTCGGTATATTAATAATTATGTAAAGTTTTGATAAGTTAACATGGCAGGCAAATATGTAGTATGGCAAAAGTTCTCAGACATTTGAAAATCATTATCAGAATCGACAAAATGCAACTCGCGCACCAAGGGTTCCGTACCAAATAACAGCAAAAAATCACGTTTGTTATATGGGAACCCAAGTCAAATATTTATTTTACTCTGTTTATAGTATTTGTTGTTATAGCGGCAACAAAAATACATCACCTGTGAACATTTCAACTAGCTATCACGGTTCATGAGATACAGCCTACGACAGACATACAGACAGACAGACGGACAGCGGAGTCTTAGTAATATGGTCCCGTTTTTACCCTTTGGGTACGGAACCCTAAAAATATTACTTGCTGATTCAATCTCAATTTTTTCTCCTATACCACTTTTAAGGCTTTTACACTAAATAACGAAACGAATAAAACACTTTTTACGATAACTGGGGCTGGCGCCATATTTTTTAATTCTTCGGCTGGCGTCGAGCGCTCTTTTCTACTGATTTTCGTTTGATATTTGACTCAAATAATTGAGATTGAGTCAAATGTCAAACGAAAATCAGTAGGAACCAAGCGCTCGACACCATCGAGCGATTAAAAAATTGAGCCCTGGGGGGGTATTACAACCTCTAAAACTTACCAGGTTTATGAATTGCTATAGTTACGTCTCTTTCACGCTGTATAGCAAACAAAAGAGACGCATTGATAGCCATTCAGAAAACTGGCAAGTTTTAAGAGATTAAAACTTGCCAGGTTTATGGATTGCTATAGTTACGTCTCTTTCACGCTGTATAGCAAATAAAAGAGACGCATTGATAGCCATTCAGAAAACTGGCAAGTTTTAATTTCTTAAAACTTGCCAGGTTTATGAATTGCTATAGTTACGTCTCTTTCACGCTGTATAGCAAATAAAAGAGACGCATTTATAGCCATTCAGAAAACTGGCAAGTTTTAAGAGATTAAAACTTGCCAGGTTTATGAATTGCTATAGTTACGTCTCTTTCACGCTGTATAGCAAATAAAAGAGACGCATTGATAGCCATTCAGAAAACTGGCAAGTTTTAAGAGATTGTAATACAGGGGCTGGGCTAGAACTGGATTCTTAAAAAATGCTATCCCTAATATCTCTAGCCCGAATTCACTCTATCCCGAATCACTGAATTCCTAATAAACTAAAGGATATTAACAATTTTGAATTTAAGTTTATTCATTCATAATGAGAAACTTAACTAACTAAAGACAAACAAAGTACCTATTAATAATTAGTTGCCTATCACACCACACTCGATGTTTTTAGTTCGCTCCCGAAGTACTTATGTCAAATATCAAGCTACGTTAGTCTTTACTACACAATGTTGAGTCTTTGTATCTCTGTGATTTATTCAGGGTAAAATATTAGTTTCACTCAAAAAATGTTACTGGTTTACTTCAGATATTTCTGTTCAATTTAAAAAAAAATTAAAACATACAGTCGCCGTTTAAATATTTTACCTATCAACTTCGATCATCTATAGATATCTGCCTATCAACGTCAAGATGAGAAAGAGTCCAACGAAATAAATTTCATCAAATATACTTGCATCCTATTCTTAACTTATAACGAGTTAGTAAAATTTAACAAAATGAAAATCTATAGATTGTAGAACTCCAAAATTAAAAATATTATCCATGGATTTTTTATCATGCCAGTCTCTACAGTTTCACAAATCGTGAAGAAGCCTCTATTGAAAATCTAAAGAGGGCTCCACACTCGCGCCGCGAAAGCCCGCGAAGGCCGCGAACCGCGAGTGTGGAGGGTTTCGCGGCTTCGCGTATGGGCTTCGCGGCTTCGCGTTCGCGCTTCGCGGCGTTCCCCGTCCGGTGGCGATTTTGGTCCGCGTCAAAGAACTTGTGTGCCGAACTAATGTTGCCGTGATTCGCGGCCGCGGTTCACGCGCGAGTCTGGAGGGCAATATTTTTCGCACCGTTTTCATGCGCAAACCGCGCCCGTGATTCGCGGCCGTGGTTCGCGGCGCGAGTGTGGAGCCCTCTTCACATGTTAAATTTTATGTAGGTAAGTTGTATGTAATCTTTTGATAGAATTAACAGAAGCTTGAACTTGCTTAGATAGAAGGGACTATAGGATAGGCCTTAGAATTATAGAAAAGACTATAGAAAAGAGCGCTCGACGCCAGCCGAGCGATTCAAAAATAGGCCCCCTGACGCAATCTGTTTCATGTTATTTGAATTCAAATTTCTCCCAACATTATTACAATGTATAAATTGACTAGCTATTAATTATTGTCCCAACGACTTCGCGTGGTAAAGACCTGGTGACTTGTACTACAGGTCTTAGTTACCTACACAGGCACCAGAGATCCACAACCAAACTTATTTTGTCATATAATTAGCTTGTCCTGATTTTATGTATTTGGTTTGCGGTGAGAAATAAACGTCTTTTATTATTATTCTAATTTGAAATTAATTTCAACATCCACGTATTCCCGAGAAACAGACAGAAAGACGGACAACCAAGTGATCTAGATTACCTAGTGTTTTGAAATTGAATTAACGTGAAATACAGACGAAGTAAACTGACATATTTTGACTCCCTTAAGGTTAAAGAATAATGAAAAATTTATAAAAATGAATCATACCTAAGTCATGTTTTCAACGCATGTAACTTATTCTATGCAATCCTATTGCAAATCATCATATTAGCCGCACGACACTCACTGCTGGGTATAGGCAATTATACTGCAAGTATGTATATTATAAAAATATTTTTGCACATTAACTTGAAATAAGTGAGCATCATGCATCATTAATTTCCTGTATTTACCAAATGTAAGTAAATTAAATACCAATGCAAATATTCCAAGAAACTTGATTTAATATTGAGGAACTTTAATATTGAGAAAATTTAAATACACTGACTGACTCATGTTAATAAATGAGAATATTTGATATTTCTCATTACAGCATTAACAGAATTAATTATTAAAGCCAAACATGAATTTATTAATGCCGAACATGCTACATTACAGCTTCGTAGAAATCTTTTATATTATCTCGTTATTTTAATATTTAATTCTGATGGATGTTCAACTTTAAAAGACATCGAAATACCTATGGCATGTTTTTCCGAACGAATAACTACGCAAGTGACTAGTTTAAGTACCTAAGTTGTGTATAAGTATTTTTAATTTCAAACTGATATCAGAAAACAACCTACAGAACAATAAATTTTGTTAGTGTGAAGTTTATCATGTGTCTGACAAAGAATCTGATTGTACAAAAACTTATGTTGGTATCAATAAAATATTCTACCCATATTGAATCTAATGTATGGACACATGCCATTTGTGCCATTACCGTGCTATGGGTCTAGTAAGAAGAGATGCCGTCGAAAAACATGACGGAATTCCGCGCGCGTCTTTCATTCGTTCGCTATGTCCTCGTCGATACATGCCACGTTAACGCGGAAATTCCGCGAGCTATTTTCCGCCTTGATTTGACAAGCCTTAAGGTCTTTCCCCACATTTTCGGACCGTACGCTGTCCGGGGTCCAAACTGTGTTGGGCGTAGCTATGTTCTACATAAAGGACCAACGTATTTTGAACTCCGGATCCTGAACGAAACCGCCGTTGTTGGAGCTCAATGTTCATTTGTTTTGTATACAGAATTTTACACTACCAACATAACTTGGGCCCCTGACACGTCACAGCCCTGATAAATGTGTAGATAGATCTTTAACCAACTCAGTAATAAAAAGTTCAACTTACCTAATCTTCTCGATTTTTGCCTTTTTCAACCCCTTAACGTGCGCGTCGGTAACAAGTAAATTCAACCCTGCTAAGTTCACTTTGAGAAGGTCAATATCCATCACGTCGAGAGGTTCAGCTTTAAGTTCTGGGATACCGGCTGCTAGAAGTGGCACTGCCATCTGGGCCGAATTTTTGAGGCATTCTGAATCTGCTAGCTTGCATTTAGGGACTGGCAGCACTGGAAATGGCAAAGTAATTGAGTTTAGAGACTTTGCCTTTTAAAGTTCGACGTTAAAATCTTTTTACCTGATGATTATTTCAATATTTTGTGAAAACAAATTAAGGAACTAGGTAAGTATTTTCGTTACAGCAGTCACTTTATGTGATAGGGATTAAAGTATGAAATTTCCGATTTTTTTCTCACACACAGAGGCTCTCGTATCCCTCTATGATGTTAAAGATGCTTCGGTTATTGTTATTATTGATCATAACAGCCCACTATCAGAAATAAAAATATTAAGACAATGTTAGTATGGAAAATGAAAATTCTTTAAAACTCTATACAAAACCGCAATTTCATATTTTTTATGTGATATTTTAAGTGACTTCTGCAACGAAAATTACTTTAAAAATAGCGTGACGAACGTTACGAATACCCAATCACGAGCAACATATAGAAATTATAGTGTTATAATATCTTTTTATTATTTCAACGTGTCACAAAAGTCCCCTAATGCCGAAATGGTAGATGAGACCATCAAATTTAACAACTTTTACTTCGACACCAACTCTGAAATCGCGAATAAAAAATCTGCTATTTCTTACAAATATTAATAATGAAAATTTCAATATGCATTAAACAGCTGATTCTTTTGCGATATCGGAGTTGATCCTGTAGTAAAAGTTGTTCAGTTTGTTGGTCTCTATCTACCATATTCGGCATAGGGGATGGGTCTCCAAACTTTTTAGCAAAAGGGCCAGACTTACTTCTCCACGAAGACCCAAGGGCCAGGATCTAGCTAGCTCCGTATCAACATACTGTAAATTACAGTATCGTTGGTACAATCCGGTCTGCTTTCGCGGGCCGGATTGTTGGTGCTTGCGGGCCGGATCTGGCCCGCGGGCCGTAGTTTGGAGACCCCTGGCATAGGGGATCATTTTGTAACACGTTGTATAGTAATCATATTTAATTACCTACGCTTTGATAGAACTATGTCTCTGTATCAGTATCTATCTGTTGCTCGTGAGTCGTGACTGTAAAGTCAATGAAATATTCAAAAATATTATTTATTAAGAGACCCTTATTGTCGTCAATAAAGGTATCTGGTAACCGATTACATGTCCGAAATTTACTTGTCCTAATTTCATTTGACCGAAAACTGTTGACCGACGTCTTTGTTGATATATGTTTTGTTTGCCATATTTTTAAATCATCGAAATATCATTTGGCATATGTCTCATTTTACCGAACTACGTTTCACCGATTTTCAAAATAACTTTTTACTATTGGCCGAAGTCTCTTTTAGCTTTTTTTCATTTGCCAGATAACTTATTTGCCATACTTTAACTTCACCAGAACAACATTTTACCGAATATCATTTGGCCGCAAGTTTATTTGAATAAGGTATCTATATTTTAAAATATTTAAATAAGCAAGTGTGATAATAATTTGTTAATTAATGTTCCTAATCAAAACGCAAGACTGATTCTCAAACGTGTGATAATAATCATAAGAATTGAATGACAAGTTAGAAAATAATGTTATGTTTTGTTACATTTTTGAAAGACTATTAAAGAGTACATTTTGAATATAATTTTGTATGTTATTTCCTGAAAACTGTTGGCAATATCTTATTTAAATGTCTAGTAAATATTTCTGTACTACTAGAAGGACTGACTGAATTGGCTTCGCCTGTAGAAACAAGGATATTTCAGATAAGATTTTTTGATAAAAAGAATATAAGTACTTAAGTACATATTTAGGTAGTAACATTTAATAAGTAGGTACTTACTCGGTAAAGTAATTTTGTTTCAAGATGTTTTTATATGAAGGTATCACCGAAACAAGTATATTAACATTGACAAGGTCGAATAAGTCTTTTCAAACATATAAAAACTAACAGTTCTACATGTTCAAGAGAAACTACCAAAAAAAACCCGTACAGGCAAAAGCAAAATGCTTCCTCAACATCAAGCCAAGCACACGGAGTTAGGGTTATCAACTATACCAAGGGTAGCCAAACTTATGACTGGTACTAACTGGTGTTTAAAAAAAAACTTGTGGTCGACAGCAAGGTAGAGTTTAGATTAGATGTTTTTAAGTTGTTTAATATTAAATGTTATTTTTTCATATTTTTCTATTCAGTTTATTTAACTCTCGCGGGTTACATAATTGCCTTCGCGGTCAACCAGTAGACCGCGGTCGACCTCTTGGCCATCCCTGAACTATACTATTAGTAAAAACAGTATAATACTGTTTTTTACAATATTATACTAACTTTTTATTGTTGAACAAAAAAAAGTATACAAAAATCCTTTTTTGTAACACTACTGGTATCCATAGATATGTTTTTAAAAAATAAACTTTATAGGCGCGCGGTGCAGCGCAGACCTCTTTTCTCGTTTGCTTTTAATGGAGTTGGCAACGCAAAGCTAATTGTAAGCTAATTGTATATCTCGCTGCGTACGCTTGTTCCTAAGACAGTAGACTTGAGTAGACGTTCAGAACAAATCTATGGGAAAATAGGTATTTATTATGTGGTATCTTTTTACCGAAAAAGACCCTTGACCCAAAATGTATATAAAAGACTATTCTATAATGCAAATGCCGGAATTGAAAGCCAAATTAAGACGTTTCTATTCTTACTGAATTTATCAATTTTTTCTATATCCAGATTTTTCGGAAATTTATAAGTGCCAACATTTTTATTTAATCATTTTAAAGCTAAAAAAACGGTTTTTTTTAAGTAATAGTCCTTTGTTTTCATAGCTCTCGTGGAACAAGCGTACGCAGCGCCATTTTGACAGTTGCCTTCCCCATTGTAATGAGGCTTACAAATTTTTAAAAAATTACACGTGTGTGAGAACCTCTAATAAATGTGTAGGTACTTATTTAAAACATTAAAAAATTAAATACTGTTAATTTTTCTAAAATACTGTTTATTTTTCGTTTCCGACCTTAACATAGGTACTTTTAATTTTATAAAAAAAAAGCTGGCAACCCTGCACGTGGACGAAGTTCTTTTTTGTATGTAGAGTCCTAAAATCAAATAACAGCTACGTTAATATTAGCTGTTTATTAAAATAAAACGATTTGATTCAAAATGATGTGTTTGTAGCTATTTCAATGGTATTTTATTACTAAGACTCCGCTGTCCGTCTGTCTGTCTGTCTGTCTGTCTGTCACCAGGCTGTATCTCATGAACCGTGATAGCTAGAAAGTTGAAATTTTCACAGATGATGTATTTCTGTTGCCGCTTTAACAACAAATACTAAAAACAGAATAAAATTATTATTTGAGCGGGGTTCCCATACAACAAACGTGATTTTTTTGCCGATTTTTGGTACGGAACCCTTCGTGAGCGAGTCCGACTCGCACTTGGCCGGTTTTTTAAAACGTTTAAAACATTTCAACATTATGTAACACTGTACCCAGAATATTTACTAACATAATAATATTATTAAGTACTTACACATCATCCTTACTTAATATAATATATCTAATATATAATATAATATAATATTATAAATGCGAAAGTCCGTTTATTTGTTTGTTTGTTTGTTACACCTTTACGTCTTAACTACTGAACCGGTCATCATGAAATTTTAGATATACGGTGTCAGGATTACAGAGAAGGACATAAGATACCTTTCAGCCTGAAAAAAAGTATTGTTCCCGAGGGATAGCAAAAAAAACTTTCCACGCAGACGAAGTCGCGGGCGGCCGCTAATAATCATTATAATGTGTACATAATAATTTATTTTGTTAGTAAATTTATTTGTAGGTATTGCTGTATAATTGACAAACAATTTTGACAGGTAAATAATGCCCAACTTTATTAATTTAATTATTAGCAATGACATCACATCAAATAATTTAAAATTTTATTAAGTAGGTACTGCAATGTAACTGCAGATTATGATTTTTAATAACAAGAATTACAAATGATTTATTTAAAAGTAAGTCATCAATTGCATTAAGAAGACATAAAAAATCCTATAGGTACCTTATTCTATAGTAAATCTGAAGCACGAAATTGATTTAATTGATTTTATTGCTAACAGTATTAACAATAAGTAATAACTATTAGTTCGGCCTATAACTTGAATATACCTACATATTATTTGTTAATTACAGCATGACGTTTGACCCTCATTTTAAAAATATTTTCGGTCTTTTCTGTGTTAAAAAATATCTTCTGCCTATTTAGCTCATTCACATGAAACCTTTTTACATGTTTTACTTCTAAACATTGCAAAAGGTAATGCATAATTTTGAGTAGGTATTTATAAATAAGTAATTTTAAAAAGAACTTACAAGCTCCAGAACACAGTTGCATTATAAACGGTAAGAAGTAAATAAAAGCACGCATTTTCAAAAATTATGTCACCGTACAAGGCTCTACACGTCTACACACTGTTTGACTAGCTAAACAACATACAATTTACATATATACGAGTCGGTATTATTAGAAGCTGCTCTCAAGGATGGTGATAAATGATCGATACGATATTGTAAACAAATCAAGTCATCCAATGGTTCTTTATAAGGTTATTAAATAAACACTAATAAGTATTTTTTGTTCGAAAAATTTCAAAAGCGAGTGAGTGGGTAATTTTGATCAGGAAATCTTGAGATCATTGATGACTCCAAATACCTAGTCTCTTTATAAAAAAAACTTGTAAGTACTTATTAAGACTTATTTAAATAATATCACAGTATAAGTTGACTTGAGGCAGCAAAAACAACTAATTACAATTATAAGCTCTCAGTGCGGTGGCGATGGCGTGCGCAGAAAAGCTTACCAAAGTTTCGTCATAATAGTTTAGGAACACAAAATTATATTTCTATACTTAGACTAGAGATAAATAATCGTGTAAATCGGTGTACTAGGTGTACCTATATAATGTATGAAAGGTTATTGAATATTATAATAATAATAATATTATATATGTTACTGCAAAAGCCCGTACATTGGTAAATCTTAGGTTTTACTGGAAAAACTTAAGATTTACCAACATGAGTTGGTAAATGTAAGGATTTGATGAAAGAAGATAGAGTTCGGCACATGCTAGGTTTTACCAAGGACGGTTGGTAAATGTTGGATTTTTTTAAATAAAACAGTATATATAGCTATAATACCTTAGTCATCATATCAAATTAAAAAATAAAGTTTATTTAATAAAACAAAGTAAATTTCTTACATCATTTCATTATCATTTTTACTTATTCTTGACTATCATTATTATTTTTATTTATCCTGTAGGAGTATTTCTAAGTCATTCATTAGGTACATTAAAATTATCCTTCAATCAATTCCTTTGTTTAATTATGATTTGAGTTAGTAATAAGTAAAATATAATTTTAAAACACCTTCAAAATAAATATTTTTAGTATTACCTCGTGTGTGAAGTAAAACCTGAGATTTACCGAGTGAATATTCGAAATGAACGAGGATCACAGAACAGTTCGAACTTTTACCATTAAAAGTTGGTAGATATTAGTTTTTACTGAGCAATCCTAGGATTTACATAAGTTTGGGGTTTTACAGTAACATAATAATATACTTACATTAATATTGACTTGAAAACCAGTTTCTCTGATTGATTTATTATATAGTCTAGTACTATCATTTTATTGATTGTTTTAAGGTTGAACACTTGCACGTGACTCGCTATTGCGAGTCACGTGCAAATGTTATACCCACTCTTTATGTGTACCTATGTGCTTACAATAGTAAGCACATAGGTAAACATAAAGAGTGGGTCTTAGGATGAACATAAGACGTAAATCATGTCGAATGCCCATGTTGTGACTGCTCCAGTTCATGTTCGGAACACCACACTTGAAGTTGTTGACCATTATGAATACCTAGGACAGACAGTCCAGTTAGGTAAGTCCAACTTCGAGAAGAGATCTCTCGTCGAATCCAACTCGAATGGGCAGCATTCGGGAAGCTCCGAAAAATCGTCGTGTCCGATTTACCTCAGTGTCTCAAGACGAAAGTCTCTGACCAGTGTGTGTTGCCAGTGATGACTTACGGCAGTGAAACGTGGTCGCTAACTATGGGTCTCATAAGGAGGCTCAAGGTCACCCAGCGTGCAATGGAGAGAGAGCCATGCTCGGCGTTTCCCTGCGTGATCGAATCAGATATGAGGAGATCCGCAGGCGAACTAAAGTAACCGACATCGCTCTGAAGTGGCAGTGAGCTGGACACATAGCGAGAAGAACCGATGGGCGTTGGGGCGGAAAGGTTCTTGAATGGCGACCGCGCACCGGACGACGCTCCGTGGGTAGGTCCCCGACAAGGTGGACCGACGATCTGGTGAAGGTCACTGGATGCCACTGGATGCGGGCACTGCAGGACCGATCGTCGTGGAGATCCTTGGGGGAGGCCTATACCCAGCAGTGGGTGTCGTGTGGCGGATATGATGATGATGATGACACATAACGTAGTTTCCCAGCATTTTAGCTTTCAAGGCCGCTTTACACATCCATAAGTATAAGTAAGTGAGTTCATCTGTCCCTTCTACTTACTTACTTAATCGGAAAATGGCAAGCTGCGTCCAAACGGTGAATTAAGTTTGGCAAGTAAGTATGTTCATAACTCGACCACGCGCGTCGGATGACGACAACATTGCTACCCCGTAAATACCTAATTTTCTCTTGTGACAATCAGAGATGTAGGTACTTAAATTAAAAACAAAGCGACAAGTAGGTTGGCGGAGAGCGAAAGACTAAGCGGGAGGGGGTTGCCCGCTACTTGTCTGTCCAAAAAATAAAACTCGATCCTATCCAGCGGCAAGTGAAAAATGAAAATGAAAAATGAAAGAGAAAAATTCTTTATTCAAATAAGCTCACATAATGAGCGTTTTTAAATCGTCAAATAATTTTTTTACCCTACCACCCATTATGACGTCTTTTAGCTGACAAGAAAAACGGGCGCAAAAAACTTATCAGCTTTATCAAATGGAACGATATTTACAAATATGTACCAATATCGTTTCCAGACTTTAACAAAGATTAACAAATAAATAAAATTATAATTAGATCATTACTTAATGAATTACAAATTTTCTTAATCAATTTACAGGGTTCAAGCTAAATTCAAAGTTTGAAGTTATTATTCAGTCTAGGCTGTTACAAGAGAGAGAAAAAAACTTTACAATTCTATATGCGTTGAGATAGGTAGTCAGAAGCAGACCCATTCCCACTGGCAGCACCCGTTCACGAGCATGACGCATGAACCAGCCATCGTTTCGCTCAACCATATTTGAGGGAACGTAACGACCCGCCTCACACGACACCACCGCAGAAATGTTTAAAGTGAGCATGACATACTAAAGCTACCTATATTAAGTCGCTACTTACTTACTTACTTACTTGCCGGACGGTGTCCACACGTGGTTTTTGCTTACTTACCTAGTTATGGATCTGTAAACCGGGAGTTAAGGTTTCATGGGAAGTTGAATGAATTTTGATGGTGACATAATTGGGATTGGGATGTTGACTAATGAATAAAATAACGAAATACTAATAAAAATCGTAAACATATCAAACTTTTAGAGTAGCTTGTATATCTCTTGGTTTTATATATTGCATATTAGTTGTTTTATGACCCTTCAAAGTTGGGTGGACAAGTCCATTTAAAAAGTATAAAATTTATTAAAATAAATGATACCTTTAATTAGTTCGTAAAATGTATAGCAAATTTGTCTAAGAAACCATTTTGATAAACACAATATTTAATATAGCTGCCGAACAAATTTCCTACGCGTTGCATACAAACTACTGAGGCGTGACGTCATAATTCAGTAGCCGTTAGTATGGAGCGTTTTTGGGCGAGTTGTGTGCATTTCACACTGTGATATCTCGGGCAGTTTTCAAGCTAGCGAAATAATTATTTTACCAATGTTTCTTTTTTTGAGATGTAATTTATGTAATATAAAATAAAAAAAGTTGTCAACATCCCAGGGACGAAATGGAGTTTTTTTTTAATGTTTCCCATCATTAACAAGAGCCAAATGAATTTTCTCACAGTTAATTTTTACTCCATTGTTTGGTGCTGAAGAATTCCAATGAAATCACTAAACAGCTTTTAAAACTGCAGAGACAGCTTCTTACTTGTCTTATTTACGAATTTCATAAAGATTTCCTTCTAAATCCGTTATTAGGTTAACTAGGTACTTTACTTACCTACAGTGAACTACAGTGCTTAGATATGAATATTTATGTATCGTCACGTAAATCTGAAACTTTCCTCAAACTGAATGAGATCACCAAAAGACAACAGCTGACTGTCACATCAGATATCCGTAAGTACTACCTACAAGAATATTTAAATCGAAGCAAATCGAATTAAAATAATACAGAAGTTCCATCGCGTAGAAAATTAAATTCCTTTTCTATAAAGCATTAGGCGCGATTCTTTTCAATCTCTGAATAATCGGAATTTCATTTCGGTTTCGAGTTGCGACTTCTGCTGTCTGATCTCGTTTCTATGCTAATGCGTAAGATTGGCGATTGAAATGTTTAATCGGTCGTTGTTGAGATATATTTATTAAAAAAAAAATACATTCACTTCTCAAGCTTACGCGCTCACAAGACATGAAATTAAATACTTTTTAACGGATACTAGCGCGGTTTTATTGAAAGTACTTTGGTAATTAGTTGGTATTTGGTTTGATTTTCCCGACGTTTCAGCAACTTTGCAAGTTTGCAGCTATGCCCTGGTCACGGAAATAAAACCATATAGGTACCCTACTTTTAATAAAACCGCGCTAGTATATTTAAAAAAAATACCTTAAGTTATTGTTTAAGGCCTACTCAAACCTGGGGGTCAAGTCTGCTAATGTTAACGTCAAAATCGTGGTTCAATGGTGTTTGAATGGTAATGCTTTTTGACACAGTTCTTGTTTCTTAAACCCAAAATAGAGACACAATATGTTTCCGTTTTGGGTATTAAAACACTGATTTCGCCGAGTGGGATAATAATATCACATGAGTGTTTTAATAGGTAAGTACCTAATTAATAATGTACAATTCCATACACCCATGATATGAATCCTCTATAAAAGCATATGAAACAGTTAGCTTATTGCCAACATTAAAACAATCAGTCATAGTAACTATAATTTCGAAGAAGTTGCATTATGAAAAGTACAACATTATAACACTCGTTTGGATGATCTAATGGTTACTATGAAACAAGATCAATTGAAAGCTTTTCAAACCACATTTTTTAAACAAAACAAGCGAACTTTGACAACAAAAGTTGGGTACAGTACATACAGCTTCAATTTCCCCTCGATACTTTTCTACGAGATAAAAATTTTGTATAAAATTCGTCTATAGCAGGAAAGAAATAAAGATAAAACCGTATGGCATGTTGTAAATCAGCCGGTTGAATGCTAGCCAACGGTCCAGGTTTACATTCCATTTGACCCCGCCGAGTTAAAATGACTAAACTTATTTCCATTTGCGTGCACTGTGGAAATTGCAATAGTTGGGACGGTATCGTAGTTTTTACGAACTGCAATTATTATTGTCTGTCTTCATAACGGGTGAGATAAACGGATTTTCGACAGCTTAGATTGATTTATTGATGTGATTTTCAAATCTTTGACGTCAATCAGCTATCCTGCTGTAAGTCGCTGAACAATTTATTTGGTATGTTGTTTGACGAATTTTTCAAACTGTGAGATTCTGTCAAAACAATACCTATACGGTATACCTGAGCCGGCCGTAAAGTGGGCTATTTGGGACCATACAGACATCGCGCTTTGATATTATGTATTACTTAAATGAAGTTCGACTCATTTTTACCATTTCTGTCACAACTAAAGTAATATAACTTATGGCAAAGCAGTATAAATACTCTAGAGATCCGAAATCCCAAATAGCCCCAGTATTCTGAATAACCCCACTTTACCGGTACCAATTGGGTGTTTGGTAGGTAGGTAGCTAATTGGGTTATATGGTAAATAGAATACCATGCATACCACCCCGGAAAATTACAATAAGCCCTGAAAATCACCACATGGCTGAGATAATTTTTTTTATTTGTATGGAAAACTGAAAAGTTTTCCATACAAAAAAGCAACTCTAGACGTAAATAGACTATTGTTTTGAAATTTAATAGAAAAAATCGACCATGTTTCGAGCTCAGACTTGCGATTAGGTATAGCGGGAATTTCTGGTGTTTTCAATGATGAATTTATTTTATAAAAGTATAAAGGTTTATTGTAAAAGGACAAAATTCCAATCTAAAACGGTTACAAATTTAAAATATTCAGGATAAAATATGGGTGCGCGCGAGACGGCAGTCGATTTTATCTAGTATATTTTCTATTAAATTTGTTAGCTTAATATAAAAATAGCATTGTGAATGCCTATATTTATAATCTAAAAAAATCAAAATCGACTATTGTTTTCGATAATCCTATCAAGGGCTTAAGCAAAACACAATTTCAGTCTAGGCTTACCTACCACTATGCAGTTTAAATATCATAAAAAAAAGATTTTGAGGAAAATAATAATTTTCCAGGGATGTATGTAAGGTAGGTACTCTATCAACCATAAATTGGCTTTATTACTAAACCAATCACCATATAAATAAATAAAAAACTTAAAAAAAACTTTTTTTTCTTAAAGTAAACATGTTTTTAAAGCGGGCTAAAAGTATTATTTATTTTTAGATAGTTACCTAAGTATAAATCTTAACTTAACCCAAAAACTTTCTTTATAGGGTTTAAATTTTAAACTTTAAAACTTCTGTATTGGCACAAAAATCCGCCGATACGTACTTACTTTGTGGTAAGTATAATCTTTAGGGGAATAATTAGGACTTTATACTTTTTAGTTAGTTTTAAAAACGCATTTTTTACGTTAAAACTCTTATCGGAGCGGAGTAGGTACTCGTCAAAGCGAATCAAACGAGCCCGATGTGGTTACATGTTTGATCACAGATTTTCTGTGGCCTTCTTCCGGCTCCATCATCAGACTCTGGACACTATTTCCAAACAGAATAGGTACCTACTTACTCGTCAACGAATCAAACGAGCCCAAACTCTATGGGGTTGCAGGGGTTGCATGGTTTCAATACTGAGTTCCTGTGGCCTTTTTCCGGCTTCATCCTTAGACCCTAGACGGTAGACCTCGTCTCCCGTCAGAGTACTATTCAAGACCATTTTAACGAGCCCAAACTCGATGGGTTTATATGGTTTTATTACAGAGTTCCTGTGGCCTTCTTCCGGCTCCATCATCATATCAGCTCAACGACACCGTCATATTGCATTTTCCAATTCTGAGCTATCTTAAGAGTTTCAAGTCTCTAGCTTAACGGGAAGCTATCGTAATATCGTTTGCTGAAATTGTGGACAAAGAAACAAAATTAGAAAGCAATTGCCTAATAAAAACGAGTAGATACCTAGTCAATAATTGGGTATTTTCTATCTGAATTTTCAAGTAAGATAGGTACAAAATTCGATCTTGATTAGGAATATGCATTAATAGTTAGGTACGAAATCTTCGAGCTACGAAGGGTTATTAATTTCGATATTTGATTTGATTCATATTCGGAAATCGTTCAAGTCGTAATTTCCATCTCAGTAGGTAGTTATCAGGTCAGAGGAAATCGAAGCTGCTGGCAAGTAGGAAATTAAAATTATACAAGCATCTACCTAGATAACTTGGTAGGTACGGTCAGGAACAAAAGTCACTTAACACTTTAGTACCTACTTGGTCCCGGCAATTTTTTGACAGATGTCTCACAGTTTGAAACATCAGTAAAAAGTTATTATTACAAAGTACCCATAGTAAGCGACTTTCGTTGGTGACTGTACATACATACTTACTGCAGGATGAAGCAAAGTTAAGTTGGTTTATTTTACGTTGTAAACAAAGAAATAATAAGTTTATTCAAGATTACTGTAATACCAAAATGCAAGCGCTTAATAATTCTTCGCGTACTTAATCAACTTTTTTTTCAGAGGAACGGTGACGGTGTCTTGGAAGTATGTATAAAGCTTCCGAAGATTAATATTTTCTACATTAATATAAAAAGTTAAATAATTCAATAGATCAGGAAAAATGCCTTTCTTTTAACCGCCTCTGTGGTTCGCCCACCCGTATAAGACGCAGGGGTCCTGAGTTCGATTCCCAGGGAGGAGTAGGTACAATTTGTACTCGGTATGGTTGGTGGTAGGGTTTATTTCAAGTCCGCCTGGCTAGCTACCACCATCCTTCTTGACGGTCCACCTTAGAGCTCTCGCAGACTACAGACTTTCTATCGGCCGATAGTTTTGTCGGACCGTTTTTAAATGAAGAATCGGCCGATACCAAATTGTTGTAGTACCTAATGTGTGCACGTGCATACTTCTTCATACTGATTAAAGGCCCGACCCATAGACATAGAAAAATTTTCGCTGCGCTCAAGAAGACCAACAAAGCGTGGAAAAGAGAAGTTAACATCATACGGACACGGTCTATGTAAAAAAGAGACAAAGGATCAAGTGACATGTGCTAACATTTTTCACAGTAAGAGCCCCTAGCGTCCCGCCTAGCAAATGAGCAATCACAGTTTGTTAAAAATATTTGTTAATCTTAATTAGAATTTAAAATAAAGATATCGTGGAGCCATAATGTCTTGTGCTCTAAGTAATTTGTGATGTGACAAAAAGAAACAAACCAAGTAATCACACTTTTCACAGGTAAATAAGATATTGCCACAAATTTCTCTAAAACCAAATTTCTCTACATTTATTCGTTTATCCACGAAGAAAACAGTATGGAACATAGTTTATTAATTTCCTTTGTCATATATAGTCATATTTTATGAATCTAAGTAATTTTTTACATATCTCATATAAAATGTATGCATTCGTTTACGGATCACCTGTTTATTGACATTGTTGTTCTTTGACATTCTATTTCTATGGCCCGACCAAACTATCGGCCGATAGTTTGGTCGGTAGTTTGCGGGGACTTTTATTAAGATCACCTGCGAGTATTTTTTCTTTCCATAACCTACATACCTAGATACCTACCTAACCTACTTCCAAAATGGCATATGCTAGTGAAGGAGGAGAAAAAGTTAGTTTTTGATAGCAAAAAGTAAAAACATCAATTACTTATTGAATTTTTAGATTTTAGGCATTCACAATTCTATTTTTGTATTATGATAATTAATATATTAGAAAAAAATACTAAGTGAAAACATCAACTCTCACTAGGCCCACAGTGGGTATATGATAGTTTTCGATAGCCTATCGATTACGTATAACGATTTCGATAGCCTATATATACGACAGGCACCTATCGTAAACTCGTATAGATAATTACTTACTTATTACAGTACGAGGCATATATCTGAAATAGGGTGGGGATTGCGCGGAACGAGTATTTTGGGCATGCGTACCGGTGAGGGGCGCGGGCGGCGGGAGAGGTGCGCGCGCTATTGGTCGCTCACAAGAGCACATGCGCGATCTTATCCCCACGCCGTCGAAAAAAATTCAAGATATATGCCTCTCGTACTGTATCCTATCTGTGATTGATGATTATAATAATTAGATATTGAATGACTTAGCTTAAAAAAAATACAAAATGTGACAGATCTATTTTATTAGGTAAATAAATAGTTCATAATATTATCATCTTTCAACCCTTTTGCCTCAATTGGTCAATTCACGGTACAAATACAATGTTTCCAAAACCGTCTAACTAATCCAACAAAATAAATACTTATTTAGGTACTTACATAAATAAATTAATATCACAAAAGATAAGGACTACAGTAAAACACATCACAAAAACTGACCGCAGACTACAGACTTTCTTTCGGCCGATAGTTTGCCGATAGTTTGTTTTATATGAAGAATCGGCCGATACCAAATCGTTGTAGTGTGCGCACTTGCATACTTCTTCATACTGATTCCAACTATCGGCCGACAGTTTGGTTTGTAGTTTGCGGGGACTGTCTGTTCGGAAAGAGAACCGTCGTGAGCTTTGTGCTTGATTACCATTTTTGTCATGTTAACGGCACTGTTATACGTAATTATAGTGCGACTATCTTACTTATGGATGAAGTCTTGACTTGATAGATATCAAGATATTACAGTTGTACTAAAACGTAACAGTGCCGTCAACATGACAAAATCGGTAATCAAGCACTAAGCCCACGACGGTTCTCTTTCCGAACAGATTCTACCTACGCATTAATATAAAGATAATATTGCGACATTCCAATTCCAAAACATCAAAGGAGAAGCGGCACTCGGTATAGTCTTAAAATAAAGTCAATAATAATATTTGGCTACATTGATCAATATTTCTGGCTTATTTTTAGCGCATGTTGAATACCGTTATACACATTCAATTTTCAAAGACCAGAAAAGTCACTATGATATGTTAAAGCGTGGCTGCATAAACCATAATTCTTTTCCTTTTATTTAAATTAAGAAAACGAAATTTCAATGGGTGCATTCCAACAGACAAATTTCTGAGTCATCGGTCGCCATAGAGTAAATTTTAACCATGGTAAGTAATTTGTATAGAATGTTCAATATTTTACTTTCCATGGTTAAAATGTACTCTATGGCAATCGATGACTCAAGAGATTTGACTGTTGAAATGCATGCAAGGTATACAACTTTTGCATGAAAGGCTGGGTCTTTTTTATTGGAAAAACAATAAACAATTATTAACAAAAATATACAAATATAATATGACAATACTGATTCACAACAAATGTGAGCATCATTAACTAACTTAAGTCCGAAGTTTTAGCAACAACGTAACAAAAAAACCAAAGTAATCATGAAGCATAAAATAATACAACCAAAACGTACTGAGCACACTTTAAATGTTAAGTATGGTCACGAGCAATAAAATGTACACACTTTAGAAATATGTCACATTCGATCAATATATCTCAGTGTGATAATATTATACCTAGGTTATTCAAAACGTAATGTGACAAAGTTCTATGGTGTGTATGTACACACCATAGAACTTTGTCACATTACGTTGTGAGAAGAAGATGTCTTCTTGCACGTGACTGTACACATATGTAGTTCATAAAAGCTACATTATTAAACAAATGCTTTTTATATAAATACAAATTGATTTAATTTGAATTTGATATTGTTCGGAAGCAGTAATACTTAACTTGAAGACTTTACTGTCGAATTTACTTGAAAATGTTAAACGCGTGTTTTTGAATGAAACTCCAGTTTCTTTCTATTCTAACTGACACACGGCGAATAGGAGAAATGGGGAATGTCCGAAAAAAAACAAATTGACTGAATATTTTTCTATATGTAAGAATAAGCTCCCTTAGTAATAGAAAAAATTTTTAGAATATTCGGTTGCCTGTAAAAATTTTAAAAAATGAAAGTCTCTTCGACTTCACAAATGTACGAAAGTAACAGCAGAATGGAAATTATACCTTTGCCACAACCTGTCACAACCACAACAAATGTCAAAACTTTTTTTTTAAATACTTGTTGTTGTGGCAGGTGGCAAAGGTATAATTTCCATTCTGCTGTTACTTTCGTACATTTATGAAGTCGAAGAGACTTTAATTTTTTAAATTTTTTCACATAACCGAAAATTCTGAAAATTTTTTCTATTACTAAGGGAGCTTATTCCTACCTATAGAAAAATATTCAGCTAATTTTTTTTTTCGGACATTCCCCATTATACAGTAAATTCGACAGTAAAGTCCACAAGTTGACTATTACAGCTTTCGGACAATATCAAATTCAAATTAATTTATAAAAAAAACCTTGCCAAAGTTAGCTCGATCGCATGAAAACCATATACTGGCCATTTTAGTTTATTTTTAGTTTATTAAGTATTTTCTTTTGATTTGAGTAGTATATTTAGGTACAGTCATGTCAAAAGTTTGCAATTGATTTTAAACCTTAAAGTGTTAGCATTTAAGTTTTAAATCTATTGACTGACTGTAATTTGCAATAGTATCAATTTGGCGAAGTACCTTAATATAAAACAACCATAAAAAGCAATTAATTTAGTAGGTACATACTTTGTCAAACTAATGTCCGGTTCACATTATTCCAGTGCAGCGAGTGAAACCAGCGCCTACAATGCCACTGGATAGTGAACCGGCACTGGAATGGTTGGTCCAGCAATCCAGTGTAGTGATTCCATATGGTTCACGAAACAGTGGCATTTTCGCATCGGGATCGACCGTGCTGGTTTGGCATGCTACTGGACTGGAATAATGTAATCCGGATATAACTACAGTTATTATTATGTTGCTGTCCTATACTAGGGCTATATTTAAAGGACCGCAATGTGTTCAGCTACTTCTTTAGCCAACTGTACTACAACAATAATTATTATACTGACAGCAATAATTGATTATACTGTAAATATCATGTTACAACATGACATGTACATACAGTAACATGACATGTGCATACATTATACCCTACAAGCAGCGAACTAAAGCTATGGAATAAGCATTCCGCTCAAAAAATGGCACCACACGAAAAGTACAACTAAGTGGATAGAGCTAAAAATGTTAGCATTTAATTATGCAGCACAAAGCGTCTGAATACTGGTTGCTTATTAGCGACCATAATTTGTATACTTATAGATCTTTTCTGTACTTAAACGAAAAAATAAGATACGTTATTTCTGCATCTTTTTACTGCCTTCTTTGCATCTTTTACACTATTTGACTATAAGGGACGTCATTTCTAATAAACTCTCCCTTTCTATCTTTTCTCTACAATATAAACTGCAATTTATTGAAAACAGCACTAACGTCAGTCACCGGGTGCGTGACTGGCCCGACTAAAGCTGAGCGGGTTGTACTTTTTCGGCCCCGTGGTGCCATTTTTTAAGCAATATTTGTTTGCAATTACACTTCCATAGATTTTAGTTCGCTGCCTACAGGGTATATATTATCAGGTTATAGGGTACCTATATCGCCTCTTTGCGATGACAACCTGACATTTTTGAAACCGCATTATTCCAGGAGGCTATTTCCAAATAATAATAAAGAAGAACATTTTTAACGAGATCAAGTTTTCATCACAAGAAAGCGATGACAACGTGATATATCGTTGAAAACGTTTTTTTCATTACTTGGAAGTATAGCCTCCTGGAAGGTTGCGATTTTGGAAATGTCACGTTGTCATCGCAAAGAGGCGATATGTAAAACTAATACTGTCCATATTAAAGGAGTATGGCGCTATAAACATAATTTCGTTTTAGCAATACAGACTAGCTATTAAAGTACCATCGTCTTTAATATGTAGTTATATTATAATGTAGGTAGCTATACAACGCGTTATAAAATAACCCTAACCAGTTTTGTACATAATTTTCAATCAATTTTTTCAACTAATTTTGTAGTTCTTTAAAAGCAATGGTCTACTAAATAATAATCAAACACTTAATAAGTAAACTGATTCTGGGAATAAACTTTACAATTAATACTGATCAGCATTTTTCTAAATCCAACAATCATCTTAAAAGTAAACCTTAAATACAGTCATAAAGACATCGAATCAATTTTTACACACTACATACATATTTTCTTAGTTACTTACCTACTAATTAAGTAATATGAAAAATATTTCAAAACATGATAATTCTAAAAAGTTTTATTTTAAAAGGGGAATTCCAAAGGAAGCTCTGTAAACTTGAGCCGTATACAAATTCATAAAATTGTGTTAAATAAAGTGATATGAGAATTGCAAACTGGATACAGTGCGTTGCAAACATTGCAGCCGTCATAAAGTTTGCATTGCAGCAGCGCAATGTATCATGCTAATGCGAAATGGTTTACATTTGCGCTGCTAACGTTTTACCACATAGGCCGTCCATCCCCCTACCATCTACCTTGAGTAGGGGGATATGTCAAATTGTCCACGTGCAGTGGACAGACGGTAGCAGGTACAGCCCGCGCAACATAACTTGAACCAAACCATAGACAATGAAGCTTGCGCAGTAGCAATTATCAGTACAAAAATTGTAGTGCGCAGGTCACTGGTACTAATAATTGGGTCAAATTATGTGCGCGAACTGTATAGTCCTCGATGGTACAGTCAACAACAAAAGGGCTAACACTTAAGTACTATATAAAAGCAAATTTTTGACAGGATGTCTCAGTTTAAAACATTAATCAAAAAAGTTGCTTAGACAAAGTGTTAGGGCTGGTTTACATTATCTTAGTCTTTAGTAGAGTGCTTTAGGAGAGTAGAAGTTCATTACGTGGTGTGTTTGACGTTCTTTTAAAATCGACGAACATGCCAAGCAATCTATTTCTACTCGCTACTCGACTCGGTCGTCTACTTGACTAATGTAAACCAGGCCTGAGGCTACTTTCATGGCTGACCGTACAGTAGTATGTGAACCACGTACTAGGATATTTATGCTTGGCCGTGGTGAACACAAATTGTGAGTGCGATACGCTTCGTACAAAGTGTAGGAAACTTTCAAATCAAATCCCTTATTTATTTGGCAATCAATGATAATAAGGCAACTACCATTCGTTTGTATCGTATTTAAATGGAAGTTAACATTTAAAATATTGAAAAACTTGACTAAGTGAACCGCTGATATGAATAAAAGACAAGTTGAGATAAAGTGATAGATATTGCTTAAAGTTAATAATGAAAATGCTGCCAGCCAAGACTTTGCTGACTAATTCTATGCTAGAGATTAACTGCGATAACATGGCGCGTACCTCCAAATTACTTTGACATAAGTGTTTGAATATTTTACTCATATTTCATGTTGGGACAAACAATTAACTTGAGTACTTTACCTAATTTATTTTAATTTAATAAAGTTAATTTAATTTCCTTTAACTTCAAAAACATGGACATTAATTTATTATTTTATTTACGTACTAATTATGTCCAAATCTCGTTACAATCCCAATCCCAATCCAATACATTTCATGTGGTAGTGGAACATTACATTCAAAATTAAAGAAAATGTGACTAATTCATAGGTATTCACTTCTCAAGCTTACGCGTTCACTAGAAATGAAATAAAACACTTTTTAACGGATACTAGCGCGGTTTTATTCAAAGTACTTTGGTATTTAGTTGGTATTTGGTTTGATTTTTTATTTTCCCGACGTTTCGACACCTTTGCAGCTGCCGTGGTCACGGGGGACTGAAAAATCAAACGAAATACCAACTAAATACCAAAGTACTTTCAATAAAACCGCGCTAGTATCCGATAAAGTGTTTTATTTCATTAATTCATAGATAATTACTACGTCTTTTTATACCACAAAAGCTTAAACTAAAAATCTGACTAGTTAAATGAAAACTCTGTATGAGTTTTTTAACTATAGAAACATTTAACTATAAAAATTTACATTTAATAAATTTCACCGTATTATGAAATACCTTCAAATCAATAATCATTATGTACTATCGACAACACATTCGCTTTTACCACTCCCAAGGTTAAATAAAATCGCTTGCACGCCCGCGCCGTCATTAACATAATACGTTGAGTTCGTTCGCCCCCCTTCGTTATTCGTGTTTAACTGTCAAAAGACAATGGATTTTGACAGTAGAGTGTCGATAAAACGCTATATCACGTGATATACCGGGTGTAACAAGACACTCAACGAATCCGAGCTCTACGTATTCTGCCCATCATCAGGACCATTAATGTTCAAAATTATTGCTGGGAAACCGATTTTTCACTTTGGATTTTTCGTTGAAAAAGCATTGCATACATTACCACGCAATGTAACGCGTACAAAAGACCGCGCCTGCGAGTGAATGCTACACAGCTGCGAGCGACCGAGTTGAAAGGCAGCGTTTATGTGCGTGCTCATGAAATACATTGAGTGATGACGTTTTGAAGCCATTGTTTGTGACGAAATATTGATAATGTTTCTGTAGTCAAAAATTAGAAAATTACGAATAAAAGAAGATAATCATAAACAATTTGAAAATAAATTTTTGACTTTGACCTTCAACAACTTCGTAGCTATTGGTTTCCCAGGTATAGTCTAAAAGACAAAAATGATCCTAATGATGGGCGGAATTCGTGGACTCCGGCTTCGTTGAGCGTCTTGTTACACCCGTTATATCTTGTTTGGTGGTCATGCTAGAGGAGCAAGGGCGATACGCGCGCACGCGAATTTTTCTGCAAAGTGAAAAACATGTGAGTTGCCGATCGTACCTTATATAACAAGTATTTCATAAAATTAATCAGTTTTTTTCCTCTGCGCTGCGTCTGCATCTAGTGAGTGTATGGTAGATGCTTAAAATTTCAAAACTAAATAAATGACAATAAACATGTTAATAAATAAATATCTTTCGTCTTTTCTATAGTTGCCTTATATGAATTATTTATGCATTGGTTTTAAATATGCTAAAAAACTAATACATTCCTTGGAAGAATAACATGTAACATCATGAGGAATTAAAAAAATTAAACGATTTAAATAGTGTCAGAAAGTCAAAATTAGTAGAAATGTGTGATATTTAGAATCTAATTTCTATACTTAATAGAAACCAATTTTCTAAAACATTGACTTTTAATATAAATGCAACATTGTTATTAAATACGTACATTAATAGTTAATAAACGGGTTAACATCTAGACATTATTCTTATGTTCTGAATATAGATCTAAGTTTTACCGTGTAATCCCGAGGGAAGTTCATAGTCCATTAGTCAATTCATTTAAACAGGTGTATGAGGGGCAGTATCACGTTTAGATAGTCTGATCAAAAGTCATTAACAAAGTCTCATTTAAGTTGTTATAGACAAAATTAAGAAACAGTGTCAAAATGGAACGACACTTATCATTCGAAATTCGGTCTTATTTACATATGCAATAAGTCATGATTTTCACTAACGCAAGAGCTGGTTAATGTGTCTGATTAATACCAATATGGTATAATACCATATCTGAATAAATAATGATGTAGATATAAATCTACACCATTATTTATTCAGAGAAACAATGTGAAAGTGTCTTTTTTGGAATGAAAGACAAATGTTCATGACTTTTTAACTCTTTGCGACAGGTCCAACCGAGTCAAAAACTTTATAACACATAAAACACATTAATTATTAGGTACAGTACGCGGCATATAACTTGAAATCGGGTGGGGATTGCGCGGAATGCGTATTTTGGGCATGCGTAGCGGTGAGGGACGCGGACGGCGGGAGAGGGGCGCGCGCTATTGGTCGCTCACAAGAGCATATGCGCGAACTTATCCCCACTACGTCGAAAAAATTTCAAGATACATGCGTAGTACTGTATAGGCGGCACGATTCTCAATATTTAATCAATAATGTCGTAAGCGGCGAGTCCTGCGACGTGACACGTGTTTGTAAACGTATTTGCATAAACAGTCCGTCTCCTGCAAACTTTATTTATAGTATAGAATTTACTAACAAAATGGTTAGGCCACGCCCCCAAAATTTCTATCATAGAGTTGCAGACGACAATTTACTCCTAAGGGAGAAAAATAAAATCTCTATTTTAAAATATAATTCGTCTTTCTCGTAAGCATTGAATTTATTCAACTTTAATAGAAAGTATTTTCCATATTACACCCCATGATCTATCATAAACTACAATAGGAGCAACTTAAAAAAGCTCACGAAACGCGAATGCGGAGTTTTTGGCGCCATTTTGTCGAGACCGGTCCGGTGACTATTTCAATTATTTGCACATTAATTCATAGTGGATATTGTGGCTTAAAATTGCTGCAGTTTTGTGGTACAAGTGTCTACGCAACTGAACAATATGTGGGATAATTGAAATAGACACAATCTTGGTTGTGTGAAACTGAGACTTTATTGTAGTGGTGGCTACCTCGGCAGAACTTACCGAGTAAACTGTCTTGATATACTTTGTGCCAAATGCTCCAAGCAGCATAGGAATGCGATGCACCCGCATTCTAATGTACTCTGAAACAGTACCAACCACTAGCTATTTAACATTTGACACTGGCAAAAATTACTCCCTAAAGAGGAGAGTAGATTGCTAAACTAAAAATAAGAAGAAACGCGAATGCGACACAGATAACCTCGCCCCTGCGCAGGCGAACGAGGGGATGTTATCCCTTCGACACGGCAAACATGTTTCGCGTTTTGCTAACAAAACCATAGATAATTATTTAAGCAACGCCCCCAATTGGTAGGTACTTGTCATGTACTTATACTCTAGACACATTGTAGGAGACGCCGCTTTAGACTGAAATTAACGTTAAATTTTGTAATATTTGGATGAGCCCAATTTGTTGTATCTTAGAAGATACTCTTAAAACAATCTGATGATTGTTTGTCATTCAGTCTCTTAATTTACCTATCATTGGAAGAGCTTTATCGTCAATCAAGGTCTATAAACTGTTAAGCATCACCAGTGCTTTCAAGTCTACTTCAAAATTCTCAGTATTCGCAGTTCTTAACAAATATTAGGTACAGACATAATTTGCAATATAATTGACAAACGAGTTTGCATTCGTTTTCAGTTTTATTTGTAAGTCAATAAGATCATTTTTCTTTTTTGGCTACTCCCAGTCTTAAATCAGGGGAAAAAGATAAACATACCTTCTTTTAACGCCATTGGACCTTTCGCAAGAGTCCTTTAATTCAACTCTTGATCGACCAACGCGTGCCTCGATAAAGAATGCCTAGAAGTTCTAGGTTTAAAGTAAATATACTTCAAACATGGTGCTAGTAAATACAGAAGTATAGCACCAGCGATGATAGAAACTGCTAGAAGCGCCCACTGGGCTGCTTTTATAGAAACACAAACTTCTAAGTCGGATTTAGTGAGCTCGCAGTCACTTACTAAGGAACTTCTGACGTAATATGGTCCATCAAGTAGAGCGTTCGGACCGCAATTTGATGTACTCCATCCAATCCAACCGCCTGATCTATTGAACATCACCTGGAAATATTAAAAATATAAGAATTTATTATTTTGATTAGGTAGAGTTAACTTGAAAATAATTCGTTCAAATGAATGAATTTATGTTATGGCAAACAGTAAATAATATTCAAAAGAAAAAATGATGAATAACTCATGGAAAACTGCTTTTACTTGGTTCAAGAATATAAAAAAAAAAATCTTTTGTTTTAACATGTTCAATGGATCATAAGATGAATTATTTTTTTTTTTTTTTTTATTTAATCTCTTTATTGTACAACAATAAATTAATGTACACAAGGCGGACTTAATGCTAAAAGCATTCTCTCCCAGTCAACCCTTAGGGAACAGATAGCCACGAATGCGGTACATTTAATAGTATATAATAAAATACATACAGTATAATAAATACAAACACATAATATATAGATACGCCTAAAATAATATATATAAATATATATACCTATTACAACAAATCAAAATAATTATATAATAAAAAGAAAAGCCAAATTGATGATGATGATTTTCACATTATGCTCATTATAAGCCTTCTAAAAGAAAAGCGTGAACCTTCTTTTTAAAGGAAAACTTGTTGGGTGATCTCCTGATAGCTTCAGGAAGACCATTCCAGAGACGCAAAGCATGCAGAGTGAAAGATTCGGACATATACTTGGAACGAAACAGAGGAGTGGAGAGAGTGAGAGAATTGGTAGAACGAAGTTGGCGATCGTGAGAGTCGCAGAGATATTGAAACTTGCATTTAAGATAATCGGGAGAATGAGGACTATTTAAGATAGAATAGAGAGTGCAGAGCAATCTTTGCTGTCTGCGCTGACGTATGGGAAGCCATTTAAGCTGAGACCGATAGGAAGAAACGTGATCAAACTTGCGAAGGCAAAAGACGAAACGAATAGCGTTATTAAGAAGGCGGTCCAGCTTATTGAGCAGAACCTCATTCAAGTCTGGAAAGCAGACATCAGCATAATCAATGAGTGGGAAGATGAGAGAAGTGACAAGAGTGGTCTTAGTTCGTATCGGAAGAAAGTTCCTAAAACGATTCAGAAAGCGAAGAGAAGATGTAACGGCCCGACTCACCTCGGCAATTTGCGGTATCCAGCTGAACGTCGAATCAATGTGTAGGCCAAGATTTTTAACGCTGGAGCTGAGAGGGATGATAGTTTTATCGAGCACAATCGACTGGACCGACCTGATATCTACTTTGGCAATCTGCTTAGAGCCCCCGACTATGATAGCCTGGCATTTAGAGGGATTAACCGCTATACCGAAATTGGTGGACCAAGTATTAATGCAACCTAGAGCACTGTTAAGTGATGTGATGGCTGAGTTAATTTCATCGACTGGCGACTGTACGTAGATTTGAAGGTCATCGGCGTAAAAGTGGTAAGAACAGCCAATCGATGAGGAAAGGGAGTTAATGAAGGATGAAAATAGGAGAGGAGAAAGGATGCCGCCCTGTGGCACGCCCGAAGAGAGATCATTCCAAGCGGAAACATCTGAACCCACACGCACCGCCTGTTGGCGATCACAAAGGTAACTGGAGAACCATTCCAATGTTAGTGTCGAAAAGTTCATAGATTTAAGAATGGCAAGCAAGATGTCGTGGTCTACCATATTAAATGCGTTGGAGAAGTCAATTAGAACTAAGATGGTGACCAGCTGACTCTCCATGCCCATTCTTATATCCTCTGTTACCTTGAGGAGTGCTGTGGTGGTACTATGCCCAGGGCGGAAACCTGACTGAAAAGGCGTGACGAGGCGGTTGGAGAAGATGAATGAAGAGACTTGTTTGTGAGCAACGGCTTCTAAGATTTTAGAAAGAAAGGGAAGGATAGAGATAGGCCTGAAGTTACTTAATAGGCGAGGAGAAGGGATTTTTGGTAAGGGAGTAACGAACGCTTTACGCCAAAGAAAAGGAAACTGACCTGTCTGGAAGGAGAAATTTATTATATGAGCTATGACGGGGAGAATTTGTTTCAGGATACAGACGATCATTTTCCTGCTGATGTCATCGCATCCAACCGCTTTGGATTTCAGGGAGGATATAATCTTGCTTATCTCATCTAAGGTTACAGGAGAAAACGAAAAGGAATCAGAGCACAAAGGCCCTTTGGAAGCTATGCCGGTGATGGTATTGGACTTGATGGTGGGGTCTAGAGAGGGAGTCGAAGAAAAGTGAGTGTTAAATTCATTAAGAGAAAAGGGGTAGGAATTAACATGGGGAGGAGATTTACCCAGACCAAGGGAATGAAGAAATTTCCAGGTGTTTGCCGGTGAACTGTTGGAAATATTATCGTGGAAGTATTGTCGCTTAGCTGCCCTTACCATACGATTACACCTATTGCGCGCCGTCTTGTAGAGTGCCCAGTTCGTCTCGGATCTATCGTTCTTGAACTTCCGGAAAGCGCGATCCCTCCGAGTCAATTATAAAGGTAATTTAAAATTTTTATATGCCTATTTATAAGTTGAGTTTGAAGAACTCTATTAATTAAGAACACCATATCTTGTACTTAAAATTAATGCAAATAAATACTTATGTATCATCATCATTCATTCAATTCGGACCCAAACTAAGCAGAACAAGACTATAAACATCCATGAGTCGGGAAAAAGCCTTTAATCTCATGAAACATTCTGTTGGTGGTAAGGCTTATTTCAAGTCCACCTGGTTAGCTACAATCATCTTACCTAAGCCTGACGCCATAACAACAATTTAAAAAACTGATGTGTTCCGGCAGTTAGAGGTAAGATAGCCAGTTCCTCAGTGATGAGGATTCCGGGTATAGTCAGGCTAGGCCATAGAAATAGAATGTCAAAGAACAACAAAGTCAATAAACAGGTGATCCGAACACGAATCAATACATTTTATATGAGATACGTAAAATATGACTTAGATTCATAAAATATGACTATATTATGGCAAAGGAAGTTAATAAACTATATTCCATACTGTTTTCTTTGTCGATAAACGAATAAATGTAGCGAAATTTGGTTTTAGAGAAATGTGTGGCAATATCTTATTTACCTTTTAAAAGTGTGATTACTTGGATTGTTTCTTTTTGTCACATCACAATTACTTAGAGCAGAAGACACCATAGCCCCACGATACCTTTATTTTAAATTCTAATTAAGATTAAAAAATATTTTAAACAAACTGTGATTGCTCATTTGCTAGGCGGGACGCTAGGGGCTCTTACTGTAAAAAATGTTGGCACATGTCACTTGATCCTTTGTCTCTTTTTTACATAGACCGTGTCCATATGATGTAAACTTCTCTTTTCCACGCTTTGTTGGTCTTCTTGAGCGCAGCGAAAATTTTTCTATGTCTATGGGCTAGGCGCACTCCGCGCTTTAGGTACGAAGCTACAAGTAGCCGGCGGGTCCGTCCGGACGGACTAATTTCAGAGGGCTGCCGCGTGCCTGCTGGGACGCACGTTAGCAATTCGATTTCGATACTCGCTCACGCACCGCATTTGCGTATTGTCGCGTCGTTCGTTCGTACATTTATGATATTTAACCAAAATGAAGGCATATTGCATCGCAATGGGCTACCTTAATAAAAAGGATCCGAACCTCACGTTTTTCACACTTCCAAAAGTTCCAAACGACATCGTGCTTATCTACTACCTAGTTAGTATTTAGTATTCGTTTATTCTTAGGTACCTACTGACGTCTTATTTAGGTAGGTACTTAACTTACTTATCTACTTTTGAAATAAACTTAATTAATAATGACAATTTGATTTCATAAGAAAGCAAATTGCCTCAAATCAGTATGTATAGTCTGATGTGGCGTTGAATGTATCTAGCCTAGGTTTTTTGAAACGTATTTAAGTACACATTTTATTTTACAAACACATAACTTGTAATAAAGTATTGTAAGCTATTATTTCATTATTATTTAAAAGAAGAAACCCTGAATTCGTTAGAAGAGATAAGAGCTACGCGATAGAAAGAGAGGTAACTCCTAGGTGAATATAACTGTAGCGAAGGGAGCGGTGTGCGACCTGAATTGCACTTTATTGTATCTAGGATAGAGTCGCTATTTAGTTAAATGACTTTGAGGAGTGGATCTTCTGTACTTGTACTATTATGTATTCTGTGGTATAGTGCGCTTCCACCTTCGGCCTTATCGTCACTAAACATCAGGTCAGTGCCGGTTTTACCACTACCAGCGCCCCTGGGCGACATTTCTATGGGGCGCCCCCTATCTGCGATTCCATGATTTTCAGTTTTGCCTGTTAGTAAAAAAACGGCCGCGCAGCGCGATTTTTAGTCAGTTTCACCTACTAACCTTATAATTTTGCTTGTTTAAAGTAAAAAAACGGCCGCGCAGCGCGATTTTTAGTCAGTTTCATGTACTAATCTTCTAATTTTGCACATTACAGTAAAAACAACGGCCGCGCAGCGCGATTTTTAGTCAGTTTCACCTACTAATCCTGTAATCTTGCTTGTTTACAGTAATTAAACGGCTGCGCAGCGCGATTTTTAGTCAGTTTCATCTACTAATCTTGTAAACTTGCCTGTTTATAGTAAAAAAAACGGCCGCGCAGCGCGATTTTTAGTCAGTTGCATCTACTAATCTTCTAATTTTGCTTATGACAGTAAAAAATACGGCCGTGCAGCGCAATTTTTAGTCAGTTTTACCTACTAATCCTGTAATCTTGTTTGTTTATAATAAAAAGACAGCCGCCGCGCAGCGCGATTTTTAGTCAGTTTCATCGACTAATCTTGCTTGTTTATAGTAAAAAAAAAACAACCATGCAGCGCGATTTTTAGTCAGTTAATCCACTAATCTTGCTTGGTTTTACTAAAAAATGGCCGCGCAGTGCGACTTTTGGTCGGTTTCATTCGTCGCGTCGTCGCTCCGTCCGCAGGCAACAATACGATTGATAGTCGACCGGTGATCGGGCGTTTTCAACGCCCCACACACGGGGGCGCCCAGTGCAGTCGCACCGCTTGCACCACCCTAGGGCCGCTCCTGGATTTTACAATGGCCAAATCTTACTTAAACGGCACATGGTAGCCAGCGATGAAATTACGGCGAGATATTGCCAAGTTGTTCTGATTATGTGTTGCCACCATAACGATTTTGTCGCTAAAAGGGAATTTACGATAGTAATTGTAGGACTCGCTCAATGAGCGAGTGTGTATAAAGGGACGCCTGCGGCGCCCCTTTATATCCGGCGCCCCAAGCGGTCGCCCGTGCTCGCCCCCCCCTAACGCCGGTACTGCATCAGGTTCTCACCTGATGAAGGCCAAACACTATCCCGTTGTGCATAAAAAAAGAAACAAATATTTGGTAATTTACCTCAAATCCTTCCATAGCAGTGTATCCAAGAACAGTGTCTTTTCCGCCTGCTTCAATCCCCAATTTGTAGCAGTACTGTGACACAGTGCCACCGCTGCTTGCGTGGGCCGAAACAACCCGCATATAGCTCTGTGGAAACAACTTCGTTTAACATTCTCTAATGGCGGGATGTCACAAAATTTATCCTGCATGGTGGCGCTACTGCTGCTGGAGACCTTTATATGGGCATTTATTCCCGATTTTCCCATTTATTTTAAATTATATCTAAAAATGGTTGGTATTTATAAATAATATCATGGTAGTCGGACAGAAAATGAATTAAAGACTGAAGAAAACCAAAATGTGTTGGAAGAAAAATTTATATTTATGAAAAATCGCTTCCTTTGCAAACTTCATTGCAAACACATAGAAAACAACGAAATGACAGGTCTACATATACACTAGCGCCAAGTTAGCGGTAGTGCGCCAACTGGTGAACGATTTGTGAATCAGCAAAATTATCCTGCCATTACTTACTACTATTACTAATAGGCCGAAACTCAAAAGTGAAGCGCAGCGTAGCGTGAGTCTTAAATTCGTGGTTTTATTTTAACAGATTATAGAAATAACTTTCTTAATATCCCATAAATTACTCACAAAGAAGGCTAGAACTAGTTTTAACCGGCTACACCTAGGTTTGGCCAACAGATATCGGCTACACCAGGTTTTAGTCGGCTAAAACTAGTTGTAGACGCACTTCGGGTAATAGCCGTTATAAATGTGAAAGTTTGTAGGTTTGGATGTTTAGATGTTTGGATGTTTGTTCCTCAATCACGCAAAAACTACTGAACGGATTTGGTTGGAATTTGGCATACAGATAGTAGATAGCCTAGATTAAAACATAGGATACTTTTTATCTCGATATTCCCACGGAAACGCGAACCACGCGGGTGAAACCGCGGGCGACCGCTAGTCAATAATAAGACCCATTACACACAGGACTTGTACTATTATGTATACTGTGACACAGATGGTTCTTTTTTGAGAAATCAATCTAACCAAATTGTTTTATGGCATCAGATTTGCTCAAACTGATGGGTTTAATAAATTAAAATATCAACAATTTCGAATGAAAAGAGATATTACGTAATACTTGATCTTGCTTGCACAGCACAGTGCTTCTGCTTACCTTCTATAAAATGTTGTTTTACTAAGTTTTTTTTCTGTTTATAGTGTTTTTGAAAGGGAATGAATTAATTGGGTGACTGGAAACAATTAAAGGCGACTGTTAATGGGATACTTAAATACTAAACCGGGCAGCAGTTTATTTTTTGTGCGACTAAATAACTAAACGGGCAACAATCAGTGGATTACATAAAACATAAAACGGGCGACTTCATGTGGAAGATAAATAATTTAAGTTAGCAGTGAAAATTCTAAATGAGTAACAAAAATACTGAGTGGGCAACTCTTATACAAGTAGGTAACTATACAGTGTGGATTTTTAGGGTTCCGTAGCCGAAATGGCAAAAAACGGAACCCTTATAGATTCGTCATGTCTGTCTGTCTGTCTGTCTGTCTGTCTGTCTGTCTGTCTGTCCGTCCGTATGTCACAGCCACTTTATTCCAAAAGTATTAAGACTACATAGTTGAAACTTGGTAGGTAGGTGTATTCTGTGAACCGCTTTACGATTTTTACACAAAAATAAAAAAATAAAAGATTAAGGGGGGGCTCCCCATACATGGAACTGAAACTGAAAATATTTTTTTTCATCACACCAATACTCGTGGGGTGTCTATAGATAGGTCTTTAAAAATGATATTGAGGTTCCTAAGACTATTTTTTTTCAAAGTCAACCGTTTGAAATATATATGCCGCCAAAGTGGTAAAATGTGTGTCCCCCCCCCCTTTAACTTTTAAAGTAAGAGGGTGAAAAATCTAAAAAAAATATAAGCTATAGATCTTAATAAACACTTTCAACGAAAATTGGTTTGAACGAGATATAGTAATTAGTTTTCAAGATATAGTACATTTTCCAAAACCGCAAATATAACTTTGTCATTCATACAAACACTGTGAAAAACAAAGTTATTTTTTCAGACGAAAAATGATAGCGGTATTAAAGTATGATATGGTATAATGTACCTACGGAACCCTACTGCGCGTGGCCCGACACGCACTTGGCCGGTTTTTGAGACAGTACATTAAGGGCAGGTACCTTATCCGTTATAGTTACAGGAAAATGTTCCAAGGAGACCATCCATAACTTTTTAAGATATTATGAATACATTCACAGATTTTGGAAAAAAAATACGGAAACTGTTTTTTTTTTTAGATCTAATGTTGTAGAAGATTGTGCCTGCGTTTGAAGCCGGTGTTGTGACTTGCTGTAGTTTCTGTACTCAAATTTCAGTTGGCCTTAAAAAGCATTTTGATCACAGTAAGAAATAGGATCATTTGGCAATAAAAAATATTTCGAGTTGATTTCTCGTTTTTCAGTACAAAATGTATGGGAAAAGTTTTTGGGGATTTCTGTCGTTTCTAGTACTCATACCTTAAATGGTTCCATAGAGTATTTTGATTCCCACATTAAATAGGATTGATTGGCATTAAAAAAAATTTTTTTTGGTATTTTAGCATTTTTTTTCTAACCGTATTTTTTTTCCAAAATCTGTGAATGCAGTTCATAATATCATAAAAAGTTATGGATGGTCTTCTTGTAACGTTATCCTGTAACTATAACGGTTAAGGTACCTGCCCTTAATGTACCGTCTCAAAAATCCACCTGTATAGTCTGCCCTACATGATATTTTTAACACTTTTTATTAAGTTGCTTTTTCGTTTGTTTGTTTTTTGTCATCTCGATTAGGATAATAGTCACTTTTTTTAAATAAAATATATGCCAAATTTTAAATGTTTTGTGTGCTCTAAGGTTGTCACCCAAATAGTAATTTGGTCGCCCGTTCTGAATAACTACTTACTCAATTTGTATTTTAAGTTACCCATTTTCAATATCTGTAGTCGCTCTCAGTCCGTCGCCCGCTTAGTATTTCAGTACGCAACATTAAGTATTTTTGATACCCAAAATGGGAATTATTTTTACCCGATTAAATACTACCCTTTTTTAAAAGACCAATTATTCAGAAAAAGACCTTTATGTGCAACTAGCGGCCGCCCGCGACAAAGAGAATGTAAAAATAACTAGCGTTATAAGAGACGGGAGTGTCATACAAAAAAGCGTGAGTATGAAACGGAGGCGAATTCAACGAAAACAAACAAAAGAGAAACGTCAAACGGCATTTGCGGTAAAACGGTCAAAGATGATAAATACTCTTTGATGGGGCGAAGTATAATACGCCTTAATTCGAATGTTGTCAATTATCTACTGCTTTGTGGATTGTCAACGTTCTTTCAAACTAAGACAAGTTAAAAATTCGCCTCCGTTTCATAGATCGCTTTTTACTGAGAGAGTTGCGCCAGGCTGGCCCGCGACTTCGTCTGCGTGGAAAGGTTTTTTGCTATCCCTCGGGAACAATACAATTTTTCGGGATGAAAGGTACCCTATGTCCTTCTCTGTACCCCTGACAACGTGTGTGCAAAATTTCATGAGGATCGGTTCAGTTGTTGAGACGTGAAGGCGTAACAAACAAACAAACTGACTTTCGCATTTATAATATTAGTAAGGATGTAGGAGCGTTTAATATTCAATGAAATTATTTCTTACCTGTGGTGGAATTTTCAGTGAAAAGTATGAGCGATCGTTATCTGCATTGAGAAGGTATATATCTAACCACGGCAATGTCCACTCTTGCAGTTCTGGCCAGCAAGCTGCCTAAAAACCATAATAAATTTAAAAAAACCGGTCAAGTACGAGTCGGACTCGCGCACGAAGGGTTCCGCACCATAAAACGGCAAAAAAATCACGTTTGTTGTATGGGAGGCCCACTTAAATATTTATTTTATTCTGTTTTTAGTATTTGTTGTCATAGCGGAAACAGAAATACATCATCAGTGTGAAAATTTCAACTGTCTAGCTATCACCAGTCATGAAATACAGCCTGGTGACTGACAGACAGACAGACGGACAGTGGAGTCTTAGTAGAAGGGGTCCCGTTGTGCATAACGCACCTTTTTTATTGGTAATAATAATTGTCTATTAATGTGACATTGACGTCGGCGTGGACTTTGTGTTTTTTGCTTTCGTGTCAAGTGTTATAAATTTTCCTTTATTTTCGCTAAAATAAATTCCCTTCCATTACGTAGCCTTTTAATTGCTCTGCTAACCAGTTATACAGTCCCTCATTCACATTTTGGTCCATTCTCGCCTAAATTTTTTCTCCCCTTCTTTTCAAAATTTTTCTTCTACGTAATGGAAACACGGTCAGGTCGTACACTAGTTCCGGCAAACCCGCCGCTACCGACAACCTCAGCGGAGGACACGCACCCCGATGCGGGCGTAGTTAATGCGCCGGTGTCCAAGGTGCCACCGAAACCAGTCAGTGCTAATGGTACAACGACCAGCAGCCGCTCTTCAGCCACTGTGCGCGCCAGAAAACTGGAAGCGGAAGCTGAGTACGCGCGCCGCCTCGCCGAAATAGAAGCAGCGGAAATACGTCACCGTGCTGAACGGGAAGCAATCAGGAAGGAGCATGAGGCAAAATTAGCACAAATTGAAGCACAGAGTACCAGGGGCAGCCGATCGGCCAGCGTCAGCCGTAGCAGCATTGTGAGCAAGTGGTTAGAAGATAGTAATAATAATAATAAGCCTATCCAATCTCTCAACAAATTACCTTTTTCCCGCCCGCAAACTACGAATGACAACCCCCCTGCTATTTCTATCGCAGAACCAATTACCGCTTTAGTGTCAGCGGTAGATAAGTTAACTGATAAGATAGTTAGCCACCCGAAGGGGCCTCAAATAAAACTACCCAATTTTGATGGAAAGTCCCCTACGGAGTGGCTATCTTTTAGCCGTATTTTCCAGGATACTTCGTTAGCTTATACACCTACAGAAAATTTGGCACGCCTGAGCTGCGCATTACAGGGTGCTGCGCGTGAGGCAGTGGATAAGCTTTTAGTAACTGCGCGGACTCCTGATGTGGTGATGCGTGCGCTGCAGGTTCGATTTGGTCGTTCAGATTTGATCATTTTACAGGAACTTCACTCGGTAAGGTCTTTACCTAGATTAACGCATGATAGAGACTTAGTCATTTTCGCCAGTAAAGTTCGTAACTGCACAGAGACCCTGCGTCTTTTGGACGGTGAGGATTACCTAAAATCACCAGAATTTTTCAACGCAGTTTTGTCAAAGTTAACTACCGTTATGAAAAGTAGATGGTATGACTTCGCTACCACTTTCGAGTTTAGTGGCCAAAGTAAACTCGAGATGTTTGCAGAGTTTTTGGCCCGTGAGGTTGAAGTGCAAGCCAAATTCGGCTAAGTAGATAGTTCTAACATGCCCTTTGTTAACTTCGACAGACAGAGGAAGTTTGAACGTGTGAACGCGGTCGAGGCATGTAATGAACTGGAACACCAGCACCCACAACATTCCGAGTCTTCGCATCAACTGCTGCAGGCGTCTGATTTTTCGCCGCACCACGATTCGTCACTTTTTACTTCGGCTGAAAATTCATCAAAATTAACACCAAAACAAATTTGTTTACTTTGCAAAAAATCTCATACTTTGATTTGTTGTGACAAGTTCTTGGCATTATCATTAGATGACAAATGGCGTTTTGTCAAAGAGAATAAACTATGTTAAAAATGTTTGAAAAAAGGCGCACACAGTTACGCTACATGTCGTGCGAAAGGAGTTTGCATTAAAAGCGGTTGTTCTAAAAAACATCACAAACTACTCCATGATCCAAATTTCGTTCGGACCGCAGCTCAAGCACAAGTAGTCGAAGAGTCGAGTTTGCAATCAGCGCAGCCGCTGCCTCCACCGTCGGAATTAGCAGCACATACGACGTTCAGAAACAGTAGCCTATCGCGTAGACCTCTGTTAAAAATCGTCGCGGTCACCGTGTCAGGCCCTAGTGGTACTGTAGACACACACGCCTTGCTCGACGATGGCTCTACGGCTACTTTTGTTGATGCCGAAATTACGTCTCAAATCGGAGTAACAGGGCCGTCAGGTCAAATTGATTTGCATTGTGTGGGAGGTTTAACGAAGCAAACACAAGTTCAATACGTTGATTTCCAAATTAAAGGGCGCTACTCTTCAAACATTTATGACATAAACCAGGCAAGGTCTGAGGTACCGGCGCAACATTCACGACACCTTGGAGAAGGGTTATGCTGAGGAGTGCTCAGCTTCAGATTCTGTCGGTGTGCTTTGGTATTTACCCCATTTTGGCGTAATTAACCCAAACAAACCGGGTAAGCTTCGCGTTGTAAACGATGCAGCCGCCAAATCGCAGGGAGTCAGTCTCAACGATTTACTTCTTACGGGTCCAGACTTACTCCAATCCCTTTTTCATATTCTGTTGCGGTTTCGTGAGGAGAGTGTCGCCATAAACGGTGACATTAAGGAAATGTTTCCCCAAGTTAAAATCCGAAGGGCCGACCGCGATGCACAACGTTTTTTATGGCGAAACCTTCCTACAGAGCCTTTAAAGACATACCGAATGTCTTCTATGATTTTTGGGGCTGCATCGAGCCCTTTCACGGCGTTACATATCAAAAACAAAAATGCCAGCGATTTCATAAGCCAGTTTCCAGAAGCGGCTCATGTAATCGTTCATGACCATTATATGGACGATTGTATTTCTAGCGTTGAGTCCGTTGAGAAAGCCGCTCAATTAGTATCTGATATTGTAAATGTACATCGGAAAGCTGGTTTTGAAATGCGCAACTGGGTGTCTAATGAACCCGGGGCTTTAGCTTTATTACCCAAAGATTTGCACCTTAGCCAGTCATCATCAGGCACGCTTCAAGTAGACATAGGTAGTCTTGGTACACCAGTACGTACTCTTGGTTTGTGGTGGCAGCCAGGCACTGATTTGATTGCTGTAAATACAGGTCTTAAAAAAGATTTTGTTGTACCTGGTAGCCTAACTAAACGACAAGCTCTCACTCATATTATGCGAGTATATGACCCATTGGGCCTGGTGTCACCTGTAGTTGTAAGGGGGCGCGTTCTGTTCCAAGCTATATGGAGGCGTGGTATTGCTTGGGATGATAAGATTCCTCAAGATTTTATGTCCGAATGGTCTGACTGGTTTTCTGATCTTGCAAGAATTTCAGAGCTTAGGTTCCCTCGTCGCTATGATTTTAGGGAATCTGAAATTTCAGAACGCCAACTCCATATTTTTTGTGATGCTAGCGAAGTAGCTTATTCAGCGGTAGCTTACTGGCGGTTTATTCATAAAGATAGTGTAGTTTGGCTTGCGCTTATTGGTAGTAAAATTAGGGTTGCTCCTCTAAAGCCAACGTCCATCCCTAGGCTAGAGTTGCAAGCCGCGTTGATAGCAGCTCGCTTTGCGGAGACAATCGTTGAAGCACATAGGCATAAGCCTTCACGTACAGTTTTTTGGTGCGACTCAATGACAGTCCTAAGTTGGCTCCGCAGCGATGCTAGATCATATAAGCCTTTTGTAGCTCATAGGTTGGGAGAGATCTTAGAGCTCACTAATGTAAATGATTGGTTTTGGATTCCAAGTAATTTGAATGTGGCTGACGATGCCACGCGGGTACAAGGGGAAACCTTAACGTCGTCATCACGTTGGATTACTGGTCCTCAGTTCCTCCTTTCTGAACAAGATTGGCCTAAACAGCCTATGGTCCCCCCAAACTGCTGTAAATTAGAGTCGAAATCATCGGCACCACATTCCCACTTTCATTATATAAATCAAATCATCTCATCAATCTTGAATTTACCACTCTCAGCCAACCCAAATCGTTTTAGTTCATGGCTTAGAATGGTACGTGTAACCGCTACTGCGCATAAGTTCATTTTTATATTGCGAATGCGTAGTTTGCGTAAACAGGGTATTGATCTTTGTAAGTTAAAGAAATTAGATGGTTATATTTGTTCTTTTGAAAACTGTTCGATTACTGTAACGGCACTAACTTCGCGTGGTCACACCGATTTTTCCAAAGCCATGACGGCGGAAGATTTGAACGTAGCTGAAAAACACATCCTTCGTCAAAGTCAGCTAGATAGTTTCAATGACGAGATCGTTTGTATTACGAGACGACAGCCACTTACTCGTCAAAGTCGCCTGTTTCAACTTTCACCGCAGATCGGTAACGATGGTCTACTACGTCTGCATGGTCGTATCTCTGCAGTTTCTGATGTCAGTGATGAAGTGAAGTCACCGGTTATATTAGACGGAAAGCACCCGAGCGTGCGTCTTCTCACTCACTACTTCCATACTCGAGCGGCTCATGCAAACACTGAAACGGTTGTTAATGAGTTACGTCAGTCATACTGGATTTTGAACTTACGTAGTACCGTGCGTACAGTCGCTCACAATTGTCAACTTTGTCGCCTGCGTCGTGCTTGCACCTTTAATCCACCGATGGGAGACCTACCCAGTGCTAGACTTTCACATCATAGAAGACCTTTCACCTTTGTAGGCTTAGATTATTTCGGCCCAGTACAAGTGACAATCGGTAGAAGGCACGAGAAAAGATATGTCGCTCTATATACTTGCCTTGTTATTCGAGCAGTACACCTAGAAGTTGTCAACTCACTGTCTACCGATTCAGCAATTATGAGTCTCCGAAGATTTATTTCCCGTCGTGGTACTCCAAGTGAAATATATTCAGATAATGGAACAGCATTCGTCGGTGCCAGCCGTGAGCTTAAATGTTTGTACAACCAGGAGATAAGCAATTTTGCCGCTAATGAACGCATTCAATGGAAGTTTATCCCACCGTCAGCACCATTCATGGGCGGTGCATGGGAGCGCCTCGTCAAGAGCGTTAAAACAGCCCTTCGTGTCACCCTTAATGAGCGAGCGCCAAAGGAGGAAACGCTGACGACTCTTTTAGCAGAGGCAGAGTTTCTCATTAACTCCCGACCACTCACCCATGTCTCTGCCGATGCGGACGCTCCGGAAGGTTTGACGCCATTTCACTTTATAATTGGAAGTTCGTCTGGTCGCTCTGCACCGGCAGCACCGTTGACTGACAGAGATTTAAATTCTCGGGCAAACTGGAGGGTCGCAGTACGCTTAAGCGACATGTTTTGGTCGCGTTGGGTGAGAGAATATCTTCCCAGTTTGTTGCCCCGACGATCAAGCTTTGGCGCTTCAGAACCTAGCATAGCTGTCGGAGACTTGGTACTTATTGCCGACGGGAACTTACCGCGCGGTACTTGGCCGCGAGGACGTGTGGTGGCTCTATTTCCCGGGCGGGATAATATCGTTCGTGTGGCTGATATACAAACGTCCGCCGGAATCTTTATTTTTTTGTGTAAATTAATCTTTTTTTTTTGGGTTTGGACGATGTGCATAACGCACCTTTTTTATTGGTAATAATAATTGTCTATTAATGTGACATTGACGTCGGCGTGGACTTTGTGTTTTTTGCTTTCTTGTCAAGTGTTATAAATTTTCCTTTATTTTCGCTAAAATAAATTCCCTTCCATTACGTAGCCTTTTAATTGCTCTGCTAACCAGTTATACAGTCCCTCATTCACACCCGTTTTTACCATTTTTTTGTTTTTTTTTATTTTTTATTTATTTAGAAAATTTGTTTTGGGTATAGAACCCTAAAAAGTAATCACAATCAAATAATTAAAAAAAACTGGTCTACAACCGTATCTTCGCCTTGTGGTACACATTGGTTTAGTGATTGGCTTTCGCAAGGGCCGATCATGGGATGGGTGACCAAAAATTTATTATCTCAAGTTTCTCCGTGCTTCGGAAGGCACGTTAAGCCGTTGGTCCCCGCTACATCTGCAGTCGATAACACCCACCAATCCGCATTGGGCCCGCGTGGTGGGTTATGGCCCATCCTCATTATCCACTCATAAGAAAGGCCTGTGCCCCAGTAGTGGGGACATTAAAATGGCTGGTGTCAACTACAACCGTATCATCGTTTAAAACAATTAAAATATATGCTGCATAAAAATCCCATAATGTTACATATTAATACTCTAGCAACTAACCTCTCCATGATACCAAAACTCATCCAAAATCAGGACATTTGAAGATTGAGCATGCTTCCGTATTGCATCTACTACCTGTAAGTATAATAAATTGAATTTCTACATTTTCATTATTCAGATTGGTAAATTCTTGTTTTGTCATGAATTTGTGACTACATAATTATTTGTCAAATATTAAACTCTTTGTACTGGTAATAAGATATCTTACCCTTTTAAATATTTCATCAGGCAGCCTAATATTAGTAGTACCACTATCCACAATACTTTTCTCCGCATTCAATAGTGTACAAACATCTGTTGTTGGGGGGTTATCTGGGACACAGTTGATAGCCTCTACTTTAGTTATATTTGTTGAATTTTCAGCTGGTAAGTAAATCTGAACAACATTCACTCCTAACACCCCAACTTCATACCAGCGCTTATGCAGTATCGGAGTGCGAAATCTGGGTTTTTCTTCACACTTGTCATCATCCACTAAAATTAAAAGCTTTGAGAAAAAACTGTTTGTATTACAATGTTTGGGAAGGTAACTTGAGAAGCTATTGCTTAAAAATTTATATTGTTACAACAATAATTTCAATACGAAGTAAAAAGTGCTCAGATAATATTCTTGCATTGCTGGGTTTAGAAAGCTAAAATAACAGTTACTGTCCAAAGTTGACTGTTGAAAGTTGACTAAAGTAGGTACAGCACTGACCTCCGTTAAACAAGTATGCTGGACAGGCTATTGTCATGAAATGACAGCAATTTTTTGTGCCGATTTGAAAAATCGCCATATTGGCGCTGAGAGCAGTAGATTCTACTATGGCAGTAGTGAGTAAACTTGGAATTAATAAGTTCAGGTTTAATAATCACTTACTACAGCCATAGTAGAATCTACTGCTCTGATCAAACGATTGGCGACGTTCGCCTGTCCAGCATACTTATTTAATGGAGGTCAGTGAGGGGCAGTCAATTACATGCTAAAACCTTCGATCAAGAATATCCTAACAACGCTTCACAAACTAAAAGAGCACACAAATATGGCACCAACAGCTGACAAATCAAAAAGCGATTTGAAATTCGAATCCCCACATTAATATTTTTATCAGCATACAAATTACAAGTCTTTCCAAATTTTAAATAGTAAGAAAGAACAGAATACATTGTATAAATAAGCTCCCAGTTTGAAAGCGGGGCGTTATTTCGAGGTGCCGTTTTTGAGACTCTGACCGGAATTATAGGCCAGTGTTTTTCAATTAGTGGTACACAAGGTTTCGTCAGAGGGTACACAAGTTTGAGGTTTTTTTGGAGGGGTACGTAAAACTAATTGGGAACCCCTGATCTAGGGTATTCTTGATCATCTAAATCCGACTTAAATGTTACATACAAGCAGATAATTACCAATCATTGAAAATTTTCCATAATGTGTCACATTAGTAGGACTTTGAGGGCCACAGAGTTGTAGTTCAAATGACATTGACTTGCCCATGGTGCAGTCAAGGGAATCTAGCCATGATCCAACCACTATGTTGTCACCCCATGCACCAACTGGAACATAAGCTAAGCCGAGAAGACCCTGAAAGTCAAACGAGTATTATCATCAGAAATGTAAGCAGAATTGTAAAGGTATTTTGGAACTAGTACAACTAGCTAAACAGAAAACCAAATATCATTTTAATAAATTAATCGATTATTACCGATATCAAAAAGTAATGAAAAATACAGGTTGGTACTGAATTCAGCAGAAGATTTTTTTGGAACAACTAAAACCATGCAGAAAAATACTTAAATAAATACACAAGTAAACATAAACCATGTTATTACAAAAGATTTTTAAACACCGTTTAACTAAACACCTGTTTAAATGTGATGCTGACTCTGTCAAACAACATTGTCAAAAAAGTGACAACACAGCAATATCTTCACTTACTTGCCATCCTGAGCCATTCATGAAGAATTTGTGGCTATTGGTAATTACAGCGAAATTGGATCTCACTTCTGGTACTTTGGGTACCGATGGAAATTCAATTAAATCAGAAACAAGATGACCTACCCACATACCTTGTGAGTATTTGGCTTGAACCTGTAACAGAATATTAGATATTTACTCAAAGAGGTGCTAGTTTAGTTTCTAGGTTATGAAATCAAAATCTAGTTTGATTTACCTCTTTGCCACTATCAACCAGACTCGTTGAATTTTCAGCATGGAAATACTTGTCACTGTCATGATGAGAATACGACGCAACAGCCAAGGTAGTACTTCCTGTGTCTACAATAACATTTAGCTGAAAAAACAACAATTTAGATTTCTTGTTCTTTTGGCAATAATCTAAACACCTGCCAATGAACAATATTTATCCTTACCTTTTGCTTTGGTTTTCCTAAGTATATTTTCAAAGAATATGCTTGTCCCGCATCCCCAAATAAATTATATTCTTCACCGTTAGCCATTGTAAGAAATAATAATAAGGTTACATAGTGAAAAATAAACATTTTCGCACTGCTTCCAATTTTTCTGATAATAATTAAAACCTACTAAAGTACTAATTTCACTTGTTAAATAAGTATATCTTTAGACTCATTTATTTTAAATAATGCAGTATTGTTTATGCATGTTTTGAATTGGTTAATAAATAAATATTTATTTTCAGCTTAGAGTAAGACGCGCTTCTGTCCCAGAAAGAGAAGCCATACGAAGCGTTCCCCTCTGCCGAAGTACAAGCCCAAATGGGCATACGCGGTTAATAAAACCAGTTGCGCCCGGATTTCTTTCTAGACCGAGTTCAGTCGCGCAAGTGAACGCTGCAGTGTTTAAAATGCCGAATTGATGAGTTTTTTGCCGTTAAAAGAGGTCTGGAACATCAAGTTTACAAAAAGACGGTGTTACATTTCACATGAAAGTAATTTTTTGTCGTATTATTGCTATTTGTTTACATTCAAACATTAAATTCGTATATTTTATTCTTGATTAGTTGTCAAATTTGTTCAGTGACATTGGGTCTGCTCGTCCATGGCTCGTCCGTACAAATTTCAGATCTGTCGCTAGATAAATCCGAGTTCTCGCCGATGAGCAACTTAGTGATGTTACCGTATCACAATGTTTGTCGATAAAGGACATGGCCTGGTCCTGCTCAGCAGTCTCATAAATGTGATATACCTGAAATATTCCTTAAATATTTATTAATTCTTTTTAACTTCTGACAGACTCACACTCAATTGCAAGAAAGATTTTTATCTTTTTAATGCCACTTTAAACCCTAATGTTTCATTAAAGTATTGTAGGAAGGAAAATTAGATGCATTTTAAAGCTCTTTTAAAATTTAAATATGGAAATGTCAAATTTATCTAATGAAGTGTCAAACCGCCCATTTACCGGTATTTTGTATTGCACGAAGCAACTTTAGCGCATCAGAGCTCATTAAATTACATTTAAAGCACGTTCCAGACGGATTAAATCACGCCGCCCAACAGAGGTCACCTTGGTGGAAGCTTGATTGGGGCGTGGTTTCTATCCACGGATTGTGTTGCGGCTACACGAGTTTGCATCAAGCAAGGTCACCCCTGTTGGGAGGCGTGATTTAATCCGTCTGGAACATGCTTTAGAGGTAGAATTTTTAATGGGGGGATGACGGGCCATTAAAGCAATTTCACATCATGTTTACGTTGTATTTTCGCTGAATATGTCGTTGACTGACCAGCCTATCGTCATTGTCGGATCCAAAAGATGTTCCTTGTCGCCACCATATCCCAGACAGAATAAATTTATTTGAAAAACATGACGAAGAAAAATCCCGGGTGCACTACTGTTTTTCAAAGGAGGCAGCGCTCCTGCTTCGAGACCGCCTCAATCTGGAGCCACAAACTCTGAGGAGTAAGGCCATTTGTGGTCTTATCTAGCTTCTGATCTGTTTGCGGTTCTTCGCGACAGGCTCCTTCCAGATGGTACTAGCTGATCTGGCGAACATAGACAGCTCTACCTACTGTCCCCTTACATTACATCACATCAAAATGAAACATCTGTTCGATCAGCCCTTGTAAACACAAGAGCACGCAAGAGTATATGAGACTAGACAATAAGACTGAGTGTTCTTGTGTCCGTATTAACTTGTTTAAGACTAATTTAAGAACAATGACAAGGTACAAAATAATTATAAGAGCCCTGGGGCCCTATTTTTGAATCGCTCGGCTGGCGTCAAGCGCTCGTTTCTACTGATTTTCGTTCGACATCTCATTGTTTTGAGTCATATGTCGAACGAAAATCAGTCAAAAAGAGCGCTCGATGCCAGCCGAGGGATCAAAAATAGGGCCCCTGTAAGCCTGCCACTCTAAAAACGTGCGCATCCTGAGACTTTTTTGCTTGTTGGGTCTTTGTTGTTATTCACCCCATGTAAAATATTTGAGTTTGTTACCTTTATTCCTTTTTCCGTATCGATATTGCTGCAACGACAGTTGAGCCCAGCCCTTTATGTCAAAAACGTGTCATATTTTGATGTGTGACTCATCCGTACACAAATTTTTGCTGTTTTGTTTTATTTTTTATGTGTTGGTGTCGTCTTTACAGAGTTCTTTTTGTATGTGAGTATGCGGAACTGCACTTGTGTGCACTTTCCCCCCCCCGCAAAAAATGCCAGAATAATTTGAATAGAGTAATAATCGCTAAGGCTGCTCCCTTCCGCGATGCTCTAAGATTTTCAGCAAGAAAGACGCACGCAATTCGTATATTTTTCCGTATTGTAATTTTGTTTTGTGACTTTTTACTTTTTCTTTAAATTTTAAGCATTCCAGCAGGCTAACCGCTGAGTCATCAATAGCCATAGAGTGCAATGGGTGCATTCCACAACACGTGAGCATGCGAATCTCCGTGCCACTGAATAATTCCATTCTAAAACTACCTAGAAGTAATGTACCGATGATATACGTTCTTATTTCAGATATCAAATCGATTGTACCGGCTTCCCGGCAGAATGATTGACAAAAGCATGTGGCACGGAGATTCGCATGCTTTGAGGTTATGTTTTTTGTTAAATCGTCGAATTCCAGATCAATCGGAGCCTGTACCGCTGGGTTGATGTATTTGTAGCCGTTACATATTCATTGTAACAGCTACAAACACATTTGTTGCTCATGTAACGCAACAGGGACAAAGATATGGCGATCTAAAGTTTTAAAAGCATGCGACTCTCCGGCCCACACGCTTAAGTCTAAAATACTGGTGAAAATTGTATTAAGATTAAAAATAAGCAAGTTTACGTAACCGTTTGATCACGATAAACGGCCCGAAAACATATTTTCACTATATCTTCATTCGTTTTAGAGAAATAAGTAAATTTATTTACTATGATTTATTATGAATAATCAGTGTGTAGGGTGACCATATCGTCGGTCCGTAGGAATCATTAGGCTGTTTCTAATAAAATTCAAGTTGAACTACATAATGTTGAGGGTTGATTTGCCTACATACTCGTACGTATCGTACCTACTATCATACTGTTACTGACTATGCAATATTGCAATATTTTTTAGGGGACGTAAAAAGGTGACTTTTATCCTAATCGAGATGACAAAATACAAACAAACAAATGAGAAAGTAGGTAACCTTATAAAAACGTGTTAAAAATGTGAACGTCATAATTGGTATAATAATTGCCCACTCAGTACCAGTCACCCATCATCATCAGTATCAGTCACCCATTAATTTAGGTCTCGGTTGAATGCAACCGAACTGAGAACTTCTTTCGTTTTTTGAAGTATTAGTCTTTCAAAATAGGTATCTAAAAACACTTCAACTTGCATTTTAGACCGATCGGGATAAGTTTTTAGCTTTTAAAAATATTAAAGTTTGTTTTTTTCGTATATAGTTTCTGCACCATTCACTTAGCCTAATACATGAAATTGTGTCATTTTGGTTTGATGCATAAGTAACAATTTAGGTTTTTGTCTTTTTTAACGCTATCGGACGAAAAGAAAATTAAAGTTGAAAATTTTACTTTCATGATGATTATGAAGTTGCAACCGATGTACTTACTTGAGCTTTTTGTGTCATCTTTGTCCACGGGAATACTGTTATTTGACTATTACCTAAAGCGTTACCTTAGTAACTCCAAAAGAATATTACAATTGGTTAAATAAGTGTTAAATGTTTTAGATCAATAGTATCTGTTGTACATAATGTTTTGTGCTAAATTCATCAATGGAATTTTCAGCTTTTTATTTTTTTCTTTTCAACACCCTGTAAAAGTCACAAAAGAAAATGGGGGGGGGGGGGTGGGGGGGGTGGGAGCCGGGGCACCGCTGTTTGCTGCGTACTTCGAGCACCGCTGCTACGTACTTTGCCGTTCGAGCGACTTTGGGTAAAAGAATTTGTAAAAAGTAGCCTCTATTTCGTATTGAGCCAGCACAATATCCCACTTCAAATTAATTCGCCTAATTTAAAGTAAGTAAGTGACTTAAGTGACGCCTAAGCATAGGTACTGAAGTTCGGTGACACATTTGAAGTAACGAGTAGGTAGGTAGGTAAGAAGTATACGAACGAATATAAATACATTTGATGATACTGTGGCCGCGTTCCGAATCACGCTCACAGCGCTGTTAGCGCGTATCCGACCAAATTAAATAGTCACAAAATATTACACAGATAGGGTATTTGTGTACCTACTTCATTTAATGGATTATAGGCTAACAGTGCTGTTGGCGTGATTTGGAAGTAGGCATGTGTTATTATTGTCAATTACAGTCTCATTGATGAGATGACATCATTAACATTCTTGTACTCTACCTCTTGCAAAGTTTAAAAAGAAAGGATTACCTACCTACTGTAACGAAATATTTTTTGAGGGTAAGGAAATAAAAACCAGTCAAGTGCGAGTCGGACTCGCACACAAAGGGTTCCGTACCAAAAAACGGCTAAAAAATCACGTTTGTTGTATGGGAGCCCCCTCAAATATTTATTTTACTAGCTGACCCGACAGACGTTGTCCTGTCTTAGTTATAAATATTAAATTCGAATTGGTATAAATTATTGAAAAGTTTAGTTCAGAGATTAGTAGGTAAGTACCGTTCCCGTTTCCGTTTTCGTTCTCGTTCCCGTTCCCATTTACTTTAAAACCCAACAGCTTTATAAATAACCAAGTACCTATACATCACTTGTTATGTTAGTAACGTGTATGTTAGTCTATTCAAACTTACTAATAAGGCGTGATGGCTCTGAACTAACCGTGATGAGCACTAAGAAATTCAGTTTTCTTATAACCTCTTTGTAAGAAAAAAAAATATTTTACATGTATTTTATTAATAAAATAACTCCGAACGAAGCATCTGTTTTATTACATCCTTAATTGTATGTTTTTTTTTATCGTTGTTCGCGCGTATCTTCGACATTTATAGACCGATTTTGATGATTCTTTTTTTGTTCGATTCAATTTTTTTGCGAAATGGTCCCATTTATTTTTTTTTCAAATCGGTTCAGTAGTTTTCAAGGTATCCTGAAAACACTATGATTTTACATCAACTTACTTGACTATTTTGTTATTTATGAACCGAATAAGATGATTCTTTTTGTTGGGTAAGAGGTACTTTTAGTCTTTTTAACCGACTTCAAAAAAAAGAAGGTTCTCTTTCAGTTTGACCTATATGAATGTATGTTTCTCCGCGAATATCTCACGTTTGACTGAGCCGATTTTTCTACCAAATAATATACTTACACTACACTACCTAATAGAGAAGGTACTTACACTAAAAACAAAAAAATAAAAATTGTTTTAAAAATAAAAAAAAATGTTTTAAAAAACAAAAAACCAACTTCAAATAACCTGCCTCTAAAAAGCAAGAAATAATATTCAAATCATTAGATATGCATTATCATTGTTATATAATAACAACACGTATATTGAAGTCGGGTAGGGCTTTTAGAATAAAAAAACGAAGTTGTACTCCAGCCCCACCCGACTTCTATAGACGTGTTGTTATTATATAACAATGATAATGCATATCTAATGATTTGAATATTATTTCTTGCTTTTTAGAGGCAGGTTTTTTGAAGTCGGTTTTTAGTTTTTTTAAAAGGTAAGTAAATACTAAAGTTTAATTTTTCAAGTTTTGACTTATGTAGTAAGCATAAATTACTTTACAACCATTGAAACTTGTCCCAAGTAACAATACAAAAACTCACATACATACAAACGTAGAGCAGTGTGGAACAATGCAACACCAAAAGCTCTGAGTCTCATATTTCTCTCATTTTTAAAGATATGAATTCCGTTTTTAGAGGAACGGAATCTACTTAATTAGGTATAAAATGGCAGTTATAGTTTCATTAATAAATAGATACATAAACCAATAAGAAGACTTTTAAAAGAAAATGGGAATTGTTTCATTGTGTCCACCTAGGTGTACACAATGAAACATCCTCTGTCCAACAATGAAACACTGTTATTAATTTTGACATTTTCATATTTAGTGGAACAAGTAAATGACAAAATCTGTTGAATTCCAACCGATAAAGGTTTTCTCAAGGTATTGCATAATTATTCAGACTTTAAAAGTACCTATAGGTTTATCTCAGGTACAATGATTTGTGTGTGACTTAAAGATAAATGAGTCTAATTTTTTTTAAATCGTAGTTATGTGCCTTTTATAGGCAATAACGATTTAAAATCAACAATTACTTATAATAGGCATTAATCTCTCAGGTAAAATTCTACATACTAAAAGATTAATGAGTCTGAAAATCACAAATATTAGGTAGTAGTAGTGGAAACACTGTTACATTGTGTCCACCCTTGAGCTGTGACATTCTTGGACACCTAGGGTATTTTAGAATAACATCAAAAAATAATCTACCAAAATCGAACAATTTATTAGGTAGTATCATAGTTATTCTGTGGTAATGTAGTCCACGTGAATCTATGATACATGTACAAATATATTGATTAAAAAACACATTCGATGAGAAAGGCAACTGTCAAAAAAGCATTTTTTTTAAAAGCCCACGACTTAGGACAATTATTCTTAATGAAGGCTTTACAAAGTGACATTTTAAAAAAATAGTAACTATTTGCCTCTAGATGGCGTTGATGGAAAGAGAAGTGTAAAAATTGGCTTTTAAAAATAAACGGCCTGTACCAAAGAGGCAAATAAGCGTTCGCTGGCTGACATCTGGCCAAAGAGAAACATTTTAGGGTAACATCAGATTTGCCTGCCTACCTGAGTACTCTTCGAAGCTGAGTAAAAAAATCACATTGACACATACATTTTTATCAACGCCATCTTATCTATCGAGCATACAGTTTTTTGTCATTTTGAAAAAAAAACAGTTTGGTTAATATTTTTACAAAAATCCTCCGACTAAAAGTAATGAACATACTCTGTCTGTCAGCTTCATCATCAGACCCTGGACTTCGTCTCCCATTAGAGTACTCGTCAAAACAATAGGGATGACGACTACTGAATAAAATAACAAAATACTAATAAAAACCGTAAACATATTGAACTTTTAGAGTAGCTTGTAACCTCTTGGTTTTATATATTTTTTTTTTTTATTTATTTGCAGGGATAACAAACTGTTGTACAATATTGTGTTAACAGCTATGCTTACAAATAATAATTAAGTACTAATTATACAACCAGCCACATTATCCACAGCTTACATTAAAGAGTAGTGTGCGATAAAAATTGAATTGAATTGAACTGAACTTAATAATCAAAACTAGTTTTACAAAAAGCAGTGTTTCAAAATTCATGATTAGGCATTAACTTCCAATTTAATTTGAAAATAGAGTACTACCTAGGATTGAATTGATTGTAATCAGTTAAGTACCTATAATAATCGAGGCACATGACAGCTTATTACGACAGCAGGTCGAAAGCCTTGGACTTGAATGAAATGAAATTATATTGCGTATTATTTGATTACCCTTCAAAGTTGGGCGGACAAGTCCATTTAAAAAGTTTAAAATATATTAAAATAAATAATACATTTAATTAATCCATAAAATTTATAGCAAATTTGTATAAGAAACAATTTTGATAAACACAATATTTAATATAGCTGCCAAACTTTCCTACGCGTTGCATACAAACACCTAGGCGTGACGTCATAACTAGGGTAGCCGTTAGTATGGAGCGTTTTCGGGTGAGTCCAATTTGTGTGCATTTTAAACTGTGATATCTCGGGCAGTTTTCACGCTAGCGAAATAATTATTTTACCAATGTTTCTTTTTGTGAGGGGTAATTTATGTAACATAAAATAAAAAAAAATTTCGTCATGCCTATTCTAATGAGCCCAAACACGATGGGGTTGTAGGTTTTATCATAGAATTCCTGTGGGCTTCTTCCGGCTTCATCATCAGATCAGCTCAATGACACCATAATATTGCATTGCCTTCCAGTTCTGACCTATTTTCAAAGTTTCAAGTCTCTAGGTCATCGGAAAGCTAGGATAAAATCGTTCGCAATATATATCTATAAATATTAGGTCTTTACTTATGAACTTGCCGATATTTTGTCACATACAGAGAAAATAATAACTTCTATGTTTTAAAACATTTAACAATATCTTGATTTACGTATGTCGAATTATGACCATGATAGTCAACTATCAGTAAAAATAAAGTCCTTTTTTTAAGCTTTCATAGCATTAAAAAAAGATCTTGAAAGTTACTCTTTTTTTGTGAGCCAAAAAAGGGTGACCGGAGGGGTTGTAACTTAGCCAAAACTTATTTTTTTCGCCTATCGTAAATGGAATAGGTTAGAATAGTGTTCAAACATTAGTACATAAAAGTTTTGTTACAAGAGTGTTAACGGTTGTTAAATGAACAAAGAAAATGCTAGTATGAAAAATGCAACTTCTTGAAAATTCTCCATACAAATCGGCAATTTCATAGGTAAAGACCTATTATATACGGTTACGAAAACCTGCTTATTTTTAATCATAATACAATTTTCACCAATATTTTAGACTTAAGCGTGTGGGCCGGAGAGTCGCATGCTTTTAAAACTTTAGGTCGCTATTGCGTTACATGAGCAACGAATGTGTTTGTAGCTGTTACAATAAAGCACGTTCCAGACGGATTTAATCACGCCTCCCAACCAAGGTCACCTTGGTGGAAGCTTGATGGGGGCGTGGTTTCCATCCATGGATTGTGTTGCGGCTACACGAGTTTACATCCAAGCGCCGCCAACTAGGGCTGCCAACCATACTATAATAATATGTCGTATTATACTATGTTTCGGGTCTGCGTGCTATATACTATTGAAGAAATATATAGTACGCAAAAATACTATATTTTCAACATCGATCGCTAAGAAACAAATGTTTCTTTTTTTTTAATTTGTGATCGTGAATTTTGACTGATTCTATAGCGTGTAGTGTATAGTCACACCATATAACAAATACTATGTGTATAGTGTATTGTATCTGAATTCTGAACGTATCTATCTGTCTTATTGCGTTCCAAACTTGTCAATATAAAATTGACAACTTAATTAAATCTTAATCCATGGACGAAATATATCTTAATCTTAACCATGGACGAATTTCTTTCATGTCTTAACTTAATCAGTAATACTGATACAATCGTAAGTAAGTTAAAAACGAGTTTTTAATTTACTTATATTTAATTAATATTGATGGTAGAAAATAATATGAGACTTTTATTTTGATTCATGATTGTTTTATTTATGGTTTATGATTTTGACCAAAACATTGTTCAAAAATGCAAAAAGTTCAAAAAATATAGTTTTTATAAAAAGTAAAATATAATAATATATTTGCCTAATTTTTGCCTTTTCTATAAACTACTATATTATTTTAAAGTGTACTAATTTTTTTAGCCTTATTTAAAAATACTGTATTTCGCCTTAGACATGTTGGCAACCCTAGCGCCGACACTCTTTCCCATTCCACGGTAAAGATATCTATCAGTACTGTAACTCGGCCCTGTCCTTGAAATAATTACCTAAATAAACCCGCGCTGGTTCAATCAATTAATTTTAAGGCAATAATATAACTAGATTAACAAAACTAATGGTAAAATAAAAATAAAAAAAAAATACATTATTGATGGGAGAAACAAATTATTTAATAATCCTTAGTACAATACCTACGTATTATATAATATTTTAAGTATACTTAATCTTAGCTTTCGGACTTTCCAGGTATTTAAAAATGTAAGGTATCTCTGGATTATTGGTTAATTATATTTATAATAAAAACAGCACAATCTGCACTTTGCAATAGTAAGAACTTATATTTCAATCAATAGTACCTATTGAATTTTTAGACTTTTGGCATTCAGAATGTTATTTCTATATTAAGGTAATAAATATAATAGAAAAAAACCCGGCCAAGTGCGTTTTGGGCAACACGCCGTACGGTTCCGTAGATACCTTATACCACACCATATTTAATACCATTATAATTTTTCGTCTGCAAAAATAACTTTGTTTTTCAGTGTTGTTATGAATGACAAAGTTATATTTGCGGTTATGGAAAATGTGCTATATCTGAAAAACTAATTACTATATCTCATTTAAACCAATTTTTATTGAAAGTAATTATTAAGACCTACATGCAGCATATATGTTTTTTAGATTTTTCACTTTCTTATTTCAAAAGTTAAAGGGGGGGGGGAGGATAAACATTTTACCACTTTGGAGGAGTATATCTTTCAAACCTTAGACTTTGAGAAAAAAATGTCTTAAAAACCTCAATGTCAATTTTAAAGACCTATCTATTGACACCTCACACGTTCGCAGTTGCAGTTCCATGTATGGAGAGCCCCCCCTTAATCTTTATTTTTGTTATTTTTGTGTTAAAATCGTTAAGCGGTTAACAGAATACATCTACCAACCAAGGTTCAATTGTGTAATATTAATACTTTTGGAATAAAATGGCTGTGACAGAAGGACAGATAGACAGACAGACATGATGAATCTATAAGGGTTCCGTTTTTTGCCATTTAGGCTACGGAACCCTAAAAATACTAGAAAAAATTGACTCACCCGTAACCCGTAGCAGCCGAGCCATTTGAGCCCGTCTGAACTGCGAGGGCTGAGTCGATATTTTATAGTATTTTTTCTATTATATTTATTACCTCGTACATCTTTCGTTCATCACTGCGGCGCATTCGCGACTGTTTGTGTACCGAGTGCAGACTGCAGACTGAACTCGAGGGCCGAGGCGCGTAGGTACGACTCGCTTTTCGACTATTTGTACAGATGACACTTGCATATAAATTGGCAAGAGAAAGATGAGACAAAAGATGCGCAATAGCCACAAACACTAAAATTTGTGGCGCTGCACATCTTTTGTCTCGTTTTTATCTTGCCAATAAAATGCCGGGCAGTATATGAAGTTGGAGTACTGATAAATATCATTACCGTGCCTGTGTTGGAACTCGCGCCCTTCCACCAAGGACGTTGAAGGTCATTTGGATTGGTTGGAGAAATTTGGATTAAATCTGCCGTCTAGATGGATTAAATCAAGCAAGGTCACCTCTGTTGGGAGGCGTGATTTAATCCGTCTGGAACATGCTTAAATATGTAACGGCTACAAATACATCAACCCACCGCTACAGGCTCCGATTGATCTGGAATTCGACGATTTAACAAAAAACATAACCTCAAAGCATGCGACTCTCCGGCCCACATGTTTTTGTCAATCATTCTGCCGGGAAGCCGGTACAATCGATTTGATATCTGAAATAAGAATGTATATCGTCGGTACATTACTTCTAGGTTGTTTTAGAATGGAAACAGAACAGATATGTATGTACTATGGGCAACAGCTTCGCTTAAAAAGTTAGCAAAAAAATTGTGTGCGCATGTATCCCCCTGCACGAACTAAATATATTATGTTATGACGGCGGCGGCGCGGCGTGCAACCGATTTTAACCTTAAGAGTTGTGGTTAAGTGACGTTGTTGTCCATAGTACATCTGTATGAATTTCTAAAACAGGAGATGTAATTCTATAGAGTACCTACTTAACCAAACGAAAGGTGCGTGTTCGTTCGTATCGTGACGTGAGACTTATAGGTATGTACGTACTTAGTATCCAACCAAAACGGACGAGCTTCGTCGTCCCTCGCCACGCGCCCGCGCCTACTCGCTTCGACCGCAAAGTTTTTGAATACCTACCTACCTAGGTATTATCCATGCATGAAAATGACACAAATTCATTCTGTCCATCACTCATGTATTTAAGATATTAAATATGTAAACTCTAATAGTACTAATATTTTTTATAAGCATCAATGGCTCGGACAAACAAAAAAATTGAAAATATTAAAAGTCCATGCCTTAATTTGGCACAAATTTATTTCATAGGGATTTTTAAGTGATCTGAGGTATATGGTACTTGTTTTTCAAATTGTAATATTTTTTTGACGGTGTTATTAATGTACGGGTCCCACGTCTGTTTCCATGGACGAAAATGACACAAATTAGGTTTGTACACTACGCAGGCTATCTTAAATACAATACTATTGTTTCTTTTTACTTTAAAACAATTTTGACAGTTTAGACGGTTCTCACACTGGCGACGCGCGCGGTCGCGGCGCACCCACGCGCGTCTTTTACGTTGTATGCAAGTACATTAATTTGTACAGAAAACCGCCTCGTCCAACACACCAAGGCGCGCCACAGCGCGTGAGCACGCACCGCCGCGTGCCGCCGGCGATCCGCGAGCAGTTTGCGCCAGCAGGCGCGTTACCGCGGGGTACAACACACTGCGACGCGCCCCGCGGCTGGTTTTCGATGATCGTTTCGTTACGATGGCGGGATTTCCTCTGGTTTTCAAATGTTTCGTGGCTTGGATATACGCCCATTTTAGTGCCATTTGGTAGGTACATTATGCAGCACATGAGGTTATACAAAACTGTAAAAAATCTGTTATTTATTTGATTGAATATCATTACGCTGTCGTGGAAGCCCAGCGTGCCGTTGACCGTACCTACCTACTCGTATGTTATTAAAATTCCGTCATTAATATCGAGATGGCAAATCTAAATTATTTGTCTGGACGTTTTAATCTCATGAGTGATTTTATATGTGTTCAGTTTTTTTTCCTTTTGAGGTACGGAACCCTAAAAACCTGGAAATTAAAACAAAACAACTTCAAAATTTAATGCCTCTAAAAAACAAGCGGCGGGGACGCGTCAGACGCCGAATGGCGCGGGGGCGCGGAGAAAACCGCCCGAACAGGCGTTGCGCTGCGCCGTCACCGCGCGCGTGAAACGCCAAACCGCGCCCCGCGACGACGGCGCGCGTTGGCAGTGGGAGAATCGCCTTAGAGTCCAATTATTTATAACCACCACAAATAATCGAATTTCTCAAGATGCATCGGCTAGATGTGACACAAAACGCAAAAATAAACTAATTATATGCCAATGTATCGACAGGCAAGAATTCATAAACTTTAGAATTCTTGAAGGTTATACCCTCAAAATAACGTATTCCGATCGGTCTATTTTCTAGAAACAGCCTAATGATTCTGACCGACCGACGATATGGTAACCCTATACTGTGATTGTTCATAGTAAATAAATTTGCAAATTTCTCTAAAACGAGTAAAGATATTCTGAAAATATGTTTTCGGGTCGTTTATCGTGATCAAACGATTACAAAAACCTGCTTATTTTTAATCTTAATGCAATTTTCATCAATATTTTAGACTTAAGTGTGTGGGCCGGAGAGTCGCATGCTTTTAAAACTTTAGATCGCGATATCTTTGACCCTGTTGCGTTACATGAGCAACGAAAGTGTTTGTAGCTGTTACAATGAATATGTAACGGCTACAAATACATCAAACCACCGGTACAGACTCAGATTGATCTGGAATTCGACGATTTAACAAAAAACATAACCTCAAAGCATGCGACTCTCCGTGCCACATGCTTTTGTCAATCATTCTGCCGGGAAGCCGGTACAATCGATTTGATATCTGAAATAAGAACGTATATCATCAGTACATTACTTCTAGGTAGTTTTAGAATGGAATTATTCAGTGGCACGGAGATTCGCATGCTCACCACAACACAGTAATCATTGAGCGATTGAGTCATAATCGATCATCATCAGAGACCAGTGGGCTGACCCCGAATTACGTAAGTCTGTTGCTAACAATTCTCGATTGAAATCGATTGAAAGCGCAGTTGCATTGCTGCTTTAAGTAAGATAGTTGTCACATTGGTTCTTACTAAAGCAGCAATGTCACTGCGATTTCTGTCAAAGTTGATTGCAACAAAGTTAGACAATCAGCCTATAGATCTTGTAATTTTGTTGCAATCAATCTGACAGAAATCGCAGTGTCATTGCTGCTTTAGTAAGAGCCAATGTGACAACTATCTACTTAAAGCAGCAATGTAACTGCGCTTTCAATCGATTTCAATCGAGAATTGTTAGCAACAGACTTCCGTAATTCGGGGCCGGACTTGCGGTAGTACGAATAAAATGACGTTTAATAGTGCGTGGACAACTTAATTATCTATTTTTGTAATGTATCGATAAAAAATATAATTACTTAAGTAACGTGAAAAACTAGTAAAAATCGAAACGGGATTTTTTCTGCAAGGTATTACGAACTGAATAAGTAAAAATCGTGAATTGTATAAAAATAAAATACACTGCAGTTTTTCTTGATGCAAAAATTCAAAGTCAAAGTGAGTAAATTAAAAATACATCCTCCTTAGTAAAATACAAAAAAATATACAGACGCGATCAAAGAAGTTCGACTTCAAAAATATTTTCAAATCATTGATATGTAAACATTTACGATCATTTGATAATCTCAAGAACTGGGGCGGGGTGGAGAGTGTCCTTTCTGCACGATAGTACTTATATAAACTCTGTGCTCAAGGGAAATAAAATTAAAACAAGTAAATCGCAGCTAAACATTTGAGTTAAAATAAGTTTCGCCTCGAGCTGACACGTACGAACATCTTTTATAACTTGCTTATCAAGATAATGAAAACAATTTCATTAGGTATTTCGTGGTATGTACGGTCAGCAACAAAAGTTATTATACAAAATTACAAAACTAGTGAAAACCGAAACAACCATAAATTACTTAACAGAATAGAGTGCCAAAAAAGGGTAATCATTTCAATGTTACAATTACACCAAACATAATTATGCCAATAAGTCGCTAACTATCATAATGACATATTTCGCTAAACACCATCACAAATCACAACCGGTCGGTTAACTATCATAAAGTCTTAAGTCGCTAAACATCATTACAGATTGTCGGTAACTAATAAGATGCGATTTTTTTTTAGATTCGATAAGCAATAGTGTGAGTTATTGAATAAGCAAAAGTATGAGTTATTGAATCCCAAATAACCAAAATCTTTGCATCTAACAACACCAACGGACTACAGATACATGGGGCTAATTGTCTAATTCAAAAAATCTATCGCAATCGCTTTCGTTTGACAGATGGATGTGACACATTGCTGCATTTCTTTGGTAAGTTTTTATTTGTCCCAAAAAAAAGCTTCAATGTGTTACATCCTGAAAGCGATTGCGCTAGATTTTTAAATTAGATAATAGAATGGCTAGTTTGACTTCATTTAGCGTCTTTTATCATCTTGGTGAAAAGCGTCCACTCGATTATTTTGTGATTTTGATGGCGATCGGGTCGGTTAAGCTCTTATAACTACATAAATAAAATAATGGTGTCGTGTTCTGTGGTGAATTGTAATTTTACTTACGACAATAACCCAAATATACACTCATATTACAGGTAAATATGATTGTACAATTACATACCATTTTCATATTTCATATTTTAGTTGAAAATATTCCCAAACACACTAAGTGATACACTAATATCATGCTATTAACCCCCTTTTTCCTAAATAAAGGATGATTTCAAAACATTAGGTATGTATTAGATAAAAAGATATTATGTCCGTGAACTTGAGAAAATACGGCGTACAGATTGATCAAAATTTATATATATCGATACTAATGTCGATGATTTTTTTGTCTTTATGAACACTGATAGTTTTATTTAAAGCTACTTTTAACCGACAGTTTGCAAATAGTAAATTATACCTACTTATTCAAGTAGTTTCAAATTCCATTTTAACAATATTTCCAGTTTTCCTGTAAATCCAGTGATAAAGTTAACTGGATAAAAATAATAAATTGAAAAGGCTGGGAGCCTCGCCAAAACTCTGTGGTGTGCAACAAACATTTCAAGCAAAACTGCTTCATCCAAAGAAATCGCCGACGTATTTATATATTTGTCTATACGACTGCGGTATAAAGCCAAACTAGAAAATCTCTCAAAGGAAACCTTATGAAATTATTTAAAAAAAATTGTTCTCTTCAGAGGACAATTATGGCCCTCAGAATCAAAAGTATCTTTTTGCGTAGAGTCTGTCTAAAAAGTCTGTTTACATGAGAAATTATTAAATTTTATTTATAAAAACATATACTAATAACCCTGTTGGTGCTGTCAACAGTCAAAATTCTATTGTAAACATATTCATTTATTTATTTAGATGGGTATTGGGGGGCTGGTTGGAGATGCAGGTGGGTAATAAGATTACCCTTTTAGACAGACTCTAATGTTCAATTTTTATTACTTTTCATGGTGAAAATCTACTCTATGGCGATCGATGGATGGCTCAGCGATTAGCCTGTTGGAATATAGTCGTCATATGTCAAGTCAAGTAGGGCTGCGGTCCGCATGGCGATTACATCGATTACGGCGTTTACAACGCTCATACGCGGTCCGCATTCGATATCGCGCTCAAATCGATAAAATCGACAAATGACAGTTGGCGAATGCGAACCGCTCGTAAGCACGCTAACATTTTATTCTAACCTCAAATACAAGATGGAATAATTGCTAGATACTATTTTTGCTCTCTAAAGCGATGATAATGATGAAGAACGTTTGATTATTGAGTCGTGTGCACCCAACATATTTTTTTTTTCAACTTTTTACATCAACCACCTTTTTGGTTATGCTCCAAATTAATATTAACAAAATATTAACCAATATAATGCTCTATCCTTTTGTTGTGAAGTGAGGAAAAGATCCTTCTATAACGAACTCTCTCATTTTTTGATTTTTTGACGAAATAACATTCTGACACCTGTTTCGTTTGACAGTCACTTATAACTTTTGACAGGACGTTCACAGTGATTACGCTCCGAGGCATGGTCGCTGTAAGCCCAAGATAGCGCTGGTAATGACGTCATGAGTGACGTCACGCTAGATATTGTAAACGCGCTAACGTGCATGCGGACCGGCACCCTGATTATCTAAAAAGAAACTATTTAGCGACCGGTTTCATTCCACATACATTGCTATACTTTTCTTTGGTATGTTTTTTTTTAATCCAAAAAGAAGTAGCAATGGATCACTATCATCTATGAACTGCAACCGGTCGCTAGGTGGTTTCTAATTAGATAATCAGCCCGCGGATGTTATCGCGATAATATCGATATTATCGCTATGGGGACGCAGCCTAGGGCTGCGGTCCCCATGGCGATTACGTCGATTACGGCGTTTACAACGCTCACACGAGGTCCGCATTCGATATCGCGCTCAAATCGATAAAATCGACAAATGACAGTTGGCGAATGCGAACCGCTCGTAAGCGCGCTAACGTTTTATTCTAACCTCAAATACAAGATGGAATAATTGCTAGATACTATTTTTGCTCTCTAAAGCGATGATAATGATGAAGAACGTTTGATTATTGAGTCGTGTGCACCCAACATCTTTTTTTTTTCAACTTTTTACATCAACCACCTTTTTGGATAAGCTCCAAATTAGTATTAACAAAATATTAACCAATATAATGCTCTATCCTTTTGTTGTGAAGTGAGGAAAAGATCCTTCTATAACGAACTCTCTCATTTTTTGATTTTTTGACGAAATAAAATTCTGACACCTGTTTCGTTTGACAGTCACTTATAACTTTTGACAGAACGTTCACAGTGATTACGCTCCGAGGCATGGTCGCTGTAAGCCCAAGATGGCGCTGGTAATGACGTCATGAGTGACGTCACGCTAGATATTGTAAACGCGCTAACGTGCATGCGGACCGGCTGTTATCGCGATAATATCGATATTATCGCCATGGGGACCGCAGCCTAGGTAGGTAGGTATGTGTCAATGTCAAAAACAAAACAAAAAAGTATTTTGCCGGTAAAAACTAAAAATCATCAAACGATTCATTCTTCATTCGTTTAAATATTTAGGAAATTTCAAAATGAGTCTCTGGGTTGACAAACATCGTCCAAGAGATCTGATGAAGTTGGATTATCACAAGGACCAGGCTCAACGGTTGAAAAATCTAGTGCAACAGAGTGACTTTCCCCATTTGCTTGTTTACGGTCCTTCAGGCGCCGGTAAGAAGACTCGCATTATGTGTTTATTGAGAGAATTATACGGTTCAGGTGTTGAACGGCTGAGACAGGAGACTATGAACTTCACTACTCCTTCAAATAAGAAAATAGAAATAATGACTGTCAGTAGCAACTATCACATTGAGGTTAATCCAACCGATGTAGGTATACACGATCGGGTCGTTATCATGGATTTAGTGAAAAATGTAGCTCAAACACACCAAATAGATTCATCGGGACAAAGAGAATTCAAAGTTGTTATTTTAAATGAAGTAGATGATCTTACAAAAGACGCACAACATGCTTTACGTCGTACTATGGAGAAGTATGTTGCAACTTGCAGATTAATATTGATAGCTAACTCAATATCTAGAGTTATACCAGCTATAAGGTCTCGTTGCTTGACTGTCCGTGTTCCTGCTCCGACAGAAAACGAAATTGCATCGGTTCTTCATTTAGTTTGTAAGAAAGAATGTTTGAGTTTACCGTCAGAACTTGCCATGCGCATTGCCAAATGTTCTGGTCGTAATTTGAGGCGTGCTCTGCTCATGTGTGAGGCTTGTAAAGTTCAGCATTATCCATTTACGCCGGATCAGAAAGTGCCCGAGCCAGATTGGCAGTTGTTTATCAAGGAGACAGCTGCAATGATATTGTCTGAGCAATCCCCGAAAAAACTGGGTGAAGTAAGACAAAAACTGTATGAGCTTATTATACATGGAGTGCCAGCCGATGTTGTGTTTTCTGGACTATTATGTGAGTTGGTAAAGAACTGTGATATGGCAATGAAGTGTCAAGTTGCAAGTCACGCAGCCACTTATGAACACAGAATGAGACTTGGAAATAAGGCTATCTTTCATTTAGAAGCATTTGTTGCTAAATTCATGGCTATTTATAAAAAGTTCATGGAAGACTCACTTGGTGATGTTTTTTGAATAAAATTATGTTGAATTCCTGTTGTGGTGTAATAATATTGTAAATGAAGGATGTTAAGTGTTCTAAGTTATTGTTAAGGTTGAATACTATTGCACTTATACCTACATAACATTTTCTTTAATAAAGAGAGTGATAAACATAAAATACAATTCCTTTTTTTATTTAATTAGTGACTTTACACTATTATTAATTTCATCTGATTATTTACGTTATTAATTTATTGTATTACAAAGCAATTACAAATTAGTTGACAAATGCCTGAATGAATGCCAGGATCTAGAAATGCGAGATTCTTTAAATGCCAATAGAATACAAGGAATCAGGAACATGACGAATCCGGAACAAATTGATTCTACAAATGCCAGATTTTTCATTTTTGACTCGTCCCATCAATAATGTCCTACCGGTCTGATAGGAGAAATAATATTTTTTATCACTTCACTTATTGATATTTTTTATTTTTGTTCTATTTCATCCTCAAAAGGGGCATTTCTCAACAAACAATAAAACTGTTAATTTTAAATGGCTTGTGATAGGAAAGGTTACTTAGCAAATTAGTTTTAATACTTAAAAGCAACTATTCTTTATAATATAAGTAGTTGACAGGACTTAAGTAAACCCCTATATTAGGTTATCCACCATTATAATAGGTGTTTACCTATGAAATTGCCGATTTGTATGGAGATTTTTCAAGAAGTTGCATTTTTCATAATAGCATTTTCTTTGTTCATTTAACAACCATGAACACTCATGTAACAAAACTTTTATGTACTAATGTTTGAACACTATGCTAACTTATTTCCATTTAAGATAAGCGAAAAAATAAGTTTTGGTTAAGTTACAACCCCTTCGGTCACCCTTTTTTGCTCACAAAAAAAGGTTCACTTTCAAGATCTTTTTTTTAATGTCACGAAAGCTAAAATATGGACTTTATTTTTACTGATAGTTAACTATCATGATCATAATTCGATGTAATATTCACGATTTTGTTAAAATTTTAAATTATAGAAGTTATTATTTTCTCTGTATGTGACAAAATATCGGCAATTTCATAGGTAAAGACCTAATATTATTCTCTAGAAAAATTGTACTACCTAAGTATTTAATTATGAACATAATTTTATAATAAATAGGAAATTCCGAAATGGTGCAGTTCAGTAGAAAGAAAAGAAAAGAAAGTTTCTTTTTTATCAATTGTAATTATAATAGTATCTTACTGGTACAGTACTTGTAAAAAGTCGAACATTATCTACTATAGTGTGCATCAATGCAGTAGTTATTTCATTAGACAAGTGTTCTAGGATAGATTGTTTTTCTTGTAGAACATTGTCAATGTTTATTACATCTTCAGCATCTGAAACAAAACAAAATTTTTAAAAGTCACAATTATTTTCAGTACTAGGCAAGTATCTTGAAATTTTTTCGACGGAGTAGGGATAAGTTCGCGCATGTGCTCTTGTGAGCGACCAATAGCGCGCGCCCCTCTACCACCGCCCGCGCCCCTCACCGCTACGCATACCCAAAATACGCGTTTCGCGCAATCCCCACCCGATTTCAAGTTATATGCCTCGTACTGTATTGGCAGTTAAGTATCTACCTTAGTCAGTTATAGTAAGTACCTAGTGCAGGGATGCACAGACCCGCACCCTGATTATCTAAATAGTAACTATTTAGCGACGGTTTCATTTTACATACATTGCTACTTTTCTTTGATATTGTTTTTTTCACCCCAAAAAGAAGTAGCAATGTATTACATTCATCTGTCAAATGAGACCGGTCGCTAGGTGGTTTCTAATTAGATAATCAGCCCGCCGGAAATATGCTAGTGTGGCCCATAAAGAAAAATAAATGTTAGGCTATTTTTATTATGTTTTTCATTTGTGCTGGTGGTCTGCCATTAGTTCATCATTTGCCCATGACCCATGGTCTCAATAGGTCTGTGCATCCCAGCCCTCATGGGCGTACCGAAGCTGGCTTTTGTTTACCTCCAACTAGCTATCTACTGTAGTCGATAAAAGTTCTTATTTGTCATTTGTAATACAATATATAGGTATTTAACTTTTAAAAATCGTGCGGTGCGCCCGTTCTAAACTGACTAAAAATCGCGCTGTACGGCCTTTTTACCGACTTCAAAAGGAGGGAGGTACTCAATTCGACCCGTTTTTTTTTTTTTTTTTTTTTTGTTTTTTTTTTTTGTTTTTTGTATGTACACCGATTACTCGAAGACGGCTGGACCGATTGAAATGATTCAAACGTTATTACATTAGGTAAACTCCCAAGTTGGTCCCATTTTTTAAAATTTTGAAATCGGTTCAGTACTTTTCAAGTAATCTTGAAAAAAAGCACGAAAATAGTATGATTTTGTGTGAACTACCTCGATGATCAGTCGTATAACTTCTTTGTTTATGAACTGAATAAGATAATTATGTTTTTGTTGGAAAAGGGATATCTTAAGTGTAGTTCTTTAACCGACTTAAAAAAGGAGGTTCTCAGTTTGACCCGCATGTATGTATGTTTCTCCGCGATTAACTCACGTTTGGCTGAGCCGATTTTAATTTCTACCTAAATAATATACCTACACTACCTAATACAAAAGGTACCTACACTAAAAATAAAAAAATAAAAAATTGTTTAAAAAACAAAAAACCGACTTCAAAAACCTACCTCTAAAAAGCAAGAAATAATATTCGTAATAATAAAACACGTCTATTGAAGTCGGGTGGGGCTTTTAGAATAAAAAAAAGACATTTGTACTCCAGCCCCACCCGACTTCAATAGACGTGTTTTATTATTACGAATATTATTTCTTGCTTTTTAGAGGTAGGTTTTTGAAGTCGGTTTTTTTTTATTATAGACAGGCAAGAGTACAATATTAGTGGATGAAATTGGGTCTGGGGCCCTATTTTTGAATCGCTCGACTTCAGTCGAGCGTTCTTTTCGACTGATTTTCGTTCGACATATGACTCAATTCAATGACTCAAAACAATGAGATGTCGAACGAAAATCAGTAGAAAAGAGCGCTCAACGCCAGCCGAGCGATTCAAAAATAGGGATTCATTTGGCCAAAATTTACTACATCAACACAACTAGATCATAATAAATTGATTTTTTTTTACAATTGTCTTACTCTTGGTTGTGAAAGTTTTAAATTGTACCTACCTAACTTACTTAATTATTTCAGAATGAATAACCGCTAATTGTTTGTGGTTAATCAAACAAAACTGAAATTAATAAAGTTTGGAAGTTGAAAATTTGATTTGTGGAAGGAGACGTGCCGATTTTAGGAAATATAATAATTTATGGGAAGTAGTAGGTAGGTAGAATAGGTTACATTTTACATTCGGTATTCTTTTGATTGGACATAAAAATCGATTCAATCATCTAAAGTTCTAAATTAAATAAATTGCGAAATGGTGGCAGAACTATTTCCCTAACATGACCTAGGTGGTCATTGTATTGTATTGTACATAGGGAGGGACCATAATATTAATCTATGATAGGGACCATCAAACTGTATAACGGGTATACCTAGTCTAGTCATAAGTTTTGTTACATATGGAAAGTGAAATAAATGACATAATGAGTTACGCACTACAACCATTAATATATCAAAGGAAAGGGTATAAAATGCAGATTTAAACCATATTAAAATTATTCAAAATGTCCTCCTTTTGTTTGGATTGGACCCTTCAAACTGCGAGGCCAGTCATCAATCGAATCACGTACGAAGTTTCATGGAAATATCGGCGATTGCTTTAATCAGGGATGCTTTAAGTGACGCCAAGTTGCGGTGGGGTTTAGAGCAGACCTTCTCCTCTAAATACTGCCATATTTTGTAATCCAAGGGATTCGAGTCTGGACTGGAGGAGGGCCAATCCTCATGCCTGATAAAGTCGATTCTATGGATCCTGAGCCAGTTTTGGATACTTTTCGCCTTATGAGTCGGCGCAGAATCCTACTGGAAAACCCAGTGCCTGTTTTCGAACCTTGTTTGTGAAAAAGGTTTCACAATGTTTGTTAGGACTGTATTTTGGTATACGAGGGCACTGGTTTTCACTCCTTTTTCACAAAAAAACACCTCCTTTGGACCCAAATAGGAGACCCTAAGCCAAACCATGAATGCTGCAGGTTGATGATTACTCTGAACACGTGGCTTGCGTCTGCTCGCTTCTTCACTAGAGTGTGAATACACTTTATCATTTTTTTTGGTTGAAACTCTCCTCAACATTAAAAATTTTTTCGTCCTAAAAAAGAATTTCGCGTTCTTTTTATCCGCGTACCACCTTAACAAAACCCGGCATCTTTCGAATATAATTTTCTTCAGCCGTGCGTTAAGAAGATGTGCTGATTTTTTCTATAAGCATGCAGTCCTAGGTCTTCATTCAACACCCTTTTAACAGTGATTTTGCTTAGTCCCATCTGCAGAGCCAACATTTTTTGCTTGCGGACAGGATTTCGTTGGATTCGCGCCTTCACTGCTTTGATGACCGCTGGAGTCCGAACAGTACGAGGTCAACCGCTCCTCTGTTTATCTTCTAATCTTGAAGCTTCCCTGGATCGTTTGATAGTACGATAAATAAATCTCAGTGAAATTTTCAAATTTTTCAGCAGTTTGAAAATCTCAGTTGGCTCAAGACCGCAACGATGCAATGCAATTACTGTCTTTGACTTTGTCTTCTATGCGCGTCCACTCCATTTTAGAAAATGAAAAAAAATCCAGAAAGTATTTGTTTTTATTTTCTTTAAATGTTCATATTTCGAATGCTCATAATATTTTTTTCAGCTTGCATTCTAAATTCGAAATTTTACCTATGTAACAGTACTTATGGCTAGACTAAGTATATTGGAATGCCTAATTTTTTTTTGTCCTAACTGTCTTTGGCACACTAATTATTAGCCTAAAAACTTTTTCGCACAATTTTCATTTGACCTAAATTTGTTTAGCCTATTTTAGATAAAGATAAAGATAAAGAAACATTTATTGGCCTAAAAAAAAAATTAACATAGTTAGAAGAAGAAAAACAAACAGAAATAACAGACAGAGATTACTGAAAAATAAATGCTACGGGTGTGGCCAAAGGGTAGCTAGCTGGCTCAGCTATGCTTTTGCGGCATTGCGCAGAATGCCGCAAAAGCGCTGGTTTTCAGACAGCTCCCAGGACGAAATGGTGCGGTAACACAGTAAAAGAAGGAAGAAGCGGATTAAAATAAACATAAATAAACTTTAGAGAAGGAGCACGACATTAAAATTAAATAAACTAACTAGATAAAAGATGAGATTCCGGTCGACCTATAAACATAAAAGTATCCTTTGACACGTTGTGTTTGGTGGGATAAAAGAAAAAAAAGTACTAAATTATCTACGGTTTTTTTATCTGTGCTGTGTGTGAGTGTGACAGTGACAGCTGCTGACTATCAAAAATAGTGTCAAGTCAAATAGGTAGCACATTTATAAATGTATTTATGTTAAGTGAAATAAATCTTTATCAGACAAAGTGTTGAGAAATCAAAAAGGAGAGAAGTGCTAGGTACGTTGAAGCCGCGGGCGTGACTTTATTTGTTGCGTGCATCCTAAAGGGAAGTTGCCATGCGGTGCCACGAATGCATCAGCCACGTCAGCAAGTCAACGTGGAACGTGGGTGGCAGTGAGGACACGTAACACAGGCCTCACGACGGCGCAGTGTTGTGTGGCACCATGATTGCGTGACGTGAAGAAACTGAGAGTAAGTCTCTGGCCGGTGGTGTTTTGTATAGGTAGCATAAAAATCGTTAACACAGTGCTTTTTGTATTGTAAGGAGGTGGTTCTTTAATTTCTTTTTAAATGTGTATTTTGATTGTATATCACGTATGGGTGGGGATGTCATTCCAGCATTTCGAGGCAGCAAATCTGAAGGATCCTCTGAAAGCCACAGTGCGATGTATGGGAATTGTGAAGACATGAGTACATGCCCTTTTTTGATATCTGATACGATCCTGGGTCCAAAGCAATTTATTGTAGAGATACTGTGGCCTCTCTGAGCTGATGATGCCAAACAGCAAAGTGGAAAGGTGTAGTTTTCTGCGTGCTTCCATCTTAAGTGATTCTGCTGCATTCAAATAAGGTGTGATGTGAGTCCGAGGTGGAACGTGAAAACAAAAACGAGCGCACGCGTTTTGTACACGTTGGATTAGTTTAGAAGATCTGGACAGGAGACGTGTCCCATATACAACATCACAATAATTGAGTTTTGAAAGAATAAGGGACTCGCACAACTTTATTCTAAGTTCCTCGCATAAATAAGGTCTTAATTTGTACAATAATTTTAGCCTGTAAAAACAGTTTCGAACACAATCTATGGCATGTCTTTCAAAGTAAAGGTGGCTGTCAAGGGTGAGCCCCAGATTTCGGGCCGTGTCCACACATTCAACAAGTTTTCCCTGGATGTGAATGTTGAAAGGAGTGTCGCTACAATGTAATTTCTGCAGATTGTTTTTTGTGCCTAGTATCATGAGCTTAGACTTGGTGGGGTTCAGAACAAGGCAGTTTGAATGGCACCATTGGGTCAATTTTTGTAGGTCATCATTAATCATGGCTGCAGCTGAAACATGATTTTTTGGCTCAAAAGACAGATACAGCTGTAGATCATCTGCATACAAATGATGATTGCAGTGAGAGATACCTTGTATTATGTCTGCGCTGTATAGTATGTACAGGATCGGGCCAAGGATGGATCCTTGCGGAACGCCTTGTGTGACTAGTAGGGCTTGCAATTCGAATATTCGAATATTCGAATTATTCGAATATTCGCCTTATTTTACTATTCGAATACTCAAGTCAGTGATATTCGAATATTCGAATATTTTAATTTTTTTTGGATTTAGGCAAAAGTCATTCATTAAATACCCGAATAGCTTTTGTGAGCATAGAATGAAGCTATTGTTAACGTTCACTTTCTCGTTTATTTATTTGTTTACCTATGTTGTTTGTTTTTCAACAAATTGTAAATGATTTAAATCTCGCTTCCCAATGAGTCAAAGACCTGAAACTTAAAACAAAGGTCAGAACAGGAAGACAATGACATCTCATAGTGTCATTGAGCTGATCTGATGATGGAACCAATAGGCCTCAGGAAATCTGTAATAAAACCATACAAACCCATCGACTTTGTGCTCGTTTGATTCGTCTTGACAAGTACAGACAGGTGTGTGATTGTCTCAAATAAATATTTTTTCTTCAATCAATATCAAATGAACAAAAGATCACTAAAGTGATCAGCTTGTCTTGCGACACGTAGGCCTTTTTCAGCTGTTTCCATTCTGTTCTATCTCTTGCTTTTCGAGATCAAAGTGTTCCAGTTTTCATAATATCATCTGCCCATCTTTTGGTTTGTCTTCCTCTTTTCCTTTTTCTGTCCCATGGTTGCCACTCTGTAATAGTTTTGGTACATTTTTCCTTGCTTTCTCTTGCCATTTAACCCGTCCATTGCCAATTTAACAGTCTTATTTTCCTTATTATGTCTTCTACTTTCGTTTTTTTTTCTTATTTCCTCTGATTTTGACGGTCTTTCAGCGTATCACCTATTAAGCTTCTTTTCATTTTCTTTGGCATATTCTTAGCTTCAAATAGTGCTTTTGAGTCAGGGCCTATGTTTGACACTCTGTACTAAAACCATAAAAATTCATGGAGCTTTGGCTCGTTTGATTCGTCTTGACTAGTACTCTGTTGAAAAATATTGTCCAGGGTCTGGTGATGGAACAGGAAGAAAACTACAGGAACTCTGTAATGAAACCATACAAATCCATCGAGTATGGGCCCGTTTGATTCGCCTTGGCAATCACTCTGTTGAGAAATAGTGTCCAAGGTCTGATGATGGAGCTGGTAGAAAATCACAGGAACTCTGTAATAAAATCATACATATCCATCAAGGGCTCGTTTAATTCGTCTCGACAAGTATTCTGTTGGGAAAATAGTGTCCAGTGTTTGATAATGAAGCCGGAAGAAAACCACAAAAACTATGTAATAAAACCATACAACTACATCTAGTTTGGGCTTGTTTAATTCGTCTTGACTATAGACATGCGCGCCGAGGCCTAAATTGCCCGCGGCGGCGCGCCGACCATTTATAGTCGGCGTGGCGTGATCGCGCCGGCGTGGCACAAATTTTTCCGGCATTTTAAGTCAAATTTATTTATTTGCGCAACAACAACACCGCCTATATATATCTTGCACTTTTCTGTGGGGAAAAAAATATTTTTTCCTTGAAAACAATTCAAAGTGCAGGAGGCACTTTACTGCTAGCTACCCAAACTCATCTTAGATACTCATATTATGTAGATAAACTTGTTCACTTGCGACTAAATTCGGACACATCCTAAATTCGGCCACTCAAACAAAATATTAAATAAACCGTGTGAGTATAGGCTATTCTTAAAGGGTTTTTGTACGAAAAGAAGCATTAATATCACTCATTAGGAATTGTCAAAATGGCAGCAAGCCGCCATCTAATGTATGCATAATTTGTTATGCAATATAGGCTCCTGGTTTGCATTTTGCTTGCACTCAGTAACAATTTGACCAGCGACCCGCGTGGTTGTGCCGCGCGTTGTGCAATTTTGTAGTTAAGTTCGAGGGACAACTAAGTTATGGGGTAAGTGATTTTAATTACTTTCACTGATTTCTCGATCTATTGATGTTAATATGTGATAAAACTTTAATCAAAGAATAATATAATGTGATATTTTCTCATATAATTTTATTTGTTACTAAATTAAAGCTCACTGGAGCTAGGTCTAAGAAACTGGTGAAAAATCTAAATTCGGCTGCCTTTTGAAATGGTGGCCGAGCATAGAATGACCATGAGTCCTATAGTCGGCCAACCATCAAACCAGCGGCCGGACTTTTGTACCGTTACGATATATTCTATTTTCGGCCACTTATTATTAATGTTATAATATGTTAATAATAAAGTACTATAAGCTTATTTTTGATAAGCATAATATTATTAATGTTGATAATAATAATAAATATGTTATTTTTGCAATTTAATATGTTAAATAATATCAACCGCACGACACCCACTGCTGGGTATAGGCCTCCCCCATCGGTTCTTCGCGCCATGTGTCCAGCCCACTGCCACTTCAGCTGATCAATCTTTCGAGCGATATGTCGGTTACTTAAATAAAAACATTAAAGGTTTCTGACACTGGTCATCCTTTTTTTCACCTTTGCCGAATTTAGGGAAAATAATGGTCGAATTTAGGGCAAAAGCGTCCGAATTTAAGCCGTCAAAATTTCATTGTTTATAATTTCATTATTATTGTTTTCTTGTTTTTCATGTCCATGTGCTATTATTATAAATAACAAACATATATCAATCGTAAGTAATAAAATTGCACAGCTGCAGTTCCATTTTAATACAAAAATTTTAGATTGAATTTTAAAATTAGTTGACGTGGTTAAATTTAGAAGGAAAAATTAAAAATGGAGCTAGTGAGCAGCTGTGCGTTGCTTCTGCACTTTTCCTGTCCCTCTCGCTCGCTTGCTTTTCCTCGCGCTCTCTTGCCTTCCCTTGCGCTTGCGCTTCATTCGGCGCGCCGACCCAAACGCCACGGCGGCGGCGGCGCGGGAAAAACGCGGCGCGGCGCGGCGGCGCCGGCGCGGCTCGCATGTCTACTTGACTAGTACTCTGTTGGGAAATAGTGTCCAGAACTCCAGAGTCTGACGATGGAGCCGGAAGAAAACCACGGGAACTCTGTAATAAAACAATACAAATCCATCGAGTTTGGGCTCGTTTGAGTCGTCTCGACAAGTACTCTGTTGGGAAAATAAATAGTGTCCAGGGTCTGATAATGAAGCCGGAAGTAAACCACAAAAACTATGTAATAAAACCATGCAACTCCATTTAGTATGGGCTCGTTTGATTCGTCTTGACTAGTTCTCTGTTGGGAAATAGTGTCCAGAGTCTGATGATGGAGCTGGAAGAAAACCACAGAAACTCTGTAATGAAACCATACAAATCCATCGAGTATGGGCCCGTTTGATTCGCCTTGGCAATCACTCTGTTGAGAAATAGTGTCCAAGGTCTGATGATGGAGCCGGTAGAAAATCACAGGAACTCTGTAATAAAATCATATATATCCATCAAGGGCTCGTTTAATTCGTCTCGACAAGTATTCTGTTGGGAAAATAGTGTCCAGTGTTTGATAATGAAGCCGGAAGAAAACCACAAAAACTATGTAATAAAACCATACAACTACATCTAGTTTGGGCTTGTTTAATTCGTCTTGACTAGTACTCTGTTGGGAAATAGTGTCCAGAACTCCAGAGTCTGACGATGGAGCCGGAAGAAAACCACGGGAACTCTGTAATAAAACAATACAAATCCATCGAGTTTGGGCTCGTTTGAGTCGTCTCGACAAGTACTCTGTTGGGAAAATAAATAGTGTCCAGGGTCTGATAATGAAGCCGGAAGTAAACCACAAAAACTAAGTAATAAAACCATGCAACTCCATTTAGTATGGGCTCGTTTGATTCGTCTTGACTAGTTCTCTGTTGGGAAATAGTGTCCAGAGTCTGATGATGGAGCTGGAAGAAAACCACAGAAACTCTGTAATAAAACCATACAAATCCATCGAGTATGGGCCCGTTTGATTCGCCTTGGCAATCACTCTGTTGAGAAATAGTGTCCAAGGTCTGATGATGGAGCCGGTAGAAAATCACAGGAACTCTGTTATAAAATCATACATATCCATCAAGGGCTCGTTTAATTCGTCTCGACAAGTATTCTGTTGGGAAAATAGTGTCCAGTGTTTGTTAATGAAGCCGGAAGAAAACCACAAAAACTATGTAATAAAACTATGCAGCTCCATGTATTTTGGGCTCGTTTGATTTGTCTTGACTAGTACTTCGAAGGAAGATGATTTCCAGGGTCTGGTGATTGAGTCGGAAGAAGGCTACAGGAACTCTCTAATAAAATCATACAACTCCATAGAGTTTGGGCTCGTTTGATTTGTCTTGACAAGTTATCTGTTGGGAAATAGTATCCAAGATCTGATGATGGAGCCGAAAGAAGGTACAGGATCTATAATAATACCATACAACCCCATCAAGTTTGCGCTCGTTTGGTTCGTTTTGACATGTATTCTGATGGGAGATTATTATCTCCCTAGTATTCTAGACCCTGGTCTAATAATGAAGCCGGAAAAAAGCCCGAGAAAAAACACAGATACAAGACTAAAAAACAAAAATAAACATTTACTGACAATCAAACCAAAAAACATACGTTTTAAAAATGAACTAAAAAGTATCAAAATAGAACTCAAAACATGCCCTTAAAATTAACTAGAAAAACGGACTAATAATTATAAAATAATTTCCCCTTTAAAGATTCAAAACTCTACAAAGAAGTTTTTAAACTAAAAATGTGGGGCGAAGGCAAAAAAAGTCAATTGAGGATAATTTTCAAACAATGCGTCCCATTAAACAAAGCATTTAACATTGGTTTAACGTGAAAAAATAAGCAATATTTAATAATTACGACCATCTGTCTTATTTTACAGAATTATTCGAATAATATTCGAATATATTCGAATACCTCCTTAAAAATTTTCGAATATTCGAATATTGGATTTCATCGAATATTTGCAAGCCCTAGTGACTAGCTGTGGAGTGGATTTCAGTTTTGACCCGTCTGCCATTGTGAGCTCAACATATTGGGATCTATTTGAGAGATAACTGTCAAACCACCTCACTGTTCTAGCATCGGCACCGTAATAGGCTAATTTGGACAACAACAGACTTGTATTTATAGAGTCGAAGGCACGCGAAAAGTCTAGCAGTAGCAACGCCGTGAGTTTGCCTTCGTCTTGAGCGGCAAGGAAATTGTCCACCATGTCAGCAAGAGCGGTTGCAGTACTGCAGCCCTTGCGAAATCCAGACTGGTGACGAGGAAGTATGTTGTGACCTTCGAGAAATTTTGTAAGTTGATCGCAAACTATCCTCTCCAAAACCTTTGAGATACATGAGAGCAGGCTGATAGGTCGGAGGTCCGCCTCAGAGGAAGGTTGGCCATTTTTTGGAAGGGGCTTCACAACAGCAGTTTTCCAGATCTGTGGAAATGTGCATTCTTCAATAGATCTATTGATAATGGTGGTGATAGTTTTCAATGATTGGGGTAAGGTGAGCAGCAACATGTCCAATGATACACCATCGTCACCCTGTGCATTGGATTTAAGCCCCTTGATAGTTTTCAGGACCAGATCCTCGCTCTCGGTTTGCAACGTGAAAGTGGTTAAGCAGCCCCTATGATATTCAAAATAAGTGAGCTGAGATATGGACACATTATTTTCTCCCGGGACATTTAGAAAGTGAGTGTTAATAATATCAGGGTTGTCAAAAAATGGTGGTAGTGCAGATGACTTTTTGGTATCTGGTAATACACTATTTTTGAGGTTCCGCCATAGTTGCTTAGAGTTATTTAATTGTGCATTGATTTGTTTACCAAAAAAACAAGCTTTCTCTCTCTCTATAGCATTAATAACAATGTTTTTCATGGTTTTGTAACTTTCTTTAAGGGCTGCACTGTTGTCCGCTGTCGCTGACTTACGCCTGCTATGGTAGTCATCTCTGATTTGCATCATTGATCTGACAGTGTCAGTGATCCATGGGTGAGGTGGATGCTTAAACTTACTTGTTTTAACAGGTGCGTGTAAGTCGAACAGTGCATGAATGCAGAAAGTAAACGTCTCAACCAAGAGGCTGACACTACCGATTGTGCGGAGGTTATCCCACTCTATGGCGTCTAGGTCATCATTGAAGCGCTCTAAAAGAAAATTTTCACTTCGCCTAAATTTTTTCGCCGCATGTTTACTTCCCAAATTCATCTTCAAGCATAACTATTTATAATCCCTAATGTTTAAAAGTACTAAATAACGATTCGCACAATTGTGTAACGCCTTATAATTTTTTCGCCAAATATTCACTTCACTTAATTCCTTCCTGACCGTCCTTAATCCGTTTTGTTAACTACTTGTAAATTGAAAATTACTAAATTTAATTAAACACTTTTGTATGATTTGATCAATTATAAAGGCAGACATACTTCCGTGCAAGCAAGAGCTGGCATGCATGCATGCAAGCAAGCATGCAGCATGCAAGCAAGCATGCAACATGCATGCAAGCATTAGGGAGCTCCGCTCGCTCCGCTACAAGTGGTCAAAACACTAACCCAACCTAACCTAATGGTCTTCGCATTAAAAGTTTTTTTTGCAAGCAGCATTTTGCAAGCAAACATGCAAGCAAGAATGCAAGCGAGCAAGCATGCATGCATACAAGTGAGCAAGCATGCAAGCAAAAGCATGCATGCATACAATCATGCAGCATGCAACATGCATACAAGCATTATACCAACTACCCTAACCTAACGTAATGGTGTTTACATTAAAAGTTTTTCTTTAGAGTGGAGGGCCTCAGGTCAGTTATTTGACGATTTGTTTCTGTCATTGACTTGTATGCAATACAATATTGTTATGCCAAAAGTTATTGTTGAGGACGGCGAGCTTAGCAAACATGTAAATAAATAGCACGTGTTTTTCGATATGTATAAACTTAGATCGTAAGAGTTTCTATTAAAGAATTCCAAAACGGTGTTCACATTTATTTAGTTCATAAGTAGGATAAAGTAGGCAATATTTAACATGTTATCAATAGGAAATATTAAGTATGTAATAAATAAGAAATGAGTATGTTGTCAATGTAAATAAACATGATATTTAGTAAGTAAGATATGTAAAAATAGGCATAAGTACGCAAAGTAAGACATTGTTGTTAGATAAGTTCAAATTAAAAATTGTAAGCTCAGCACACTATCCAAGGTAGGACAAATTAGAAAGAATGAAATAAAAGTATATATTAGACAGAGATAACACTGCGAGACAGAGAGGCACCGGTAGGAACGAGACAGCGCTTAGAAATTAAAGTAGGGCCTGCGATTGGTCAGGCAATAAATGTAGGACTTGTGATTGGCCGGAGCCGGCGGGCGCTCGGTGCGCGCAGGTATAAAAATAGGGCCGGATAGTGTCTGAACACAGTTCGAGATCGCAGTTCAACCACGCAACATTGTAAACAGGAAGACCCAAATAAAGAAGAAAATATCGAAGAGAGCTTTTAATTCATACAGTCCATTATATTGTGGTCCTTCGAGCCGGATCAACGGATCAAGAAACCGCTACATCAAGCAACCTCGGTTCCTGCCTCCCGGAAGTGAAGCAAAGGAAGAACGCTACACGCTACGGTACCAGCCATGATCACAAGGAGCCAAAGCGACGCCGGAGAGCAACGCCGCGCTCAAGAAAGGGCCCACGCCGCAGCACCCGGAGACCATGAAAGGCAGCGGATCGACTACGAACGAAAAAGGCGGCTATCACTAGACCCACCAGCCTCGCCGAGCTCAAGACAACAAAGTACAGAGCGAAACGAAGCAAACCCACGAAACATGAATACTGCAAGAACGTCGACGGTTCAAGAAATACCACGTGCGGGTGCCGTTGAAGAATTACCACGCGCCGTTGAAAAAACACCACGTGCGCGGTCACCGGCGCACTCTGTGCGCTCTCAGCGGTCGACAGCCAGCGCAACTGCGAGAATTCGTCTGGCGGAACTAGAAGCGGCTGAGAAACTCGCTACATTGAGAAGAAAAGAACTTGAAATCGAAGCCGATCTAGTCAAGAAGCGATTGGCTGCGGAGGTTTCAATCATTCAAGAAGACAACGACAGCCTGCACGAAGAACCTCAAGAACAACGAGTTGATGAATGGCTACGAGCAACGAATCAACGGGAAGAACCAAGACATTTACGCTTCGAAGTACCTGTCAGCAAGGAGCGATCGCAATCACAATCGCACACGCCGTCAAGAAATCGGAACGGAATTGAACAACTTGCCGAAACATTAGAGAAGATGGCGCGGCCGAGACTACGTCACACTGACCTGCCAATATTCAGTGGTGACGTCAACGAGTGGCTACCGTTCAAGGCTGCAGTGGATGACAGCACGAAGATGTATGAAATATCGGCGGCAGAAAATCTACAGCGACTTCGAAGTTGTCTCAAGGGTGAAGCAAGAAACGTCGTGTCTGCATTACTACACACGGCCACCGACCCTGGGATTATCATGCGCACGCTCGAGCAATGCTACGGAAGACCAGAAATCATCATCGATCGGGCAATTGAAGATTTGAAGAAGATGCCGAAACCAAGCTCATCAGCGACGGACCTAAATAGCTTCGCTGTGCGCCTTCAAAACACCGTCTGCGTCCTGAAGAGTATCGACCAGCGCGGTTACCTCTACAACCCAATGCTAGCAAGAGAAGTGCTAGACAAGCTGAGCCCACACATCAGATCGAGATGGTGTGACTTCGCAAGCCAGTATGAAGGGACGGCGGAACCTGAAATCATCATGCTCTCGCGTTTCCTTATGCGAGAGGCGGACCGAGCGTTAAGATACACCTACGCTCCGACGCCGACTACAAGTACGAACACGAAGAAGGAACTCCGACCTGCTGTCCTGCAACCGAAAAAGAAGATCGGTACCGTCTACAACATGTCAGAGAAGACAGAAGATAATGAATCATGTCCGAACTGTGGACAAGCACATACACTTCCTCGGTGCCCGAAGTATCAAGATATGACAACGGAGCAGCGATGGGACTTCTTGAAAGACAGAAAAATATGCTTCAAGTGTGCTTGCTCCCGCCACCGAAGAGGGAACTGTCGCGCCAAGCCATGTGGCGTGAACCAATGCAAGCGTCCGCATCACAAGTCTCTGCATACTGAAAAACAAGAAGAACAACCGAACACGCAAGCGACACCGAACACGCAAGCACCGTCGAACAATGAAACTGTGTTGTCTGTGGCTACCAACAAAGCCACGGGCCCACGCGCCGTGCTACTGAAGATGTGTCCAGTGGTCGTCGCCGGACCACGGGGGGAGGTGCACACCTACGCACTCTTGGATGAAGGAGCAACCATCACCCTCATCGACGAAGACATAGCCAATGAAGTTGGAGCTGAGGGACCGGCACACACACTGCAGTTACACGGCGTGAACATGACAAGAAGCACCAATAGCAAGATAGTCACAGTAAGAATCCGGGGCAAGAACGAAAACAAGTCCTACAAGTTGAACGCCAGAACCATGAAGAATTTGAGGCTACATCAACAAACTATACCTGAAGAGCTATTGAAATACGAACATCTTCGAGACATGAAACAAGAAGAAATATGTTATGAAAAGGCGCGGCCAGGCATCCTAGTGGGCACCGACCATTGGGAAAACATAGTCTCCAGGCAACTAAGGACCGGGGGACCAGACCAGCCAGCTGCTTCCAAAACACAACTTGGTTGGGTGGTACACGGAACGGTACCACGAAGCGTCATCATGAAGACAAGCGAAAGAGTGCTACACATCTATGAACCTGAGCGGCACTCGGACATCGATGAGCGACGCGACAATCAACTCCACAACCTCGTCGACTACCACTTCAAGATTGAGGCACTGGGCGTTTCGAAGAAACCACGAATAAGTGAAGCGGACCAGCGAGCCATCGAAACAGTGGAGAAGACAATTAAGAAAATTGACGGGGGCTACGAAGTTGGTCTGCCATGGCGTCACGATCAAATCAAGATGCCACCGAGCTATGACACGGCATTCCGAAGACTGAAAAGTATAGAAAAGAAAATGGACGCATCATCTGAGTTCGCGGCCGAGTACACTGCGCAAATGGAAAACTTACTGAAGAAGGGGTACGCGGAGCCCTGCGATGGGTCAGAGATGAACAGTTCCCGCTGCTGGTTTCTCCCACACTTCGCCGTGCAGAACCCAAATAAGCCCGGCAAGCAGCGACTGGTTTTCGATGCGGCAGCGAAGAGCCGAGGAGTGAGCCTGAACGACCACCTGCTGGAGGGACCTGATCTGCTACTCTCTCTTCCTGGAATCCTGTTCAGATTCCGAGAAAATGAAGTCGCCGTCACAGCAGACATCCAAGAGATGTTCCTAAGAATCAAGATACGGCAGCAAGATCAGCCCGCGCAACAATTCTTATGGCGCGGTGAAGATAGAATAAGCCCACCAAGACACTTCAAGATGACGAGCATGATATTCGGCGCGGCAAGCTCACCATTCATGGCACACTTCGTGAGGAACTTCAACGCCGAGCAACATAAAGAGGAATGTCCATTGGCGCTGGAAGCCATCACAACATCACATTACATGGACGACTATGTGGCGAGCTATGAAAACAAAGAAGAAGCTCGGACCGCCATAGCCCAAACAAGGAAGGTGCACGCAGCAGCAGGATTTACGCTGCGGCAATGGAGTACCAACAGACAAGAAGTGCTACGTGACGTGCCGACGGAGCTATATGCCACATCCCCTACTCCACTGGGGGGAGAACAAGAAAACAAGATCCTCGGGCTGATGTGGAGCTCGGAAAACGACGAGCTGGTCTTCAATACTTCAATGAACAAGGTCCCAGAAGAAGTAAGAAGACAAGTGCGCGCGCCGACCAAAAGGGAAGCCCTCAGTGCGGTCATGTCCATTTACGACCCGCTGGGCCTGCTGAGCCATTTCACCATAAGAGCGAAGATAATACTACAGAGCCTGTGGAGCCTAAAGATCTCCTGGGACGAACCAATCCCGAGGGATGAGCAAGAACAATTCTCAAGGTGGCTGGCGCGCCTGGAAGATATAGCAAAACTGCGGCTTCAAAGGTGCTACTCGACGCAGAAGTACGAGCGCATCGAGTTACACGTGTTGTGCGATGCCAGCGAACAAGCATACGCAACTGCGGCCTACTGGAGGATGATCAGCAGCGACGGGCAGATCAAAGTGGTTCTCGTGGCCGCCAAAGCCAAAGTGGCGCCACGACAAACGCAAACAATACCAAGGCTAGAACTTCAAGCCGCGGTCATCGGAGCGAGGCTCGCCGAGCAGATCAAGAACGAACATCGATTGAAGATAGCAAGCACGACTTATTGGACCGATTCGACGACGGTGATCCATTGGATACGTCACGATGAAAAGAGATACACCCCATTCGTGGCTCATCGACTGGGGGAAATATCCGAGCTCACACATCATGAAGAATGGCGATGGCTCCCGACCATGGAGAACGTCGCAGACGACGCTACCAGGCTGTCGGACGAACCAATAAGTGCCAACAGCAGATGGTTTGAAGGACCTCGATTTTTATATGAACCAGAGGAGCAATGGCCTATGGCAAAAGCCCTAGAAGAACAAGAAGAATCCGAAGTCCTACACGTGACCGAAGAAGAACACGAGCAAGAATGGACACCAGACCCCGCACGCTTCTCGAAGTATGAAACGTTGGTGCGTGCGACGGCAAGGGTATTGGCCTTCATCGACATATGCAAAAGAAAAGCCAAGCGGATGGAACATCAGCACATAGAACGAGCAGAACAAGAGCTCATCAAGCGAGCACAGCGTGAAAGCTTCAAAGAAGACATTAAGAAAATGAAGATGGGACGACCGATAACCAGGAGCAGTCGCCTGTTTCAGCTAGATCCAGTGCTGGAGGACGACATCATAAGGGTGCGCGGTCGAATCCAAGCCGCCACCGCGTCCGATCACGTGAAGAAACCAATAATCATGGACGGACGTCATCGAATAACGAGGCTCATCGTGCTACGGGAACACTGTGCTGCAGGTCACGCCAACAGAGAACGCGTGACCAACGACCTGCGACAAAGGTACTGGGTCATCCACCTACGACCCACAGTACGAGCCATCGAGAGAGACTGCGCGAAATGCAAGATCGAGAAAGCAAGACCAAGACCACCGACGATGGGGGACCTCCCACGTGCCCGCCTGGACCCTTTTCACCGCCCATTCACTAACTGTGGCGTGGATTATTTTGGGCCAATGATGGTTAAAATAGGGCGCCGCCGAGAGAAGAGATGGGGAGCGATCTTCACCTGCCTCACCAGGCGCGCCGTCCACATAGAGCTCGTCTCGTCGCTCTCAACGGACTCCGCAATAATGGCGCTACGACGTATGGCGGCCAGAAGAGGATGGCCAAAGATGATGTACTCGGACAATGGAACAAACTTCCGAGGGGCCGACCAGGAGCTACGAGCTGCCTACACTGAATGGGCGCCAGCTCTGCATGAGGAAGGGCTGCTACATAGGATGGAGTGGAGATTCATACCGCCAGGGGCTCCAAACCAAGGAGGAGCCTGGGAACGACTAGTACGCTCGGTGAAGGCTGCGCTTAGCGTCACCATGCGTGAAAAGGCGCCCGCAGAAGAGGTCCTGGGGACTCTGCTGACCGAAGCGGAGTTCTCAATCAACGCCAGACCGCTGACCCACGTCAGCGTGAGCAAAGACGACCCGGAGGCGCTCACACCCAACCACTTCCTGTTGGGCTCATCGATTGGGCTGCCTTCCACGGGACCGTGCGACGAAGCCGACAGAAGGACATGGCGAGCCAGCCAAGCCTTAGCGGATCACTTCTGGAGGCGTTGGGTTCACGAATACCTCCCAACCCTGATCCCGCGAGGCGAAGCAACAAACATGAGACGACGCCTACAACCTGGTGATGTCGTCGTGGTGGTGGACAATACGCTGCCCCGCAACGTGTGGCCAATGGGTATCATCGAGGGGGTTTACGAGGGACCAGACGGCGGTGTACGAGTGGCCGAAGTCAAGACTAGGACTGGGGTCTTCAAGCGTCCCGCCAGTAAACTCGCCGTGCTCCCGGTGGAAGAGGCTACGCAAGCTACGCCGGGGGGAGGATGTTGAGGACGGCGAGCTTAGCAAACATGTAAATAAATAGCACGTGTTTTTCGATATGTATAAACTTAGATCGTAAGAGTTTCTATTAAAGAATTCCAAAACGGTGTTCACATTTATTTAGTTCATAAGTAAGAATAAGTAGGATAAAGTAGGCAATATTTAACATGTTATCAATAGGAAATATTAAGTATGTAATAAATAAGAAATGAGTATGTTGTCAATGTAAATAAACATGATATTTAGTAAGTAAGATATGTAAAAATAGGCATAAGTACGCAAAGTAAGACATTGTTGTTAGATAAGTTCAAATTAAAAATTGTAAGCTCAGCACACTATCCAAGGTAGGACAAATTAGAAAGAATGAAATAAAAGTATATATTAGACAGAGATAACACTGCGAGACAGACAGGCACCGGTAGGAACGAGACAGCGCTTAGAAATTAAAGTAGGGCCTGCGATTGGTCAGGCAATAAATGTAGGACTTGTGATTGGCCGGAGCCGGCGGGCGCTCGGTGCGCGCAGGTATAAAAATAGGGCCGGATAGTGTCTGAACACAGTTCGAGATCGCAGTTCAACCACGCAACATTGTAAACAGGAAGACCCAAATAAAGAAGAAAATATCGAAGAGAGCTTTTAATTCATACAGTCCATTATAGTTATGTATGCAAGACAATATTAGGGTTAACAATACTTCGGCGTAGTCATTATTGTGTCAAAAGATATGTATGCTAATAAATTTTAGAACAATTAACATTTGTGGTTTTGATAATTAGGGATTTTAACGTTTAGGCGAAACGACGAAAAAGCGAAAAAATCTATTAGGCCAAACAATAATTGTACCTAAGGAGTTTAGGCCAAAGAAATTCGGCCAAATGAAATTAGGACCAATGACTTTAGGCGAGTCAAGGGACACCCCTGTATAACTTTTATTATGGAACTAACTCTAAAACTGCGAAAAAAAATCTGCTGTTTCATACAAACATTAATATAAGTAGGCTACTTAACGAAAATATAAAAAAATGTAGCTGATTTTTATCCGCGATTTCAGAGTTGGATTTTTCTTGCATATTTGATTTGCATATTTTGGGCTTTTTATGTTGCATATAGGTAGGTATGTACTTAATCCGGTCTTTACTTAATATCATTTTATCGTACCTACCACTTGTACTATTATGTAGTAGGTACAACGTGATAAACAATATAAATATAAGAAGGTAAGGTATACAGCGTGAAATTTTAATCATTTGGTTCCCGCCGTGGGGTGGTTCCACTCATGATTACAAGCAATTTTTACTATGGGGCCAACTCTCCTCCTCGCAAAAAAAATATCAGCTGTTCCATACAAAAGTGCCGTACGTACTTGACCTTAATGTATGGAACAGCAGATTTTTTTTTGCGAGGAGAGTTGGCCCTATTGTAAAAGTTGCTTGTAATCATGAGTGGAACCAACACTACCCACGGCGGGGAATCAAATGATTAAAATTTTGAGCGTATATAGGTAGGGGTAGTACTTACTCGAATAAGTACTCGCTTGCAGAAAGTATGATGGAGTACGACTGTTCCTGATGGCGATTCTTTCTGGGCCTATCAGGATGTAACCTTCGTTGTCGATGGCTTTTACTCCACGCCACGGGTAAGTGATGTTACTTTCAACTTCATCTGAAACCAATAATAGTATAGAAATGGTTAGTTAGTTTGCCCCTAGCTAGATGATAAGTTTGCACTGTGAATAAAATATCCCGCCATGTCTAAATTAGGTACCTAGCTAAGGGGCCATCCATAAATTACGTCACACGAATTTCATGATTTTTGACCCCCTTCCCCGTCCTTGTCACAGCTGGTTACATTTGTGAGACCTCCCCCTCCCTAGTGTGACGTCACATATTTTACAATTTACATCTAGAAATAATTACAGCAGTTCCGAAATTTGTTTTATTTCAATTTTAATGAGTTTGAAGTGTGACGTCACGAAATTTAGGCCCCCTCCCTCCCCCTTAACGTGTGACGTAATTTATGGATGGCTCCTAAGTTGAGTAAGTACCTAATTTGGGTTACGTGGGTTATATTTTTTCCTAGTTTAGTTCAGTTATATCCTAGAATCAAATTTCCAACATACCTAAAGCTCATCTCACTCATTACTTAGCTAAAAAAAACTACGTGACCACGGCCTTGAAATAACACATAAAATATGCGTTTTAAAGTAAGTAATCCGTTATTGTCTTAATTTAATAAAACTTTCATTCATTCATCCTTTTTAGTCTTACATAAAGGCTTCACTAATTTATTAAACGTGACATCATAAAACATTTAGCTTAGTTCTGAACGACCAAAGTTATAATACATGGTAGGTACCTAAATTAAGTAATATTTATGATAAAACTTTGTACATTGTTCTTTTTGTTTATGATAGGATCAACCAAAATTGCACAATCAGTACCTACATAAAAACTCGCGCCAAAGAAAGAAATTTAAAATGGCGGCAATGTAGGGTAGGTAGGTACCTATAGGCATAAGAATAAATTACAAACGTTTTTTTATTCTTATGGTATAGGGCAGCTGATGGGATCCCTTGTTTTCGCATAATTGTTTTATACCTAATTTGATTTGGCATAACGGATTTGGCATAATCTTTTTTGTCATAATAATACTTTCGCATAATTGTTTTTTGGCATACTATTTATATTAGCATAATTATCATTTAGACTAATTTGTTTTCGCATAATGTTATTAGGCATATTGTCTATTCGCCTAATATTATTTAGGCATAAAAATCAAAAACAATAAGAATAAATATTTTTACGCACTTATTTATTTTCATGCAAAAGGGGTAGGTATTGTATTAAAATGCCAAAGACTCATAACACAAACGACCTAAATATCGACTCATACAACACCTATTTTTAAAATACCGAAAATCCTTAATGTCAATATCCAATAGACCGAAACTTAAAAGATCGATTATTAAATGACTGATGATAGTTCGAAACCCTGAAAGTTAAAATGCCGATAGTTAAAAATCCCGAAAGTCTGTTTAGGTCTATTAGGTGCTACGACGAGCGAGCGTAGCGAGCGAGGAGGAGGTAAGGTTCCATTGCGACCAACAACGCACGAGCCGAGCGAGTGAAGCGAGCGTGCCGCGGCAGCGGCCGGCGAAGTGCCAGAACCGACCTGCTGGCATGTGACCCTGAATTAACCTTCGGTTTTTTAAGCTTTGGGATTTTGTATTTTAGGTAAAATGTTCTTTCGTGATTTTAAACCATTATGCGTGTTTAAATTTATGCTAAAGAATATTATGCTTAAACATGATTATGCTTAAAGTAGTTATGCTTAAAAAAATTATACATAAGCTGTTATGACTAAATAATATTATGCGTAAACATCATTCGGCGAAATCATATTATGCTATGACATATTATGCCTTAAAATTTTATGCAAATACATAGGGAACCGCAGCTGATACCGTGCTGTTTCAGTCATACAACTAAAACCAAATGATAAACCGCGTGAGATGGCATTGCCGCCATTTTAGAACATGGTTTGCGCGGGCCATATCTTTATATAGAAAACGTAAACTTGTAGCCACCAAAAAAATCATACGACAAGCTAAAGAGTTTACCTAGTTGCTACAAACATTAAATTGCGTATTAAAATCGTATCGTAAAACGTATTAAATTCTACATCAAAATACACTTTAACGTACTGTGCAGTTGCTCCAATAACTTTTTTTCAAGAAAGATAATTGTGCTAAAGATAATGATAAAAAAACAACGAAAAACATCGAAAAAGTGCAGAAGTAAGGTTATTTTCCATACTCTTTACACGTAAAGAAAAAGACAGAGACAAATGATTTTGCGTAACGGAGCCTTAATGGCCTGAGTTATTTACAGCTAGTTACCTATCTAATTATTATCTGCTTGTTTTTATGGGTAACTAACTACCCATATAATCAAGCAGATAATATTTGTTACCACCTAGAAACATTCTAAATATTCAAATAGAACAGAACCAACAGACTACCTAACAACTTTGGCAAGGATCTGAATTTAGGTCCCTGGTCATCTATTATTCCTCAGTATTTCTTACCTTATGCAAGAGACTCAAATAAATTTGGTGGTGCTATATTGACCTCAAATCGAAGGATGTAAAGGCTAATGAAAAAGTTTTTTTTGGCATTGCTAACCTTTCTACGAATTCATAAAATCGATGTCGCAATGGATATTTGAGATAATTAAGGTAAAGGGCCATAGCTTCGTGATAGTATTTCGTGAGTTTTGTTTCGGGCGCGTAAAATAAGGAATCTAAATTATTGATTTATATTATACATCAGAAAAAGATCTGTATAATTTAATCTGTCGAAAAAATCAAACACCAACATTTTGGCAACTAAACTGAGAGCAATATGACGTTTGAAACTGCGTCGGCCACGGACAGTTGTGCGGCCGTATTCCTCGTCACCATCGTAAGGTTAGCGCTCATACTTCTTAAGCTCATAGGAAGGCAAAGGTAAGTCCATTTGAATAAAACTTTTAATAGTGCTTTCTTGCGTTCCTTAACAATTGATATGACTAAGAAAAAGTTATATGCAAGCATATAATTCCTTAAAAATTGCAATAAATCGACTCACGAAATAGCGGTCATGTTATTTTTCGTGTGTCCCCTAGTTCGTGTCACTACCGAATCAAGGATATTATAGATACTTTTTTCTTGCTTGTTTATTTATATCATAATTAAGATATTTGAAATGTAAATTAAAAACAATGTATTTAATTAAGTTTCTTAGGAGCTAATTCGGTATGTGTTTACTTCATTACAATTCTAATAAATTCGAGTTTGAAGGTGACCTAAATTTAAGATTTTAAGTTAAATTCACATAAGTAGGTACCTTACCTGCATAACTTTAGTTGTTATTAAATTGATTTTATTTATTTTCGTAAGTAAGTATATTTTTATTATATCATAATATTGATTTTATTCTTAAAAAATCAAAATTCCAAACGAAATTGAATATTGAATTTTGTTTTAATTTTTATTTTGTAAATAATAAAAGCTTTATTTATTGCCCTCAGATCTTTTTATTTTAAAAATATCTTCATATTGTTCCTAATTATGAAACCCTTCAAATATTTATGTTTTTTTTATTAATAAATTATTATAATTCAATGTAAAATCTTTATCCCGAAACAGGAGACATAAACTCACGAACTTAGAAGCAGAGCCAAATTTTTGTCACGAAACAGGGCTCTAACAAGAGGTCCATAAATAAATTAATATAAATATAAATTCAGGCTAAAACTAATTGATGTATTAAATTACTGTCAAACTAGGTACCAATATTCATCACACAAAAGATTTCAAACTGATATTATGTTTAGTTAAATTTATAATAAGAGCCTTAACAGTCGAAGTATGGGACATTTACCTTAACTAGGGATGGAAATACTTTATTCTATCTATTTCTAAGTTTCGAGTGTGATACCTGACTTCGAAAACTGTAACACCGATTTCCACGTCCCCGAAAGTTCACTAATACGAATCACTTAACAACGAATGCACGCTACCACGAAAAACTTGACGCCGAAACCATGCGATCTCGAATAACGAAACTTCTAATTTCACCAATACGAATCACTTAACAACGAATGCACTCTACTAAGAAAAACTTATCACCGAAACCACGCGACCTCGACTAACTAAACTTCTAACGAGAAACATTAATAAATTTTGAGAGCTCTATAAAGAGCCATTTTATAATATAGTCTTTATTCATTATTATGTACAAATTAGCCAGCGTACTGAAATACTTAGTGGGCGACGGACTAAAGGCGACTACAAAAATTGAAAATTGGTGACTTTAAAATACAAATTGAGTAACTAGTTATTCAGAACGGACGACCGAATTACTATTTGGGCTAAAACCTTAGGGCACACAATACATTTGAAATTTGACATATATTTTATTAAAAAAGGTGACTATTAACCTAATCGAGATGACAAAACTACCATATTGAGCAGCTTAAATTAGTTATACAGTTACCTAGTGACCTACATTACTCAGTATGAGTGGGCAACTATTAAACCAAGTAGGTCACCCATTTAGAATTTTCACTGCTCACTTAATTTACTTATCTCCCACATGCGATGTAGTCGCCCGTTTTAAGTATTTTTGTGTTTGTCGCTCGTTTAGTTATTTAGTCGCCAAAAAAATAAACTGCTACCAGGTTTAGTATCCCATTAACAGTTGCTTTAATTATTTCCAGTCACCCAATTAATTAATTCCTTTACAATATAATCATAACATGTTCTGGACTACAAGACAAGAGTAGATAGCAATCCATAATAGCGTACACAGCATGAACACAATTTAGTACACACGTCAACTTTGTCTAGGGATACCAGGTGCTATTTTCATACAAACGAGGTAACTTTGAAGCCTTGGTTTCCTGCCAGGGATGTACTGTGCTGTGATCTGATAACGGCTATCCAGGGAGTGAATGGAGGAGATTCAGATCGCTATACACACCCAACTGATCTGACTTGCATTCTAAAAACGTAATGGACATGTTTAAAAAAACCGCGAAAATAGCATGAAAATGTATGGAAATCCTAAAACCGAGAACTCTGATCCATTAATCTTTTAGAATGCTGATCAGATCAGTTGGGTGTGTATAGCGATCTGAATCTACTCCATTCAGTCCCTGTATGGCCATCATCAGATTACAGCACGGTACATCCCTGGCAGAAAACCAAGACTTCAAAGTTACCTCATTTGTATGAAAATAACACTTGTATCCGTAGACAAAGTTGATGTGTATATTTACTATTTACTTAGTAATTTATGAATAACTAAATGAAGAACTTAATTTGGTAACTATTCCTAGATTCCCAGCTAAACAAATTATCAATTAATTAGAAGTTGTGGGTTTTCGGTTTTCGGCATTTGAAAATAAAAAACAAAAGCAAACAGAGAAAAAAAATCAAATTTAATTAACAAAATCATCGTTTTTTACAGTAGCTCAAGTATGTAAGACCATCTAAAAAAGTGGTTAAATCCATGGTGCCTTTCTTTTCTAAATATTTTTTAATTTTTTCCTCTCTATTTTCTTTTTTCTTGGTTCTGTTGGTTTCTTGCGATTGCGATTTTAATCTCTCTAATATTAATTCCGTATGTTTTTGTTCTTTTGCAAATTCTTCAATAATTGTAAATAAATTCCATTTCTTCCTACCCAACAGGCAGTTCCAACGGTGGTGCCATGACTCCACCTCATTTTGTGTAATTGGAACAGTGGTCCCAATTGAGCTATTTACCGACCAGATGTTAGGCGGAAACAATGGAGGCACTTTTTGCAAGCTTGTCTTTAATGATTCAAGATTTTGGGTACAACTCTTTTTGTAAGTTCCATTTACATAAAACTTCGAAAACCAATCGGTGACTTTTACTGCGTCTTTGGGTAATACTTTTTCTTTCAGTATTTCGAAAGCCTCCGGTATCTCATCAGGTTTTAAAAAGGCTAACGCAGCTAAATGACGCATTTTGTGAGCAAAAGATGTCGATTCTGAGTATTGCTTGGACAGACTAGCAGATTGTATGTGTTTCCAAATACTTTGTGGTGAGATGAAAATAACAACACTTTTGTTCACTTTCAGGAAATACTTGTTTTACCGCATTTATTGACGCCTTCTCAAAGTCAGTAATTACAATATAAGGTTGCAAATTGATTCCAAATTGAGATGCTCGAGACATGAGAAGTTGAAAAAATAAACAATAAATTCGCTTACTTTTGTTGGACAGAAGCCCAAACACTAAAGGACAGGACCTTTTGTACAGTATCGTGCGCTCCAATTAATCCGTGCACCGTATAAATCTGATAAAACTCAGTAGGACAAGTACGGAATGTACCATCTAGGATCCAAAATGGCGATAGTTGGAGAAGTCTTATGTTTTCTGACGTGCCAAACAATAAAATACAATCTTCTTCGGTGTTGTAGTGAGCTAGTAGAAAATAGCTGTATTTATCTGGAATGGTCAAATCAATAAGTTTTTTTGGAGACGTTGGAACTTTTTCTTTCCTTGCTCTATATACCACCATTCTCATAGCATTCATATTTGGCAAGTACGGGGCACTACCACTAGGAACATCTTGAATCGCCGCCTGTATTACCTGAGACGGTCCATCCATACTATTCTTAGCTCGTCTTTTCAACCTAGCTCTCAACTCTAAATCATCTTTTGCTTCTGGTTCAGGACTGTGGCAATGCTCATTACTACACTTTACTATTTCCTCAACTCCATACTTGTTTTCCTGCAATTATTAAAAACAATAACTTATTAGTACAAAAAATACACATATAACCCATTTGCCCTTACAAATAAGCTAAAAATTTCTTTGATTTTGTTTGTAAATTAGTTAAAATTATAACTAAAATATTATAACTAAAAATATTTATAGCTAAAAAACCCGACTACGGAAAAATCGCGTTATAAAAAGTACGAAACAAGAAAATATTCAAGTCCAAAATACAATAAAAAGGATAACATGCAACTTTGTTCTAGACACGCACGACACGAACAACAGGTTGGAGGTGGCATGCGTTGCGACGCATCCTCATTTGTCAAATTATGATGAACAGAATGCAAGCGACGCACTTTTGCGAAGGTTGGATACGGCTGTGCGAGGCGGGAGACGGGAAGTTAGTCCTGATCGGCAGCCACCGCGCGCAGACGCATCTATTCTGCGAATACCTATAAGTTATTTTATTTATCGTCTAGTGCCTTTTAGGAAAGTGTAACTAAGTTAGTGTTGTTTAGCTATTAAATTGATTACTATAAAGTGTTAGTTTTAATCAATTCTCGAGGAACCCACACAAAAAAAGGACTGAACCTTCTATGAATGCCCACTGATGTCCCTCTGAGTCCTTCTTCGACACATACATACATATACAACATATGTACAGTCAGCAAAGTTATGACCTTAACAGTTTTAAAATAAATCGCTTGCAAGGATGGAACTAAAAGTTCGTCTTTACCTGCCTCCATTGTTTTTATACAAAAGATGCTTTTGTGACTTTTGGGTAAATGCAAGACAATACAGACTACTCAATCTAGAAATGAACCTTAAGGTGTTCAGCTCATAGCTTTGCTGACAGTACATACATATGCCAGTAAAAATCATATACCATCCTTTTTTTGCTTCGGCGTAGTCGGGTAAAAATAAAATATAATAAGTAACTTATATCATAACATACTTTAATATTACTTTTTAAACTTCTTACCTGAGTAATTATTCGCATTCCACAACTGTATGCCCACTTTTTTGTACACTGCCAATAACATTTTATATTTACACGTCTGTCTAAAGTAAACAAATATCCTTCGTGTAGCAATTGCCTTTTATTCTTTTTAGACATTAGAAATTGTAATTGCGCCATTCCAATTAATAATTATTATCTATATACTACTAAAACATCACTGAATTTTATTTAACCACATAATTATTTCTCTTGTTTTTTTATTGAGTGACATTAAAATAGTGACACATGGCTTGGCGAGATTACCTACTAGCCAGTATTAGATTTAATTTAAGAAAGTCTGAAGAAGGTTGGAAATGTTCGCAGCCTTTTTGTACTATAATAATAATAAATTACCAGACCTGAAGCTGCTGAACCAATTTTTGCAGTAGTATTCGACAAAGCATCTTCTCCAATAATATTTCAAATCTTTTTTCACTTCTCATGCTCGTAAAGTTCGTCATTATGTTTGGTATAGGTTGCATAATCGCTTTTCATGCTCTAGAGCATAAAGTAAAATCTTCGTCGAAGTTCAAACTCTGAGACTGGTATTCTAGAAACAAACTCAAACTTAAATCTCTGCTTAAGTACAGTTAGAAAGGAATGGTGCTATTCATCGCATATAGCGCCATCCCTTTCTAACTGTACTCAAGCAGAGGCTTGAGTTTGATTCTATAATACGAGCCTAAGACAAAGGTCGTCAGGTAAACAGCCACACACGCAATTAAACTTCGTTAAATGCACACAAAATGGACTCACCCAAAAACGCTCCATACTAACGGCTACTCAATTATGACGTCATGCTTGAGTAGTTTGTATGCAACGCGTAGGAAATTTGTTCGGCAGCTATATTAAATATTGTGTTTTTCAAAATGGTTTCTTAGATTTGCTATACAAAACCAAGAGGTATACAAGCTACTCTAAAAGTTTAATATGTTTATGATTTTTATTAGTAGGTATTTCGTTATTTTATTCATTAGTCATCATCAGAATTCCCTACAAATTCCGTAATTTAGTACGGCTCATTTCAACCTATTTTATACCTAGGTATGGTCCCATCCGGCAGAAAGCATTAAATTTGGCATGCATGGCATGTTGCTTTTACGTATATAATAAAGTATAGAAGTAGCAGCAAGTCGTAAAGTGATTTTCCCCCCCTGGGGGGCGTTTTGTGTCCCCAATTACAGTTTTTATTTTTTTAATAAGAAACTGAAAGCTGCAACAAAACTGTCTGAGAACAATATATTTTTCATTAAATTCTGTATTAACCATTTTTTAAATAAAGGTGATAGCACTTACAGTTTTCAAATTATGTTTGAGTTTCTTCCGATATTTTTTGAAAAAATCACCCTGTGGGAAAAGTATAGGACAACACCGATATTTTTGCAAGTTGTATTTATTTTTTAATTTAAATCACACGGGGAGATCTCCCCCACAATAACAGAGCCTACTACAGACTCGTGTGATTTAAATTAAAAAATAAATACAATTTGTGAATAGTCATGAAATAGGTAGGTAGTTTTATTAATTGCCTAAATTCCGTTACTTACCCAATGATTGTGAGTTTGTTTTGAAAACAATAAGTCCTATCAACATACTTCCAAGAAATTTTTTGTAAAAAATTTAATGAAGAATATATTGTTCTTCGACAGTTTTGCTGTAGCTTTCACCGTTTATGGTAACTTTTTTAAATTAGAATAATAAATGGGGAGTTTTTATAGATTTATTTATGCCACTGCCACGCTGTGTATAATATTTTTAACACATTTTTTTATGAAACTATTCCCATAAAGCTTATATTTATGGAATTTATATGAATATGGCTTTCTTATCATATTTCAACAGTACGCGTGGCGTTAGAAAATTTCACCTCCTCCTCCCCCTCCCCCCCAGCAGGGTGTCTCCAGCTGTCTCCCGGGCGTTTTCCCCTCTGGTGCACCTAAGAAACAAGTGTGACAAGTCACATTCTTTTATGCAAAAACTACCGGTGTTATCCTATACTTTTCCTACAGGGTGATTTTTTCAAAAAATATCGGAAGAAACTCAAACATTTGAAAACTATAAGTGCGATCATCTTCATTCAAGAAATGGTTAATAGAGAATTTAATCACAAATATATTGTTCTTAGACAGTTTTGCTGTAGCTTTCTCTGTTTTTTTGTTTATTTAACAAATAAAAACTGCAATTGGGGACACAAAACGAAAGGGGGAAATCACTTTGCTGCTACTTCTATATTTTATTGTGTTAAATTCTTCTCATAAAGGTAGGTAGGTAGCTACTTCTATGTTTTTCCAAGGATGCTTGTTATTAATAAAATGCCACTGATTAGTGTATAGTATTTCTTTTTATTCCTTTCGTATACATGTTAACAGTCCCGTAAACCGTAAACGGTCGGTCCAAGTATTTTTCTTCAAAATATCCAATTGTAACTTAACCAAAACCATTTTATATAAAAAACACCAAATCAACAATACAGAACATTAATGACAGCTCCCCCACAGATCATATCTTTTTGCATAGATTATATTTCTTCTATATAAGGGATGTCACTCATGGTGATTACCACAGATTATCATTTAAGAAATGTAAATATGAAATAGCTAACAATTGTATACGTAAAAGCTACATGCATACCAAGTTTCATGCTTTCTGCCGGATGGGACCGTGTTTGGTTGAAAATAGCCGTACTAATTGGGGCCCGAATGTTTCTCATTTCTCGTTAGAAGTTGGGTTAGTCGAGGTCGCGTGGTTTCGGTGATAAGTTTTTCTTAGTAGAGTGCATTCGTTGTTAAGTGATTCGTATTGGTGAAATTAGAAGTTTCGTTATTCGAGATCGCATGGTTTCGGCGTCAAGTTTTTCGTGGTAGCGTGCATTCGTTGTTAAGTGATTCGTATTAGTGAACTTTCGGGGACGTGGAAATCGGTGTTACAGTTTTCGAAGTCAGGTATCACACTCCTAAGTTTCATATGAAAGTGTTTAAATTTTTTCTTTGTGCTGTCTATCGCAATAAAAAAGCAATCAATCCCAATGATCCTACAAGAATTCTCAGAACTCTCGGGTAAATTATTTATGTTTAAAGCCTGCACCACGGGACTTTGCCATTCTTCCGCTGAATAGAGGGTACATAAAGCAAGTGAAAATAAAGCTTGAATGATGGATTTTGAGTTCCGAGATAAGTCCACTGTATCAATCTTTTAAGAGAAAGTCTAAGCAATTTGGTAAATGATTCGAATATCCTTACCTACTTATTTTGTTTGATAATGGCGTGGATTTGTGGAAGCTCTTATTTATTCCTGTTGTTTCAAATTATACTTATTGCACATGCAAATTAGTTATACCTTCTACACGTTTTAGTAGATCTAGTTGTAATTAAAGGAAGGCTAGTTTCTTAAGGTCTAGGTAGGTAGTTGTGCGTGAAAATATTTAGCAAATGAAAATTGAATCTATTACTATGGCGAGTTTCCAACTATTCAATTGTTTCTGACCCTCCTTACCTAATTAATTATTTTTAAGTTCCCAGCCCAACTTATTGAGATATTGAGTCGACCGACGGGTGGCCAAGTTAGTTTCACAATTTAGGAAGTTATTAAGTGGTACAAGTACCGCCCAGCACGTAACTTGGCAAGATAAAAACGAGACAGATGCGCAGTACCTAGCTACAAACACTAAACACGGCGCATGTTTTGTCTCATCTTTGTCTTGCCAAGTTATATGCCGGCACCTTAGGAGATATCAAGATACAATTCATGTTCTATGGTGAAAGCACCACCCAACGACCCACCCAATCACCCAACCCGGGACTATCGTACTTAGACTGCTATGGCAACTCTACAATTTATTCTACATAACTCTACTTAATGTCCTACGACTTTACGAAATCAACAAATTTTATTCTGTGTTCTGTCTCCAATAGAAATACAATACCATTACAAAAAGTGTAAGTGTAAACCTAGTTAGATGACTGAATTCTTATTTCAAGCGGGTCTAATTAAATTCAAGGAGAAAAAATCCACTAAGCCCCTTTACCCCTGGTACATTATTGTTCAGTATAGTTTTCGTCGTTTAGGTTTTATTTCTAGGTATCACGAAAATAGTTTACCTGGTTTAGTTACCATCCACCTAATAGCTCCTAAATTAACCTCAACCGTTTAAACTTTGTAACTGAAACTCTAAACATACGTTTAGAAACGTGAAGGTAAGGTAAGGCTACCTCGTAGCTACTTTACAATAAAGTAGACCTTACTTAAACTGGCATTAATCTTAAGTGTATGAGTTTGAAATTTCACAACACTTGTTTGTGACAGGTATAATTAGCTTAACCAAGTCTTTTATCAAGTTGGAATTTCGGTTTTGTACTGATTCTCCGGGTTATCCTATCCACGACTATAATTTGTATACCCACGTTTGTTCATATCAATCATTTTTATTCAAAAATCTGACTAGATACTCACTAAGAAGTAGTTAGGTACCTTTAGCTTGAATTTTTTTATTAAATCAATCATTGCATTACTTTTCAAATGGCGTTAGCAGTGGATGGCTAGGGTAGGGTAGGGTGTGCTAGGGTACCATTAATTATTACTTTCTCTAATAAGACTTTAATGCAAACAAAATAACCAACCCACAGCACAGCTCTCAATAATAAAATGAAAAAAATACGTAGTAATAAAGCTGGCTACCCAGTACTTAGTATTCTTAAAAAAATGTGTTCAGTGAGTGAGGGATCGTCCTAATAGAATGCGACTTGGCACGCGATTATCGCAAGTCGCGCAAATTTTAGTCATACGAATCCGCGATCAAACATTATCTGATGTCGAATAGGTGTCCAGGGGCCGTACCGGCTAACGAATCGAACTTCGAAAAGTCTGCCGGGTTTCAATTTAAAACAGATAAATCGAGCCCCAATTGGGCCAAAATGGCAAAACCTAATTCATGAGGTCACACAAACATCCATATCTTCCAAATAACTTCAACAAATAGTACAATACGAAATTCCTTACTTCAATTTATCTTTTTTAATTTGAAACTCGGCAAATTTTCCGAAGTTCGATTCGTTAGCCGGTACGGCCCCAGGGGGGCTAATCAAATGGCCACTTTTCTGTTCGTTCGCTAACTTCAAAATAAAAAAAAAATAAGCCATAAACACCAAAATAATGTGTCGTAGGCTGTCAATTCCATACAATACAACAGTGTCTGTGATTTATAAAAACTTGCGACGTCTGATAAAACGTAGGTAGGTAGTGATTATTTCCTCTGTGACGTCTGACTTGATCGTTTAATCGCTTATTTTAAAGCTTTAAGTTAGCGAACGAATAGAAAATGTCACACTATTCAATTAAATTCAAATCATTTATTTCAGGCAAGGCCCATAAAAATGTTACTAGATGAGAACAAAAATTCGCATCGAGTCACTGTTACCCGATGCGATTTTTTTTCCGAACGTGTCACACTATACACAAACCAGTGTTACTAGATGAGAATAAAAATTCGCAACGAGTCACCTCTGCTACTCGTTGCGAATTTTTTTCTCAACCAGTCATAGTGTGACTCGTTTGTAGGTGATAGCGTAGTCGAGTTCTATTAGGACGACCGACAATCTCTCAGACTTACGAATGTCCATTGTGATGCGAGCGACAAAAGGTTCCACCCTGTAGGCCAGATTCAAAATAAGTTCCCCCGTTACGTGAAGATCACTGCTCAAGGTCGTACTACTGTTGCCTCCGTCAAAATTGAATCTGAAAAGACGGTAAAAACAGATTTCTTATAAAAAGACAAATTGCTTTGGCTTAAGACATATTTATTAAATCTAAGAAAATGATTCTCTCCCTATAGACGCTAGACAATAATTTCTTCGTAATAGTAAATAATATTCTTAAAAATATTTAGTTGTTACAAGAATAATACATTTATTCCCATACACGTGTTGTTTCATTCAAGACACCGTTATTTTTAATGATTAAACGAACTTACCTGTAAGTGAAGTTCTATCATAATTATACGAAGGATTCGTCCGAAGATATTAGTATATTAACACATGTAGTATCGCTTGCATGTATCACCACTTAGCACGTTATTTTAAAGTAATAACCTAAAAAAACCTAAAAAAGAGAAGGTTTTTGACTTAAAATTGACAGATATTTTGACATTTCCGGTCCAAGCTCGCCCCGTCACTACTACACGCCAACCGCTTCATTTAGTTTAAAGTCCAAATCCTATGATATTTCCTCAGTTTCTTCAGTGGGTAAATAGGTAGTTATTGTAATTTACAATAATGAGTAGGGAGGGTGGGATTCTATACTAATATCTTCGGACGAATCCTTCGTATAATTATGATAGAACTTCACTTACAGGTAAGTTCGTTTAATCATTAATTATACTTCAGATTCGTCCTTCGATATTAGTATATTAACACATGTAGATGTTGAAAGCATTAAAATAAGAAGATGGAAATATCATCTCTTATGTAATTAATTACTCTTTTAAATTCAAAAAAGAAAACCAGACAAATTTAACATAATTCTTAATGTTTTGGTAGCAAAGATGATACCTACAGATGGTTGGTACCAAAAAAAAACAATAAGCAAGATTGGTCTGGAAAATTCAGTTTAATTATCATTAATCAATGATATCTTGCAAAGATAGTGAAATCATCTACCATCTGTTACGTGGAACGTCTATAATAAAAAAAAATGTAATGGCTATATAGGTATCGGCGTACGTCAAGTGCTAAACCTGGTTACCATGGACTTGAATCTACTCCACTATCATTGAATTTTAAATTTCAGCAATCCATTATCTATATTACATAATTTTTTTTTTTGGTATTATTATATTTATTTTATATTTATAATTAAAAAGAAGTGATTATACAAAGTTTATTATAATAATAATATGTAGCATTCTCGAAAAAGAAGGTAATTATTAAATGGTTTACTTGTGTCAAATTAAGAAGAATTAATGTTTCATACTTGAACTAAACAGATAATTAATTGATTATATTGTTTGCATTCTATTTGCAATAGGAAAGGTACCTAATCAATGTGAAACTTTCTTTTTCTTTTTAAAATCAAAAAGTTGAAAAGTTGAAGAGCTAAATTGGTAAATATTTAATAAATAGTAATAAAACTAAGATATCCATTGTATTTGAGCAATGTAAGTCTACGCAAAGGCGTAGTTAAATTCTTTACTGAACCTTGAGATTAGCTCATATTGTGCAATCAATAATGAATTCAATATTAAATAATACTAATAATTGTGTTACACACTTCTGTAAGAAAATTTGTGTTTATTTTGTCTATATTATTGTTTTGTAAATAATGGATCCATTTTTATAACCAAACTCTGTACTTTCTGATAGTATCAGCAGACAGAGAAACTTCAATAACATGTATTGCTATGTTATTGAAGTCCCTCCGTCTGGAATTTTACAGGTAAACACCTGTAAAATAATATCACCTTGATAATGTTGTACAAACCAGTCTAATTGTGCATAAATTTCCGTCCCTGGAATTGGAAGTTATAGGATGTAAGTATTTTAAATTAGACACTATATTACATGTGAACTATGGGTACCAAGGCTTAAAGTTGTGGCGTCATGATGGCATAATTGTAACATCTCGTGCCTAAGAAACTGGTGAAGAAGAATAAAAACAATAGCTTGTCCGATTGATAGTGACAGAATTGTCTTTGTAAAATACTAAACAAAAATAGCGTTGTGAAATAGAATCTAAAATTCGAAATAATCATCTTTGGGATCCAAATGCTAAGAATAAAGAAAAAATATTTCTTATTTCTTTTTTTTTCTCTACTACCTAATTCGACTTGCATTCGAATTTACTCAATTTTAATCCGAGGTGATTTAGGTACCAAAACTGGTGATAATTTTTTGAATGAGTGAATCGAATAATTTCTATTTAGTATCAGATTAATAACGTCTAGAATACTTTACACTGAACACAATAAAAAAAAATCAATGAATAATAAGCTACATGTTCTAGCTAGATAATTTATATGCAATCATTTATCAATTTTTTGATTCCTGGGCCACCCGTGTCCCCCAGTCTACCCCGTTGTTGAGAGGTACCAGAGAAAATAGCCCACAACTATGTCATCTCTAATTCGGTGTAAGTATCGATGACATTTAACCATATAAAGTAAAATATAATACTATACCGGTATCTACAGGTTTAATCAATTCATGAAATAGTCATAATTTAAGCTATTTTGCATTTTTGTGAACGTTGTTCTTGTGGAAGACCTTAATGTAAAGTTGTGAAGGTAGTTGCATAAAAAAAAAAAAAATTAAATTTATTGTGTATTTAAATTTTTTTTAAAAATGTTCTGAGACACATTGTTAGAGTAAATATAATATCCAATATAACAGGGAAATAATGCTGTCTAAGAAGTTAAGCCGGCGGCAGTAATTTTGTAAAAATATGGGCACTACAATACCCAAAAGAAAAGTATATTTCTATCACTTTTCATATCAATATTAGAACCATAAAGTTGATGGGATTTCTAAAATGTGTTTTCTTACAAACAATTACCATTTTTAATATTGGTTAACTTTTGTACTGTTTTTGTACTGGCATTTCTAGAAAGTGTTTTGTTACAAACAATAAGTTTTTATTTTTATTATACCTATAGTATAACTTACACAGTTCATAATAATATGACTTCTGTCAGATTTTAACTTAACCTGATATGACAACCTGATAAAACATTTTTTCTCGAACAGAGATGTTGAACATTCAACTAAATGTGTAGTTGACAAATTATTGTTTGTCACTAAAATAAATACGTATTATGTGGTTGTTATGCATTCCGCCCGAATTTTAGTCATATTAATATTAGAATTTAATATATATCTGAAGATTGTACAAGTGAGTACGAGTGAGTATAAAAGAAAATAATAATAATCTAAGTGTCCTTCGTAGCGCAGTGAAAATATTATTTCCACACATGCCGAATTTAGACGATTACCGGCTCAAACAACTATGTGGACGCCTATGTGACTGTAGTTGGCGACCACTGCCTGTATTCTCTGAATACAGATAAATTCCGCACCAGATTCCTTACGAGTGTCCTTACCCCGTGTACGATGATCGAATGTGAATGTTGACGAATGCATCATCAGCAAGTTTCAATGGACCGTAACGGCCGCCTGCGGGTCTGCTGCGATGACGAAACAAATCTTTGATGGAGCTTCCTCGCCGCGTCTCGCTGTTCGTTTGCCGTCGGAGATGAAGCATATGTCATACCTGGCTGCATGTTTCGTTTGTTGTTTTCAAGTTTAAATTGTTTTAAACAAAATGTACCAGCATATAAATATATGAATCAGTTTTAAAATTTGTTTTATTAAAGTACTGCGCCCGGTTTACTTACAGTTTTTTCGTTGATCAATATCGTTAACCTCAGGCCTGTGACCAATGCATCATTCATATTCGACTCAACTGTTGGTGGCCTTTTAAGTCAACAGCATCAATTACACTAGAGTTGACCGTATATTGTCTATAATAGAATGTATATTGTGCACAACAAATGAATGTTGCAATGCCCCATTGTATAATGTAAAATAAAAAGTGTAAGACACTGTCTTAAATTACTGTTATAAAAAAGGTGTTCTATACTGGAAAGCTGCTCCTTAAGCTTCATTATTACTATAATATATACTTGGCTAATAATTTCTGCACATCAGAATAATTATCATTAAGATCAATCAATTTATGTTTTATACACACAAAGTCAATTTGAAAATTAATAGACAGATAATTTGTACATTGTACAAGGGCATAGCTTAGAAATAAATATACTAATTAGTTAGTGATTAAATATAAATAATAAGCCTGAAACATAGGATCTCCTAGTTAAGGCAAATGTTTAAAGTTTTTGCTTATTAAAACTGTGTACCAATAAACACTAACTGCATTTATGGAAATGTAAGGATTCTATTATTCAATTTCTTATTGAAATTTCTATCAGCAGGCCCATGTTAGGCTTACCTATATTAATAGAAGCTATTTCACATGAAAATTGTGAAATATCAGGTATCAGCTAGTTGCTGTATAACTTATTATCTGGTTCCATGAAGTTGATAAATTTTAGCATATATTTATAGCTCTGCTTATATGCACGTTATACTGGCAGTTTTTCGTTACAGTTGTAACAATGTGTATAATAAAATCATACATATGTAATTAAATTATATTAATTTTGCAATTTCAGTACCGATGGTACTCTATTATTTCGTTGAGATCAACTCAACACCAAGGATATCTATGATATCAAAATTCATACCTGATGAACTAAGCTGCTGTCAGGGCTGCTGTTGCAGCTCCAGCAGAGCAGCCGCCTGACTGGAAGGTGGATGGCGGCGAATTCGGCGGACGGCGGAGTCACCCGATTGGTGCTCGGCAACGGTTCCAACGTGGTAACCTTTAAGGGCAGCCTGCTTTTTACACTGTCGCGTCATCAGGGGCACTTTGAGTTGCAGAACTTGTTGCAGTTGCGTTGTCTGACCTATCTATGCGGTGAAATAGTCCAGTGTGACTATTTCGAGTGCAATAGATATTTGGTTCATGCCTTATTAGACACATGCCTTATGACAGAAAGTAGCCAGTATGGTAAGTTCGTGTCAGACAAATAATTAAATGGTAAAAGCCCAGTGTGGCAGTTACGCATTTTTAAATCTCAGCAAACAATGTTGTCTGGGAGAGAATGCTTTTAGCATTAAGTCCGCTCTTTTTGTACCCATGTACATTAAAGTAAAATAAATATATATGGTAAAAGCCCAGTATGGCAGTTACGCATTCATAAAGGTAAGCAAACATTTATGCAGTTAAGCCAAGTAAACGGTAAAAGCCCAGTCTGGCAGTTACGCGTTCAAGCCAAATAAACGGTAAAAGCCCAAAATGGCAGTTACGCATTTAATAGTGTTTCTCCATCTGGTATTTTTCTTCTTGTCTTCTTCCGTCTTGAAAACATTTTTCCTTTCTGCACAAAGCATTTTAATTTAACTAAGTATAATTAAATTTTCACTGTATAAACTATAATTCTGAAATATTCTCACTTTGAGATTGTATACGTGCGTCCGTGGCGAAGCACGAAAAGCGAATGAAGCGGTTGGCGTGTAGTAGTGACGGGGCGAGCTTGGACCGGAAATGTCAAAATATCTGTCAATTTTAAGTCAAAAACCTTCTCTTTTTTAGGTTTTTTTAGGTTATTACTTTAAAATAACGTGCTAAGTGGTGATACATGCAAGCGATACTACATGTGTTAATATACTAATATCGAAGGACGAATCTGAAGTATAATGTACAGTCAAGTCAAGTAAATGTATTCTTGATACGAAAAATCTTATATATATCTTACAGACTAACCTTACTTAGAGTAAATTATAATTTTACTCATAATAAGTAAATGTTTAGTTGGCCTTAGTAATTACAGATTTTTGATGAAAAAAAATAAATGGAGATTTTGTGTATTGAACGAAGATGTATATTTTGTTGTTGTTGTATATTAAGTGGAGGTAATTGGAGAACACCGATGACTTCCTTTTCCTTGACTTCCTGACAAAAATCAAGATAAAAGTGAGTCCGGTAAGGGAAGCCGTTCCATTCCAAGTAGGACGCGACACGACACCCAGAGGCAACAAACCCGATTGAGATTGACATAACAAAATTAATTCCGACTACTTAAAGAACTAGATAAAAATCTTAACACCGCGGGTCAGACCATGATGTCAACAAACTCACTAACTTAACTCTAACTTAAGTCATCTTAAGTTAAATACATTTCTTACATTATTATATTTTTTTTAAGAAGAAAAGAAAAAATACTCTCGACTTCAGGATAATAATCTTTGTTGAAGGATAAATTACTCAAAGTAAAAATGTTATCGTGTTTATCGAAAACTATGATTACGTTATGTATTTCAAAATTTTAGTATTTCTCTGTATAAACAAAATTTTAAAATAAACTTTCTCTTAATCGAAGAAAATGACTTTTTGAAAAAGGTATATCTATATCCAAGTAAAATGTAGTTGATTTAAGATGATTTTAATTTGATGCTAGAAGATGGACATTTCTTGATTTAAATTAAGTCAATTTAATTGATATAAGTTTAAATAAGCCTTGAAACAAAAATATTTCTCTTAATCATTAAGAAAAATATTGTCTGAGTGAAAGATAAGCACTATTTTTGTTTTAAAAATATTGCATTGGCCTAAGTAAATATATTTTTAGAATAACCAAATATTTCAAGAAATTGGTCTTTCTTATTTAAAGAAATCCTTTTTTACTGAAGATATAATTTAGTACCTAATAATGCTTATATATTACTAAATTCTGGACGTCAGAAGTATATCCTCTTCAGAAAATTACTTTTTATTTGCGATTTATACAAAATATTTGGTAATAGCTTTATACCTATAAAGCCGAATATGATAAAGAGAACATCAAACTCAACAACTTTTACTATGGGACCAACTCTGATATCGCGAAAAAAAATCTGCTGTTTCATACATTTTGATATTTTCGTTGTTCATTTTTGTATGAAACAGCAGATTTTTTTCTGATTTTTGATTTACGATTTACGGCTCCCGCCCACGAGCGACTTTTTGTAGCTGCGATAATCGCAACGTTAATCGCGGCAATAATCGCACGCGAAATGACACGACAAATGTTTTACTAAGCCAGCGACAAAAAAACGCCGCGACTCACGCTGTGATTATCGCAGCTACAAAAAGGCGCTCGTAGAGCGAGGCCCCATTAGTGCGTTGCGCTGCGTTGCGTCGTCGCAGCGTCGCCGCTGCGTCGTTTTCCATATATTTTTTATGACATGCCCCATTAGACCGTTGCGTCGTCGCGCGCGACGTTTCAACGGATCGACGGACAAGAGACGAAGCGGGAGGGAGGGTAACGAGCTGCGTCGTCGTCGCTCAGCTGCGACGACGGACGGCCAGTGATCCACTGCTACAGAGGAAGCTAGACGAGCGTACGCTCTTGCGTTGCGTTGTCGCAGCGTCAACGCAACGCAGGTGTGGCATACAATGCGTTGTTCCGTTGCGACGACGCGACGCAACGCAGCGCAACGCACTAATGGGGCCTCGCGCGTATGCGTTTACGTATTGAACTCTGTATGTTCTATTCTCGGCGACAAAAAATCGCGCAGCGATTAATCGCTCGTGGGCGAGAGCCGTTAGGTCTTAATTATTCATAACTATTGTCTTTGACAAAACTACCACGGTATCGTAACAGAATATAAAATTATGTACGACCTCCGCGGTCGAGTGGTTTGCACGCCGGTTTTCAAGGCGTCACCATCTCTTGAGGTCCCGGGTTCTATCCCCGGCTGGTTCAATGTAGAAAATGAACTTTTCTATATTGTCTCAGGTCTGGGTGTTTGTGATACCACCGTTGTCTCGAATTTTCATAACACAAATGCTTTAGCTACCTACTTCCTTTGGAATCGGCGCAAGTATGTAATGTTGTCAAATATTTATTTATTTGAATGAATGAATGAATAAATGAGAATGAGAATGAGAATGAGAATTGATTTGCAGAAGACATGGTTTTACATGTTGGTAAATTAAAGTTAGGTTGCTTAACATATCTTGCTTTTCAGCATGCAAAAAATCACAAAGTATATAAAGTCAAATCACAATTAATTATTAAAATAAATTAGTTATAATTACATATTAACTTACAAAGCTAAGCATGTAGGTAATTATTTTGAACGAAGCACCGAATTTATGTCACTGTCCCTGAGATAGTCATTTAGGTACAGAATAATAGCATTTATCAATCAGCCATGTCATCAGTTTAAATTTAAAACTATTGAATGGATATCGTTTGAATTCATTAGGCAATTTATTGAATATTTTTATAATCATTGGAAAGCAATTTCTAGAATATAATGCTGTTTTTGTCCTAGGATAGACCAGTCTGTCTTTATTCTTTGTGTTAAATTTGCAGTGTTCGGACCACTTAGTAAATAAGTTCGGGTGTTTTTTGACGAACAAGCAACATTATATAAGCAATGTATCGTTAAAATATGAAATTTGCGAAAGTAAGGTCTACATGAAGTCCTCGAGTCAACATCGGCTTTAATATTATTACTTACCTACTTACTAAACTTGTATCGTAGTAGGTTCCCTTATTTTTTAAATCTACCACTCATTTAGGAAACTTAGTGGCTACGAATGTTTACAGTGCAAATAATGGTACCTACCTTTAACCACATGCGTAAATTTAGTCATGTGCTATAACGATCATTCAGACCACATAGTCAATAGCCGAATGAGATTTTTTGAGAACACATTCAGCTTTGCATCGAAACTAATTATTAAACACAATCAAATGGTGACTGCGAAGATACCTATTTCTATAAATTGATCCTACCCCCTTTAACCGTAATGGTCATTAAACTATCTATACCTACTATAGGTACTCGTAAGTAGGTATTCTACTTTCATCTACATTTTCTGATTCTAGGTAAAATGCTAACAAACAAAGCTCGTGAAAACGACAGGTGGTATCAAAGAGGACTCAAATATGATAGATTCTGTAGTACCTAACCTAGTTAGTTTAGGTACGTAGCAGTGGCAAAGGGTCCATACAGGCAGATTTCCATCGTTCTTATCTTACCTTTTACAAATCTTATCTTACCCCCAGGGGCGTGCATACTATATAGGCAGTTAGGCAGTGCTTACCTCATCACGAACCTAATAAATATAGGTACCACTAGTCACTAGTGTTAAAGTAAAAAATAATAATTTGGTTGCGTTAATATTCCATAATAACCAAACTTCTATTGAACACTCAGTTAGCAAATTTTTTTGCGCATCATTCCTACCTACGGTGCGGTAAGCAGTCTCCAGAATGCATATTCGAAGCAAGGAGCGTTTCATACAAAACTCATTTAAAAATTTTCGGTAAAAGTTATACGACCACGGAAAAAAGTGCGCTATTTGTACGTGTAACGTTCTAAAGCATGACCTTCGCAAAAAACAGCGCTAGGTATTCAAGCCTACTCGGGCTACCTCGGGCCACGTCGGGCGGCCGCGGTCGAACGAATTTTGTCGAGAAGCTGACGACATTATTTGTCTCACTCGCTCCTATGCACAAACCGCTCGCTCCCAGTCCGAGTTTTATTATCTCACGAGTGTGGGTGAATTTAACAAGTTTCAACCTTGTGACGTTGTCCTAAGAGTATTGATACCCGCGCTTAATAGAATGTTTGTTTTCGGATATAAAGATGCCAGCAATGCATTTGCAATATTTGTTTTTAGTTCCGTTAGTTTCAGCAGAAAAAGCAATAACTTCTCTGTTTTTTTTGTCTTCTTGAATTGACACCACGCGCGAGTTAATGAGAGATATTTTTATTGTTTTGTAAATTTTGTTTTTGTGTACTTAACTATTTAGTGTTTTTTTTCTGGGAATTTTGCTCGGTTTTGTGATTAAAATATTACCTAATTAAATAATGTAGAAATTAGAGTGTGCCGATTGTGGTGAGAATTCGATTTGTTTACAAAAATTGCGTATCCTTTCGCACAGTTTTCGTTCATAAAAAAGTAGTGGCCGCTTTTGGTCGCTAATGGGTAATTTATACCTAGGAAGCAACTTCACATAACATAAGTTTACAACGTGAAGAAAAGGCAATATAAAAGTGGTAGGTAAGCTATTTAATATCCTTATTACCTACTAATAGTATAAATTTCAAAATGATAAGAGCAATTACAACTGTTTAGATCTAGAGTGCCTACCTAGCTTGAAAACCAATGCACGCCCCTGCTTACCCCACCGAACCATGCAGATCATAAAGAACGGCTTACCTTAGCAATAATTTAACCAGGGGGCTTATTGTCTAATTCAAAAATCTATCGCAATCGCTTTCGTTTGACAGATGGATGTGACACATTGCTGCATTTCTTTTGTAAGTTTTTATTTGTGCCAAAAAGAAGCTTCAATGTGTTACATCCTGAAAGCGATTGCGATAGATTTATAAATTAGACAATAGAAAGGCTGACTTTATTTACAAAATTTGAAAAAAAAAACAAATTTAAAATATCATGGGTTTTTTAATAATACATAATATAATATATAAATAGCTGACAAGATGATTGCTTTGAAGATGATTTGGAGAATTATCAGCAGTTGTCACTGGATCAATATTGTTCTGCTTTAATATTGGCTGAAACGAAAATTTTAGTGTTAAAGCTCAATTAGCTATTCCAACTATTCTCGAGATAACTACGGCCAAAAAATCTATTGTTTAGATTTAGAATAACTAGAGATCGTTTCACATATTTAAGTTATTATATAACCAATGAACGAAATGCATAAAGCACGACTCACCTACGCTACAGTTAATTCAACTACATTAACTCACCTAAAGTTGACTGAACTAATGAACGATTGACTTACTGTTGATTTGGGGTTAAGTTGAGGGATCCAAAGCCAGCAGGTCGGTTCAGCATGTTCGCTTCGCTCGCTCGGCTCGTGCGTTGTTAGTTGGAACATAACCTCGTGCTGCTCGTGTGCTCGTGCGTTGTTGATGGACTACTTATGTTAGGATCTTTGGTAAACAGACTATTAGGTGCAGACTAGGGTTAGATTCCATTGCGACTAACAAACAACGCATGAGCCGAGCGAGCGTGCCGCGACAGCTGCCGGCGAAATGCCAGAACCGACTGCTGCTGTTAACTGTAGGCGAGTCGTCCATTGGGCATTTCATACATAGTTGAAACATCCAATATCTTAATTGATTTTAGTTCAACCAAAGTTTAGTAAGTTAAACAGTAGTTGAGTCGAGCAATATGCGTTATGAACACATGTGAATCGATCCTAGTTATCTTAAGAATAGTTGGGATAAATTTAGTTATTATGATAAGTAAATGTAACCACTTATTTACATCAAACCTATTGAAGACCATTTTTTGTACGGTCAGCAATGAAAAAATCTTGCTGAACAATTTAGTAAGAATCCTTCTTCTTGTTTGTTGAAGAAGAAGAAGTACATATTGTTGCATAGGTATCAGTTTTTATAATGTTTCACACTGTGACTAAGTATTGTTTGTGTCGTGTAGTGGCTATTGTTGCTGTCTGTACCTACTTTATGTAAGAAATACTTACGGCAGTCATCGTATGGTATACACGTGCCATTATTTCTCCAATAGTTCGGCTTACATCTGCAACTTGGGTAACATTCCAGGACTATCAGCATGACCCCACGGAGAGGGCATTCACTCGTTGGTGTAGCTTGAATACAGTCATCAGAAGGGCACAGAGGAGGACAAGAGTTGTACTCTTCATTAAGTCCGGTACATGGGAATGGAGCTGGAACAAAATGTGTATTCCACATGAAATAGGAACTAACAATACTGAACATAAACTAATTTAATTCGGAAGAAACACAAGTTCTGATAAAACTCTTAAACCTAAATAATATAATGTTTACAAATAATATAGAACTCCTTCAGAGCATCCCCAAGGCATGGTGCCCAGAAAACTGGCAACATTTTCCCTTTGAATGGCGAGGCTTTGAGATTTTCTGAGGTTTAACCTCTGAGCAACTTCTTCGCTCAGAGGTTAAACTTCTGAAAATCTCAAGAGCAGTATGTAATAATCAAATTATTACAACTGTTTTTAATGTAATACGGCTAAGGCGATAGTAGCGACTACAATCCGGCGAGCATTTCCGGCGATAAAAACACGATATCCATACTGCCAACATAGTATTATACTATGTGTGTTGCCAACCCTACCAAGCGTGGAGAGTATGGCAGCATCCTACCGTGGCAGAGGCCCTACATCTAGGGTTCCCAACCATCATGTGTTCTGGTATTAAGACCTCATGAACCGGAGGGATTGAAAACAGTGTTTTTCACTAAATTAAGTATAGGTACTTTTTACTGTTGAACAAAAATAAAGATCACTTGTAATAGTACGAATGAAATACTGTTAATTGTTTGAAATACTAACAGTTTCTTTTCCTTCTCAGACCTAAATATAGGTACCTACTTTATTTCTTGTAAAAAAATGTTGACAACCCTACCTACTTCCTTCAGTGGACTACTGGTGCATTCGGCTTATCCCGAAAATCGGGTAATTCGGATAATTACTTATTACTACTAAACGCGGCAGATTCTATTGCTCTGGCAACATTCACCTAGACGCCATCTTAATTCGCTCCCCCACCCGCACCGCCCGGGTCGCTTTGAGAGCAAATAAGTGTGTCGAATTCAAAATTTCCGAGAATGAGTGCTATTTCCCGCGTTTTTGGATTTTCAGAATTACCCGAACATCTGTAATTAAGAAGCCTGGTAAGTTATTTAACTAATTGTTTTATAACTTGATAGATTTTCGTTTTATTGCACCACTTAGTTGGTTTAAAATACTGTAGCTCAAGGATTTATTATTTTTCGGATTTAGCCGTCTAGGGCAAATCCGAGCTAAATCAGAGTTCGGATTTACCCGATGTTGGTTTTCTATAGGAACTGTCAGTGGTTCTCAATATTTATGTTTCTTTATGGACTTATGTTCATTTGTTTTAAATAGTAATTTTTACTTCAGCTACATTTTGACATCACTGAAAGGTTAATTTTATAAATATTAACAAAGAATTCTCTGCACTATTTTTTTTAACTTGGTTTTTTATTTTTTTGATACTTGTATAGGTAGTTTTGGTACTAATTAGGTACAAACGACCATTGAACGAAAAGTGAAACTTCCTTGAAACTATAGGATAAGTAAGTACAAGGTAAAAGATTTGTTTAATTTTTAATATTTTTATAAGTGGAATATTATGTTTCTTTTATTTTGAATAAAACTTTATTATTATTATTATTATTTATTTATTTCAGATTATAAATCCATACAAATATGTTAGTAAAATATTAAAGCTAGTGTGTTAGTAAAATTTTATTACTTGAAGTTTTTCCTTTCATTTCAGATACTTGTTATTATTCATACAAATGGTAGGTACCTATGCCACATTATGTATCTACTAAAAGTTTGAGATCCGTTGACTAGTTGTCGTGTAATTCCGAAATATAATTAGCACTTATCCATGTTTAGGCTCTTCTCGTGTCATTTCCAAGAAATCTGTTTTGAAGGTAAATCTGAACGAAAATGGAATATACACCTTACGTTAAAAATGAATAAAACCCACTTTTCAGTGTCCTTCGGAATTACCCATACATACTTCGTAATTGCACCGGAACAACTAAAAGTGATTAAATTTTTGACAAATGTTTTTTTACCGATTCTGAAGATAAATGCAAAAGTCCTTGAAATAGACGATTAGGCTGTACGTACATTAAAGTACACGAAGTGACCCGCGTTGGTGGCATTAACTCTACCATTCTGATATGGTTACTGAAAATACAAACATCCCACCAACTCATCAAAAAATCATTCGTAAATACCCGAATGCACCTTAATAATTAATTTTGAAGTATCCACCTAAATAAAATGATAAACTTTTTGTGTCATTTCATAAATTATTGTCTATTTAAGTATTTAGTACTTACGACAGTCTTCTGTTCGAATGCAAGAACCATCGTCGGCTCTTCGGTAGTTAAATCGGCATTTGCAAGTCGGTTCGGGGACTTTGGGGCAAAGGTTTGGGGTCTTGGAAATGATATTGCTTTTCCAATCTGACTTGGGGCAGTAATCCCATTCACATTTTGTATGGTAGCTGTCGACAACTTCATTCGGCCCACATATTAAATTAGCTGAAAAAAATGAAATCGTTAATTCCACAATACACACATTTTACCCAAAATGTCAAATCCCCATAATAGTGTGCCGTCACACTTCCACATTGTTAAACACAAAATATTAGTCATTGGAAACTACCTACAAGGTGTTATAGCCTTATAAAGCATTGGTAATAGCCTTATAAAGCCGAATATGGTAAATAGGGACTATCAAACTGAACAACTTTTACTATGGGACCTAACTCTGAAATCGTGAGAAAAAATCAGCTGCTTCATACAAAAATTAATAACGAAAATATCAAAATGTATGAAACAGCTGATGTTTGTTCGCGATTTCAGAGTTAGTCCCACAGTAAAAGTTGTTCAGTTTGATGGTCCCTATCTACCATATTCGGCTTTATAAAGCTATTACCAAACACCCTGTAAAATTACCTGTCCGTTGCATTAGGTTTCACCAACTAGTACCTACCTACTCAGAACGCGTCATGGCTTTTCTTAATTTCCACAACGCGTTGTGGTCGTTTGGTAAAATGACCACACATACCATCGCTTTGTGGTCTTTCTGTGACAACCACAACGCGTCATGGGCGTTTTTAGAAGAGCCACACACAACACTAATATCACGTTGTGGATTTTTGGCAGTGACCACAACGCGTTGTGAGCGGTTTTTTCGCTGAACCAGATTTCCATTGATATTAGTACTTACTTGGACTTGGCACAGTAAGTAATTATAAGTACTGGTATTGAACGAGTATATTTCATGACTGCGACAGACATAACTGCGCATAACACGATCGCGACAGTTTGTTACTGCCGCTAACGTGAATGCGACAGAAGACTACTGCGCAAATCGCCATAGCGACTGAAAAGTACCTAAAGTAAAGACTGACAAATGCAATCGTCACATGTCACATTGCCATTCGCCAACTGTACTACAGTAGGTACAGCCTTTCCACAGCTTAAAATGTTTGTCGCAGAGTCGAGCCGTTTTCGCATAAACGAGTTGTCGCAGTAGCGTTATATCGGAGTAGGGTGCGCCGTGGTGGAGTTCAGTCATTATGACATGCGCAGTAGTCTTGTTAGAGGCAGTAACAAACTGTCGCGATCGTATTATGCGCAGTAAGTCTGTCGCAGTCATGAAATACACTCGTATTGAACATGTTATCATTTGTTGAATACCCACTAAAATAATAAATTAATAAAGGACTTACCAGTTGATTTAGCTGAACTGCTAACAATTAAAATACTCGAACAAATATACACCCAAAGCGTCATACCGGTTATAAATATCACAACGTAATAACAGACAGTCCTAACAAGATAACAATTTGTGTTAATTATTATGTTGACGTCACATACCGCCATACTCGTATTGTATTGTGTTAATATACCAAAATAAATTTTGCTATAGTAAGTAGGTACCTACTATGTTGTTATTTAATTCTACAGCGGAATCTCACATACTAGCTTTTCTCATCCTCATGGGCTGCCGACGCCTTTGTTACAATAAAATTGTCAATAATTGTCAATTATAATTTCTTATATTGAATACTACATTACTAGAGATACAAGTCTCTATCTACTGGGTATACCGAAAAGAGGCACAAAGTTGAAAATAAACGTCGAAATAAGAAAAGTGTGATTTAAAAACTTAAAAAAAAAGAAAAACCTCCTTCAAAAAACCTGAAACAAAAGCAGCTTCAAAATTAAATACCTCTAAAAAGCAAGAAATAATATTCAAATCATTAGTTACGCATAACATTAATAATAAAACACGTCTATGAAGTCGGGTGGGGCTGGAAGACAATTTTTTTTATATTTCTAAAAGCCCCACCCGACTTCATTAGACGTGTTTTATTAATAACTAGCGGCCGCCCGCGACTTCGTCTGCGTGAAAAGGTTTTTTTTGCTATCCCTCGGGAACAATACTTCTTTCGGGATGAAAGGTACCATATGTCCTTCTCTGTACCCCTGACAACGTGTATGCAAAATTTCATGATGATCGGTTCAATAGTTAAGACGTGAAAGCGTAACAAACAAACAAACGGACTTTCGCATTTATAATATTAGTAAGGATGTTATGCGTAACTAATAATTATTTCTCGCTTTTAAAGTTTCAGGTTTTTTGAAGGAGATTTTTCTTTTTTGTTAAAAAAGTTTTTTATTTAAAACTTTTTAGTGGTAGGTATGTAAGCATGTAAATTTTTTTTTAACTTTACATAATATTTTCAATGGTAAAATGCCCATAACTCAATTTCCAAAATTAACGCTGTTTGTTTTTTAGGAGTTCCGTTGTGTCTTCGTAGTCCAAGTATAGTCCAGAACCTTGCATCGCAGACTATGGTTTGGTTTGTTTTGGATTGTCATAAACCTACCAAAATCCAAATCACTTTACATATACTTTTTGAATTTGATGAGTTCCCTTGTGTATCTTCGAAGTTCAAATGTCCGATGAAATTAAAATGTGACCATTCTTGAAGTTATACCCTTTCAAACAAAAAAGAATCATCTAAATCGGTACATAAACAAAGATGATGTGTCCGAAAATCTGTAAAAACACGTGTGATGGCAAGCTAAATAATTGTCATTTTTAAGGATTATGAAAAAACTACCAACTCGATCTCTGTAAATTTTTTATGGGACCACACACGAATTATGTTCTTTGAGATAAAAAAAAATTATAAATCGGTTAACAACTGACGAAGTTATGGTAAAACCACATGAGTAAAAAAACGTGTAAAACATACATAAAAAATGGGTTGCACTCCGGGAGTGCCGGCAGAAGTGAAAACTTAAATATTTACGTCGTGCATTTTTGATATTTTGAAATTAGCGGCAAAGGATTAAAATTATTTCTTTCCTATTACTATACAGTCGTCACACAATTCAACCAGTTTGTAATTAGAGAAAAATTCTAAAGATTTCGCGCCAGTGGCCTTTTTTATTTCTACATGCACGAATTCTACGATTTAAACTTATAGTCACAGAGTATAAATAACTCTATGATTTCACCGAAGAGATCGCTGCTATTAGTTCTATCTTCAAAATTAGCGCGTTGCTGGTGACACAAGTGTTCTCGTCTTAAAATGACGCGCCGCCGTTTTCAACGCGCCCCGTAGAAAGGAGGGGATACTTCCGCCGCCAGCTGTCTACTCTCCATCCGTCACATCCGTCTTACGCATTTTCGATCAGCCACGTGATTCTTACTGACGCGAGTTTAGCATTTTTTCCCCATTACAAAAAAGCGTGCAACGCCGCTAAAGAAATTTTCAATTCAAAAGAAAAATACCGTCGACTTGAGAACCTCCTCCTTTTTTGAAGTCGGTTAAAAATAGGAAAATTATCGAGCTGTTGAGGGGTTTAGGGGTTTAGGTTCTACTTATGTATTATTCATTAAACTTACGCCCACCGATAGTTAAAAAATAATATTTACTATTTATCTTGGCTGTCGTAGGTATGTGACCACGAATACAGATTATAAACGTTTTCGGCATGTTTTGAGTAGACGAGGGATATTGACAAACATCGCCGGGCAAACAGGCAAGGATTTAGGTCACCGTTCGTGATTCGCTTCCTCCTCCAATATCCTCTTTTCCCACAATTTACTGGTTTCATAGTGTGCCTATTTTTGGCGAAAAATTCATAGAATTCGAGGGTAAAAATTATAACGTTGCACTTTAAAAAATTGCGATAAGTAGGTAGATGTTATTTAGATGAATGAATTTTTCTTTGCATTTTGTAAATCCATTTTGTTTTATTCTCAAACTTGTAATTTGATTTGAAGATTCCGTCACAGTGGTGATGGTGCTGGTTTTTTAGGGTTCCGTACCCAATGGGTAAAAACGGGACCCTATTACTAAGACTCCGCTGTCTGTCTGTCTGTCTGTCACCAGGCTGTATTGCATGAACCGTGATAGCTAGAAAGTTGAAATTTTCACAGATGATGTTTTTTTGTTGCCGCTACAACAACAAATACTAAAAACAGAATAAAATAAATATTTAAGGGGGGCTCCCATACAACAAACGTGTTTTTTGCCGTTTTTTGCTCGATATTAATAACGACAACAGGTAGACAGTTGAAATTTTCACAGATGATGTATTTTTGCTGTCGCTACAACATCAAATACTAAAAACACAATAAAATTATTATTTAAGGGGGGCTCCCATACGACAAACGTGATTTTTCTGCCGTTTTTTGGTACGGAACCCTTCGTGCGCGAGTCCGACTCGCACTTGGCCGTTTTTTTTCTGTTTTTTTGTTACGGAACCCTTCGTGCGCGAGTCCGACTCGCACTTGGCCGATTTTTTAATCAAAGACGTCCTCCGACTGCAAGAGACATATTTCTTGTAATTTAACTTTTTTTTTATAAAAGAAATTAAACTTTTCCATATTTATGTGATCCTGGTACTTGTTATTCCTACTGTTCTTAGAATGTACATTTTGAGAAATGTACATTAATTTACGGGAAAGGTGCATTTTGGGAAAGGTACTTGTTGAGAAGTGGACATTTCGGAAAATGTACCTTTTGAAACCGGTGTACATTATGCTAAGTGTACATTTTGAACCTGAAGGTAGTGAGCGCGTAATTTTGAAAGGTGACTAATGCTATAAAAATATGTTATTTATTATTTAACATATATTTTCTTCCAAACAAAGGAGGTTTAACACCATGAAACTTATCGATTATGGAGCTGATATGATTTTGATAAATTTGTATACTTAATATTAACTAATTACATTAGGTTGGGTACTTACATAAATATTTTTTTTTACCGTCAAATAAATTTACTAAAACAAGTAGTATTTATGTTGGGATAATTCAATTTTGCAAACTTTAAATCTTTGTTTAGGTTTTGTTCAATAAAATTCTCTCAGAAAGCTATCTCAACCAACTTTGTTGAACGAAGAAGAATAGAACGTGTTAAAACGAATTCAAAGAACAATATTAAACTCTAACTTGGAATTAAGTACCTATATGTATGATCCACGGAACAAAGACATCCCCCCCCCCTATGTTCTGTGGTATGAACGAAGATCCTGAACAAGTGCATTTTATTTTAAAGTAAAGCCTTCCTAACCAAAAGTGGCACCGCGTTGAATTTTATTATTGTAATTCTATTACACAATTTTAATAATACTTCTCGTGGAATTTAGGGCTTATATTAGAATATAAGCTCTAAATTCCACGAGAAGTGTTATTAAAATTGTGATAATTGTGAAATGAGAAACGGCCACTTTTAGCAGTTTTGCTATCTACTTCTACGAATGACTGCGAGGGAATGTAGTGATCTTCTAAAAATACTAGACTATGAGGTTAGTACTATTAAATATTTTATCTACTCTCATATCGTAAAATTCGAATAATGAATTTCAAAACGAAATTATATTGACATACTTTATACACGCAATACCGAAAAAAATTAAAAATTTATTTTATAACATACCTTCGTTAACTAAAGTATGCTATAAAATAACTTTTTTCTCATTATAATACAGGGCAAATCCAAGAAGATGGCAGTGCCGCGATATTAAAAAAAAAACAATGAAATTCTCACATACTTTCCATGATTAAAATGTACTCTATGGTGATCGATGATCGATTTAGCGTAACGATTACTCTGCTGAAATGCAGTCATCTCATTATTATTTTTTCTAATAGAAAACGCGCCATTTTTTTGATTTTAATTTTTACTTTTGCTTATTAATATCTGATAGTAGTGAGTGAGTAGATATTTTAGATGCGGCGACGGAAAAACGTAATACTTAACCAAGGTAATTACGTAGAGTTTCTAAGTATTTGGTACAACCTACCTACCTAAAGCAAAGTCGAGTAACTACCTACTCTTTTTTATCATTGATATTTTATTTTGTAAGTTCAATCACAATAATTGTATGAGAGTAGATAAAGTAGTGTATGAAACTGCACATAACTAGGTATTAAAACACTCGTGTGATACTATTAAAAACCTCGCCTACGGCTCGGTTTTTAAACACACACTCATGTTTTAATACCCCTCATTATGCATCAGTTTCATAAACTACTATTCCTGACTTTTCCCTGACTTTTCAGAAAAAATCCTGACCTCTTGTCACCTACACCTACATTCTTCATTTAGTTTACGTTTGATATTTTTTTCTCACCAAAATTATTGACAAATCTTACACTTTTAGGGATACCAAAAATTCCTGACAACTACAGTTTTTCCCTGTTTTCCTAACAGATGCCTTAAATACCTGACATATCAGGAAAATTCCTGTCATCTACCCTATCTCTTACACAAGTAGGTACTTTTACTTTCTGGAGATGTCTCACAAACTTCATTGTAAAGTGAATCTATGGGAAATAAAACTTATTATTATTATTATTAAAAATAACGACAAAATAAATGATTAGGTGGGTAGGTACTTTACAATACAAGGCAAAATAAAAATACTTATACGGTATGGATTTGCTGGGAATCTTTCAGCATGCGAAGTAGAAACTCTACCACACATTACAGCCCCTTGTCAAATTCAGCAAAACAAAATTTATTTGTCAATTTTTTATGTAAAAGTTAACTAACTACCTTGAAAAACAGTCTTTCTGAAGTAACGTTTTGTTTTATGACTATGATACAGTTATTCCGACCACATTCCGACGTTTTGTTTTGACGAATAAAGCAAGGAATTTGACCATTTGGTGGATATTCAAATATTTGCAGGATTGCAGATATCGACACAATCAAAAGATAAAATGCAATAAAAACCCAAAGCATTGCCCAAAGGCAATAGAACAAAAAACGTGGGAGGTTTGGCGTTTATTTTTTTAACATCTCGGGGTAATTTTGAGCAATAAAACCTAAACTGTAGGAACTTGAGATGTCATTTCGGTTTCTCGTTCAAAGTGAATCGAATATTTTTAAACGATTTAGGGCTGATTTTTTAATCTTTATTCTTTTGATAACGTATTATGCCGCCAAATTGAAAATGATTGTCAATGTTAGTTTGTCAAAATTTTTGAATGACTTTTATGTTATTCGGATTTTAATTTAAGTGACTGATATCTGTTATCTGAGTATTGAAAAATCAACCCTAAGTTTTGATTTTATTGTTCAAAATTAGCGTGTTCAGCCCGTTGATTAAGTATTTTCGATTGAAATCGATTGAAAGCGCAGTTACATTCCTGCTTTAAGTAAGATAGTTGTTACATTGGTTCTGCGATTTCTGTCAGAGTTGATTGCGACAAAGTTACATAATTACCCCCCTGGCCTCGCTAGATATATTATTAATTAAGTATTGAAAAGGGGTCTTAAAAATTTTAAGTGGAGCTACTAGGGCATGTGGGGTATCATATGATCATATGAAAAAGCACGTTTTTAGTCATTTTTTCTTTTTGTTTTAGGCCTCCATAGTTTTCGACCTATGATGGAAAATGTAAAAAAAATTACCGTCCCCCCCCCCTTTCTTATCTCCGAAGTTTGCAAAGAGAAAAATCTGAAATAATTCTATGTGATAGCAGTTTATATAAAGATTACAGGAAAAATAAAACGATATCTCACACTAACTAGTACACTTATTTAGAAATTACCAAATTTCTAAAAAAAATCCTATTAGTTCCACTATCAGTCAAGAGATGGCGCTGACCTAAAACTGCTAATAACTACTAATTTGATTATTCTACTCTGCAGTGTGGTTTGATGGTGCTATTATGATGGTACGGAACCCTCGGTGCGCGAGTCCGACTCGCTCTTGACCGGTTTTATTTACTACTTACATTATAGTTTTTACTGTTGAACAAAAAATAATCCTGTAATCTTTATATAAACTGCTATTACATAGAATTATTTCAGATTTTTAGCGCCTAAAGGACACAAAATACTGTCATAAATTGTTATCGTTGTAGTAGGAGGAAAATCTGTTCATTTTCTAAAATACTTTGTTTATTTTCCTTCTCAGACCTAAATAAATATAGGTAGATACCTACTTTATTTTAACTAATTACTAATTGATTTCATCATGGTTAAATATTATTTTGGTTTTAAAATTTCCCGTCTGAGCAATTTGGAAAGGTGTTGTTTTTTCCGGTAGGTACTTAATTAAGTACTTACACAGGTATAAAGTATGGAAATTAAAAACATCCTGTTCGAACAGATGTTTTTTATAGAGCTTTTTGATGTTACATAAGCACTAGGAGGTGACGGGCGTATAGGCACGTCACTAAAATGTCAAAAAAATGATTCGTTAATTCTAGTGTTTTTCTGTGCTTAACATTCTTTCTTGCCCATTTTAAATTGTTAACCTTATCATAATTGTACTAACCGTCTATCAGCCAGTTTGGTCCACCTCGCCCCAGAGACATTGGCATTCCTCAGCAGTATAGATATTTGGGATTCTGGAAGGGTCACTCCCACGCTGTTCACTTCAAAGGGGTCAATGGCCTTCATTCCCACGTGACTGCCATCCATCAACGTAAAAAAAGTTCGCAGTCCACGCCTTAGGCAGTCGATGTTGTCAGCGCGGCACGTCGGAAAAGGCACGGGGCTCACTGAAAAGGGGTTGTTAGTAGTACTAGCGATAGTGATATAATACAAAAAAAACAATGGGGGAATTCAACTAAATAGAGAAAATGCCTCATTGAAAAAAAAAATTTTTAGTGACATCTAGTCAAATAAGTACTAGATATGGTATGGTATTATTGACGTCTACGCTTTATTATTTTAAAAGCTTCTCGGCCAAATACTCAAACGAATCTTAAAGTTAAGGCCACTTTAAATTCAAAAAAGTTGTCAGATTTGGCAGAAATTCTATGAAACTGACAGCTTCCTTAAAGTTAAGGAGACCTTAACTTAAGATTTGAGCTAAGCAGCATTTGAGTATTCGGCCATTAGTCTGTCATTTAATTATAGAAGGACGGATACCGGACAGGTGAAACTAAATTAAAGCTTGTATTGAGATTAGTGCGTAAGTCACAATAAATAATCTTACTCTAAAACATGTTTTTCAGACGTTTTAAAAAACTAGTAGGTATTGCATATTTTTATTGAAAGTTAATTTACCTATAAGAACAGGTACGACCTAGTTTGTGTAACTTGTGTCAATTATTTTAAGCTTTGTAAGTAATGTTTTTTAGAACAATAAAAGATTTATTATTATTATTTTGTTTACTTATTTGTTACGGAATAAAACAAGCATTCTTAAATACTTAGATCTGATAATTATAAATAGGTAGGACTTCTCAGCAACGAAGGGATGTGTTACATCTATGCTTCTCAGATACTTACGAAATATCATTAATGGTATACATTCATTATAAGAAGTCAAATGTAATATGAATCACGTTTGGTTTAGTTTTTATAAGTCCGAAATGTGAGTTCACCAGTTCAAATCCAGCCGTGGGGCCATAAAACACAGTTATGTTTTATATCTCTGTGTAAAAATTATAGGCTTGCTATGTTTTTGTACCCATGATTCATTATCTGTAGATATGTACTTCGATCATCTAATAGTTATAGATTGTGTTTGCCATTCGCAAAACAACTTATACGAGCGGAATCTAGTTATTATGAGTATCAATATGAGTTAAAATTAGGTTAACCATTTCAAAATTTTTAAAGTGCTGACAAAAAGCCGGTCATTTCAATAAAAGTCCGGACATTTTTTTTCAAAAAGAACTGACTAAAAATTATTTCTTGAGCCATGATTTATTTTTGTTGTGTTCTTACATTTTAAAGCACAAAATATTATGTTCCTTCCAAAAAGCAAAGTAATTTTAAACTAATTAGGTGATTAGAAACTGTTTATCGTGTCTTTACCAATTTTTTGGTATACTGTACATGGACGTGGCCCAGACTACATACATTTTGGGACATCTATTTCGAACACTACTGCTTTGTATCTTTTATAACTAGTAGGTATTACACCACCAAATCTATAAAGCCGGACATAACAAGACCGGACAAAGTCCGGACATGTCTGGAAAAATCCGGATGGATGGTAACCCTAGTTATAATGGATTTTATAATACCGTAATAACAATAACAGAATATTTAATATTCAAAGCGATTAAATTGACAAAAGACAGTGATCCACTGCAACTTCACTCAATAATGTATGGCGAAGAGTAAATTTTACAGATTAAAATAAGTATGTAGTTTTATACGGCAAGCGCTCCGCGGGCTGATTATCTAATTAGAAACCACCTAGCGACCGGTTGCAGTTCACAGATGATAGTGATCCATTGCTACTTCTTTTTGGATTAAAAAAAAAACATCTATGTAACTAAACATTTAAAAACATCAAAACTTTCACATTTATTATTACTGTTAGGATAATAAGTAAGTATAATAAATAATTAAACGTCTTAATTACTTGTTTGATCTACCGTAGGTATACCAAGGAGTTTGACGGATTCATTTAATGAGGAAAATTTAATTTCCTTTTTATCTTAATAACGTTGAACTTTAAATTAAATTATCTTGTAATGGGAAAACGTATAAAATCTTCGTATTCCTAGCACTAAGTTAGCTGTTTGTTTTAATCCTTTTATTAAAAGGAGCATATTTCCGAAAACTGGTCGAGCGTCGGAATGTTGGGCTTGGCTGCTGTACTCTCTCTAAATATAGAGAGTTTGTTAACCAACAAATATCCACAATAGTGGTATTGTATTGGGGTATATTTGTTGCTTGACCTCAAATATATATTCACAAATAAAAATAAATAAATTAGATAGAACTATCTTAACTAAAAATAAAAAAATACTTTAGAATCTGTAAATACCAGTAATAAAACATGTCAAAGTGTACCGTTGAGCATTTTTTAATATTATATTTCTCTGTGATTAAAATATTTTTTTTTATTTTCTCTCAATAAAGAGCTCCTTGACAATACAAACAATAAGTGAAAAAATTAATATGAGTCGTATTCTTATTTGTTACAGCTGAAACGTTTGTGAAAAATACCTCTGACAAGCAAATTTGAAATTCCACTTAAACAGATTGTCTTCGTTTTATTATGTTTTTCTCTCTATACGGCATTAATTTAAGAATTTTGCTTCCTAACACTAAAGTTTACATCAGTAATGCTTTCATTCTTTAGATGACTTCATTGGAAAAACGCTAATTTCTTTGAAATGCGGATATACAGCCTTAATTTAGACACTGTTTAGACGTGATGCCGTCTCTTTCAAACAATATTGTCAAAACAGTGTCAGCATCATATTTAAACAGTGTTTAAGTTAAGCACTTGTTTTAAATCTTTTGTGGTAAGGCCATAATAATCTTTGTCGCGCGAAAGCTTTCAATGTTGTTTCTAGTTTCAGGATTAAAATGGTTTCGTATGCACATACAAAAGCAGATATAAACATAACAAACCCCTTTGCAAGATTCTCTTTACCTAAACAATGTGAATATTTGACGTTGACCCTTTTTAACGCTCGCAGAATATTAGATTTTCGACACACCGTGCGTGCCTACCTGTTAAACGCACAATTCCGAAACATAGATGAGAAAGAAAAAAATTTTTTTTCGAATGGAATGCCTTGACTGTTCCAAAGGGCGAATTTGCGGGAAAACCCAGTGAGACATGCCTAGATTCTTTTTACGAAATTTTTCATGTGATAGCAAACATTTTAGTTATTTCTCAACAAATGGATGTAAACTTAGAGCAAAGGATGTAAAAAAACAGAACAGTGCATTTTATTTCGTTATACTCTCTAATCCAAAGAGCCCGTACTAAAAAAACATTTGTTCCAAATAGTTATGTATTACTCTTAGGAGGTTGCAGTATTTTTTTTTAGCTGTATATACAACTTAATATCACCAGCCTACTTCTAAATTACAATGAATATTTTTCTAGTTTATCTTAGTATGCAATGAAGATATCTTTAGTTAAGGTTAAGTTTAAGAAGACTAATTCATAATATACTAGGAAAAACACTCAAAAAGAATCACTGAATAACTTATAGAGGAATATACAGGGTTATTTGTAAAACACCAACAACCTAGCAGGAGTAGATTACTATCATCATAAACAACAACATATTTTGTTCTACGACTTTTCCGAAAACAGACAAAAAAATCGACTCTCCATACAAATGTCCGAACAGCTGCTGATCGAGTTTTGTATGAAAAGTCGTTTTTTTGTCTGTTTTTGGAAAAGTCGTAGAACAAATGTTGTTGTATACGATGTTACTAATATACTTATGCAAGGTTGTTGGCGTTTTACAAATAACCCTGTAGATTTATTATATAAGATATGTGAGCTTTTTTCCCAGTATTTCTTTCAGATTAAGACAATGGTTCAATGTCATACCTTGTTCAAGATTTACTTGGAATAAGCCAGCGCATTTGAGAGTTAGCTTTGAGTAAATTCTGTGCTTATCCATATAAGCTTTTTCAATACAGTTGCTCGAAAATGTGAGTTTACGATGACAGGCCAGCGTGCGGTAAGTTGATTTTACCGCACGCCGTGCGTTTTTGTTTACGGTTTAGTACAGCGTGCGGTAAGTTGATTTTACCGCACGCTCGTGCCGTGCGTTTTTGTTTACGTACGTTTTTTTTAATTTCTACTAGCTTCCACCCGTGACTTCGTCCGCGTGGACAGTAGAAAAATATAGTGACCAGTTTAAAATGACCTCTTTAGGGTATGAAAGCTAGAACTAAGAAGAGTTCAAGCTGTTTCCCTGATTTCACCTACATGAATTTAATGAAACATAGCTAAGATTTTAAGTTGGACCTTAATCTACTAAACTGTGAAAAGCCCATCAAAATTCTTTTAGCGGTTTTTGCGTAATACGCGCACAAATATTTAGAATTTTCAGTTTTATTATATGTATAGATTACAATTTCAGTAGTACCTATAATGTTTTCTCGCAAATGTATTGAAAAACGTAGTATGGCACACGGTTGTTAAGGTTTTTTAAAACTCGTGACGATTATAAACCCTCGCCTGCGGCTCGGGCTTATAAAACGTCAACTCGTTTTAAAAACCTCCTTACCTACCTTGTATCATAAAATACTATATTATCATACATTAAGCTATTACGAATATAGTAAGTTAGCTTATTGTTTTACTCGTTCAGTAAAGTTAACTTTATATTCGTAGTCAATTTATAAACTGTTACCTACATACTTACAATAATCTTGTATTTAATTATAACTATAAAAAGTTACTTAATAAAAACAGCAAAAGCTTTTCTTATCTAAGAAAGTATCAAATTTTTATTTATGAAACAATAGTTTTTGCCCCTGACTTCGTCTATGTGAAATCACGTTTTGTACTTACCCGTGAAAATTTCGGCAATAATAGTAGAGATTTTCCTTCATCCAGATTCAATCTCCCTTGATGCCAAAATTCATTTAAAATGCAGCAATTTTGCCGTGGAAACTACAGAATCTTTTCCATTTATTAAAATTAATGTTAAATAGTACACACTTTAGTTATTAAGGAGTCAAGGTTGCCATGTTAGTTTAGAACCGTAGTCACTACCCTTGTTTTCCACCAAGATCTTAATTACAATAATTGGGTATAACAAGGGGATGTTTACTTTGGGCCAAAACTGAGAACACTACGTAAGATGTTCTTTAATACATCAGAATTAATTAATTATTTACTTCTGACTTCTAACTGCAAACGTACTGTGACTAAATTTCTTACGACTCTTGACTACGACGCGACTGAAAACCTACTCATCATTCTGAAATAATTTAATTCTAATTTTAATGCAAATAATAAATGTGAATGTTATTTTATTTTATTAAGTACTTATATTAAATATTGGATTTCGTGCCGGTATATATCTCTCGCTCCCACAGATACTCACGCACACACGCAGACACACACACACACCACCCATACAAACACGAACACACATTCACCTACACACACAATTTTTTTTTCACTCACACATTATACATCTTAGCTTTGGGGTATCTACTATAGTTTAGTTTACATTGTTTTGATCAAGTTTCATACCTACCTGTAATTATAATTTACTTTTGTTCATAGACTTATTATAGGTATTACTAGTTTGTTTACCGTCTTGTACTAGGTGTTAGTATCAAGTTACATACTGCATACGGTAAAACTATTGTCTGTGGGTGGGCCTGGTGACCTGTGTCACAGGTTTCTTTTCTGAAACCTACTTCGGGCACCAGTCCATCACAAATTTAGTAACCTTCCATGTGTAGCTTCTAATTACCACTTAAGTCCTTTATTTGTGATGGGAAAATAAACAATTTTTTTATTTTTTATTTTATAATTATATTCATAATTAATATTATGTGCCTACATCACTACGTAGTATAAAACAAAGTCACTTCCCGTTGTCTGTCCCTATGTATGCTTAGATATTAAAAACGGGTAGTTTTTAATCGGGTAACAATAAATTCCCATTTTGGGTATCAATAATACTGAATATAGCGTACATAACTACTAAGTGGGCTACGGACTAGGGCGACTACAAATGTTAAAAAGGTTTTTAAAAAAAAAAGAAAAACCTGCTTCAAAAAACCTTAAAACTAAAACCGCATCAAAATTGTCTCTAAAAAGCAAGAAATAATATTCAAATCATTTGATACGAGATACGCATATCAATTTTAATAAAACACGTCTATTGAAGTCGGGTGGGGCTGGAGGACCACTTTTCTTGTTTTATATAAGGAGGTCGGGATTGATATCGAACTCCTATAGTAAGTAGTATAATATAACTATAAGTATAAGTAGTATAACAAATATCATCATCATCACATCTATTTATTATAGTCCACTATAGGATTAGCCTATTATTTATTTTGTAGACAGGCCTCTCTCCGTGTTGAGTCGACAGACATATTTTCCACGTTTGGCAGGCAGGTTGAAAATCTAGCTATACTCTGCTAGAACTTAGTAGGTATAAAGTACCTAAATATTATTTTGTACCTCCCTTAATCTCAGCTAGGTACCGAGCTTTAAATTGAAATTGATCACTGAAAACCCTTTAACTGTTCCATTTGGCTAAAAGCTTGATGTAAGTAAACAGTTATAAAAGGCTTCTATTTACATTTTGATAGCAACCAGAAGCAATAACTTAATGTTTCTTTTGTAGATCGCGGAGGCTTTTATGGGATTAAAGATGTTTACGAGTTTTTGGTTACATTTTATTGTTCTGCATCAGATAGCTTTACATCTCCGACCATTAAAAGGTGCTCGGATAAACTCCAACCCTACCAATTTACAGTATAAAATATTAAAAACTTAAGGGCCCTATCACATTTTTTCGTCGAAATTTTGATTTTGACGGATTTTAGCGCTACAACCTAGAGAAACCTTTGGGTCTACTAAATACATTTATATGTGTTCGCGACAAAAAGTAATATGATGATACACTGGAAAGTTAAAGGGTTAGAAAGGAAAATTAAAGTTGGTGAATGATTTCTTAGAGTCAACTTTGAACATACACAGAAAGAAAAACAAGTACAAACAACAAATAAAAGTATGAAATTTGATTTTCTTATAAAGTAAAAATTATTCTGATATAAATTTTACGTAATAATAATTATGTATCTAGGAGAAATTCACAGTTAATTCTGAGCGTTTTTAGTAGTTTTATGGTTTTTGATTGGGATTTTTTTTCACATATTCCATACATAATTTCAAAATTCTGAGGCCGTTATAAACTATTCGACTATATAAGAAATAATATTCAATTTTTTTTATTTCATTTGTTTAGCACAAGTAGTTCAATCCATCGCCCCAAAAAAGTGCCTTCGCTCATTTTATGAAAATCTTTCTCTGCAATTTCGGGTTTATTTATTTTCAAAAAAGCGAGGCCGCTGTGAACTATTCCAATAGCTATTCTACACTATTCAATAAGTCAAAACTATTAATGTATTTTTGTTTCTGAGATCGAGAACCCCAAAATTTGCCATTTTACGCAAAAATCATAGTGGAAACGTAATATGCCTCTTAAAGTGAAACCTCATTTTAAAATAACCGCTGCACTCAGAGTCGTCAATATGATTTCTGTAAATTAACCACCTAAAAGTTATAATTCACAATGTATGTTAAAGTTTTCTTAGTTTTGATGACCTCCACGGTTGAGTGGTTTGGACATCAATTTTTTTAGTGTCACTATCTCTAAGGTCTCGAGTTCGATCCCGCTAAGCTTTTCGTTACACCAAAGTTTTAGCTATACTTTGAAATCTGAGCAATGTATGCGATGTTGTCTAGTATAAATTTGTTTAAGTAGTTGATTTGTCTTCCAAAACAAAATAAAAAAAAAACCGCTTTTGTACAGGGTAATTTTTTGAACAGCTGACAAATTTTGTAGTGTATGTGTTTTGCGGTGTGTAATGTTAAAGATATGACAAAGACAGCATGCTGTTTGAGAGCCGCTCAAAGTTAAGTAGCGTTTGAGTATTCGGCCATTAGATGGTCAAACTGAACAACTTTGTCTAGGGGACCAACTTAATCCGAGCAAAAAATTATTCAGTATCCATAGAAAACGTCAATATTTCGACCTAAATGTAAATAAATAAATAAATAATAAATAAATACTTGGACAATTTCACAACGCGCCATGTAACCCCAAACTAAGCAAATATGGGTGCTAGACAACTGATACTTATATATATTTTTTTAAATATATACTTATTATACATAGTAACACCCAGAGCCGTCACAGAAATTAAAATTCATCATTTCAATTTCTGCCCGGCCGGGAATCGAACTCGGGACCTCTTGCGTGGTAAGCGGCATGTTGACCACTGCACCACTCAGATCGTCATGTATGAAACAGCTGATTATTTTTTTTGCTCTGATTGAGTTGGTCCCATTGATAAAGTTGTTCAGTTTGATGGTCTAAGCCACACGGCACACCACAACTTGACGACTGTTTTCGGCTTCACCACAGGGTGTTTTTTTTTTATGATTTGATTGACCTAGAACTGCAGCAAATTAGATAGATGAAAGGATACAAAGTTTAAAGTGAATGACAAGGTTGTTTTGACTGTTTCGTATTAATATCTAAACCATCTCAACCACTCTGTAGTGGTTAAGATGGTTTAGATACCACTCTGTAGTGGTTAAGATGGTTTATATATTAATACGAAACAGTCAAAACAACCTTGTCATTCACTTTAAACTTTGTATCCTATCTAATTCATCTTAACCACTCTGTAGTGGTTAAGATGGTTTAGATATTAATACGAAACAGTCAAAACAACCTTGTCATTCACTTTAAACTTTGTATCCTTTCATCTATCTAATTTGCTGCAGTTCTAGGTCAATCAAATCATTAAAAAAAAACCCCATTTGGCCTTGAAGTTTGATGAAATTAGTGATTGAAATTGTTCTCACCTCGAATATGATGAATTATTAAAAAAAACATTCACTTTACATTGACTTTAATAAGAAAATTAGGTAAAATTGTGGTTCATTAAAGTAAGGATTAAACTTTTTTCAGGATAAGAACATGCTAAGAGGTATTTTAATTTGAGTAACCAAATGTTATCAAATATGAGATTATTTAACCTAAGTAATACATAGTTATTTTATTAAAAAGTTAGGATGATATTGAAATTACATTAAACTTACATAACAAATTTACAGATAGATGAATAGATGTTTTGATCTGAAATATCATCACCACACTTTGTTAAATATAATATCCTATAATATCTTATTTTTAATTGCCACTTACTAATGTAAAAGATAACACGAGAAACATTGCGGTAAGTTAGATTTAACAACATAATAGATAAATACAATAAATTCTTACTTATATTCCACAAAAATATACATATTTCAAAGTAATGACCTTATTCTAGAAACGTGTGCAGTAATGAAGTAAAATTGCATCTATTTAAATAAACAGAATTTGAGATGCAACGTGTGCTATGGTTCAAAAGGAGTCCTTTAGAAATAGAAAATTTATACTGCGGTTTGTGTTGGTTGGACAAAGTCCCCGCATAATGTTACACTCGAAATTTATTGCAACCAAAGCTTTGTGAGAATTTTACCGCTCTACGACCACCCTTATTACTTTAAGCATCACTGTAATTCTTTCTTAAAACTTCATTAAAGCGTCGAATAAAGTTTGGAAAATAATTTCAGAAAACGACTGAAAATTTGTGTTAATTCTTAGTCATAGTAAGTCATACTATGCCTGAATATTGAAGAAACAAGGACCAATAGGTGAAATATCACTAGTTCCTCGCACTTCTCTTCTAGCAGTTTTAAAAATGGAACAGAATATCCGGATTAATCTGTCAAGTAATTTAATTGGAACTTATCAAGCACCTGTGAACAAGGCTGTAAAACTCGCAGTAACAAAGTTTTCGATGCACTTTATTTTAACCTCCGGCTGAACTTATCACTTTATAATTTAAAGACAGTTTAAATTTTCTCCAGTTCTTCGGCAGATACCTAAACAAGATTAAACTCGGTATAAACTTTTAATTGCCCAGTAGTGGCAACTGCCACAACTAAGAAAGGTCAAATAGTTGTACAATCAAAACTTACTTTGCTCCCTTCCTCGGAACTTGGCGAACTGTCCATCACAATCCGGGGTCATCAGCAACAGGCCACAGAACACACACCACATGTAGACGAGCGACATCTCGAAATTATTCGCGAGAAAAAGAACCGGTCCAACGCATCTACCTTATATATTAAAACCTCTTTTTCTTTTTTTTAAATAAAAGAATTAGCAAAACATTCAGTCCATTCGCCTTTAGCGGAAGGTGGCAACATTGAGAGGCTCTTTGATAATAAATTGAGATTAGATTATTGTTAATATATCGATGTTACATTTCATTTTTTTTTGTAAAGGTCAAGTACCTACCTTCGCTCTAATAACAGTAACTTGAAACTGTTCGATGTTCTTTAGTACGATCACTCAGCATTGTGTGCGAACTATGATACACCATTTTCTTCCTAAATATTTGTTTAGAAGTTCATAATGGTTTTAGATATGATTGATGATATTTCGATTATGACCAACTTGGATTGCAATGGTCCGTAAGGGTTCGAGTCTCTGTCATAGCATGCATGTTATCTCTTTCAAATTGCTGAATAATAAATACATTAAAAAAAAAATACTTGTAATCTTTTTACGGATTACAACGCGCATATTATTAATTTAGGTGTTATTTTAGAATGATTTAGTTGGGATTTATTGGCTTTTTGAATTCCCGACGTTTCGACACATTTCTATTGACACGTTTCGACGGGCTATGGTCACGGGATGACTAAAGCAAAAAGGCTGCTCATATTTTTATGATCCGTAAAAATCTGTAAAAAGACCTTTAAACTAGCCTTCGCCTGCGATTTTATCCGCGTGGACAATAGAAAAATCCCCGAGGTAGTAGTATATTCCCCTTTTGTCCGCGATTTAACGATACGGCGACCAGTTTAAATGATCTCCTTGGTGTATGAAAGCTAGTACTACGGATAGTTCAAGCTGTTTCCCAAAGTCTATATCCACCTGCATCAGATGAAACCTAGCTTAGATTTTAAATTGGACGCCTAGCTACCAAACTGTGAAAACAGTTCATCTATAGATACAGATGAACTGTACGCGCGGAAGTCTTAGAACCTATATAATATAAACTCTTATTTAACTCACTTTTTTAATTCAATTTCTTTTATTCATCAATATTTTTCTTAAACAAAAGATTTATTATTCTTGTCCAAAAAGGACACCTACATAACTTTTTCTTTATTGGTTGACATGACCGTAAAGATACCCCACAAGGCACTGTTGGTTTAGGACGTAATGGCTTTTTAAAGTTATTGTATCGCAAAAAGTTTCCGAAGATGGTTTGTTAACATACATTAACATACCAGGTTACCACGAAATGATAAAAATCCTCAATCTAACGGGTGTAACAAGACCTTCAACGAAGCCGAAGTCCACGTATTTCGCCTATCATCAGGATCATTTTTGTCTTTTAAACTTACCTGGGAAATCAATAGCTACGAAGTTTTGAAGGTCAAAATCAAATTTTTTTTTTCAATTTTTTTTTATGAAACCTTGTTTTATTCGTTATTTCTTACTTTTTGTCTAATGAAACATTATCAAAATTTTTAGTATTTCGTTACAAACAATGGCTTCAAAACGTCGTCATTCGATGTATCTCATGAGCACGCACATAACCGCTGCCTTTCAACTCGGCCGCACGCAGCTGTGTAGCATACACTCGCAGGCGCGGTCTGTTGTACGCGTTACATTGCGTGGTAAAGTATGCAATGCTTTTTTAACACCAAAAATCAAAATAGTTTCCCAGCAATAATTTTGAACAGAAATGGTCCTGATGAAGGGCAGAATACGTAGACCTCGACTTCGTTGAAAGTCTTGTTACACCCGGTGTATTAACCTTTATATCTAAAGATTTTAAGTTAAATGGAGTTGACAGATTCAAATAACTCCACCCATAATATATGGCGGTCCCTAAAGATGAATTGTATTTGATAAGTAAAGTGTTTATGTTAGCTCTGTCGTTCGTCGACATGGTGCCGAAATGAAAAATATGGCGTCTCTGCAAATAAATATTTATTGCTTTTCTGGAAATTGAATGTTATGATCTTAATAATTTGTCTGCGAATTCGTCAATAATATTGTAGATGTCAATGGAATTGAAATTTAATGTTTGCATTTATGTCAACATCTTTAGCAGTTTTGAGATGATGACAATAATAAAGACTGTTTTATAATCCAAGTCATTGCGATTAGATTGTTGTTTTTAAATTTTATCAAATTAGTAATGTACTAAGTTAACAGGTATATTTTGACAGTGACATAAAATTTTAATACCGAATTAGGTACAGTACACCGTCATTTTGTAGTCGTTTTAACTTAAGGGAGTGTTCTACCAATGAAACTAAACATTTTTGCCAAAGAAACATAGGTCGAAATACGACGAAAAATGTTGACCTTCCCATACTAACTAGACAGCTAAAACATTGTATTACCTACTTAGTCTGGAAAAGTATTTTTTTTTTATCTTTTTTCGACCCATGTTTATTAGTGAAAAATGAGTTTAATTGGTAGAGCACTTCCTTAAGTTAATTAAAACGACTACAAAATGACGCTGTATAACTGTTCCCTATGAATAAATAAGAAGAATAAGTGTATGCTTACTTTCAAGCCTGGTGGCGCTAAGCCGCGATTACATATCGCGGTCTAGCATCACCAATTTAGAGTTGCCATCCGTATAATAAGTTCAACTTTAACAGTGAATTTGCACAAATAACGAAAAGGTAAACATTGTTTATGATTTTTCATTTACGATTCTCATCTCCAATCTTAAACAATGTTTACCTTTCCGTTATAGTGTTAATTCACTTTTAAAATCGAACTTATTATACAATATTTTATTGTCAAGTACGAGTGGCAACCCGAAATTGGTTCCTAACTAGGATGCTAGATCGGTATATGTAATTGGCGCTTAAATATAATAACAGTTTGTTTACCCATCCAATATCACCGACCCTAGCGAATCGAATACGCTATGCCATTGCATCATCAAGCTCTTCGATATCTGTATGTCTCTTATTTATTATTCACGGTAGAAACTTTACGAGGTTTGTAACTAAACTCTCTGAAGCCCAAATCATTTATTCAGACGTGGGTTGATTACGGGCACTTGTGAATGTCAAAAGTTACGCCATTGGTATGTACACAAATGTCGAAATATTTCACCTACTACTGAGGTGAGGCAAAATTAAGTAAGTAAATATTAATATACCTACTAAAATCGTTTTATCAAATTTCCAAAAGATAATCTTCATTTTAAAAAACCTCATTCATTGCAGTAAAAGTTTTCACTCGAAATGCTACCTAAAGATTTTCTCAAAAATAGAAAATGTATAAAGTAAAAAAATCCTGGAAGCAGAAACTCAGCCGTCTTTTACGCGGCCTATGCCCATGAGCGTAAGTTTGTGGTAAAGTTTATTTTTCGTAACTTTTTCATAGTGCACATAGGTACCTAATACCTACCTCCTACAATAAGTGTAAAATGTAATAAGTAAAAGAAAACTATAATCTAAACTTTTGTAATAACAATCAATATAACTTTTTATTTAAATGTCCTTGAAGAATTGTGTTTTAGGCATTATTTTCGCTGAGGCCCGTATGTTTGAAATGGCGACAGCGTATCCTTCGGCAATGATTTTACATACAGCCTTTCTCCTGATTTCTTCTGCCCGTTTCTGGTAGTCAGCTTTCCTAGCGACCGCATCTGGATCTGGAATAATTAATAACAAAAATTAGTAATAAAGCAGTGTGCCTGTGTGCGTATTGTGACTTAGGTCAATTCTGTTTTAGTTAGTTCAATAGCGATATTGGCTTAGTGATACTAAGGCTTATTTTTAATCATTCATACATTACTTAATCGTACTTATAAGAACGAAAAAGTTTTGCAAGACTGTAAGTTTGTATTTTATTCAACTTTCTAAAGTACATATCTAAACTTTTTTGTACTTAGATTCAGGTAGTGATTCTGATTCGTAATAAAGCTTTGGATTTATCTTTCACTGAATATGTCACAATAGTATTAACATCCCTAAGGTTAAAAACTAAATCAGACTTTCAAAACTAGACCAGTGAATTGCTTCTCACTCACCGTTTGCAATGGTGTCTGCAAATTTCGGGTCAAGAGTCACTTCGGGCACTCCAATCGCTTCACAAGTGATGGTCTCAGGACCAACTGTGAAATACTCCACGCCTTCAGCATTCGGTTTCAAGTCGTAGTTGTACGTTGCAGTACCGAGAGCACCTGCAAAATAAGTATAAGAAAACATTTTAAACTTTGGTACATTTTAAAAGAACTCAAAGACGTTAATAAGTTGTAAATGTTAATGGTTTGTAAACAGAATAATTAAGCTTTTATTACATACTCAAAAAAGGAGAACTATTTTTTTACGTCATAGGTGTACTTTAGTAGATTGTCTAATGTTTTTTTTTTCACAAAACTAATGGTATAGTTTTAAATGAATAAGGTGGTTGCACCATCTTGATTTAACATTAATAGTAGATGAGACAAGCGAGTGCGATTCGGTTGCCATAAAAACAGTTAATCTAATTTCAATGTAACTAACGTTGACTTCATCTAATTTTCATTTGGCTTAAAAATAAATGATATAATTTTTATTTAACCTATTATTCATTTGCCATCATTATTATTTGCCATATTTTCATGTGCTCTAACGTCTATCCTTACTAATTTTATAAATGCGAAAGTCCGTTTGTTTGTTTGTTTGTTTGTTACGCCTTCACGTCTTAACTACTAAACCGATCATCATGAAATTTTGCATACACGTTGTCAGGGGTACAGAGAAGGACATAGGGTACCTTTGATCCCGAAAAAAAGTATTTTTCCCGAGGGAAAGCAAAATAACCTTTCCACGCAGACGAAGTCGCGGGCGTCCGCTAGTATCATATAAGTATCATTTGATATAGGTATTGCTTTTTTATCTATCTTACATTTCATATACATATCATTCGATCTAATTTTACATGTTAAAATATACTCTAGCTTAGCTTTATTGAAATAACTTGCTTTTGTCATTATGATGCTTGCTTTCAAAATCAAATTCACTAATCCTAATGTTTAATGTCGTAACATCGAAAAGCCTTCATAATAAGGTCCTTTTTAAATAGCACACGAAATTTTAAGGGGTCATTGTACTCATGCATACAAACAACTTTTACTATCCAACATTGAAATCGCGAAAAAAAAAACAGCTGTTCCATAGAAAAAATTAAAATAGAATAGATCAAAATGTATGGGATAGCTGATTTTTTGCTGGCCCCTCTGCTCGGGGAGTCAGGGGGCCTGAGGCCCCCGCTATAAAGAAAAACTTTTAATGCACCAAACCAAGTAGGTTAGGTTAGGTTAGTGTTTTGACCACTCGCAGCGGAGCACCATGATGCTCGCATGCATGTTGCATGTTGCTGGTTTGCTTGCATGATTGCATGCTGCTTGCTTGCATGCATGCTGCTTGTTTGCATGCATGCTACTTGCATCACTTGCATGCATGCTTCCATGTATGTATGCTTGCACGAGTGCTTGCTTGTTTTTATGCATGTATGCTTGCATGCTTGCATGCCTGCATTAATGCATTTCATGCTGGTTGAATTAGGTTAGTTATATTTTTGGGTAAATAAATATAATCAAAATATTTATTTCAATATAAGTATTAACAAATGCATTCCAGCAAACTAATCACTGTCATCGATTACCATAGAGTAAAGAGTAGCCGTGGAATAGTTATATTTATTTACTTTCTGTATGATAATATATTTTGTGCTAACTGTGGTGGCAGTCAATCATAATATGATCGCTGTCAAAATTAGTCCTGAGTGGCAAGCAGACATAATATGTCTGCTGACCACGCACTTTTTTGTTTACTTTTCTAACCTTAAATTTTATACCGTGTGTTGGAAGCCGGGTTAGAAAGAGTGTGACAAAACACTATAAGATAAACAAGGATAGAAATAAAACTGACAGTTGTTTGCATTCCGTAGAAAAATGTTACAGAATGGCGCCCTAGGAGCGAGCGAACATAATATGTCTGTTCTGCCACCTCGGGGCTGTTTCCGTATTTTGATCGTATTTTTGTTTGTTAGCAGCTCATATCAGCTTATTTTCTATTTAATATTGTTAGTAAATGTATTTTAAATAAATAATAAACAAAAACATCGCTAGAAAATTACACAAAATAGCTTTTATGACAAATAACCTAAAAATAATAATAATAATAATAATAATATTTTTTAGCTAAAAATTTAATAAAACAAAATAGTCTCAATTGTAAATATTATGTAACAATCAGTTAGCTTATTTCATTACGAACACGTAGACCTACGGTAATGTATATTTCCTTCCTAACTTCTGAGAAATGACTCATAATGTAACCCGACACCCAACACTTGACCACCTGCGGGGGGCCCCGCGCCACTGGGCGCCATATTGGATTTTCAAGTGGATGCCACCAGAGAGGGTATTCTTGTTTTTTATAGCATTTAAATCATAGGTGAATTAAAATTATTTTAAATGTTGATTAGAGTAAATGAACGTTATAAAAAATGTTCTTTATATCATATGATAATTAGATCAAATGATAATTAAGTCAAATATTTTTTATATTACATGTATTTAGGTCAAGTGAAATTACATCAACTGTATGTTATATTATTTGATCGATATGTCAAATGAAATTATATAAAATGTTATTATATTATCATCTGATCGTTAATGCATGTAAATTTAGGTCACACACACAACATCCCGGGCACTCCATACAAGCGCGGCGTTTCTACTACCTATTACACAGATGCTACACAGTGACGTTTTTGCACACGTGCAACTGTGTGCGTGAAGTTTAGGGCTATTGAATGAGCACACGATTCGGCACACAAACTCGCGCAATGGGGTGAGGTAATTGATTGTGGGGCGGGGCGGAGAGTTTCCTTTCTGTATGGTAGTACTTATATCTATTCTGTGGTCATACATTACACACCCGAGACAAGCTTATCTGAGCCAGTGATCAAAAGTGTTACATACTGTTACCTAGGTTACGCCATAGACGACAGCGACACTGTCACCGAGACAGATAAGTTTGTATATGTTAAAGTTAAGGTTAAGTCAATATGGTGTAACCCAGCCTAAGTAACGAACTGTTAAATTCATTCCGATTAATCTGAAGAAAAAGATTTAAGACAAACTGACGACTTGTATGAAATAGGATACACTGACATAACAGCAGTCATGGTTCTTATTGCTATTTAGATATTATTATTGTTGTTATCTCAAATAAATTAACCAGCAAGAAACGACAATCTTATCTGTCACCACGAATGCTGACGACGGTCAACAATAGACAGGTCGAAGTAAGAAACTTACTCGCTTTAGCTGTGTAAGTTCCAGTGAGGAACTTGGAAGCTGTTTTCATTTCGATTGTCAAATCCGACACAATGTTTGCGTCAATCGTTGTCTGTAATACCACCGATTTTGCAACAATATCCATCCTGTGAAAATAAATAAAGATTTTAAAATTAGTTGGTCCCGTTTTAGCTTGGACAAAAATTCTGTCGTATGTCTGTCTGTTCTCCCCTACAGGTCGCATTTCTAAACCGATTCTCGGTACCTATATAGATTTTTTGTCGAATTAGCTTTTTAAATTTTTCCGTAAAAAAAAGAAATACAATTCAGCCATTTCAAAAATTATAAAAATATCACAAACAGGTTTACAGCTCACAGAGTTACTATTTTTATTGACTTATTTGCAATTGCATTACAGCCACATTCAGGTTGTATCCATTGTCAAAAAACGTAAAATAATAAATCAATTTCTTTAGGTTAGTAGTGTTTACATGTCATTTCTTAAACATAATGACAAGCAACATATTATTATATCCTTAAACAAATTAAAGAGATTCGGTGAAGAGATATTATTAAAATTCATTTTAATGATTTGATGAGGCGTGTTCCAAATATTAATGCTTAAATCATTTCAAACGTTACGAAACTTTTTTGATTATTAAATGACCTAATTCATCAACCCAAAATTTTAATAAGATTCAGGATACACAGTAAAGTCTAACTAAAGCTGCACATTATTTAGTCAGTAAACATTACATTCAGAGCGGAAATTGAAACTGAAACCCTTCGTGTAAACACGTAGCTGATATTTTGCTTACCCATATTAGGTTGTATGTAAAAAAAAATGTTATTTACTGAGATAACAACTTTTTAGATAGGGTGTGTATGCATGAACAAAGTTTTTACGCTGTTTGTTCTGAGTGATTCACATGATGAAAGATTTTTTGTTTTGGACTTTTCATTTAAAGATTAAAGTGCAATAAATGACTAAATAAAAATAAGTTTATTAACATTTTGAGTTACCTACTTTTGTATTTTGATAAACTTCAGTATTGTATAGATACCACCTTACTTTCCCATTTTATAACTTTGGCCTGCGATATAGTCCGCATAGTTTAACAGTTTTGTTCTACTAGTAGAACTAAACGATAGAACTATACGGATATAATGGATTTTTGTTCAATGCCTAGATAATAAATCGCATTATAACCTACTAGACCGCCAATTTGAAAATGTTTGGCAAATGTTTCGTGTCTGTCAAATTCATTTATCTGGAGATTGATAAATCAGCTCTAATGCAAGTGTTTAATCAAGTTAAGTCCTTATACCTCACCTTAATATCTCTGTAAGTATGTTTATTAAAATGTGAAACTATAACCAGACCTTTTAAGTTTTATAGTCCATGTTCCAACTGCATTTAAAATGGTTTATTGTTGACCACAATCGGGTTTACCCAAGGTTACACCAATGTTGTATTTAAAGACTCGAGAAATGGGCATCCCCTTTCATTTTCCATGAGTAAAATAACTTCCTTTGATGGTCGTTGGAAATACCTTACTTGTAGAATGCACCAATGATGTCATTTGTATTTTTAGCGGTAGGTTCTTTTCCCATTGAATTATACCGTAAAGAAAAAAATTATGTATTTTTTCCGCATTCAAAATTAAAACTTACTTAAAATCGTTCATCTTCATGTTTTTCAATCCTGTCACTTTAATATTCTTAAAATGCATCACAATATCTGAATCCGGGTCTGCATACTCAACATGCTTCAATTCCATTGGATCCAATGGTTGAATTCCATAGTCCGACATTCCAGCACATGTCTTACTCAAAAATGTCTCTGTTGCTAGTTTCAAGCATTCTATATCTGTGTGGAGGCACGGTTCTAGGAGAGCTGCAAATAAACCGAATTATAATTAATAAATACCATAATATACAGGATGTCCCAAAACTTTGCCACATGGAGGGAAAGTACCTTAAATATTGATTTGGGAAATTTTTCTAAAAGAAGACTTCATTTTGTTTTTAAAAATAATTGGAACTGCGTTCAAAGATTTTTGAAAAACCGCCTGCCTTAACAAGGAATCAAAAAAAAAATATTTCGTTTTTGGTGGGTTACCAAGTGTGAGAAGTGACCATCTTAAACAAAAGGAAGACCATGAAATTTAACATTTAAATTTTAATTATTGCGTATTGTATCAATTTGTATCGTTTGCAATTTAAAAAAATCTTTGAAAGCAGTTTCGTTTCTTTTTAAAACAAAATAAGTCTTCTTTCAGTAAAATAACATATCTTCATAATTAAAGGTACTTTCCCTCCATGTGGCAAAGTTTTGGGTCATCCTGTATATTTTTTTCATTCTTTTATTCTACTACTTTTTTGGCGTTATTAATATCAAAGAGTTTCATATAGATTCATATATATTTATTTATGCCAAATTACAGCACGTTCGGACGGACCGATGGACATGGCGAAATTATTCACTTCACTTGACTACGGAACCCTAAAAAAGTCAAGAACGGATGGTAGGAGAATATAATCAATTCAAAAGCACTTAATTTCTAAGTTTATCAGCTGGTAAAATGTAATTGTGTGAATCAACTTTTTGTTGTTTTGTGGCATTTCTTAAAATATCTACGTGAAATATTTTTATATGAAGTTAATCTGTAGTTGCAAATACTCTCAGCTAATTATCTTATAAGAAAACTTAACATGAAAATTTTAAGGCGATTTGAAAGAAAAAAATATAGGTGACCCAGGAGACAACTCCTATTTTTTTTCATATAAAAGCTGGGGACAAAATTGTCCCTTGGATCACCCATGTCTTTCTTTAAACTATTGATTATTTTTGTACAAAACTAAGTATGTTTTATTGGCTATGAATCTAAATATAGTAATATAGAGATTTTTTACCAAAGAATTATCTAGTTTTGTTTTAATTCATGAAAATTTACACATGGGTCGATTTTTTCCTTACATTAAAAAAGTTGATTCACCCAATTGCAAACCTAATTTCAATGAGGTGGCGATTCGATATTACAAGTGATAGTCGATAAAAAGTGTTAGTTGACGTAAATCGAACAGCAAGTCGCTTGTCAAGTCGACCCGGTTTAGGCGCATTAGGGCTAATTCTCATTATGGCAACCGGCTCGCTAATGGACTACTTCTCATGGCCGCTTCTCATTTTGGCTACTTCTAATTAGGGCTACTTCTCACTTGGGCTACTTTTCATTAGGGCTACTTCTCATTGAGGCTACTTCTTAAAATTTGGGAATGTTTATTGAAATAGGTACTGGCTTTATCTATATAAACATGTTTATTCATTCATAAGAGATCAATGACATTATTTTAAGAATAAATAAACATTATTTGAATAAATGTAATAGGTAAGTAATATCATAAGTATTATTTCTTGCAATTACTTTAGTCTGGTTTGAAACTAACATTTATTTATTTACTAGCTGATGCCCGTGACTTTGTACGCGTGGACTTTATGACTCCGGCGGTGTATGCAGGCGTATAAATATGAACTAATGTAGTTTCATAAGAGCGAACATGTTCAGCGACGGAAGGGAATAAACTATGTTCGGAGTCTTTCCTTTGGGAACCAATATGAAAAGACCTGACGCGTTACTACTCCTGAAAAAAGCCACATAAAGTTGGCCATGCGAAAAACAACGAGTCCTTAGATCGACACCAGCAGCTTTAAGCGTCTGACCCGTATTTAGGCAAGTCGATATCAAAAATTAGGCCCAAATTGTTACCGCTATCACCACGTGGTGGTACTCCCAGCTTATGTTATTATATTATGCTAAACATCTTTAACCTGGAGCCGTACTGGCTAACGAATCGATTATCGAAAAGTTTGCTGGGTTTCAAATTAAAACAGATAAATCGAGCCCCAATTGGGCCAAAATGGCGAACCTCAATTCATGATGTCACACGAACATCGTTATCTTCCAAATTACGTTAACAGAAAGTACAAGACGAAATTCCTTACTTTGATTTTTCTGTTTTAAGTTGAAACCCAGCAGACTTTTCGATAATCGATTCGTTAGCCGGTACGGCCCTTGGGGCTATACCGGCTAACGAATCGAGCTTCGAAAAATTGCCGAGTTTCAAATTAAAAAAGATAAATTGAAGTAAGGAATTTCGTATTGTACTATTTGTTGAAGTTATTCGGAAGATATGGATGTTACTGTGACTTCATGAATTAGGGTTCGCCATTTTGACCCAATTGGGGCTCGATTTATCTGGTTTAATTTGAAACTCGGCAAATTTTCCGAAGCTCGATTCGTTAGCCGGTACGGCCCCTGATCCCTTAGATTTCCACATCAGATGATCTTCGATTTCTTGTAGACACATGTTTATGCAAATAAATTAATCTTGGTTCTGCACTGCATCAGGTATTCCAGATCTCCGATTTTGTACCTCAACAATAAATGCTCATCAGCTGAACAAATTAATGTTGATTTATTCTTAAAATAATGTCATTGATCTCATATGAATGAATAAACATGTTAATATACATAAAGCCAGTACTTATATCAATAAACATTTCCAAATTTTGAGAAGTAGCCCTAATGAGAAGTAGCCCTAATGAGGAGTGGCCCAAGTGAGAAGTAGCCCTAATCAGAAGTAGCCAAAATGAGAAGTGGTCATAACGAGAAGTAGTCTATTAGCGAGTCGGTTGCCATAATGAGAATTAGCCCTAATCCGCCTAAATCGTCGACCCGTGTAAATAGCACATTAGCTAGTAATAAGTAAAAAATGGGAATGAATTAATTGGGAAATATTAAAGGCTACTGTTAATGGGATACTTTTAATACTAAACCTGGTAGCGGTTCATTTTTTGGGCGATAAAACAACTAAACGGGCGACAAACTGTCGATTACAAAAATACGAAAAACGGGCGACTACACGTGGGAGATAAATAAATTAAGTGAGCAGTGAAAATTCTAAACGAGTGACAAATATACTGAGTGTGCAACTATTATAACAATTAGGTAACTATTTAACTGATTTAAGCTGCACATGGTATTTTTGTCATCTCGATTAGGATAATAGTCACCTTTTTTAAATAAAATATATGCCAAATTTTAAATGTTTTGTGTGCCCTAAGCTTGTCGCCCAAATAGTAATTTGGTCGACTGTTCTGAATAACTGTTACTCAATTTGTATTTAAAAGTCACCAATTTTCAATGTTTGTAGTCGCCCTCAGTCCCTTACCCACTTAGTATTTCAGTACGCTATATTCAGTATTTTTGGTACCCAAAATGGGAATTTATTGTTACCCGATTAAATACTACCCAAATGGCTACAAAGTTGGTTAATCAGCTCACACCGACAAAATATTTATCATACCCATTTAACTTTGACCTCAGTGAGTTCATTGCATTCTATAATGTTATGTAATTTAAACTACAATTACTTACTTATATTGATTGATAGTGTTTATTTATTACAAGGCTATTATAATCTTGGAACAACTAACGAATGAGTATAGTTTTTAGAGTTCCGTACCCAAAGGGTAAAAATGGGACCCTATTACTAAGACTCCGCTGTCCGTCTATCTGTCTGTCTGTCACCAAGCTGTATCTCATGAACCGTGATATGTATTTCTGTTACCGCTATAACATAAAATACTAAAAACAGAATAAAAGAAATATTGTATGGGAAAGCAAATATGATTTTTTTGCCGTTTTTTTGGTACGGAATCCTTCGTGCGCAAGTACGACTCGCACTTGGCCGGTTTTTTTTTATTAGGTTCGAAGACATCAAAGGGGTCAACGAAACGTTTAAAGTATCTTTTGTACTGTAATGTAAGTAGAAGCACTTAGTCCCTAATTTAATTTCTCAATTTTATTATTTAGTTATGTTACGGCTAATACCCGAAGTGCGGCTAAACCTAGTTTTAGACGGCTAAAACTAGGTGTAGCCAATTTGCTCGCGGCTAATACTAAATGTAGCCGGCTAAAACTAGGTGTAGCATGGGGTATTAAGAAAATTATTTCTGTTGTCTGTTAAAAAAAAATAACCTCGAAATTTAAGGCGTTTAAACGCTACGCTGCGCTTGGCGCTCTTACCTATATTCGGGACCTACAGGAGTAAAGCAGATAGGTTCACCTAGTTTTAGCCAACAGCTATCGGCGACACCAAGTTTTAGCCGGCTAAAACTAGGTTTAGCCGCACTTGAGGTATTAGCCGTAACATATACATATAAAAATTTTAGTGACAACATTTTGTCTAGCATAAGAAAGTTAATGTAGAGCAGGTGCTCAAGGCCAGAGACAAAAAATAATAAAACGTGACAAATATTGCGTTCGTTTCTGCAAGAAAATGCTAAAATATTCAAGATTTAAAAAGTCAGTTTCTGAATAATTAAAGGCTATTATGTGGAAGAGGTTAATGAATTTCCTTGATATTTATGATTGCTCCAGTTATTTAGGTCGGTAGTGGTTATTAACGCAGCTCTTTTGTTCGTAGGCAAAAAATAAAAACAATAAAAACCAGTTGGCCTGTCGATTCTTATTATTGATTTATCATCTTTGTGGTTCAGTTGGTAACACGAATAAATGATTCTGAATAATCTTGGTTCTGACAAATCTAAAATTAGTAATTTACTGATGAAAACACACGAAGAAATGAGAAAAGATTTACCAAAAGAATTACCAAATAATCTTAAGTTTGTATAAATTGGATGACTGAGTAGCAACACTATTAAGTAATTAAATCTATTAAGTAACTAGTCACTGAATTAAAAATATTGGTAAAAACTATATGGTGTGTCTCACAAAATCTGATTAAGTTATAATAATACTTGAGGAGTAATTACATATAAATTGTGTTTCATTTATAAATTAAACAAAATTAATGACTAATATAACAGATTGTGAAACATGCAAATCATTAAGTAAATTCAACTTTGTTGACTTGAGATTTAAGCTCTGCTTAAGTTGCTTGTCTAGCAAAAATGAGTTAATTTTTAGTTTACAATGATGAAACGATATTTTTGACACAATATTTTTTTTGTCACACTTCTTAAGTTCAAAAGTACCTATGTGCAGCTATTTATAATATTGTCCCAGTATTATCACTTAAAAAATAAAAATAAATTTACCTTCTTCTCCCAAAACACATTTGATGAAAGCAAAAACCCACAACACCTTTAACATCATGTTGCACGGTACTAAAATGGAGATGATACTGCGCTTTCCGAAGCCAATCAAACTTATATAACAGTTTTGATATCTAAGTAAACAGAGCAATTACTCGGTCAAATGGAAAGAATTCTTATAATCAATAGGTCAGAAATTATCGGGGAACATAACACATTTGGAACAGATATTCTTGATTGGTTCTTCATATTATTATTATCTGATAAGTTCGTTAAAGATTTAAATTTTAAAGTTCGTCATGCAGTTTTCGAAGTCACTTTGCAAAGCTAACCAAAATGTGTGTAGTAAACACATTATGCCCGAAGCCGAACATCCATAAGAGAATAAAAAAAGAGGTAGAACAAACATAAAGAAAAACAAAGTTAGAACCTCATCCTTTTTTGAAATGGGCTAAAAAGTTTCAAATATTTTTGGCAATATTGATAGCATGGAAATATTGCCTTTTCAGAATCTGCCATTTAACGAAAAAAGGAATTTTACGACCTACGGTTTAGAAATTATAAAATTAGGGATCCATTACTTACATTACATACTTCATTTGAATTTAAATGCATTTATTTTTCAATGGACAGGTAAAAGCTTTATTATTATGTTTGTTAAATTTTCCCACGCGATTTTTTTACTTTACATAATAAACTAAGTACTTATGTATGATATTTGTAAATATTTATTGAGTATGCAACAATACACGGTCGTTTTCAATAGTGAATTTTCTTTAATTAGGTACTTTAGTTATTTTAAATCAAATGTGTGTTTACCAAAGGCAAAGACTGTGTTTACCTTTTAACTTTATTTTGGAAACTTTTTTACGTACGATTACTAAAGTTTATGATAAAAAAGACAAAGGGAAAAGGGGGCATATCTATTGTTTGTTATTGAAAGATTACAGTTAGTTACAGACTTCTAACTATGCCATCCTAGTAATTGCCTATATTTTTAACAAAAAGTTTTAAACGTATCATATGTTGAACCTGTTTTTAGGGTTCAGTACCAAAATGGTAAAAAAGGAACCCTTATGGTGTGAATCAGTCTGTCTGTCTGTCTGTCACAGCTGGATATCTCTAATGAACTACTAATGGTATCAACTTGAAATTTGGAATAGTTAAAGATGACGTTTGTCCAACTATTTTGCAAATAAGAAAGAAATAAAAAATATATTTTTTTAAAACAGGGACTGAAAAGGGGTCTTAAAAATTTGAAGTGAGGTGAATAGGGCATGTGGGGTATCATATAAAAGAGCGCTATTTGCACATTTTAAAACATTTTTTTCTTTTTTCTTAGGCCGCATAGTTTTCGACTTATGATGAAAAATGTAAAAAAATACCGGGGAACGGTATTTTTTATTATCTCCGATGTTTGCAAAGAGAAAAATCTGAAATAATTCTATGTGATAGTAGTTTATGTAAAGATTACAGGAAAAATAAAATGATGTCTCAATATAACACAATTTTTTAGAAATTCAAAAAATAAACTATAATTCTTTAGTTTCACTACCAGTCAACAGATGGCGCTGTACGAAGAAAAAAAAATAGTTCCACTATCGGTCAAAAGATGGCGCAACCTAATACTACAATAATAATTGGTGGCTGGTTCTAATATAATTACTTACTATTTGCCGTACGAATAAACGAAGAATAAGTTCCTACTTAGTAATATAAATAGTTTGCAATGTGGAGTGTCTGAAATGTTTTTCAGTCACCATAAGCAGCTGTGGTTAAGATTTGTAAATTAACTGTCCACCTGTTCGCTCTTCCACCTGTCTGCCGTTTATCCTACTTTTTAGGGTTCCGTACCCAAAGGGTAAAAACGGGACCCTATTACTAAGACTTCGCTGTCCGTCTGTCTGTCTGTCTGTCACCAGGCTGTATCTCATGAACCGTGATAGCTAGAAAGTTAAAATTTTCACAGATGATATATTTCTGTTGCCGCTATAACAATAAATACTAAAAATAGAATAACATTAATATTTAAGGGGGGCTCCCATACAACATACGTGATTTTTTTGCCGTTTTTTGCTCGATATTAATAACGACAACAGGTAGACAGTTGAAATTTTCACAGATGATGTATTTTTGTTGCCGCTATAACAGAAAATACTAAAAACAGAATAAAATTATTATTTAAGGGGGGCTCCCATACAACAAACGTAATTTTTTTTGCGGTTTTTTGGTACGGAACCCTTCGTGCGCGAGTCCGACTCGCACTTGGCCGGTTTTTTTTAAAGACTGTACTAAAGTAACATACCCAAATATATTTATGATTGTACGGAACCCTCGGTGCGCTTGCACTCGCCTCCGACTCGCTCTTGACCGGTTTTATTTCCTATTTGAGATAAAACTTCTTTGGATTAATCGCGCAAATTGGATAAAGATTATCTACCCTTCCTCAAAACTCGTGTACGCTAAGACTGTAAGCATAATAAATACTGTCACATGGCTATTCGTGTTCGCGTAACCATGTGAAATAGATTTTTTATTTTATTTTAGACAAATGAACGCACGAACAAGGCAAATAAACAAAAAAACACAGGACGCTTTTCGTGTGCATATTCGAAGGTGAGTTTGTGAGGTTTCGACATAACATGACTAAATGACTATGTGGACCAACATAGTGAATACGCTACGCAAATACGTATAGCTGTGTGTCGCGTCACTATTTCATCTCAGATCCAGTTAGCGACACAAGCGACAAGTTTAGATTATTCATGTTTATGACTCATTAAATGTCTATTTGTGATAATTAATTGCTTTGAACTCGACACGAATTATTTTACTCTATTAATTATTATGACTTAGACCTTTGCGGATATAATGGATCATCAAAATGCAATTTTTTAGTCACCGTCCAAATTTTAAGAATGTGTTCAGTCCATGAAACTGAACAAATATCTTCAAAAAAACATGGTGTCGAAATATACGCAACAAAATTTTGCTCATCCATTACTAAACGAATCACGTGATCTACTTGATTTGTATGGGTAGTATTTTTTACTTTTATCTTGAGAAAGTGTTTCAGTTTCATGCACTGAACACATCCTTAAAATTTGTATGGTGATCAAAAAATAACCCTGTATAACATATTTATGAACGCTTAACAAATATTCCATATTGACATCAAATCTATTTATATTTATTGTTTGTAAAAATCTAATGCTATAGGTTAACTTAAATCGTTCAGATAGACTTCAATACATTATATTTCATAAATATCGTGGCAGTCGCTGAATCTTTTCTGGATCACCCTGTGATTTCCTCCAAAATTTTATGTCGAAAATTAGAGCTAGTGGGGGTTCGGGGTTGTGCGCTTGACTGGTTCACGAGTTACCTCTCTGAAAGACAACAACTAACAAAAGTAGACTGTCACAGAAGTGATCAGTTACCGATCAATTTTGGTGTCCCTCAGGGGAGCATCCTCGGACCTACACTCTTCATCGTTTATTTGAATGACATCCATAATTTACAGCTGGCCAATGCAGACGTTATTTGTTATGCTGATGATACTGCCCTTCTCTTTACTGGCTATAACTGGAACAACACCTTTCAAAAAGCAGAAGCTGGCCTGATGTCCGTCAATGGCTGGCTCAAAAACAATCTTCTTACTCTTAATCCCTCAAAAACTCATTTTATATGTTTTCACAAAACGTCGATCTCTAAACCAACTTCTGAGCAAAAGATTAAAATACATTCATGTGACTTGGCTTCTTCTGTTCACTGTGATTGTGAGTCCATCTCCCGTGTCAATGTGGTGAGGTACCTTGGAATCATGATAGACGAGCATCTATCTTTCAAAACTCACATTCAGTGTCTCTCTAAACGCATTAGAAAAATTATTGGTGTTTTCAGAAAACTAAGAGACTCCGCTAACAAAGATCTGCTCATCATGATTTACAAGGTGCTTTGTCAATCTATAATTGGATACTGCATCTCGGTCTGGGGTAGTGCTGCCAAGACGACATTACTATTGTCTGAACGAGCTAACAGATCCCTACTTAAAGTTATGCTAAAAAGGCCTTACAGACACCCAACAACTGACTTGTACGAGGAAGCTCAGGTTCTGACGGTTCGCCAACTATTCCTGTTAAAAACCTGTTTGACAACACACAAGTGTATTATTAATTCAGATAACTATAAGACACTTCTAAATAAACGTAAATTTAAAATACCAACTCCCAGTACAAATTCACATTTTGCTAGCAGATTTGGTGATTCGATTAGAGCTCGGGTTTACAATGCAATAGTAAAGGTTTGTGATATTAAAAACTGTTCAGTGCCGGAAGCGAGGTCGGTTGTAACCAAGTGGTTACTTAGTAAATCCTATAAGGATACTGAAGCTCTTCTTAGTCGATGTTTCTAAGCCCTTGAACTCCATTAGTTATGATTGTAGTCTTAACGTTAATGAATGTAATAGTAAGACATAGTTCATTTTTAAAAAATAAAAACAACCAATTAAACTAGTAGAAACTTTCTTCTAGGCTAAGTATAATAATTATTAACTAAGAACTATTTGTTATTCCTGTTTTTATAAATAAATTGTTTTTATTAATAGGTAGGTTTCACAGTAGCATCTCGGGTCGCTTGACCAAGTAAAAATAAATTGGTTTCCCAAGATACAGGCTCTGCCTAGTTTGGGGGCCTCTGTACACATTTGTAAAATTAATTTTCTGTGTAATAAATATTTATTTCAATTTCAATTTCAATTTCAATTTCAATAATGCTGAAGTGGTGAATAATGGCTGGAGCATTCTTCGTCGTGATCGTGGCTCTAGGGGCGGAGGTGTAATGTTGCTTGCCCGGCCTGATGTGCCGTCTAAAGACTAGTGCACAGTATATATATAATATAAGTTTAAACTTATATATAAACTGTAAAAGGTTCACCTCACTACACATTCGTATAAATTCATGGCTACTAAAAGTAAATCGAATCATTTCGAATGCCAATTTATAAAAATCTATGTCAAACCACATATTTCATAATACTATAGTGTCAAACGTAAGTAGGAGTGGGTGCCGACTCCCCAGTGTGGCTCCTTTAGATACCAGTGTCCTTTACATATTTATTGAATGGCCAACGTAAACCGATTGAAAAGTTAGGTAACATGATTCTGTTAGTATAAATGTCACCAGTTTACTTGGTAGATAGAAATGGCTCAAAGGCAGTCTTGAAGTAGGTACCTAGATTTTTGCTTAGTGTCTTCTTGATGCAATACGATTCGCCTAGAAGTTTGAATCTGACTTTGGGACTGACCTTTAAACACTCAAGTATTTTCTCACAGAATCTGTAATACGTGTTCATGCAGTAAGTAAACTAATTTGAGTTATGTTTGTATTACCTACAACATTGGATCTATCCAAGTTGTAGGTAATACCCTCAAAGTCCCTCGCCGTGCCTGTCTCTCTGTCTGTTTGCGATAATCTCAAAAACTACAGAACGGATTTTCATGCTGTTTTCACTAATCGATAGAGTAATTTCTGAGGAAGGTTTAACTGTATAACCTTAGAATAATAACACCTAGAAGCCGTGTCCTCGTATGCAAAGTGAGGCAACTTATACCAAGCCAGAATGGCTTAGTTTTCAAATTTATATCCTTCATACGTTAACTAATCGTAACTGAAACCCAATAATATAGTAACTAGTCTTATAAATGTGGGAAAATTAAAACTGTTTTGTACTTAATCGGTATGATCAGGTAATAATGTAGAATAACAATCTGAAAACGGAGCTATTTTGGCTGTTTTAGTTGCCTCACTTTTGACAGTGCGCTTTGTAGAGAACTATCGTTCTAGGTATTATTATTCTAAGTGTATAACAAGTTGAGGTTTTATTAAATTGATAGAAATATGATGATAATTGTCGAAGATGTCGGCAAAAATTAAGTCGACTGGGAGCTTGCATCGAAAACGTTTCCTAAACCTTAATCTTAGAAATTCTTTGATGGAATTGTTTCTCTGTTATTGGTCTACAAAAAGTCCGCGACGGCATAATATGTCTATCTTTTAAGGATAGCTTACTATAGCCATTTAACTTTTTAGGGTTCCGTACCAAAATGGTAAAAAAGGAACCCTTATGGTGTGACTCAGTCTGTCTGTCTGTCTGTCACAGCTGGATATCTCGAGAACTACTAATGGTATCAACTTGAAATTTGGAATAGTTTAAGGTGATATTTGCCCAACTATTTTGCAAGTAAGAAATAAATAATAAAATAAATATCTTTTTTACAACAGGGACTCAAAAGGAGTCTTAAAAATTTGAAGTGGGGCTACTAGGGCATGTGGGGTATCGTATAAAAGAGCGTCAATTGCACGTTTTTAATCATTTTTTTTTTTGTTTTAGACCGCATAGTTTTCGACTTATGATGAATAATGTGAAAAAAATACCGTTCCCCCCCCCCCCCCCTTATCTCCGAAGTTTGTAAAGAGAAAAATCTGAAATATTTCTATGTGATAGCAGTATATATAAAGATTACAGGAAAAATAAAACGATGTCTCAATATAGCAAACTTTTTTAAAAATAATCAAATTTCTAAAAAAGTTAATATTAGTTCCACTATCGGTCAAGAGATGGCGCTGACCTAAAACTGCAATACTAATTTTATTATTCTACTCTGCAGTGTGGTTTGATGGTGCAATTATGATGGTATGGAACCCTCGGTGCGCGAGTCCGACTCGCTCTTGGCCGGTTTTATTTTAAATGGTCACACATAATTTTATAATTGGAAAGGTATTTAGACAATATTGATCCTTATTGAATTAAATGCGTTCGTTACCATAAGCCCTTCATGCACATAATTTTTGCCCTTTACACTTTGTTTCATAAAATATCTTAGGAGTTATCGCAAGAAGTTTAAGAGCGCAAAAATAAATTCAAGTGCGTTTCTCATAGCGATGACGTGACTCGAACGGGACGGGTACAGACTTTTGGAGCGAATGGAGGTGACAGTCTCTAAGGGATTTGATTTCTTTTTGGATGTTATTTGAAGGTCGCAATTGGCAAAAAAGGAAGAAACCGAAGCGAAGCGAGGGCGGGTCGCAAGTATATTAATAAACAAAGAAGTTATGCCTGAAAATCCGTAAAAACTCAGCAATGGTAAGCTAAATAATTGTGATTGAGTTTGTAATAATACAAAAAAAAACTTTAGTCTTAACTTTTGTAATAACAATCAATAAGTATAACTTTTTTTACATGTCCGTGAAGAATTGAGTTTTAGGCATTATTTTCGCTGAAGCTCGTATGTTTGAAATGGCGACAGCGTATCCTTCAGCAATGATTTTACATACAGCCTTTCTCCTGATTTCTTTTACCCATTTCTGGTAGTCAGCTTTCTTAGCGACTGCGTCTGGATCTGAAATAATTAATAACAAAAAGTAGTAATAACTGAAAAAGCTTGCAACATTTCTTTATATTTTATTTAAACTTTCTTTAGAAAGTTACTAAACAAGAGTTTTCCTAACCCTACGTACGAAAAAGTTTGCGATGGACATTTAAGTATGCAAATTTTTCATTAGGTAGCGATTCGTAATAGATGTGGATTTATCAAAAAACGGGAATTCACTTACAGACATGTCCGCAGGCACGCCCGCGGGCATGTCCGAGCAGGGCAACTTTACAAGAGGTTTTTCCTAAGCCTGTTGTGTGTGTCGTCGTCGCAGACGGTCTGGCAATTATAAAGTTGCCCGCTCGGACATGCCCACGGGGGTGCCTGCGGACATGTCTGTAAGTTAATTCCCCGACTTAGTGCGCGTAAGCACAGAATACGTCATAAAATCACAGATAATATATTATTTTACTAATATAATAGTCCTACATATTTTAAAACAAAGAGCCTCGCCAAATCTGTATGTCTGTCTTTTCGCGATAAACTCAAAAACTACTGAACGCATTTTCATGCAGTTTTCACCTAATGATCGAGTGATTCCTGAGGAAGGTTTAGGTGGGTATTGTGGAGGGTCCCGGGTTTGATTCCAAGGTTTATCCAGATTGGTTGGTGGTAAGGCTTATTTCAAGTCCGCCTGGCTAGCTACCCATCTTACCTAAGTCTGACGCCATAACAACAGGCAGTTAGATTAAGATAGCCAGTTCCTCAGTGAAAGGATTCCGGGAGTAGTGAGCTTCCGCGGCGCTTTTTTGTCGCTGGCTAAGTAAAACCTTTGGCGTCCCCGCTGACGGGCGATTAATCGCTGAGCGATTTTTTGTCGCAGAGAATAGAACATACGGAGTTCTATACGTAAACGCCCACGAGCAACTTGTAGCCGCGATAAACGCGGCGATAATCACGGTGCTTTTTTGTCGCTGCTAAGTAAAACTTTTGTCGTGTCATTTCGTGGGCGATTATCGCCGCGATTAACGCCGCGTTTATCGCAGCTACAAAAAGTCGCTCGTGAGTGGTGACGCTTGTCGTGTCATTTTGCGGACGATTTTCGCCGCGATTATCGCAGCTACAAAAAAGCGCTCGTCGGCGGGAACGCTAATAGTACTAACGTCCATAAGGTTTAACACTAAATAAGACATTCTTAGCTAGACCAGTGAAATTACTTCTCACTCACCTTTTGGGTCAAGAGTCACTTCGGGTACTCCAATCGTTTCGCAAATGATGGTCTCAGGACCAACTGTGAAATACTCCACGCCTTCAGCATTCGGCTTCAAGTCATAGTTGTACGTTGCAGTACCGAGAGCACCTTTTGTAAAAAGAAGTTTAAGAAAATATTTAAACTTTGGTAAAACGTAAATAAGTTGTAAATGTAAATTGGCTTGTAAGCAGAGAACTTATATTTTACATCATAAGTACCTACTTTAGTTGTTTGCAAGTGAATATTTTTTCATAAAACTAATCACTATAATTTGAATGAATAAGTACCTATTCTTTTCAATTAATCGGAAGAATATATTTATGTTCAAAGCACGAAACTTACTAGCTTTAGCTTTAGCTGTATAAGCTCCAGCGAGGCACATGGCCGCTGTTTTCATTTCCATTGTCAAATCCGATACGATTTTTACGTCAATCCTTGTCTGTAATACCACTGATTTTGAAGCAGTATCCATCCTGTAAAAATAAATAAAGATGAAATAAAACAGTTTTTAACGGATACTAGCGCGGTTTTATTGAATGTACTTTGGTATTTAGTTGGTATTTGGTTTGATTTTTGGTTTTCCCGACGTTTCGGCACCTTTGCAGCTGCCGTGGGCACGGGGGACTGAAGCTACCCGTGAGCCTACCCTCAAGCGATTAATTTTAGACGTTCAGAAATTAAAATTTAACAAAATTTTAATTATAATTTATATGATTTGATTTATAATTTAATTTTATGAATTATTTAATGCTAAAAAGAGAGAGAATCTACTGAAACTACTTAATTTCTGAACGTCTAAAAAAATTAATCGCTTGAGGGTAGGCTCACGGGTAGCTTCAGTCCCCCGTGACCACGGCAGCTGCAAAGGTGCCGAAACGTCGGGAAAACCAAAAATCAAACCAAATACCAACTAAATACCAAAGTACATTCAATAAAACCGCGCTAGTATCCGTTAAAAAGTGTTTTATTTCATGTCTAGTGAGCGCGTAAGCTTGAGAAGTGAATAATAAATAAAGAATTTAAAAAATAAACTTTTTAATAAAGAAATTAAATTAACTGACCGAGCGAGCGCGAAGCGTCTCGTCCGTCTTTACCGTTTGTTTTTTTCTACAGGTCGCATTTTTAAACGGATTCTGGCGAAATTTTGTGAGCAGGATTGATAATTGTATAGATATTTAAGTTAAATCAGTTTTTCGAATAAAAAAATTTATCAGCTTTTACAAAAAAATCACAGACGTGAAGTCTACAGCTCATAGAGCCACTGTTTTATTGACTCATTTACAAAAGGCTATTGTCATTGCATTTTAGACACCTTCGGGTTAAGTTTATAATAAGTTAATAATAAAAGTAAATTTAAAAAAAAAATTTTTGTTTTTACAGGTTAATAACAAGCTTATTGTCATACAAAATTTAAAATTAAAAGCCGTCTGCAAGCTTAGAAAGCGACGAGAACTTATTTGTAGGAGTTGAATGCTTTTTGAATTAAAATAAAATAAAATAAAGGTAGTTGGAAAAACCTTATTAGAGAAATCATAAATAAAATCCGTTATTGGAATTAAGCAAAATTTGTAAGATAATAATTACTGTTAATTTTTGAGTGCTATCCATGGATTTATAAATAAAATAAAAATAAATTAGTTACGGAAACAAAAGTTGCTCGTGTGCGCCAGCTCTTTTGGTGAGATGCGTGATGTCATTTAATTTTTAGCGACAAGGGTCTTTTTCCATTAAATTATAACGATGAAAAAATATATTTTTTTCCTTTCTAAAAATTAAAACTTACTGTAAAATGGTCAGCTTCATATTTTTCAATCCTGTCACTTTAATATTTTTAAAGTGCATCACAATATCTGAATCCGGGTCTGCATACTCCACATGCTTCAATTCCATTGGATCCAAAGGCTGAATTCCATATTTCGGTATTCCAGCACAAGTCCTATTCAAAAATGTCACTGTTGATAATTTCAAGCATTCTATATCTGTGTAGGGGCACGGTTCTAGGAGAGCTGCAAATAAACCAAATTATAAATTATGAAAAAGTTACACTTAATTATTATAATACAACGTTTTACAAAAAACCCCTAATGCCGAATATGGTCCAGTATTTACTGGACCATCAAAATGACGACGCCACTTTCAAAATCCCTCATAAGTATTCATTTCTAATTTTATCACCACACATTCCTCATGCATATGTATGAAATTTTTCATTTACCTACGACACTACTGGGCCGGTAGTGTAGAAGGGAAAAAAACTTACCCACGTCACTATCAGTAGTGCGCCTTGGTAGTGTCGTGGAGAAGAAGGGCTCATTCAACTACATGCATTTGTCTTTCATTCACCTTCTTGGTGGCCCTACACTCCGATCCATACGTGACAGCAGTTCTATCATTGTTTGGTATATCTTCCCTGTAAGTTTAAGGGAGATTAGGAGGTCGCAAAAAATCTGTTGTTTCTTAGGTATATTTTGATATTTTTGTTTTTAACTTTTGTATAAAACAGCAGATTTTATTTGCAATTACAGATTTGGTCCCGCATTAAAATGTCATGTATATATATAGCGAGCTCGGTGGCGCAGTGCTTTAGCGCCTGGCCCAGCGATTGCGGAGGTTAAGCAACGTTCGCAAGGTCGGTCATGGGATGGGTGACCAAAAAATTTATTATCTTGAGCTCCTCCGTGCTTCGGAAGGCACGTTAAGCCGTTGGTCCCGGCTGCATTTGCAGTCGTTAACACCACCAATCCGCATTGGGCCCGCGTGGTGGGTTATGGCCCGTCGTCCTTATCCACCCATAAGGAAGGCCTGTGCCCCAGCAGTGGGGACATTAAAATGGCTGATGGACAATATATAGCACGCACATATGTAACAAGGAATTAGTAATAAAGTACTCTAAACGGACAACGGTCGTTTCTCTCCCGATATGGCGACCCTGCCGGCCACAATAATGTGAACAAGTGCGTTGTGCAAGCGCCCGGCGCGCTGCGCCGCGGCCGCTGTGGATGTCTGCAATGCAAGCCATCACAACTAATAAAGACATTTTAAATTAATAAAAGTGGACTAATGTATCAAAAAAGTTAAAATAAATTTCAAAATCATAAAAAAAAGTATCAAGTACGAAGACTACGTGTATCGTGTAATAGGACTTCTTAAAGGATGAAGATGTGGAGTAGTAGAATTACGAAAACCAGCTCGATACTCTGAGCTTCTTAAAAAAAAAGGATTCAAGCATGCAGCTGGGAGTTGTTCGTTGTCCTGGAGGTAAAGGTCAACATCAATAGTGACAAAATGGTTTGAAGAAAAATTATAAAAAAAGTAGTGTGAGTGCCCGTGAGTAAATCCATCGCTAACAAACACTATAACAGTGAAATTTTATTTCTTAATAGTATCTTGTAATGTAATACAATACAATTTGGTGTCTTGTAATAGTTATAGCAGTAAGACGATAATATTTTCTATTTCTTATAATGTTCGTGTATTTTATGTACCTATAAATTTTCAGTAGCCAAGTAAATAAGAAGATTAAATAGTATATTGTCCTTTTGACGAATTATTGCACTTAACATGCACGATAATAATTTTTATGACTTTGATTTTTTTGAAGAAATTCCTGAATTATAATTTTCATCTTTTTTTTCCTTTCTATTTATTTTTAGTAGTGTTTCAATGTTCTAAATAATGTTCATATTTTATTAACGCAATTACTTATGGAGTTTAGGTAATATGATAATGAACTTATAATATTATAGCGATTCCTTAAGTGTATGACTTTGTTTAATATAAAAAGAGTGAGTAGGATGTTAATTTGTGTAATATAAGATATTTTTTTTGTCTTCAAACAAATACGTTTACGGTGAATCCTCAGATATTTAGAAAAATAAGTTCAGAGGTTATAAAATTCGTTGACCTCTAAACATTAAGATGACACTTAATAATCTTTATGAAAGAATACATCCTTTTGTTTGTTTGTTCCATTGTTTGTGATCATTGTTTTAATTTGTTGATTGTGATATGAAATGAATTGATTTTGCGAACCGATGCATCTTAAGAAGTGTGTTTCAATGAATTTTTTTTTGACAATGTGATGAATGGAGAACGAATAGGTAGCCACGTTAAAAGTTATGTAGCAACAGTTCTCGAAATATTCTTGAAACAGGGAAAGGCCAACCCATAGTTTCAGAAATATTATAAGAAAACCAAGCGATTTTTAAAAGGAAAAAGTGAGACTAAATATAACTATGAGATGAATAAGTAATGGAATAAATGACATGGTTTTTTTTTATACAAATAATAATGCTTATGAATGATTAGTGGTAACGTTATTGAGATAATGTTTGATATAAAGTATAAAATAAACAACGTTAGACCCGAGCGGATTCGTTGATTTATTTATACTCATGTAAGCGATAATAAAGATATACAATGTGAAATGTATTGTATAAAACTGGAATATATTTTTTAAACCAGAAGATAATTATGTTGAATGAAAAAAATGGAGTCAATATAATAAAAATAACTGGGATATATTTTTTTTCCAGAAGACAATTTTTATTAACTGAATGGGTTGATAAATAAATGTGTTGATAGATAGATAGATTAATATATTATTAAGATAGCAAAACTGAATGTTTTAAAATAATTTATTGTATGATGAAACAAATGAAGTAGGTATAGTAAAAATAACTGGGATATTATTTTTTTACCAGAAGATAATTTTTATTAACTGAATAGGTTGATAAATAAATGTGTTGATAGATAGATAGATAAATATTTTGTTAAGATAGCAAAACTGAATGTTTTTAAATAAATTATTGTGTGATGAAACAAATGGAATAAAGTGAAAATAACTGGGATATAATTTTTACCAGTTTTTTTTTAAGGAGTTGATAAATAGATAAAAAGATTTTTCAGATAAAAAATCTGAATGTTTGTTTTTTACAAATATTTGTGTAAGAAATTAGATGGGTAATACGTAAGTTATGTTTTAAAATTTTTGTTTTTAAATTTCACATTTTATAGTAGAAATAAGATTAACTACAGGCACCTGTATTAAAATAATAGTAATATAGATCTGTAGCAGTACCTTAATCATTTTTTAAAATAATTAATTAATACCTAATTAAGTATTGTGTCTGTAGCAAGTTAGTATTATGTACCTGTAGTTAAGAAAAATGCACGTTTCTTCTTTAATTTTTTTTACCTAAAGATTGATTTTTTTCTGTTTTTTTTATTACCCCGGTGGTGTCATGTATATATATAGCGTGCACATATGTAACAAGGAATTAGTAATAAAGTACTCTAAACGGACAACGGTCGTTTCTCTCCCGATAAAAAGTTTTTCAGTTTGATGGTCCCTATCTACCATATTCAGCATTACGAGTTCTTTTCTAACATTCTGTATATACTTAATTATAAAAAAATTAATATCCTCCGTAGTCATGCGGAATCATCACATTTATATTTTTCAGAATTTAATTTTTACGTTGTATATTTTTTTATGAGTGACTGACGGCACTTTGACATAATGGACAATACGACAAAAATATATTGTCAAAATAGTTACGTCACTTCCGGCAAACTTTTTAAACTATTAAAACATTTTAGTAAAAAAAAAAATATATAACAAAAATTAAAATATATGGGTCATCTATTTTTTCACTCTCTCTTCGAAAAGCTTATAAACAGGGCATGTTATTTTTTTGTCGTATTATCCATTATGTTTTGTTCCACAAAGTCTGTAATAATAGTTATTTGTTATACAAGAGACCAAAGTCAATTTGTGCTGCGAGTCATCATCATCATCATATCAGCCGCACGACACCCACTGCTGGGTATAGGCCTCCCCTAAGGATCTCCACGACGATCGGTCCTGCGCTGCCCGCATCCAGTGGCTTCCCGCGACCTTCACCAGATCGTCGGTCCACCTTGTCGGGGGCCTACCCACGGAGCGTCGTCCGGTGCGCGGTCGCCATTCCAGAACCTTTCCGTCCCAACGGCCATCAGTTCTTCACGCCCATTGCCACTTCAGCTGAGCAATCCTTCGAGCGATGTCGGTTATTTTAGTTCTCCTGCGGATCTCCTCGTTTCTGATTTGATCACGCAGGGAAATGCCGAGCATGGCGATGTGCATGCTGCGAGTGCCGACTTCACGAACTAGCGAAGTAGCTTAGAATTGAACGAGCGTAGTGAGTGATTCTAATAATAGACTACTGAGCACAGTGCGTGAATTAAAGGCACGAGGCATAATTTTAGTAAAACAAACAAATTCTTTATAAACCTCCATTAACTCTGCTTATTTTTATGAATAAGGTTTATAAATCAATTTAAACTTACTAACATAATAATAAGTAAAATTTCTTTTGTTTGCTTTGAAATAATTTTTAGATATCAAAAAGTTTTGTTACTCACAACTTCTTTTTGTATACTTTAATAGAACTATAGGTCTTTTTTGGATCCATTTAACATAGCACAATGTATTACGTATGACTGTTTGTTTCCTTAATAAAAAAGTTATGGAATGCAACTTTGTAGACTAGAGATAAGCAGCTCTGCTTAAGTTGGTTGCCTAGCAAATTAAGTTAATCTGGGAGCACGGCAGTGCTCCCGCCAAGACGAGGAAGCAAAGCGCAAGGCGCAAACAACTACCTTTTCTCGAAGCGCTTCGTCGTTTTTTTTGAACCCTCATATCTTAGGTTTGAAGTATACTAGATAAACAAAATTCTCGAAATATGATGTCAGTAGTAGATTTATTAAATATATAAAGTTTCTATTGTATAGCTTTTATAATATAGATTTTATTGATATCTAAAAAACCCCGATCGTCACTGACTCACTCATGATCATCAAAACTCATATGGTACTTCCTAAAGTCGTAGAAAGCTGAAACTTGGTATGTAGGCTAGTATTAGGACGCATACAACAAAAAAATATAAAATGGGACTTTAACCCTCAACTTAATCCTCATAACTTGGGTTTAGATTACACCAGAAAAACAAAATTTTTGGAAATATGATGTCAGTAGTATATTTATTAAACATACAAAGTTTCAATTGCATAGCTCTTAAACTTTGGATTTTATTGAGATCTAAAAAACCCCGATTTCGTCAAAACTTACTGATAATCATCAAAATTCTTAGGGTACTTGCTGAAGTCCTAGAAAGTTGAAATTTGTTATGTATGCTAGTTTTAGTACACGAACATAAAAAAATGTATAAAACTTGGAACTTTTACCCCCCAACCCCTTAAACTAGGGGATGGAAGTTTGTGTGAGACTTCCGCAAATTTTGATACTAGAGGTCTGAAATAATGAGACATATGTATCTGAAAAATCTTTAAATATTTCGTAATTATTTTTAAGACTTAGTAAATCACTGTTAAAGCAACGGAAAAAAATATTCATTAAAAAATAAATTGTGTTCATTTCAAAACTACTTCTTTCGTGGCGCAAACCTCACGCAGACTCTTTTTTGCTCATTGCACTGTCACATTCTACGTCAAAGAGTAAAATAATATCACAGCATAAGTGAATTAGTTCTACCACATAATAAAATAAATAATAGTACAAGTACGCTGGTTGTCCATCAGCCATTAAAAAAAAATTACACTTATTTTGACTAAGGTGAAGAGTTTTTGAAGTTAGCGCGCGTAGAGTTAGAAGATTGGCTCAACATGAGGTCTGATAACTTTTTGACAGTGCAAGCCATATAGAGTCTTGGCAACACTATACATGAAAATGTTTTTGGTGGGATTTAAGTTTAAATGATGCAAACGATTTTTTTGTCACATAAAGGTTTGGTTACAATTCTTTGTATCGAAAGTATGTGTTAGTATAGAAAGATATGTAAAGAAAACCACTCATTTATTTTAATTGTTGCTTTTCTTAAATTTGAATGATGTTCTGAGAGTTTGAATTTGCCGCGTTATCTACAGAGTGCACAAATATCACAACTGACAGCTGTGACATTGCGAAACATGAAAGTAAGGTCAAAACGGTTTGTAATTTATGTGAGTGATAAAGTTTTGCTAAAAATATGAACTAGACTTGAAATAAAGGCTTTAAATGATGTTTTTTTTGTTCTTACAGGTGAGTGAATCGTTAGTTACATACAAAATTGTATTTTTGTAATTTGTTTAATGTAAAATAGTAAATAAAACTTTTGTTCTTACAGTTCACGTTACGTTCTTTTTGCGTTAAAAACGCAATTTCGTCTTTGTTTCATTAATCTCAATTGAAAAGGTACACAAGAGTACATATAACAGCATTATAAAAACATTTTCTGCAAATATTTCAAGCAATATGGAAATGTTGAAGTTTGAGTTTACCTACTCTGAAAGCAGCATCCGATGGAAAATCAAACATTGTATGCATAACCTCTATAGCTACACCCGAAGGAAAGATTTTTGTAATACCAATAGAGTGTCAACCTGCACAATTTCATGAAGAAATTACAAAAACTCCGAACTATGCTAAGGTAAAAAAATCATTAAATAAAAGACACCAAACAAGGAGTATATGGATAACTTTGACAGATGTTCTTAGAAAAGTTTATTTGGATAATGAACAAAACTTGCAGTTTAGTGATTTTTACCTGGAAGAAATAATAGAAAAAGCAAATAAGGCTGAATCTTTACCTAGCGGCTCAAATCAAACGTTGGAAAAACTGTTGGAAAAATTACTCGAAGAAAAACAAAATACTCAAAATTTAGGAAATATTGCAAAAGATTTTATTATTGAAAAATTCACTGGCAGAAACTCGAATGCTTTCCAATGGATTAAAGATTTTAATAAAGAATGTGAACGTTTTCAAATTGCCGAAGACAAAAAGAAGATTGAAATTTTAAAAAACTTTTTGGAACATTCCAGTGTACATTGGTATAGTAGCATGCTAATGAAACATACAGTGGAATCGGAATGGAATAAATGGGAGGAAATTTTTTGTGAAACGTTCGCAAACAAAGGATGGATGCCTATTCGATACGCTTTAAGCTTTAAATATCAGGCAGGTTCGTTACTTGAATATGCTTTGAAAAAAGAAAAATTGTTACTGGAAGTAAGAAAATCAATTGACACTGGGACACTTATAGACCTTATAGAGTATGGATTACCTTATTATGTAGCTGATAAAATTGACAGAGGAATTTTACAGGAAACAAAAGATCTCTACAATGAAATAGGAAAGCTGGAACATCTTGTTGGGAAGAATAAATATGATAAGAAGAATTATATGTACTCTGAAACTAAATCCAAAAAATTTAAGAATAACAACCATGTCAGATCTGTTTCAACGAGAAAAGAGGGAAACGTTATCATCCCGAGGAAAATTGCTGGTTCAAAGGGAAAAATCATAAAGCAGTTGTGAAAACCGTTAATAACTCGGAATTGGAAATTGAACTGAATGAGAAAAATCCAAAAAACTAGAGATGCCACCATTAATAAAAGTAAAGTTACTGTTACAAACGCCCATACAGATGCACTGCTGAAGATAGAAAAGAAATTGAAAGTCAAATAGCAAAGCTGTTAAAAATGAATCTGATAGAAGAATCTTACAGTCCATTTGCTGCTCCGGTAACTCTGGCTTTTAAAAAAGAAGACAAAAAAAAAGACAAGGTTATGTATAGATTTCAGAGAATTGAACAAAATTGTCGTCCCTCAAGCACAACCTTTATCCTTTGATTGAGGATTTAATGGTAAAAACTGTAAACTGTAAATATTTTTCTACTTTGGACATAAATTCAGCATTTTGGTCTATACCTTTGAAAGTTCAGGATAGACACAAAACTGCATTTGTTACGCAAGAAGGTCATTTCCAATGGACATGTCTCCCATTTGGATTAAAGACTTCTCAACCTATTTTCCAAAGAATATTGAGCAATATCATAAGAAAATACAAACTTTCTAGTTTTGCAGTAAATTTTATAGATGATATCTTAATTTTTTCGAGAACTTTTGAAGAACATGTAATACATATGTCAAAACTACTAGAGGCAATATAGTAGGGCGGTAAAACAAGGTTTGAGGTTAGTTTTCGCACAAGTCATCACGGAAATACAAAAATGTGGTATCGATGCATTCAGTACGATGCCCTGATCACAAATATATAAGATGACAAGCGCGAAAATGGTGGGGGTAGAAACTGTGACGTCATAAAGTTTTCAGTACAAAGACATTTTTTTTTCATACCATGTGGTATATCAAATGAAAGGGCTTTGTAGATTGCGATTGGTCTAACAAATTATCAGCAAATGTCGAAAAATTTCGCAATTCAGAGTCGCCATTGAAAAGGTCTAGATTGAAAACGACTGAATTGATTTTTACAAAATACATAACAGATAACTCTGCACATACTCTTTTCGAATGTCTAAAGGTAATTGACCAAAGATATTTCAAAATAAGAAAAGTACATCAGTTTTAACCCATTAACGGCGGAGTTTTGCTAAGGCTATGGATTTTTTTCATTTTTTAATATGTTGTTAATAACGATCAATATGATATAAATTCATCAATAAAAAAACAATATTTGTTATATTTTTGGAAAAACGGGTTGGCACCGCTAGCATAATATAGGAGCATAATTTAACATGTTATCAAGATATTGTATTATTAAGATATTGTTCTTATCGTAATGTCAGCTAACCTAGACGAGGTATTTGTAATGAGGGAATAAATCTCTAATGCAGGGAAGCTGCATTGGAGTGGATGCAGGGAAATCTTCATGAAGCCAGGCTCATGAAGCACTTCATGAATGGTAAGCTGGTTGTTCATCCGCTTCTAAAGAACTCTCAGAGGAGTTTGTAGAACTTCCAAATAATCTGGTGAAGGGTGTTGCGGATTTCCCGACGAGATACACGAGCAATCCGACTAGTTCGCGGCTAGGGAGCCAACGAGGCTTGACTGAGCCCGATTCACTATTGTCGCCAATATGTGGATTTTGAATATAGGTAGGTACGGTATCTTCTTTAGGTACCACCTCGGCCAGATACACGAGATCTCATCTACCTTGATTTGATGAGATCATGAGAACTCGTCTGACTAGATAAACGAGACGACAACGTCCAGGGGCAGACACTCAGTGACTCGGACTTGTTGATGGAAATGAAGGCTCATCTTCTTCACTGGTATCATTCAAAGTCAATGAAGTACATTTGCTACCATGGACCTTCTTTTTATCAGCTAAGACCACTTTGCACTTTGCATTTGAGAGAGTTGAGGCCTGTAAGATTATTGGTCTGACCTAGTTGATTTTCGTCGGCAGAGTAACAGTTGGGATAGCCGGGTCTGGTGGCTCAATGAATACATGATGATACCAAGATTTTATCATCTTCTAGAACTGTGAGTCTGTCGTGCAAGGTGCAATCTCTGTTATGACAAAAACACAAGTAAAACAACAATTCCTGACTTCAAACAACATTGTAATGAACAAAGTCATTGAAGCCATGTGATACATGCAAGTCACATAATTTAAAAAAAAATCGCCCAAGTGCGTGTCCGGCCACGCGCCGTGGGGTTCCGTAGTTACCTTATACCATACCATATTTAATACCACCTACCATTTTTCGTCTGCAAAAATAACTTTGTTTTTCACAGTGTTGGTATGAATGACAAAGTTATATTTGCGGTTTTGGAAAATGTGCTATATCTCAAAAACTTATTACTATATCTCGTTCAAACCAATTTTCGTTGAAAGTTTTTACTAATATCTACAGCATATTTTTTTTAGATTTTTCACTCTCTTATTTCAAAAGTTAAAGGGGGGGACACACATTTTACCACTTTGGCGGTGTATATCTTTCAAACGGTTAACTTTGAGAAAAAACTGACTTAAGAACCTCAATGTCATTTTTAAAGACCTATCTATAGACATCCCACACGTATTGGTTTGAAGAAAAAAAAATTTTTCAGTTTCAGTTCTATGTATGGGGAGCCCCCCTAAAAAAAAATATTATTTTTATTTTTGTATTAAATTCGTTAAGCGGTTAACAGAATACATCTACCTACGAAGTTTCAACTATGTAATCTTAATACTTTCGGAATAAAGTGGCTGTGACATACGGACGGACAGACAGACAGACAGACAGACAGACAGACAGACAGACAGACAGACAGACAGACAGACAGACGGACAGACAGACATGACGAATCTATAAGGGTTCCGTTTTTTGCCATTTAGGCTACGGAACCCTAAAAACGATATCGTTTTCGGCTAGTGATGCCGTTTGGCATCACTCACTTTTATCACTTGATACAAAAAAACTAAAACATAATTCCACATTTTTCACGTGTTTATCAATAAGAAACAAATCTTAGAAACACACAAATACTCAGTAGCATGTAAAAGTAAAAAAATAAAGGTTGGGAAGGAACTTACTTGAAATGGAACTCATCATTTTGTTGTTATTTTTTCAATACTGAATTTTACTCATCTTCTATGTAATTAAATTTGATTTTGATTGGTTAAAACCAAATTCAATATAAAACTATACATCTCTTGTAAGAAATACTATGATTGGTTAGATCGACTGACATGAGTTTTTGTCGAAAAAATCGAGAAAATTTGAACCGTAACATAGCGATGCAATACGGCATCGCTAGCCGTTAATGGGTTAATAACAGCATAATTTTCTGCTTTTTCCAAATTCTCAGATTCCAATTTAATAAATAAACTTTCGTATGTTTATCCTTACTAGGACAAGTTAGGATAAACAGACGAAGGTTTAAATAACCAAATTTTTACACTTTAGATACTTCTTTTAAACCTAATCACTATTTTTAAAATATGTTGTCTTATTAAATCAAATATTATTAACAATTTACAATATTTATGGTATTCTATGCGTGGTAAAACATTTGTTGTATTTTATGAATGATTATTTACACCCGTTAAGCCCCTTTTATACCCATTAAAAAGACTGTGACTTTTGTGTATTGTTTTAATTTTTTCTAAATAACTTTTGCCTATTGAGTTTCGTCAGGTTATTTAGGTCTCCGAGCAACTGTGTGTGTTTTCCATGTGTATTTGTCATTACTTTTAATTATCTTTAGTTGTCCTATTTGGTAAACAAACTTTACTCAATTCTTTTTGAAATAATCATGTATAAAATTCAACAAATGGTTTTCCACGCATTGAAAACCAAAGAAATTGTTAACACATTTTTTAAAAGTGATTTAAATTTAAAAGAAGCATGGAAACTGTCTAATACTGATTACTAAGTAGGACAAGAAATGATTAACATACGAAAGTTTATTTATTAGTTTTTTTATTAATTATTAAAGGAGTCTGAGAATTTAGAAAAAGCAGAAAATTATGCTGTTATTAAAATGATGTCCTTTTCTTATTTTGAAATATCTTTGGTCAATTACCTTTAGACATTCGAAAAGAGTATGTGCAGAGTTATTTGTTATATATTTTGTAAAAATCAATTCAGTCGTTTTCAATCTAGACCTGTTCAATGGCGACTCTGAATTGCGAAATTTTTCGACGTTTGCTAATAATTTGTTAGACCAAGTAGTGAAAATGTTAAAGTGTGCTATATATTCGCAATCTACTCACAAAGCCCTTTCATTTGATATACCACAAGATATAAAAAAAAAATTCTTTGTACTGAAAACTTTATGACGTCACAGTTTCTACCCCACCACTTTCGCACTTGTCATCTTATATATTTGTGATCAGGGCATTGTACTGAATGCATCGATACCAAATTTTTATATTTCCGAGATGACTTGTACGAAAAGTGTTTTCTAAGCGTCTTTTTTAAGATTACCGCCGCACTAATACAGAAAGAAGGGTTTAGATTAAAATTCTCGAAGTGTATTTTTGCAAATAATTAAGCCAAATATTTAGGCCACATAATAGAAAACAATTCAGTTAGACCGCTGAAAGATTACTTAACAGCTGTCAAAAACTTTCCAGTTCCAGAAACAAGAAAGAATGTACGTCAATTCCTAGGAAAAAATAATTTTCACCATAAGTTCGTACCACACAGCGCTATTATCCTGAACCCGTTACACATTTATTACGAAAAGATGTAAAATTCATATGGTCTGCAGAATGTCAGGAATCCTTTGATAAAATAAAACTTTTGCTATGTTCAGAACTAATACTGAAAATCTTTGATCCTGAACTACCAATTGACATTTATACAGATGCCAGTATAAAAGGAGTAGGAGCAGTGTTAAAACAAAAAGATAAAAACGGAAACAGTAAGCCAGTTACTTATTTTTCAAAAAAAAATAACTGAAGCCCAAAAGAAGAAGAAAGCAATATATCTAGAATGTCTGGCAATAAAAGAAGCTGTAAAATATTGGCAGCACTGGCTTATGGGAAAAGAATTCATGGTATATTCCGATCATAAACCATTAGAAAACATGGATGAATTGAGGATTGGACCATACAAAATTCTAAAGAAGATTTCAAATTCTATCTATGAAGTTGATGCCGGACACAAGAAAGCGGAATCAAACCTCTATCACATTACAAAACTGTCCCGGTGTTGTTTGTTACATGAACAATTCCTGCAATTGTTCCTCTCTGGGGGGGGGGGGGGGGGGGGGGGAGATGTAAAGAAAACCATTCATTTATTTTAAGTGTTGCTTTTCTTAAATTTGAAGGATGTTCTGAGAGTTTGAATTTGCCGCGTTATCTACAGAGTTCAGGTGAGTGAATCGTTAGTTACATACAAAATTGTATTTCTGTAATTTGTTTAATGTACACAAGAGTACATATAACAGCATTATATGTATACAGTATCCCCCTTACTAATAAAGATTGAATAGCAGATGTATAGTTACACAATGGTTACTCTCTGTCAAACTATTTGAATTTGACATTAAAAAGAAAGTGACAAAACACTGTGTAACTATGCAGCTGCTATACAATCTTTATTAGTAAGGGGGTATATATATAGTATATGTTAGTATGATATAGTACCATTACTTTCACTATAAAATACAATAAAATTTACCTTCTTCCCCCAAAACACATTTAATGAAAGCTAAAACCCAGAACACATTTAACATCATGTTGCACAGTACGAAAATCGAAATTATACTGCGCTTTCCATTGCAAATCATATTTATATATAACTGCTATGTTGATAGAGTAAACAGAGCAATTACTCGGATAAATGAAAATAATTCTTAACACATAGCACAAATTTTCTTGATTGTGTGACAACTACAAGTTTAAAGTTCGTCATGCAGTTTTCGAAGCAAGGACCGGAACCGCTTACCGTTAAAGGGGTTTTTGATTGGGTATTTCATAGACTTGTTTTCAAAAACCCTATCAGTACGGTAACCCTATCAATTATACGGTAACACTATCGAAAGGGTAACCCAAGTAAGGACTTACCGAATACGAAAACCCTATCGGGGAACCCTATGAAGGCTTTATGAAGGGGTTTTAAAACGTGTTAAAGCAATTTATATCTAGTTCCACCTAGGCCGAAGGACCGGAACCGCTTACTGTTTAAGGGGTTTTAATTGGGTATTTCATGAACCGCTAACCGTTAAAAGGATTTTTGATTGGTTATTTGATAGACTTATTTTCAAAAACCCTATCAAAACGGTAAGCATGATATCGACTAACCCTAACCAAAGGGAAACCCTATCATTTGGCAAGCTTTTTAATAGGGTTTCCCTACCAATTGGGTTAACCAAAAAAAGGGGTTTTCCGGTCCCTGTTTCGAAGTCACTAGCAAAATGTGTTCGATCCATAAAAATAGAATGTCAAAGAACAACATGCCATAGTGCAAATGTGTGAGTGAAATAGTGTTGTCTACACTACTTAAGTTATTTGCTTTCGATGACTGTACCTACTTACGTCTTTTCTGTGTGGCTTAATGGTGATATTGACATTTTCAATTCAATTTTTCATCTGCGCTATCAACCTACAATACAACTACAACCCGTAATTGTATTATAGGTCGCGCGCGCGCCTTGCAATTTTCAGATGCTTCTAATATTATATTCACATGCAATTTATAGTATAAATTAATTTTACATGAACCAAAACTGCACTAAAATTTCATTAAAGATTAGTTATACTGTAAATTTCACGTAAATAAAATATTAGAAGCTTTTGAAAATTGCAAATTTTACTCAAGTTATTACTTACTCGTCTATAGATACGAGGGAAGTCTATGGTTCAATCAAATAAACAAAGTACACATATCAACTTTGTCTAGGGATACCAGGTGTTATTTTCATACAAACGAGGTAACTTTGAAGCCTTGGTTTTCTGCCAGGGATGTAATGTACTGTGATCTGATGACGGTTATCCAGGGAGTGAATGGAGGAGATTCAGATCTCTATACACACCCAACTGATCTGACCAGCATTCTAAAAACGTAATGGACTTGTTTAAAAAAACCGCGAAAATAGCATGATAATGTATGGAAATCCTCAAACTAAGAACTCTAACCCATTAATCTTTTAAAATGCTGATCAGATCAGTTGGGTGTGTATAGCAATCTGAATCTACTCTATTCAGTCCTTGGATGGCCATCATCAGATTATAGCACGGTACATCCCTGGCAGAAAACCAAGGCTTCAAAGTTACCTCGTTTGTATGAAAATAGCACCTGTATCCCTAGACAAAGTTGATGTGTATATATGCCTGAACATAAATAAAAAAAACAAACAGAGAACCTTCTTATTTTTTGAAATAGGCTAAATATTTTTGCCGATATTGTTAGAAATGCAACATTTTACGACCTGAATATAATAATAATAAGTTTGCGTCAGCTTTTCTGTCTATCCTATTTCAAACCAGTCGAATATCAAATATTTTAACTATATTATTTTGATTAATAATATTAATTATCTTAAAATCAGTCGACATTTTCCTAAGTTCTAGCTCCATACAAAAAATAGTCAAAAAAATACTCTGCCTTTTTTATTTTTTTCGCAACCTATTCCGGCAGTGCCGTCCTTTTTACCGGTACCGGCACCGGAGGCACTGTCATTAAATTACAATCCATGGTTGAAAAAGATGTCTAGACATTTTAAACAACTAGATATTGTTTAACTTATACACCTGTTTAAATGTGATGATGTCACTTTTTTTAAAAATAGGTATTGCTTGAAAGAGAACATCACATTTAAACAGGTGTCCAATTTAAACAGTGTTCAAAATATATTGTTCTTTATGTAAACACGGTGGATATTCGTGTTCGCGTAAATAACTATGTGAAATTGATTTTATATTTTATTTTAGACAAATACGACCCAATGACGTAGGTACGACGAAAGCACGAACAAGGCAAATACGCAAAAATTCACAGGACACTGTTCGTGTATACAGGGTCACTGGAAATATGACGTATTCCTGCTAAATGGTTATAGATGAGGTCAAAACAAATATTTTTTGTTATATTACTTTTTCTCAAAAAGTTCATAGTTTTTGAGTAAATTATGATTAAGTAATTTTTTACCAAAAGTACGTTTTCAGATACAAAAAATTAACATAAAAGATAACTACTCGTTCGATTCCGGTTTTTTTATATTTTGGTATATAAACAGTCTAAATGTTGATAATGAATAAAAAAAGATAAAAAAGTACATGTGTTTATAAAAAATCAATCCTTAAAAACATTTTTATTTTTATTTTTTCAGATTTTTTAGAAAAGGCAGCAAATATCTTTAAAGAATTCCTAGTAACTAAGCGTGCATAATATTTAAAAACATCACCATCTATTCAGCTTTCAGTTGAGGTATAACAAAACAGACTTTTTTGAAAATCCTAAAAATTAAAATTTAATTAGAACAAACAATGTCGGGATTAATTTTTATTTCGAGCTCACATACTCTGCTCGCAAGTGCACATGCGCGAACTTTCCCCCACTCCGTCGAAAGAACGTCAAGATGTTTGTTAATAGTACATTATGATACAAGTTAGCTTAGGTTGCTTATTGCACACAAGGCTGTGGGTTGCAGCCCGAGCCGCAGGCGAGGGCGTAACTCAGCCGAGTGTGCAATAAGTAAGAGCTCACGAGTTTCATACGACGTTTTTCAACACATTTGCGAGGAAAAAACAAAGTAATTTACCATACAGTAACAAATACGACAAAAACAAAATAATAATCATGATGAGAAAAGGCGCGCAGGTTTTTTTTTTTATTTTTTTCACACGCCCAATGCAAGAATATTTTGTGAACAAAGGGGTTAGTGAGCATACAGCCTACTTCAAAATTATAAATTTAAGTGATAAAATGCAAATATTTTAATATTTTATAACAAAATATTGTAAATTAGGAATATTTTGATAATAATTAATATTTGTTTGACTTAATTAAGGATCAACACATTTATTTATTCCAAAAATGCAAATGAATTTTCAGCGGCATAAAACCTCTTTGTTGTTATTAAAAAAATAACTTTATTACCCGGTTAAATTGAAAATGCTCTGTTTACTCGCATAGAACTTGCAGTAAGGTACCTATTTAACTTTGTAGGGATCATTCTATTACCAACTAGTGTTTTATATATTATTGCACGCGTTTGTTATAGTTCGGTTTATGGCCCTAAAAGCGATGTATTAGGGCTCACTTTACGAGCAAGTGTGTTGAAAAGTCTGTTACTTAATTTGGCATCATTGTACTTTATTTGGTTATAATACCTACATTTTATGGCAATCATAATCGTTTATTTATGCAGAAATAACGCATTAATTTGTCCGCTAAGATTTTTTTTATCATTTACTAGATTTGGTCTTTGAATACAATTTGAAGTGCAGTCGTGACTAAAACAGATAGAACTATTGTAATTTTAAACCTTATTTTTTGGTATTTTGTATATTCTATTGGTAGAGAGCTAGTGTTCAAAGCATAGATATAGAATGTCAAAGAACAACAATGTCAATAAACAGGTAATCCAAAAACGAATGCATACATTTTATATAAGATACGTAAAATATGACTTAGATTCTTAAAATATGACTATATACGGCAAAGGAAATTAATAAACTATGTTCCATACTGTTTTCTTCGTCGATAAACGAATAAATGTAGAGAAATTTGGTTTTAGAGGAATGTGTGGCAATATCTTATTTACCTGTGAAAAGTGTGATCACTTGGATTATTTCTTTTTGTCATATCACATTTACTTAGAGCACAAGACACCATGGCTCCACTATACCTTTATTTTAAATTATAATTGAGATTAACAAATATTTTAAACAAACTGTGATTGCTCATTTGCTAGGCGGGACGCTAGGGGCTCTTACTGTAAAAAATGTTGGCACATGTCACTTGATCCTTTGTCTCTTTTTCACATAGACCGTGTCCATATGATGTTAACTTCTCTTTTCCACGCTTTGTTGGTCTTCTTGAGCGCTGCGAAAAATTTTCTATGTCTATGGTTCAAAGTATTTTTTGTGGTAATTATATTTAATGCCTTTTTTAATCACCATCCAAATTTCAATGATGTTTTCAGTCCAGGAAACTGAACAAATATCTCTAAGAAACATGTGTCGAAATAGGCTACAAAATTCTGCTCATCCGTTACTGACGACGTGATAAACTACAAGCTGCCTTTCTATTGTCTAATTCAAAAATCTATCGCAATCGCTTTCAGGATGTAACACATTGAAGCTTCTTTTTGGGACAAATAAAAATTTACCAAAGAAATGCAGCAATGTGTCACATCCATCTGTCAAACGAAAGCGATTGCGATAGATTTTTTGAATCAGACAATTAGCCCCCAGATCACGTGGTATCTTTGAGTTGTATGGATAGCCTTTTTAGGGTTCCGTACCAAAATGGTATAAAAAGAACCCTTATGGTGAGACTCAGTCTGTGACGTCTGTCTGTCTGTCACAGCTGGATATCTCGAGAACTACTAATGATATCAACTTCAAATTTGGAATAGTTAAGATGACATTTGCCCAACAATTTTGCAAATAAGAAAGAAATACAAAAATAAATATCTTTTTTACAACAGGGACTCAAAAGGGGTCTTAAAAATTTTAAGTGGGGCTACTAGGGCACGTGGGGTATCATATGAAAGAACGCTGCTTATACGTTTTTAATCATTTTTTGTTTTTTTTATAGGCCGCATAGTTTTCGACTTATGATGAAAAATGTAAAAAAATTACCGTTCCCCTCCCTCCCCCCTTATCTCCGAAGTTTGCAAAGAGAAAAATCTGAAATAATTCTATGTGATGGCAGTTTATATAAAGATTACAGGAAAAATAAACGATGTCTCAATATAGCACACTTTTTTAGAAATCATTATATTTCTAAAAAAGCTAACATTAGTTCCACTATCGGTCAAGAGATGGCGCTGACCTAAAACTGCAATACTAATTTAATTTTTCTACTCTGCAGTGTGGTTTAATGGTGCAATTATGATGGTACGAAACCCTCGGTGCGCGAGTCCGACTCGCTCTTGATCGGTTTTTTTACCTTTAACTTGAGAAAGTTGTTCAGTTTCATGGATTGAACAAATCCTTAAAGTTTGTATGGTGACATTGGTGACTAAAAATAACCCTATATAAAAACATATTTATCTACGTCTAACAAGTATCCCCTAATCAGAATATACAATTCTATTATTAGACATCAAATCTATTTATATTTGTTTGTATAGATGCAATAGATACCATATATTTCATAAATAAAGTAAAAGGTTCACTACTCATTCGTATAAATTCATCGCTACTATAAATAAATCGAGTCATTTCAAATGCCAATTCATAAAAATCTACGTCAAACGTAAGTAGAAGTAGGTGCCGACTCTCCAGTGGCTCCTTTAGATACCAGTGTCAATTTACATATTTATTGAATGGCCAACGTAAACCGATTGAAAAGGTATTGGGTTGGTTAATATCCCGTCTGTCACCGATATTAAATATCTACCGATTTTTTTGCTATTTGCTTTGACAAATGCCCTTATATATAAATATAACATTGTCGTGGGTTGGAAATAACTTGACAGGTTTATTTATAATTTGATGCTTATATGATTATTTTTCTCAAACATGCTTGGGAATTCAAACATTATTTTGACAACCTTCTTCGTGCTGAATCGGAGTTTCCGGACAGACCTAAACCGCGCTGGCAATGTTTCTATGAGAATCCATTACTAACGTGTGGATTTTCATACAAAAATTGCCGGCGTCTGACCAGCAATGTTAGTATTAAAACTCATTAATCATTATACATGTGTATTTGTTTTTTAATATTTCATGAAATATATTTTGAATACTTTTACGACAAACATTGTTACAACAATTTGATCTTAAGAATTAAATCTGATAGGAACCCAAAGTTAAATGAACATCTGTAATATCAACAAAACGATATTGTGAACGAGAACGGAACATTGTTGTTCGCTTCATAAGGAAAGTTGGCGGAAACGGCATTATCATAAGTGTTGTTGGGCCGCTTCCGATATAATCATATCTGAGTTGTTTGTTTGTTTCGAATTCTTATCAAGCGATCGTGAATAGTCACATTTGATATAACGCCTGGTACATTAATAAGTTGCAAAGTGACTGGGAGAAACTTTTGCTGATACAGTATGTTAGATAATCAAAAATTGTCATACAAGAACTGAGAATTTTCATCTAAGTAATGTAAGGAGTAAATAAAACCGGTCAAGAGCGAGTCGGACTCGCGCACCGAGGGTTCCGTACAATCATAAATATATTTGGATATGTTACTTTAGTACTGTCTTTAAAAAAGTAGGATAAACGGCGGACAGGTGGAAGGGCGAACAGACGGACAGTTAATTTACAAATCTTAACCACAGCTGCTTTTGGTGACTGAAAAACGTTTCAGCCACTCCACATTGCAAACTGTTTATATTACTAAGTAGTAATTTATTCTTCGTTTATTCGTACGGCAGATAGTAGGTAATTATATTAGAACCAGCCACCAATTATTATTGGGAGGGTGCGAAGGTATAATAATCGATCGCAGCGCTCATGGTGGCAAAAAGTAGAAATAATGAAGGCTTTGTAATCTGTTTGAAAACGATATTTAATTTATTATTAGCGATACAGGAATAATTATATATGTTTATTATCACTTAGTAAAATTATTAAAGTAGCTTTATCCTCTTGTTTTACAAAATCTACAACTAAAAAAGAAGTAAACAAACCTTTCGTCTAAGAAACAAACCCTGATATAACCAAAATAAAACACTCTTTTTGAATAGATCTTACTTGTTATATTTAATTTAAATGACCAAAAATGATTTCACAACACTTTGTCCACCCAAATAACAGTAATTTTGAAATTTACATTAATAACACAATATGTATAGTATTTTTCAACATTTTGTCACAATGCCGCCATTACATATCAAAACGGTCAGGTCAGAGCCAACAAAGTTGAAACACGCTAGGTGGCGCTAAAAGCGTGCACGGTGCCAATAGTAGTATTAGGTTGCGCCATCTCTTGACCGATAGTGGAACTATTTTATTTTCTTAGGGTCCCCCCAGACCTACCGGTTTCCGTTCTTTGCTTTGCTGTTCGGCAATGGACCGCCGGCCAAGAGGCTCATTTTCAATCTATCGCATATTTTCAATCTAAGTACATTTCACATATAAGAATGTTCTTGTGAGCTTTGTTCCTTAAACGATCGTTGTGAAAACACAAAAAAATAGTTCAGATAGGTAATGATGACACCCACAACCCTGTTCACAATTTATATAAATATGCGATCGATTTATTTTTAGCAATCGGAGACCATGTTCAGGGTGGCATATCTCCCAAAAGCTTCCTACTTCGCAACCCAGACGATGATATTTGATAACACCAAGCTAATGGCTATCTTGCCAATTTGGTCTGGTCCAAATATGCTTAGATTGAAAATGATCCGGTTGGCCGGCGGCGGTCTAAACAGCAAGTAGAACAGCAAAGCAAAGAAACGAAACCGGTAGGTCTGGGGGACCCTTAGGTCAGCATTCTTAGGTCAGCGCCATCTATTGACTGGTAGTAAAACTAAAGAATTTTTGTTTGTTTTTTGAATTTCTAAAAAAGTGTATTATATTGAGACATCGTTTTATTTTTCCTGTAATCTTTACATAAACTACTATCACATAGAATTATTTCAGATTTTTCTCTTAGCAAACTTCGGAGATAAGGGGGGGGAACGGTATTTTTTTACATTTTTCATCATAAGTCGAAAACTATGCGGCCTAAGAAAAAAGAAAAAAATGTTTTAAAATGTGCAAACAGCGTTATTTCATATGATACCCCACATGCCCTAGTCACCTCACTTCAAATTTTTAAGACCCCTTTTCAGTCCCTGTTGTAAAAAAAAAAATGTTTTCTTTCTTATTTGCAAAATAGTTGGGCAAATGTCATCTTAAACTATTACAAATTTCAAGTTGACACCATTAGTAGTACTCGAAATATCCAGCTGTGACAGACAGACAGACTGAGTCACACCATAAGGGTTCCTTTTTACCATTTTGGTACGGAACCCTAAAAAGGACGACAATTGGATTCGATGATATACTTAATGTTGATGTAAGTTCTAGCTAACAGAAGATAATGGTTGGGCTTATTTCCAAATGAATTAAGTTGGTAAGTGCTTATTAGTTTTTATTGCTTTGCCTTCTATCCGCCCACGCGCAAACTGTCACGTCCTGTCTTAATCCTATCTTATTAAAACTTATCCGGGTACTCTCGAGGTGTCTTATAAAGCATGTTGGTACACGAGATTGTTCTCGCGAATAAATTTGATTTAGTTATCAGACCCTAACCTGCTTCGAGGGACGTGACCTGCATATATTTAAAAGAAACCCTTGCAGATTGCGGTTTTATCTGTCAGGTGTGATACCGCGAAGGTGCGAAAAGGACAAAAGAAATCTGCAATCTCAGTAAGGATTAGGGAGTTGATTTATTTCTACTGATCTGTTGGGACTCATGTCGTAGAAACAGATGGTGCTTGCGGAATTTTAGGGAATTCCATTTTAATCTCTTAAAACCGGGTACAGTCCCTTTGTGAACATTTCAGGTGAACATAATGTAACAAACTTTTTATTAAAAACGAGGAGGCATTGCGTAAGCTTCATCTATACCTTATATTAAGGTGGAAATGACCTCGCAAAAATTTCAATTAAGGTTTTTTCGGGATTGAATTTTAATTAGAAATTACAAAATTTAATCAACATAATTTCATTTTCCAATATTGGCAAATTCCGCGTTGTGTAGGTACTTGGAATCTGCTCTACTCGTATATTGCAAAAGTCAATGAATGAGATTTCGGCATAATGTAACATTTATATCCCGTAACTCTAGGGTATCAATGAGACCATGAAATAGAATCGAATATCATAGGAAATATTTTTAAATTAAACATTTGTTTTTAATTTTAATTTTTCTTACAAAATAATTCAATAAAGTTAAGACTACCTATACAAAACACCTATAGTGTCATAATCTTAAATATTAAAGATTCTCTAACTTTAGGAAAAGACATTTTCTTTGTTTGTACTTAACATAAATAAACAATTTTTTTATGTAAAATATGGCAGCGTCACATTTCCCGTACTACTAGTATTTGTCAATGAAAGCTAAATGTCATCTTTAGGTTTGTAATCATTGATATTAGTTAAAAAAAATATGTGTATGCAAAAATAAAGAATAGTCAACTTTTGAAGTAATTTAATAAAGATCGATAATATGTAAGTATATACAAAACTATGCATTTTTGGACCACATGTTCTAGTTTTTTTATTATTTGATCTATAGAATATAACTTCGGAGTCAGGACTGAAAACCGGTTTTTAATTAACCAGGTTAATTCTGTGCCTCCTGTGATGTTTTGATTGTTTCTTAATCAGAAAAAAATACATTTTTTTTTCTGTCTAATTGACATTTTGATATATATCGATATTTTGTCAATATTTTTGTGTAAATTAATACAATTCGATATATATCGTTCTCAAAATTTCGATTCTAACTTAAAGATTTGTGTATAATAATGTATCTCGAGTGATACCATTATACACACAGTATTAAACACATTTACAAAATGTGACATTTGATTTATGTTTAGTTGTATTTATTTACACATAATAAATAAATAGATTGCACAGGTACAACAAAAGTTGTATTATTTTACACAATCGTTCGTTCTGTGTGAAATGATTCAAATGCAGATGTATCATCAATAACAAAAATTTTCGTTCGATTTTGGTCCAAAATATGTGCAAAGTGATAACATCTTCCGGTCGCGGGGACTGTGCAGGGTGACGGAGACGGCGCCGCGGGGCCTGTGGGCAGTTGGGCACCGCGAATGGAGTCAGTGCCGCACGAACTGTTGGACGAGGAGGCTGCGCACGCTGACGCCTTGGATGAGTAAGGCTGACGCAGATACCCGGCGTGGCTCACAAAACCTAGCTATTAGATGTATTACTTTACACGAAGTTAATACTTTTATTTTATTTTTACATACCAATAACTTATATCATCTCGCACAAAATAAGTATTCGATTTATATCAGTTTACACAAAATGTTTTATTATTATGAGTTGAATAATATAGCGTAATTCAGATAGAAATCCATGTTTATCATTTATTCATTACATATAGATTAATCTTTATGGCATGCTACTAATATCTGCCTCTAATGGCATCCGCTGGCCTGCTATGAATCGGTTAAAAAGTTCTTGTAACCATACCATTCCGGAATTCCTGATGTGTTTCCAAATTTCTATCGGTATCTCATCTGGACCTTGGGCTTTGTTATTTTTCATCTGTTGGAAAGCCTTTTTTGATCCAACAGATGAAAATAACAAAGCCAGATGAGATACTGATAAAAATCTGAAAACATATCGGGGATTCTGGAATCGAATGGTTACAAGAACTTATAACCGATTCATAGCAGGCCAGAGGATACCATATGCCTGGCTGCCTGAAAGAGCCATCTGATTCCCTTCTACAAGGGCAAAGGTGATGTGCAAAACTGCGGAAACTATCGAGCAATAAAGCTGATAGATCACACTTTACGCTGTGGGAAAGGATAATCAATAGTCGATTGAATGGGAATAGTGGAAATTACAACTAACCAGTATGGATTTGTGGTTGGTAAAGGCACATCAGACGCAATTCAAGACATCAGAATCCTCATCGAAAGGGCAAAAGCTAATAGCACGAACCTGCATATGGTGTTTAGATCTGGAAAAGGTGTTAGACCACGTGCCGCGTGATCTGATTTGGAAAGCCCTCCGCTCGCATTCCATCCCGGAGCTATACATTGCACTGATCATCGACATTAGAGTTGTTCATAACGCCTATAAAGCAACAGCACGCTACAGACTATATGCTATTGATTTCTAGCGCGCTATTAAATACGCTATGTTATAACGCGCTATTTATCAGGTAGCATGCGGGCGGCTGGCTGGCGCGTTAGATGCAGCACGTTAGATTTCGTAACACGTTACTTCACACGTCGTTCGTTAGACAGATCGCGCGCTTTACAAAAACATTATTTATTAATACGTTACATTTTAGTCTTAAATAAAATAAAGCAGTAATGTAAACTAATGAACTTTATCTTATACTTTTCGGGCTTAGAACTGTCTAAAGTTCGAAAATAAGTTTCGTAATAAGGTCGAAAATCGCTTGCACTCATTTTTCTACCTTGTGATCACTAGACAATGTTTCCTAGCTAAAAAAACAGGTGCAAGCGATTTTAGACCTTATTGACGTTTGCAATTCGGTTGTTTTTTTGCCGTATTCTCGTTTACTAATTTTGATGTTTCATTAAAAACCGTGATTTTGATAAATGTCAATAAGGTCGAAAATCGCTTGCACTCATTTTTCTAACTTGTGATTACTAGACAATGTTTTCTAATTAAAAAAAAACAGGTGCAAGCGATTTTCGACCTTATTGACGTTTGCTATTCGGTTGTTTTTTGCCGTATTCTCGTTTACTAATTCTGATGTTTCATTAAAGACCGTGATTTTGGTAAATGTCAATAAGGTCGAAAATCGCTTGCATTAATTTTTTTTAACTAGTCACCACTAGACAATGTTTTCTAGTTAAAAAAACAGGTGCAAGCGATTTTCGACCTTATTGACCTTTGAAATTCGGTTGTTTTTACCATATTTCTCGTTCAACTTTGCTTAGCTAAATAGTTTTTACATAATACGAACTAATTGACTAGTTGTGTCATAAAAGTCCTAATCGAACTAACACAATAGAAGGTCGCGCGCGATATTATACTCGTACCTAGCGTGTTGCGAGAGAAAAGCGCGCACGCGATATTTTTTAACTATAACGAATGCCCGCGCCCCCGTCCGGCCAACGACGACGCTACTTGTTGCCACGCGCGATATTAATAGCGCCATAGCGTCTACTTACATAGCACGCTATGTGCGCTATGTACAGATAGCGCGCTATAATATGGCGCTAGATGCTATAATAACCACCTCTAATCGACATGTACACAAACTTCTCAACACAAGTGGTCTGCCCTGCAGAAAAAAGTGAAAGCTTTGACTTGAAGGTAGAGGTACATCATGGGTCCACTCTAAATCCACTTCTATTTAACGTCACAATGGAAATCCATTGTGGAAGTGTATATCTAACTAAAAAGTGTCAACAGGGGGTGCCTTGGAATCTTCTGTATGCCGACGACGTGGCCCTCATATCTTACAATGCGATGGATCTCCAGCGGGATTTAAACTACTGGGTAAAGTCGCTGGAAGAAAATGGCCTTCAAACCAACCGAAAGAAAACAGAACTTTTTGATAGCACATCACACCTTGATGACTTTAGCTTCTATGTGAGAAATGAACGACTATACCAACAGTCAACCAGTCCCAATACCTTGGCTCCAGAGTAAGCAATGACGGAAAGATTGACAACGACGTCCTCCATAGAGCTCAAATGGGCTGGATGAAATGGCAACAGCTCACAGGCATCATGTGCGATAGACGAATGCCTCTGAAGTAGGGATGCGCGATCCGCGGTTGTCGATCCGATTTTTCGGATCGTAATGGATCGTAATTCCACGATCCGATCCGCGGATCGGATCGAATGCCTTCGATCCGATTTTCAGGAAATCGATCTGGATCGGATGCAAATAAGTAAGACACAATTAATTTTATATCTTTATTAAGTAAACCCATGCAAAACAATGTATAAAATAATGTGGAATAGTAAATTGTACTCAGAGAACATAAAGACGATTTATACTTGAAGACGCGCCTAACTACCAATAGTTAAGTACAATTTTTATAGGCGCCAGTTTTCGGCCAAGTTCTAAATGTAGACAAAGATAAATTTCGTAACAAATAAACCAAACTGCCCATTTTTTCGTAAACAAACAGCATTTTCGTTCATACGATCCAAGCGATCCGATCTTTCAAGTTTTGTATCGATCCGGCGAAAAATCGTATGGCCTCGATCCGATCCGAAAATCACCGGATCGTATGCCCGCCGATCCGATATTTCAAAAGATCGGATCGGATCGGCGCATCCCTACTCTGAAGGTGAAAGGACAAGTTTACAAAACAGCCATTAGACCTGCCATGCTGATATGGGTCCGAATATTGGGCCACAAATAAACAACACTTAAACAAACTCTATAAATCAAAGATGCACATGCTACTGGTCAACGGGCGTCACTATACTGGACATAATCAAAAACACATACATACGGGGGAGTTTCAAAGTAGCACCCATAACAGAAAAGCTGAAAAAGAAACGTCTACGGTAGTAGTAGAAAGGCGCCCCGACGATCATATGGTGAAAGTAGCCCTAAACATCCCAACGATGACGCGAGGGCGCGGTAAACCCCCTGGCACTTGGCTGACAATGGTTCAGCGCGACCTGAAAGAAGCCGACATCGACCCCAACCGGCGCTTAACCGCGCACAGTGGAAGAGAAGGACCTGTCCTTCTCTTCCACTGTGCGCGGTTAAGCGCCTGTTTTCTGGAACACCCTAGGTGTTTTTTCATATGAAAAAAGAGCAAATTATATCAGTAATTTGATAACTATTACATTTAAGTTGAGATATAACTTAACCTATATCGATAAACTGTTTGTCTTTGTATAAAATGATATAATTTAACAAAACACAACTTTTTCGACTTTTGTGCTTATGGTGTTTCTCCCATTTGAAAAACATAACTGGTTTGTTTGACCACTTCTGTTCTAAACTGAATAGTATTAATTTACCTTTCAATGCAACAATATTAACTTTCACAACAGCTTCATACAAAGTGTAAAGTGATATAACTAATTTTGAATCATTATACACGAGTGTTTTGATACAAGAAAGAGTTTTTTTTCAATATTTCCCGTTGTAATTGGCGTAACTAAACAGGAATTAAATAGACTGTAAAAAAAAGTACACGCATATAACTTGTCTCATAACTTATATAAAATATTTAATATTACGCTTTATATAATTTAAAAAAAATATAAACTGCTGTACTGTAAAGTTGACATTTTCGAGATGTATCACTTTTCACAGGAGGCACAGAATTTTGATCTCAAACAGGTTTTTTCGAGTGTTCACTCGAAGCGGAACCGATTCGCGAGCGATATTGCTACTGGGATAAACCTGGTTAATGGGGAATGTCCGAAAAAAAAAAATATGGCCGAATATTTTTTTATAGGTAGGAATAAGCTCCCTTAGTTTTAGAAAAAAGTAGCCAAACAGCGCCATGTAGCCCCAAACTAAGGAACTAATATACTATTTATGTATTTTTTAAATATACAAGGTATCTCAAAACTTTGCCACACGGAGGGAAAGTACCTTAAATATTGAAGATAGGAAATTTTATTAGAAGAAAACTTCATTTTATTTTTAACAAGAAACGAAACTGCATTCAAAGTTTTTTTTAAGGGTTCCGTACCCAAAGGGTAAAAACGGAACCCTATTACTAAGACTCCGCTGTCCATCTGTCTGTCTGTCTGTCTGTCGGTCTGTCTGTCTGTCTGTCTGTAGGTCTGTCTGTCTCTTTGTCACCAGGCTGTATCTCATGAACCGTGATAGTTAGACAGTTGAAATTTTAACAGATGATGTATTTCTGTTGCCGCAATAACAACAAATACTAAAAACAGAATAAAATAAATATTTAAAGGGGGCTCCCATACAACAAACGTGATTTATTTTGCCGTTTTTTGGTACGGAACCCTTAGTGTGCGAGTCCGACTCGCACTTGGCCGGTTTTTTTAAATCGCATACGATTCGATACAAATTGATACAATCCGTAATAATTTAAATTTTAAATGTTAAATTTCATGGTTTTACTTTTGTTTAATATACTGTGTCACTTAAAAAAATAATCCTTATGAGTAACCCTTTCGATTGGTATTATAAAAAATATATTTTTTTTTCGTTTTTGATGGGGTCGATTCTGGTTAAGGCAGGTGATTTTTCAAAATCTTTGAATGCAGTTCAAATCATATTTAAAAACAAAATGAAGTCTTCTTTCTATCGATATTCCTGATCCAAGCTTCTTTCAGTAAAATATCGCATCTTCAATATTTAAGGTACTTTCCCTCCGTGTGGCAATGTTTTGGGACACCCGGTAGCATAAAAGCAAAATCTAACTCTCGAGTTTTGATAGTGATCTCTGATTGGTCAAGTAACTCAGTAGTTAGATTTTGCGCGCAAACTCTAACTCCCCAGTTTCGCCCTAGTTTCGATAGTGATCTCTGATTGGTCAAAAAACTCAGTAGTTAGTTTTTGCGCGCAAAATCTAACTACTGAGTGCGCATCCACCAATAAGCGCAATTCAAAATTCAGTTGTCAATTGTCTTCGAACACGACTGTGATGGCGTATTTTATTTTTGAAAAATGATTTTTAATTTTCCAAGTTTTTGCGAATATAATCCAGTAAACTCAAATCTGAACGCAAAAGTTTTTTTTCTGCTAAACTAAATATTCCTTACCTATGAAACTAACGTTTTGTATGGAGGTTTTTAAAAAGTAACATTTTCCATTCTAACATTTTTCACAATTTTTTTCAACAACCGTGAACGCTATTGTAACATAACTTTTCTGTAAGTACAAATGTCTAAACATTAAAGTAAACTAGGCAACATAACTTAAGCGAAAAAAATAAGTTTAGGCTACGATACAATGGATAAAATGGTGATTTTTGCCAACAAAAAAGGAATCACTTTCAATATATTTTTAGATGACTTTAATTATTCATAAGAACGATCAAATTATGATCATAGCCGTCAACTTGATAGTTATATAGCCGTAATATCCAGCAACTGATAAATAATTTAAATCACTGAAGTTATGTGGTTCTCTGTGTGTGAGAAAAAACACCAATTTCATAGGTAAGAACCCAATCTTGCGAGTTTAGAGAACTGTGGCATATGGATACAAGAATTTTGAATAACATTGACCAAATTGATTGTCCCGGAAACCAAACCTGCGTAGCAACGAATCATATTTGCTAGTTAGTATCTTCTACTTAAAGTGCATTTATTCTTACTTGTCCTATTTGATTGCGCTACTTTTGCGTTCAGATCTGGGTTTACTGGATTATATTCGCAAAAACTTGAAATATCTAATATTTCAAGTTTTTGTCATTTTTAGGGTTCCGTACCAAAATGGTAAAAAGGAACCCTTATGGTGTGACTCAGTCTGTCTGTCTGTCTGTCTGTCACAGCTGGATATCTCGAGAACTACTAATGGTATCAACTTGAAATTTGGAATAGTTTAAGATGACATTTGCCCAACTATTTTTCAAATAAGAAATAAATAAAAAAATAAATATCTTTTTTACAACAGGGACTGAAAAGGGGTCTTAAAAATTTGAAGTGAGGTGACTAGGGCATGTGGGGTATCATATGAAAGAACGCTGTTTGCACATTTTAAAACATTTTTTCTTTTTTTCTTAGGCCGCATAAATTTCGACTTATGATGAAAAATGTAAAAAAAAATACCTTTCCCCCCCTTATCTCCGAAGTTTGCAAAGAGAAAAATCTCAAATAATTCTATGTGATAGTAGTTTATGTAAAGATTACAGAAAAAATAAAACGATGTCTCAATATAACATACTTTTTTAGAAATTAAAAAACAAACAAAAATTCTTTAGTTTCACTACCCGTCAACAGATGGCGCTGTCCTAAGAATGCTTACCTAAGAGAGAGAAAATAGTTCCACTATCGGTCAAGAGATGGCGCAACCTAACATTACAATGATAAATTGGTAGCTGGTTCTAATATAATTACCTACTATTAGCCGTACGAATAAACGAAGAATAAGTTCCTACTTAGTAATATAAACAGTTTGCAATGTGGAGTGTCTGAAACAATTTTCGGTCACCATAAGCAGCTGTGGTTAAGATTTGTAAATTAACTGTCCGCCTGTTTGCCCTTCCACCAGTCTGCCGTTTATCCTACTTTATTAAAGACTGTACTAAAGTAACATAGGTATCCAAATATATTTATGATTATACGGAACCCTCGGTGCGCGAGTCCGACTCGCTCTTGACCGTCTTTTTTTAAAATGAAATACGCTACTACAGTCGTGTTTGAATTTTTAAGCGCGCTCATTGGTGGATGCGCACTCAGTTGATAGATTTTGCACGCAAAACCTAACTACTGAGTTTTTTGACCAATCAAAGATCACTATCGAAACTAGCACGAAACTGGGGAGTTAGAGTTTGCGCGCAAAATCTAACTACTGAGTTTCTTGACCAATCACAGATCACCATCAAAACTCGGGAGTTAGATTTTGCTTATATGCCACCCGGTATACTTATTAAACATAGTAACTCCCATACCAGACTAAAGATCTGATATACTACTTATTAAAATTCACCATTTCAATTTCTGAACTAGTAATAGATATATATATGTCGTAGGATAATCGTATAAACTGGATATTTACAAAAATCTTTGGTATATTGTAAAGAACCGGATAATTGAAATCTTAGATAGATTTTCGCAATCGTACGAGCAATTTTTAGGATATTTGTAAAAATCCCAGTATGTTTCGGATAACTGTATCTTTAGTCTGATTGGTCAGAACATATTGCTGATGGGTTTTGGGGTTAATTTGCAATTTTTTCTAACTAAATTCTTCAATTACAGTTCTAACAAAAAGTACATTCAGGTTTTGCTCAATCATATTGAAGAGCATTGTAGAACTTTCTTAGCTCTGTGTAGAAAACTTATTTTTCAATTATTACCTCTAAATTGTCTGCACTGATCGAGCCCGGTACTTGTATAACATCCTATTTACTTCACTCATACATAGTACATGAATGTCTCTTGATTGATGTGAGCACTCAAATTTTTTATTTGTACGAAATGTAAAATTAATCGAACAAAAACACAGGAGAAATATTTGACAATAATCACAACAATAACAATGGACGTAGTAATGTTGCCGTTAGCCAAGCATCCATCAGACCATAACGTTGACGTCAGCCAATCAGCGCGAGCAAAGTGATGGTCATTCGCGATTTACCTCAGATACACTGGATTTTTGTAAAAATCCTAAACATTACTCGGACGATTGCAAAAATCTGTCTTAGATTCTAATTATCCGGAATTTTACAATCATACTAGGATTTTTGTAAAAATCGTATCCTACGACGCACTATACTATACTACTATAATATAAGGTGTATCTTTTAAGGTTGACGTTTAATGAGCCTTACCATACAATTTTATCTAAAATTGGCTATATCTCTATTTAAAAGTTTTTTTTTATGAATAAGATAGTGAAACTGCCTCCGTGTTATAGTGATTATTGGATAGTAGTGATAAAATGACTGGCATTACCATCAACCGAGCTCAACTTAAACGGATAATTAATTTTAGGAATGAAAAAAATATGCAAAAAAAAATTAATCATAAAATATGAATTTTCAGAAGCCGATTTCAGCAAATAATACCCCATGAAGTACATACTTTTCTGTATTATTATGAAAGCTCAGGCTGTCGCGCAGTTTTTAAAGTTAGTCAGAGAAGCTATGGAAGAATCTTTAGCTAATTTACTTTTAATGTTAAAAATAATTTTCAGATTCTATTCTGTTCTCTTTGTTCACAATTTTTTTACTATCGATCTTTGTATCAAAGTAAAGTAAAAGATTATTTTACTCATAAAATTACAATTAACAGGCATTGTTTTGCAAAAAAAAAGTACTGAGAAAAGCTTACCCAAAATAAAAGATTTAATTTTTAAAGACTGAACGTCTTTAGAAATTAAGACTGAACGACTGAACGTGGGCCCAATGCGGATTGGTCGGTATAAACGACTGTAAATGCAGCCAGGACCAACGGCTCAAAGTACATTGAGCACATTTAGTTAACACCGACCAATCCGCATTGGGCCCATGTGGTGAACTATGGCCCGTCCGCTTTATCCATTCACAAGTCACAAGGAAGGCCTGTTCTTCAGCAGAGGGAGCATTAAAGTGGTTGATATGCATGATTATTTGTGATGCCGTCTGTATAAAATTTTGACTCATCGGCGGAAAATAATCCTGTCTCAAACTCACTCAGATGAAAGTATTTTTAGTTAGCACTACCGTTTATGGCCAACTAGCTTCCGTCCGCGCCTTCATCCGTGTTGACATTCGAGAAAATTCCTAGGGAACCTTTAACCAAGATAAAAGTATCCTCCTATGTTTTAATCCGGTTTATAAATTTATCTGTGTGTTAAATTTAATCCAAATTTATTCAGCCGTTTTGCGTGATTGATTAACAAACATTCAAACAAGCAAACTTTCACATTTATGATATAAGTAGGATTATACTTCAGATTCGTCCTCGATATTAGTATATTAACACATGTAGTACCGCTTGCATGTATCACCACTTAGCACGTTATTTTAAAGCAATAACCTAAAAAACCTAAAAAGAGAAGGTTTTTGACCTAAAATTGACAGATATTTTGACATTTGCGGTCCAAGTTCGCCCTGTCACTGCTACACGCCAACCACTTCATTCGCTTTTCGTGCTTCGCCACGGACGCACGTATACAGTCTCAAAGTGAGACTTCTTTATAATTATATTTTTACAGTGAAAATTAAATTATAGTTAAGCATTTACTTCGTGAAGAAAGAAAAAAGTTTTCAAGACGGAAGAGGACAAGAAGAAGAAGTCAAGACGGAGGAACACTTTAAATGCCGTTTACTTGGTTAAACAGCATATTTGTCTGCTATTTATCTGATGCGAACTTACCATACTGGGTACTTTCTGTCAGTTTTTTATTTATCTGATGCGAACTTACCATACTGGGTACTTTCTGTCAGTTTATTTATTTGTCTGATGCGAATTTACCATACTGGGTACTTTCTGTCAAAGCATTGTGTTTAAGACACAATTAAATATCTATTGCACTCGAGATAGTCATACTGGACTATTTTACCGCATAGATACGTCAAACAACGCTACTGCAGCAACTCAAAGTGCCGTTGACGACGCGACATTGTAAAAAAGCAGACTACCCTCAAAGGTTGCCACGTTGTTGGAACCGCTGCCGAGCACCAATCGGGTGACTCCGTCGTCCGCTGAATCGCCGCCATCCACCTTCCAGGCAGGCGGCCGCTGTTCTGGAGCTGCAAGAGCAACCCTGACAACAGCGTTGCTCATCAGGTATGAATTTTGACATCATGATATCCTTGGTGTTGAGTTAATCTCAACGGTATTATAGTGTACCATCGGTACTAAGATAAACTTACAGTTTACAAAACTGACAGAGATAGCTATAAATGCTAAAGCTTAATAACTTAATGGAACCAGATATTGAGTTATACAGCAAATAGCTCATACCTGATACCTCACACACCTATTATGTGAAATAGCTTAGCTGCTGGCATGCTGATAGAAATTTCAACTAAAAATGTAATAACAGAATCCTTACATTTTATTATCCATAAATGAATCATAATTGCAATGCAATTATCCTACTAATATTATAAATGTGAAAGTTTGTGGGTTTGGATGTTTTTTCCTCAATCACGCCAAAAATACTGAACGGATTTGGTTGAAATTTTGCACACATATGGTAAGTAGCCTAGATTAAAACATAAAATGCTTTTAATCCTGATATTCCCATGGGAACGGGAACCACACGGGTGAAAACCCGGGTGGCCGCTAGTAAATCATAAATGCAATTTATGTTTGTTGGAATACAGTAAAAAAAAATTAATCATTTGCCTTAACTAGGAAACCTTGTATTTCAAGCGGGTAGACCTAACATGTTGAACTTGTTCATTACTAGCTATTTAGTATGTTTCTTTCTAAGCTATGGCCTTGTACAAATTATCTCTATTACTTTTCAAATTTAATTTGTGTGAGTGTGTACAAAATAATGTTTCTGATGTGGGAAAATTATTAGCTACAAGTGTCAGTGAAGTTTTAGGCAGCTTTCCAATACAAAACTATATACACCTTTTTGTGACAGTATTTCGAATTTTTCACATTATGTGGGGCATTACGACGTTCAATTATACCGTACACGATCAACTCTAGTGTAGCTGAGGCTGCTCACTTAAAAGGCCACCGACAGTTCAGTCGAATATGAATGATGCATTGGCCACAGGCCTGATTTGAACGATATCCATCAACAAAAAAAAAAAAAAAACTGTAAGTAAATCGGGCGCAGTACTCAATAAAACAATTTTAAAACTGATTTATATATTTATTTGCCTTAAAAACGACAACAAAAGACGTAAGCAGGTATGTCACATGCTTCATCTCCGACGGCAAGCGAACAACGAGACGCGGCGTGGAAGCCCCATCAGCTGTTTGTTTCGTCAGTCACAGCAGACTCGCAGACGGGCATTACGGCCCATCCAAATAGTTGTCGATGATGCATCATCAATTTTTGCCTTCAATCATCATACGTGAGGTAAGGACACCCGTTAAGATAATGTATTCGTGAGGGTGCGTGCTGGTGTGACATCTGTCTGTATTCAGCAAATACAGGCAGTGGTCACTGACTACAGGCGCAAAGGTCCACTTAATCGTTTGCGCCGGTAATCGTCTGTGTGAATATACCATTTAGCCGCGCTACACAGGTCAACCAGATTATTATTATATTTTTCTATTATATATATATGTTACCGGCAATGTGTATAATCCGGCATTGTATACAATGCCTAGGCATTGTATACAATGCCTAAAACGATCAGGCAATGTATGAAATATAATTCATTTTATACTTTGCCTAGGCATTGTATACAATGCCTGCTGGTCCACCGGCAATGTGTAAAATAAGTATATTTCTGTTGTCTGTTCTAAAAAAAAATAACCTCGAAATTTAAGGCTCACGCTCCGCTGCGCTTCGCGCTCGCCTTAAATTTCTAACCTATACGCGGGACCTACAGGAGTGAAGCAGGTTCGATTCCAAACTCAAATTTCTGTTGTCTGTTATAAAAAAATAACCTCGAAATTTAAGGCTCACGCTCCGCTGCGCTCCGCGCTCGCCTTAAATTTCTAACCTATACGCGGGACCTACAGGAGTAAAACAGGTTCGATTCCAAAGAGCCCCCCTCGAGCCCCCCTCGAGCCCCCCTCGAGCCCCCTCGAGCCCCCCTCGAGCCCCCCTCGAGCCCCCCTCGAGCCCCCCTCGAGCCCCCTCGAGCCCCCCCGAGCCCCCCTCGAGCCCCCCTCGAGCCCCCCTCGAGCCCCCCTCGAGCCCCCTCGAGCCCCCCTCGAGCCCCCTCGAGCCCCCCTCGAGCCACCCTCAAGCCCCCTCGAGCCCCCTCGAGCCCCCCTCGAGCCCCCCATCGAACCCTCCTCGAGCTTTCCCCGAGCCCCCCCCCTCGAGCTTTCCTCAAGCCCCCTCCCCCTCGAGCTTTCCCCAAGCCCCCCTCGATCCCCCCTCGAATCTATTCTCGAAAATCTTTTTATTATACACATTGCCGGTGGACCAGCAGGCATTCTATACAATGCCTAGTCATTGTATACACTGCCTAGGTAATGTGTGAAATAGATATCAATATTCATTATATTTCATACATTGCCTAAAAGGGCCAGGCATTGTATACAATGCCTAGGCATTGTATACAATGCCTGCATTTCATACATTGCCGGTAACATATATATACTATAGTATATCATCTCCATTCGAGAATGCATAACAGTTATAATACATACAAATAATAGTTTTGTTACAATTTGTTGAAGGTTCAACAGAAGGTGACATGAATAAAAAAAAAAAAATACAGGTTGTCATATCTGTTTAAAAATTTAATTTAGCTTTTATAAAAAATTACGTTAAAATAAAATTTTATCACGATTAAAAATGTAACTTATTGTTTTTAAAAACACAGTCTAGACATCCTATCACCTTTAAGGTTTTAATATTGATAAAGAAAGTGATAGTAATATACGAATTTAAAATCATAAATTATATATATATATTTTTATTACAAAACTACCGCCGCCGGCTATAAAGTTTTTTAAATAGCATGATTTCCCTGTTATTGGACAATATTTACTATTTATAAGGGTCTCAGAACATTTTTTAAAGAAATGAAGTTCATCTTTTTATATACAATGTTTTTTTTTTTTATATACAGCTACCGTCGCAACTTTTCATTATATTACAGATGTATTAGCAATTATGATCTTTACAAGACAAACGTTCTCAAAACTGCAGAAATCACTTAGTTGAATGTCATCGATACTTACACAGAATTCCGCGTAAGTCTAATTAGAGACGACATATTTTCTTTTGGGCCTTTCAACAACGGGGTGGACTAGGAGACACTAGTGGTCACATCAGGAATCACAAATTGCAAAATATTTGCATATCAATTATCTAGAACATGTAGTTCAATATGCTTTCATTGCAATTTTTCTTATTGTATTCAGTGCGGGGTGTTAAGTATTCTAGATATTATTATTCTGATGCTAAATAGAAATTATTCAATTCATAAATTCAAAAACTAATCACCAGTTTTGGTTTTTTTTTTTCAGATTGAGATTGAGTAAATTCAAATGCATTGCAAGTCGAATTAAGCAGTGGAGATAAAATGCAGTAGATTTTTTTTTTTCTCTATTTCTAGCATTTGATTTCAAAAATATTTATTTTCTAATTTGAGATTATAGCATTCACAATGCTATTTTGGTTTAGTATTGTACAAAGACTATTCTGACACTAAGATACCTATTATTTTAATTCTTTTCCACCAGTTTTTTAAACGAAGGTGTAACGATGGTGCCCTCATAATCGTCACAATCTTGGGCCTCGGTTTGGCACCTCTTATTCACATGTAAGGTACTTCTTCGTATATCTTATTCTAATATAAAGTATTAACATTCTATAACTTTTAATTTCAGGGACGGAAATTAATCGCACAAATAAATTGGTTTTCATAACATTATCAAGGTGGTATTATTTTACAGGTATATTATTTATGTTATTATTGAAGCTGCTGTCTGTTAATACGATCAGGAAGTACAGAGTTTGGTAACAGAAACGGTTCGATTATTTAACAAATACTAATATAGACATAATAAACAATTTTTTTTTTACAGATGTGTATAACACAATTATCAGTATTACATAATATTGCGTTCATTATTGAATGGACAAAATTGAGCTAATCTCAAGGTTAGGTAAAGAATTTAACTAAGTACGCCTTTGCGTAGACTTCATTGTACAAATACAATGGATATCTTAGATTACTTAAGACATTTTATTACATATTTTCCAATTTTATTCTTTTTCATCATTTTTATCTTAAAAGTTTAACTTTGATTATCTTGCCTATTGCACAAATAATGCAAATAATACAAAAAAAAAAACAAGAATGGGTCATACATATTTATATTAAATAAACAGTGCATAATCACTTCTTATTTAGAAAGAAATTAAATTCTATATGTAATGTAAGTAAGAGATTGCTGAAATGAAACATTTAATGAAATGAAGTAGACTTGTGTTGTGTCCAACCAGTTTTAGTACTAGACGTATGCCGATACCTTTATAGCCCTAACAAAAAATGTTACTATAGATGTTCCAGGTGACACGGCGAAATGGTCAATGACTCCGCTATATTTGCAAAATATTAAAACATATTATCACCGATAATCAGACTGAGTTTTCCAAACCAACCTTGTACATTTTATATGTATATATATATTGTACCAGCCATCTATAGGTACCGTTTTTAGTATATGTCATCATGTAAAACGTTCAGAATGATGTTAAATGGTATTCTTTTCTTTTTAAAAAAAAAAAAAAAGACTAATACGCAAGAAATGATATTTCCATTTTCTTATTATAATGCTTTTAACATCTACATGTGTTAATATACTAATATCGAGGACGAATCTGAAGTATAATTAATGATTAAACGAACTTACCTGTAAGTGAAGTTCTATCATAATTATACGAAGGATTCGTCCGAAGATATTAGTATAGAATCCCACCCTCCCTACTCATTATTGTAAATTACAATAACTGTTTACCCACTGAAGAAAATGTGGAAATATCATAGGATTTGGACTTTAAACTAAATGAAGTGGTTGGCGTGTAGCAGTGACAGGGCGAACTTGGACCGCAAATGTCAAAATATCTGTCAATTTTAGGTCAAAAACCTTCTCTTTTTAGGTTTTTTAGGTTATTGCTTTAAAATAACGTGCTAAGTGGTGATACATGCAAGCGGTACTACATGTGTTAATATACTAATATCTTCGGACGAATCCTTCGTATAATTATGATAGAACTTCACTTACAGGTAAGTTCGTTTAATCATTAATAATACGGCCACCTCCGAAGCGCTCGAAGTAGGATTTTATTTTCACATGAAATCGGATTAATTTCTGTCTTAATTTCTCAATTTTTATTTAAGTTTTTAATAAGTTTTATACTTTAACTGAATGCTGAATTGATGGTAATGTTTTTAAAATATTTTGCACACTTAATAACTTGGATTTTTTAAAAGATATTTGCTGCTATTTCTAAAAAAAATTGGAAAAATAAAAAAAATAAATGAGTTTAAGGATTGATTTTTTTATAAAAACCTGTGCTTTTTGTATTTTATTTATTAATTATCAACAGTTAGAATGTTTTCTATCCTAAGATAATGAAAATATTAGAATCGAATGAGTAGTTATCTTTTATTTTAAATTTTTGTGTCTGAAAACGTACTTTTGGTAAAAAAATACTTAATTATCAATTAACTCAAAAACTATAAATTTTAGAAAAAGTTATATAACAAAAAATATTTGTTATGACTTCATCTATAACCCCTTAGCAGGAATACGTCATATTTCCAGTGACCCTGTATATAATCGTATATAAGTACATACTTATATTTTTCCATAGCCTACCTAAATCTAATCAGGATGGTGTTTGTTTAGTATTGTTATTGTAAGAACAATAATAATATAATCAAAAGTTATTGTTACGATTTGTATTCCGACCTTCAGGATATTAAAGGAACTGTAAGCATCCTGGAGATTATCTTAATATCCGGTAATAGTAATATTTCGTTTTGCCGAGTTGGCATTACTGTAATGGAAGTTTTGCGTTGTTTAATTTTGTAATAGCTAATTTGGATGCATGTTTATTAAGGTTGTCCCACTAAATTTTAGAACCTATTTACTTTTACTGGATCCATAATATTATGTTTTTGGTAATGTTGCTTAATAAAAAGTTTCGCCCTCGTTTTGTATAATCACAGAGTTATAGAAAAAAAGACACTTATAAAAACACGTTTTCAAAACGGACTGAAAACATAAAACGGACCAAAAATTATAAAATAATTTCTCACGTAAAGATTTACTACTAACAGAAGTTTAAAAACGAATACGTGGGGAGCATTTTGTAAGGTTTATCATCAACTTGTCATTTGCACTAAGAATAATGTGTTATTATTATTCTTAGCTTTTGCATGACCAGAATGTTCTGTGGATGCGCCCCACGTTTTTTGTTTTAAAACTTTATTGTATGTTTTTAAAAATTATAATCTTCAGAGTAGGAAATTGACCCGACTTCATAAACTTACTATATTGTCTCCTTTTTAGGGTTCCGTACCAAAATGGTAAAAAAGGAACCCTTATGGTGTGACTCAGTCTGTCTGTCTGTCACAGCTGGATATCTCAAGAACTACTAATGGTATCAATTTGAAATTTGGAATGGTTTAAGATGACATTTGCCCGACTATTTTGAAAATAAGAAATAAATAAAAAAATAAATATCTTTTTTACAGCCGGGCCTGAAAAGGGGTCTTAAAAATTTGAAGTGGGGCTACCAGGGCATGTGGGGTATCATATGAAAGAACGCCGTTTGCACGTTTTTAATTATTTTTTCTTTTTGATTTTGACTTATGATGAAAAATGTAAAAAAAAATACCGTTCCCCCCCCCTTATGTCCTAAGTTTGCAAAGAGAAAAATCTGAAATAATTCTATGTGATAGCAGTTTATTTAAAGATTACAGGAAAAATAAAACGATGTCTCAATATAGCACACTTTTATATAAATTATCAAATTTCTAAAAAAGTTAACATTAGTTCCACTATCGGTCAAGAGATGGCGCTGACCTAAAAATGCAATACTAATTTTATGATTCTACTCTGCAGTGTGGTTTAATGGTGCAATTATGATGGCACGGAACCCTCGGTACGCGAGTCCGACTCGCCCTTGACCGGTTTTTTTAGGTAGGTACGAGTACCTATAGATAGCTGTATAAGTTAATGTCCTAAAACCTAACCTTACCATAAGAAAGTCTATACCTAAAGACAAAGTCCGTGGCGCGTAACTAATGTGTCCGTGTGAACGTGAAAGGATATCCCTTACATTGCAGCTTTTATTTCTTGGCCCGAAAAGGATGAATTCATTTCGTGTTCCTTCCTATTTTTATTTTCTTTTACTTCGTACGGTCGGCGTCAGAAGTAGGTGCACACTCTTGTACCACGTCGTGGATATTCGTGTGTTTCATGTACTCATAGGATTGCAACTTATTAAATAAGCGGTATGGTTTGTGAATAACTACTTTAATTGTTTAGCAAATAATGATAAATGTGTAAAGGGCAAAAATGATACCAAGTTTTAAAAACTATTTTATCTACTCTCATATCGTAAAATTCGAATTATGAATTTCAAAACTAATTTATATTGACATAGTTTATACACGCAATACCAAATAAAAAGGTATTTTATAGCATCCCTTCGCTATACTAAGCAATGTTATAAAATAACTTTTGTTCTCATTACGATACAGGGCAAATCCAAGAAGAAGACAGTGCCGCGATATAAAAAAAAAATATATTCCTATATACTTTCCATGATTAAAATGTACTCTATTCAAAAATTCAAAATTCAGTCTAGGCTGTTACAAGCACTTGTGAATGTCATAGAAGCTGCTTAGTAGCAAAAGGACCTATTCGCAAAATGCCACACGGCCAAAAAAAGGCCACGTTCTCGGAATGACTTGTTCTCGAAAGGACCTATTCCCATAATACCTCATTCTCAAAAAGACACATTCGCATAATGCCTTATTCGCGTAATGACCTATTCTCAAAAGGACACATTTTTTTAAATACCTGCCCGCTTTAACGTTAACAGCAAATGATTGGTAATTATCATGTATTAATAAGTAAAATAAATTTTTATTACATTTTTAACCGACTTCAAAAAAAGGAGGAGGTTCTCAAGTCGTCGGTTTTTTTTTATGTATGTTTTACCATAACTTCGTCAGTTGTTAACCGATTTATACAATTCTTTTTTTATCTTAAAGAACATAGTTTGTGTGTGGTCCCATAAAAAAATTACAGAGATCTGGCTGGTAGTTTTTTCATAATCCTGAAAAATGTCAATTATTTAGCTTGCCATCACACGTGTTTTTACGGATTTTCGAACATAACATCTTTGTTTATGTACCGATTTAGATGATTATTTTTTTGTTTGAAAGGGTATACTTCAAGAGTGGTCACATTTTAATTTCATCGGTATTGGACTTTGAACTTCGAAGATACACAAGGGAACTCCTCAAATTCAAATAGTATATGTAAAGTGATTTGGATTTTGGTAGGTTTATGACAATCCAAAACAAACCAAACCATGGTCTGCGATGCAAGGTTCTGGACTAGACTTGGACTACGAAGACACAACGAAACTCCTCAAAAACAAACAGCGTAAATTTGGAATTTGAGTTGTGGGCATTTTACCATTGAAAATATTTTATAAAGTTAAAAAATATTTACATGCTTACAAACCTACCACTAAAAAGTTGAAAATAAAAAACTTTTTTAACAAAAAAGAAAAACCTCCTTCAAAAAACCTAAAACAAAAACAGCTTCAAAATTAAATACCTCTAAAAAAGCGAGAAATAATATTCAAATCATTAGTTACGCAAAACATTATTAATAAAACACGTCTAATGAAGTCGGGTGGGGCTTTCAGATATATAAAAAAATAACTTGTCTTCCAGCCCCACCCGACTTCAATAGACGTGTTTTATTAATAATGTTTTGCGTAACTAATGATTTGAATATTATTTCTCGCTTTTTTAGAGGTATTTAATTTTGAAGCTGTTTTTGTTTTAGGTTTTTTGAAGGAGGTTTTTCTTTTTTTAATCCGTCAGCTCCGCTATAGATATAATATTTGATAAGAAATATAAAAAAATATTGACTAAATTAGAACAATTTTTTAAACAAATTATTTATTTGCAACTTTTAATGTAAAATTGCAATACATTTTTTTATAATATATCTGCTTCTTACCTAATAATTATTGATATTACAAATAGTAATGATTATAAAAAGAAAAATTCATAGCTTTCCTTGAAGTATAGTAATCTGGCATACTCTTGTTGATTTTTAATAAATTATAATAAGAGACGATTTATAAGTTAGTATTTTTTTATATTTATATGTATATGAATTATTTGACCTTTCTGAAATACTCAATTTCTGGTTTTATAAACAATACAGAGTGTCCAATCTACTTTAACCCCCTTTCAGGATTGCACTTCATCGAGGGACACATTGTATAAAGGCATAGTTTCACTAACAAACACTTAGAGAAAAATGAGGCATTTTGAGAATGAGGCATATCGCGAATAAGGCAATATGCGACTGCAGGGCATTTTGCGAATAGGTCCTTTTGCTATTAAGCCATAGAAGCTACGCCATCGGTTCGCAAACCCTAAGCGGGAGACCTTGTAACGAGAAGAACCGGCAAGAAACTTGTCAAGGGTTGCTTTTTTCTCCCTGAATATTTCATACAGAGTCGTCAACATTGAAAAATTAGCTCCACGTTTAAAGTGAGGTCATTTTCCATTACAATAATTAACAAACATTTTGCACACAATGGGTAGGTAGGTTAAAATTAAATATCTACTACATTCAGATAGTTAAATGTGATCTATGGTGAATGGTGATCGATGACTTAGCGTAACGATTAGTCTACTGAAATGTACTTATTTCATTATTTTTTTTCTAATAGAATACGCGCCATTTTTAGATTTTAATTTTTATTTTTGCTTAAAATATCATAGTAGTGAGTGCAGGAGTGCAGTGAGTGAAAATTTGACTCCACCCGATATTTTAGATGCGGCGACGGAAAAACGTCTAAAGCTTTGTCCAGACTTGTATCATTTTGGCGTATCAGATCACCGTATCTTTAACATACATCGCTAGTTTGGTTGGGCGTGCGTTGAAGTAATATCAACGCTTTACTTAACCTAGGTAAGTACTGCCGACCTACCGAGAAACTACTTACTCTTTTTATCATTGATATTTTATTTTATAGGTTCAATCGGTTCAATTAAAAAATTGTATGAGAGTAGATAAAGTAGTGTATGAAACTGTACATAACTAGGTATTAAAACACTCGTATGATACTATTAAAAACCTACCTCACCTACGGCTCGGTTTTTTTTTACATTTTTCATCATAAGTCGAAAACTATGCGGCCTAAAGAAAAGAAAAAAAATGTTAAAAGCGTGCAAACGGAGCTCTTTCATATGATACCCCACATGCTCTAGTTGCACCACTTCAAAATTTTAAGACCCCTTTTTAGTCCCTTTTGTAAAAAATATATTTATTTTTTTATTTATTTCTTATTTGCAAAATAGTTGGGCAAATGTCATCTTAAACTATTCTAAATTTCAAGTTGATACCATTAGTAGTTCTCGAGATATCCAGCTGTGACAGACAGACAGACAGACAGACTGAGTCACACCATAAGGGTTCCTCTTTTACCATTTTGGTACGGAACCCTAAAAACAAAACGTGAGTGGCTAGCACTGGTCTGAAACTGGCATTCCAATTTCCGATTTTACTCGTTCGATTACTGTTGTTGAGGTAGAAAATGCAACATTGCGTATTGTCTAAAATTAAAATAACCTCAGTTTTACTGGTAAGAACATAATAGTACCGACGTTGAATTTCTGTATCAAATAAGCTAGTCTTTTAGATCTTTAATAAAATTATTCGACGTAAGTATTTCAAAGCTCTTTTATAAATCCTGTTTAGTATATTTAATAAAGTCACAGCTGCTTATGAAAACTATTCTACTCGGTCCAGACTTGAAAAGTAAATTATATTCCAAAGTTTGTTGTTGTTGGTGACTTGACACTTAATGGTTTTAGTTTGCATTGTTTGTGGATAGAAACGACCAGGAAACTACATTATGGTTTGAGTAAGTCCCCGATTTCAGTGAAACTGTCGATAGTTCGATTAGTAAAATCAATTTGCTATGCGATGTAAATTGAGCTTTAGATTTTCCAATGGATCGAAACTCTGGTTGGTATGGATTGCCGTTTAGTGTAGGAAATGAAGCAATCTTTTGTATGAAGACCCCAACATTAAATCCTCAGTCGATAAAACTTTGCTGGGATGTATTATAATATACTTAGTATGAACCAAAACCTATGTACAAATATCCAAAAACAAAAAAAAAGATTTGGATAATTTAAAAAATATCTTTTCTATGATACTTTATCATACTGTAAAGTTTCGTCTACTGAGGATTTACTGTAAGGGTTCCACTACCTTCCTTGCCTACACTAGTTCTCATACTTTGATTTAAAATGAGACGTGTATAATGAAATAAATGAAAACTTAAATACAGACGTCAAGCTTTAATGATTTCTTCATGTAATAACAAGACGTATCGCAGCATGAAAACGTATAACATCCTAAGATTTTCCTTTTTCGAGTGAAATCATAAATAGAGACACGTATAAAAGTCTAATGGCCCTTAAGCTGTAAGTATCTTCGAGAAGGGCTATTCATCTCGCTGTAAAAAAATGGATTGTAATACTACGTCGTCATTTGTCCCAAGAATTTATAGACATATGTTCGCGCAACGTTCCTTTGAAGATCCCTGCCAAAATTTATAAAACGGAACTTATTCAAGATTCTGCGTCAAGAGAATATGCTCGTCATGTTTGTTTATGTTCATCTCCTTGGGATTTCTCGTTGTGTTTTGTATTTACTATATGCTACAGGATTGTGAATAAACTTTGTTGTTCTTATACTTTATTCAATTCAAAAAATAAACGCTTGAAACTTTAGTAAACCAGGGTTTACTGAAAATTATGTACATTCTAAACAAAGGCTTTTTGGTGGAGAGAAAGGCTTTAATGTTTTAAATTCGGGGTAACATTACCGTATCTATCACGATAATGTAGATCTTGCATTTACATACTTGCGTAGTTGCGTGAAATAAAGGTTTAAACTAAATTATAATTGTAAAAACTTCATAAGCAGAACCCCTTACACTAAGTACAGGTAAGCTTCACGCTCTTATACGACTCTGAATAAAGATTCACAGTCGTATAAGAGGCAATTTGAATAACAAAACAACTTTAGTGCTGTAACATTGTATGTACATACGAGTACATGCATAGTGTATAATAACGACGTGCAAATGTGTCATACGTAAGCTAAAAAATACAACCTGTTTTTATGACACCACAAGCCCGTATGCACTGTTGATGCTAGATTTTTGTACGTATATTTCTGGTACATTTGAATAATCTTTCTGGTATATAAATGAAGCTAAAAAATCCTAGATAATCTATCAAATCTAGGAAATTTAAATTAGTTATTTATTATTTTAACTAAACCTCTAAAATAAAACTAATGGTTTCTGATGTCCCTGAAAATTTAATAGTGAATTAAAATTTGCAAAAATTATTGTCTCGCTCTTATTTTTCTACAAATCTTTTAAATAGCCTTTCGTAACAATTAATTTTAAAAGAATAGCATTATCTTTCTGTCAGTGCAATATCTGCATCAAGTACTTAATAATAAACACACTCAGCGTTCAGTCAGAAAAGAGCTGCCGTCGCAATTTCAGGACTCGACCATTAGTAGCGAAGACCCAATTTTCTAGCAACATTTAATCTCGGCATAACGAGTCCATTAAGAAGACGTGGCCCTATTACAACATACAAGATAATTTAGAAAATAATATTGTGAAGAAATGTGTTGACGTTCTGTAAAAAATTGTATTAAGTTTTGCTGTTGGTTACTTTTTGCGTAATATGACACGATTTTTTTCTTTCGAGGCTGATATTAAATTGAAATTAACTAAGCCCGCCATTGTGACAACTTTTTTTCTAATCATTTATTTAATCTTATTCCAAATTATTTCAGTGAATTTTCTGTTGTGATAGAATATGTGACCAGCCTAAAATAGTATCATGATGAAGTATATAGGGGCGATTAGACATCTAAACTAAATCCCACCAAAAACATTCTGTAAAAAACTAGCCAAGTCTCGATGGAGCTGCTTGTTTATCTCTAAAAAGTAATGAAATCTAGACAAAGTCGTGCCAAGTTTAAGGTTTCTTACTGCGATTTCTTTATTATTATAGTTAATGTTGTGTGACTTGGCCGTTGAAGGGTTGAATCTTTCATCCCGAAAAACGGTACTGTTCCTGAGGGATAGAGAAAAAAAAACTATCCACGCAGACGAAGTCGGGAGCGACCGCTAGTTCAAAATAAAAACATCTGATAAATTCGTTTAATCAAAAATAAGGTAGAAGAAAATAACAGGTTTAACATGATGAAATGGTAAACCTAACTCAATATGAATACTTTGAATCTTTCGCATTCAGTCTCAGCATTTGAGCTCGAGCTAAGGTAATTCGATGTCATCTGTCAGCGCTTACGGAATACTTTTTTCGGGCATTAGACCCCGAGAAATATTACGCAATCACGTTTCATAAAGAAACGATTTTTCTAGAAACGTAATCAACTTTATTACTTCCATATTTGTTCCGTATTCATTTGATGGTGTCGATTTATTTGGAAGACAATTTTTGGGGGTGCAACGGATATAACTGAGATGTGTCGCTGCGATAAGCTCATTTCTTATCAAGCTTTTATATTGTCTCATTGCTGGATATTTTCTGGAATTTCCGGATTCAAATTAGGGTCTCTCAAAATATTTCAAAACTGGAAAAACGATAATCAAACTAAATCTTTTTGATTTTATGTTTTTTTCTTTGCAGATATAGGCTACTTAGTTGGCTTGCTTTGGAAATTATAACTTGATTCAATATGATATGACTTAAATGGTTTTTTGTCATTAAAACCAACAATGATGCTTTTTTGCAAAACTTAAAAAAATATGATATATCAAGGAAACTAAAGGTCTACACGTACTAAAGTTATACAATTAAGTTGTATAAGCAGTGCAAAGTATTTATTTTGAAGCTAATCATTTTTATAGTGGAAACCATTATTTTATAGTTCATTCAAATAATTTTAAACTTTTAAAGCTAAAAATTTTAAAGTGTGATATATTATTTTTAAAGTGCGTTTATATATTCCCCTTAAATATTCTAATTAGATATTGTGGAACATTTGTACACCTATTTTAAGATTTAACAAAATAATTCTAAATGAATAAAAGTTAATTATTTGAGCTCTATATACGATAACAAAGTAAGTACTAGGTACCTACTTGAAACATTTTAATTAATGAGTTGAAAAGGCTTCTTCTCACGTCTTTTAATACATTAAGAAACCAAAAATAGGACAAATAGGACAAGAGGGGAGAACATACTTAAATATAATTTAAGACTGAAAAGATTATCTAAATTACTTATGAATAACGAAATAATAATTGTGAAATCATCCGAAATTGAATTTTAATGACCCAGATACTTTTTAATTTTGACCAGATTTTTCACCAAATAAAGTAAAATTGAGCTAAGCTAATAAACCTTCTTCATATTTATGAGATGGTATGTACTTTGGTAAAATACAGATAGATATTTATTTACCTATTGTCACGAAAAAAAAAATTGGTAGTGTCGTAGGGAATGCATATGTATGGATTTTTTCATTTACCTACGACACAACTGGGCCAGTAGTGTAGAAGGGAAAAAAATACCCACGACACTACCACTACCAGTAGTGCGCCTTAATAGTGCCGTGGGGAAGAAGGGATTCCGACCTTATTGGATTGCATTCTTATTTCCAAATAGTTACAGAATCACAATAAATATCACAAACAAGAATCAAATTTGACAAGGTTTGGGAGAATAAAATCCATGGTGCATTAACAAAGCCAAGTTTTTAATTGCACCCATGATATGTTACAGTGGATCGTTGGATCTCATCCAAATGTGTTGTACTGTTAAAGGGTAATTAAATTAATGCTGTGGTGTATCAAAACGGACTTGAAAATGAATAGCGTTGCTGAAATTACCTTTAAATCAAATTTTACTGAATAGCGTAGGAGTTGTATAAATTATTACAAAGAGTGGCGTTACACGGATTTTGACAATAACTACGTGGAAGGGACAAAAGTAAAAAAAAATAATGAATTGTTCCACGATTTTTTCGATTTTGTACGATAGCATTATGAATGACTGTTTTTTTTTTAATTTTGGTCGCCGCGCCGGTAAAATAAAAACTGTTATATGAAACAATTTTAGAGGTTATATTTTAATATGTCTAAAGTGTACATATATGAAAAAGTTGATATCAATAGAAATAATAAGAATCTTTTCAGTAAAATGTTTATCGTAGGAAATATATTTGTAATAAAATAGAAGAAAAATAATATTATACTTTACCGGAGTTGCCTTGAACCATTAAATATAAATTAAATTTTTGGGATATTGGTTTTATAAGTTTATCTGGGTAGGTATTACCTAGGTCGTAATATCATTAACAAAATAAATAAAATAAAATCAAAATAAAAATTCTTTTATTTCAGTAATCTTAGATACAAAAAATTGCTGAGACTTCCCTGTAGCTTAAAATAATTTATTATAATATCTTTGAATTGTTTAATTTCCACTGAAAGTTGTATTTTGCTTTTCATGGACCTGAAATTCGATGTATTTTTAAAGCGCCTTCCTATACTGAAGTATAAGTAGCTATATAGTTTCAATTATAAGGGAGATATTTAGCGCCGACAGAATGAAAGCACAGTAAAAAGCAATTAAAGCGAAAACGGTGCCGTTTAAAATAATATTCATTGACAGAAAAACGTTACAACTGTTGGTTACTTCCATTTGGCTGTACGGCAATATTTACGCAAAGGTAGGTTGGTTCTTAAAATTGTAAATTAACTTCGCTCCCATCGTTTGAAGGTGGCTATACACTTTTTAATTGGAATAATTTCCTGAACGATAGTGCTAAACTATTAACTTGAAGAAGCAAGTCTTGTAGTTCTTAGAACTATAATACTTGAGACGTGAAAATAAAGTTTATAAAATTTTATATCTATCTATCTATATCTAAAAACTACATTTTTTAGGGTTCCGTACCCAAAAGGTAAAAACGGGACCCTATTACTAAGACTCCGCTGTCCGTCTGTCTGTCTGTCAGTCTGTCTGTCTGTCAGTCTGTCACCAGGCTGTATTTCATGAACCGTGATAGCTAGAAAGTTGAAATTTTCACAGATGATGTATTTCTGTTGCCGCTATAACAACAAATACTAAAAACAGAATAAAATTATTATTTAAGGGGGGCTCCCAAACAACAAACGTGTTTTTTTTGCCGTTTTTTGCTCGATATTAATAACGACAACAGGTAGACATTACAATAGTAAACACAGATTTTAAACGCGTTTTTAACTAACCCACTAACTAACTAACCCAGGGCCGATGCAACTCGGCTGAAACGTCGGGAAAAGGTTAGTTAAAAACGCGTTAAAACCTGTGTTTACTATTGTAATAAAATGCAACGCGAAGGTTTAAAAGTGTAAACAGGTAGACAGTGAAATTTTCACAGATGATGTATTTTTGTTGCCGCTATAACAACAAATACTAAAAACAGAATAAAATTAATATTTAAGGGGGGCTCCCATACAACAAACATATTTTTTTGCCGTTTTTTGGTACGGAACCCTTCGTGCGCGAGTCCGACTCGCACTTGGCCGGTTTTTTATAATTTATTTATGACTATGTTGATTTTCATGTGCGTGTTGTTATTTATGTAAACATGGGGTGAAACTCTGTTAGGCTTATATGTTTATATTTTAAGCATGATTGTAGTAACCTTTCGTACAATTTTTTTTTGAAAACTGTTTCAAGTACAAAACATAAGCTTTCTATGACGTTATAAAACTTCTCGCCATCAAGCTCCGGTGAGAATTAGCACAATTTGTTACAAAATCCTTCTTTCACATTGCTTAGAACACCGTGAGAATATACGAAAACTGTCCGGTTGGTTCCGGGCTGGCGACTATTCTTTACAAAATGATGGCGGGTTTCTTTGTTTCTTGTCCCTCCACCCTATTATTCAGGGTCGGTACACTTTTGCCGAGCAATCGTACATATGCAAATAAAAACTCGCTTTATCTTCTAAATCCAGAACCAATTTATCTAGTGGAGAAAATGTCACTTGTGTGAGGGTTGTGTTATAATGTATGTGTCGTAGGCTAATCGTTAAATTGGACCGGCATTTCATGATCTGGCCAATAATTTCATGATATGCCCAATCAAAAATTAGGCAGATCGATGAAAGCATCCTATTCGTCGATTTACCCTACTAGTACTTGGCAACATCGAGATGTGGCTGGGCGCATCGTAATATACTTCCGTTTCGCGACACTTGTGTGTAGCGCTGTAACGCTGTTTGCGCTCTGTCAGCTGGGTTGCGTTCAGAACCTACGCTCCGAGTGCAACCAAACGCTCTAACGGCTGGTTATTTTGTATTTTGATGTTTTTGTGTGTAAGTTTCAAATAGTACATGATAACTTCTCAAAAACAGTTTTTAATTAATTTAGAATAAAGGAAAGTTTAAATTATTCGAATTCCAAATGGAAAACGAAGACTTTGTACTATTAATGACATATAAAGTTCTTAGTCGTTCCGAACCTTAGAGTGACTTAGAGTTAAAATTGTGATAATAAAAACAATAACAGTGATTTAGTTGAAAAAAAAAAAGTTTTACTAATACTTTGGTCACCCTACAGACTATTTATCCCAGCATGGCTGGTTATAACTTCATTATCTAGTAGAATAATTATTTTCTAAACTTATTTTTTTTTTGCTTGTACATTCGTTACCCTACAGAACCGATTTGCCCAAGCAGGCTGGGCAAATCGTCAAACGTTATGCTTTGAACGATATGGCTAGTTTTGAAAAGGCAAATCAAGAAATGCCGGCGTATCGTGATCTGCCCAGGCAGATCTCGATCGGCCCAGTTCAACGATTGGCCCACGAGATATGCATGATAAGAACCTACCATATCCCTTAACGCCTCGTGATATTTATATAGCAGATCAGCTCATCGGCAACGACAATTTTCTGTAAGATTATCAGTTTTTTATCGGATACATTTCGGAGAGTGTGCAGCGGAATTGCACAACCTAATTCCGTCATCTCCCTTCTTCCCTCGGACAATCAATCTGCGCCACCGTTTTCTGGTAGATATCCGACTCGCACTAAACGTTTTGTTTCTAATTTTATCATCCGTACCGCTAGAGAGTGGAACTCCTTGCCTGAGTCCGTGTTTCTTGATAGGTACAATCTGGGGGCCTTCAAGTCGCGAGTGAATAGTTTACTTTTAGCTAGGCAAGCGCGTTTCATCGTAGATTGCATCACCGCTTATACCAGGCGTGATAGCGGGCAAATGCTTGGCTAAAAAAAGAAGATATCAAACTAAGAAATTGTCGTCTTGATTACGACCCACTGTCCAGTTCATTCAATGAGATATGAAATAAACAAAAAGTGCGAAACATACCGGATGCGTAAGCATGCACGTAGACGTACCAAGACGTTGTAATGTCTGAGACATGGCACACCGCTTGCGTAACGCGTAGACTGGATGCGTAACCCTACGCATTGCAGCTCATGACGTTGTACTCAATGGCATTCCCTATTGGACGTCACACCGAACACACACGTATCTTTGCTACGTCACTACGCGCGTGTCTACGCAGCCGGTGTGCACAGGTCTTAAGCCCTTCATTTCTTGATAGTTCTTACAAAATGATACATTGGCAGAGGGCTTTATGATATCTTGGTTGTAGGCTACAATTCTGATTTTTATGTCTTACAGGCTCATAGGTTGTTTTTTTGGTATTGTAAAATATCGTCTATTAATTGGTTGTAGCAGGTAACTTGCTTGTCGTATTTAATATGTTTCAACTAGCTGGCTATTATTTATCCAACAAGCGCTACTATGGCTAACTATTTTATTAAACTAGCGCTTTTTATCGATAGTCACTTAGTAATATCTAATCGCAAACCTAATTCCAATGAGGTGACGATTCGTTTTCACAAGCGATTGTCGATAAAAAACCGCTAGCTGACTAAAATCGACCAGCAAGTCGCCTGCCAAATCGACCCGTGTAAATACCACATTAGTCAATATTCTGTGCTATGGTGCCCTTATTGATTATTGCTGTACCTACGTGTCACGTTCGGCGATTAATTCAGTCTCTAGATTTTAGATGCAGAGCAGCCAATGTTTGTTTTGGCCAGTAAAAAATACTTGAAACATATATGAAAATTGCTTTCACAGAATATTATTAATTATGTATTCGTTATGTAACCTCGTGTGAAATGATGGAAAAAGGAAAATTAACATAAGATAATATTTGATTAGGTTCAAGGGTCACAACTTAGACCCTCCATGAAAAAGCGAAATCACTTTAACTGTTTACTTTGACCAGAAATTGGAAGAAGTCAATGAAGATATTTGTCAGCCGGAGTTAAGTTTAATTGGATAGGTACCGTGTTACGAGGGTGGAAAGGTCAAATCGAATTAGATGACAACCGGTAACGTTAAAAGCGAAGAATTTGGCGTTTAATATAATAATCAGCTTTGCACTAAATCGTGTACAGCCCATAGAACAGTGTTTTTTAGGGTTCCGTACCCAAAGGGTAAAAACGGAAAGACTCCGCTGTCTGTCCGTCTGTCTGTTTGTCTGTCACCAGGCTGTATCTCATGAACCGTGATAGCTAGACAGTTGAAATTTTCACAGGTGATGTATTGCTGTTGCCGCTTATAATAACAAATACTAAAAACAGAAAAAAATATTTAAGGGGGGCTCCCATACAGCAAACGTGGTTTTTTTGCCGTTTTTTGGTACGGAACCCTTCGTGCGCGAGTCCGACTAGCACTTGGCCGGTTTTTATTTACAAATCTGACTCGACAGATATCTGTCTGGTAGAATCTGGCCAACGAGTCGTGTCATCTGAAACTAGCGGTAAATTTAAAATTTTGAAACTTTATTCACTCAAAATACTGCGAAATAGCAATTTTAGACTTTCGTTAAATTGTTTTAGTTTGGGTTTTTGTCAAGGTGTTACATACACCTTGACAAAAAGATGAAATTGATATTTCGCAGTATTTTGAGTGAATTAAGTTTCGACATTTTAAATTTGCCGCGCGTTTGAGATGACACGACTCGTCGGCCAGACTCTAGATTTTAGTTTATATTAATGGCCTTGACAAACAGGTCTCAAGTTGGCATATTAAATAGTTGCATCTTTCTAAGCATACCTATATGTATATTCAGCATAAAATGCCCTATTAAGAGTCACTTTTTTTGTTTTATTTGCGAAGCTAAAAAGCCACTTAAGTTTTTAAAATTAGTTTGAATTGATGAAATATCCATTTTGTATTTTAAAAGAATTGTTTAAATGTTACTTCGTCGAAGTAAAACCTAAAATGAGACATTTTTCAGAAACTTATCTGGATGTTGTGTAGTTGATTATTTCACGTATGAAAGAGTGTTTTAAGACGATTAAGTTACAAAAAGAAAACCCAAAAAATTCTTAATACGAAAGGAGTTATGAATTTTTTTGGTCAGTGCGGTAGAAAATTCGCAAAAACACATTTAAAAAATCACAACTTCTAAACTACGAAAAATCGCGGAACATACATAGGGTATTTTCGGATGCACCCAGGTGTGAGTAATCTAAAAAAAATTTTGGACGCCACTGTCTGGACCACCCTGTATATAGGTAGGTACTTTTGTTTGTAAATAGCACTTTCACAACATTTGGAATATAAAATGCAAATTCAGAAATATATACAAGGTCACTGGAAATAGGTATGACGTATTCCTGCTAAATGGTTATAGATGAGGTCAAAACAAATATTTTTTGTTATATTACTTTTTCTCAAAAAGTTTTTGAGTAAATTCAAATTAAGTAATTTTTTACCAAAAGTACGTTTTCAGATTTAACATAAAAGATAACTATTAGTTCGATTCCGGTTTTTTTTATTATTTTGGTATAGAAATCAGTCTAAATGTTGATAATGTAAAACAAAAATTACAAAAACTACATGTGTTTATAAAAAAATCAATCCTTAAAAACATTTTTTATTTTTATTTTTTCAAATTTTTTAGAAAATGCAGCAAATATCTTTAAAAAATTTCTAGTAACTAAGCGTGCATAATATTTTAAAAACATCACCATCTATTCATCTTTCAGTTGAGGTATAAAACTTAATAATAACTTAAATAAAAAATGAGAAATTAAGACTTAAGTGAATTGCAGTCCCATTTCATGTAGCAAAAATTTCCTACTTCGAGCGCTTCGGAGGTGGCCGTATTATCCTACTTATATCATAAATGTGAAAGTTTGCTTGTTTGGATGATTGTTAATCGATCATGCAAAACGGCTGAACGGATTTAGATGAAATATGGCACACACATAGTCTAAAAGCCGGATTAAAACATCGGAGGATACTATTATCTTGGTTAAAAGTTCCCTAGGGATTTTCTCGAATGTAAATGCCGATGAAGTCGTGGGCAGAAGCAAGTTTGCCATTTAATGGTCATGCTTACTAAAAATAATAATAAAAGTTTGGGGACAGGATTATTTTCCGCCGATGAGTCAAAATTTTTAAGGATGGCATCAAAAATAACCATGCATATCAGCCATTTTTAAAGCTTTTATGCCAAGCCTTTCTTTTGGCTTATGAATGGATAGAGCGGACGGGTCATAACCCACCACGTGGATCCAATGTGGATTGGTCAGTGTTAACGACTGTAAATGTAGCCAGGACCAACGGCTCTATGTAAGGTACATTGTGTTAACACCGACAAATCCGCATTGGGCCCATATGGTGGGTTATGGCCCGTCCACTTTATCCATCCATAAGCCAAAAGGAAGGCCTGGCATAAAGGCATCAAAAATGGCTGATATGCATGGTTATTTTTGATGCAGTCTGTATAAAATTTGGCTCATTGGCGGAAAATAATCCTGTCTCGAAACTCACTCGGACGAAAGTATTTTTAGTAAGTACGACCATTTATGGCAAACTAGCTTCCGCCCGCGACTTCATCCGCATTTACATTCGAAAAAATCCCTAGGGAACCTTTAATCAAGATAATAGTATCCTCCTATGTTTTAATCCGGCTTTTAAACTATCTGTGCGCCATATTTCATCCAAATCAGTTCAGCCGTTTTGTGTGATTGATTAAAAATCATCCAAACAAGCAAACTTTCACTTTTATGATATAAGTAGGATAATACGGCCACCTCCGAAGCGCTCGAAGTAGGAAATTTTTGCTACATGAAATGGGACTGCAATTTACTTAAGTCTTAATTTCTCAATTTTTATTTAAGATATTATTAAGTTTTATACCTCAACTGAAAGCTGAATAGATGGTGATGTTTTTAAAATATTATGCATGCTTAGTTACTAGGAATTTTTTAAAGATATTTGCTGCCTTTTTAATAAATAAAAATAAAAAATGCTTTTAAGGATAGATTTTTTTATAAACTTCTGCACTTTTTGTAATTTTTGTTATACATTATCAACATTTAGACTGTTTTCTATCCCAAAATAATAAAAAATCCGGAATCCAACGAGTAGTTATCTTTTATTTTAAATTTTTGTTTTTGAAAACATACTTTTGGTAAAAAAATACTCAATTTCAATTTACTCAAAAACTATGAACTTTTTGAGAAAAAGTAATATCACAAAAAATATTTGTTTTGACCTCATCTATAATCATTTAGCAGGAATACGTCATATTTCCAGTGACCCTGTATAAGTACAATTAAGTACGTAGAATGACTTTTGATTAAACTTAAAAAAATATAAGTTTATATTTTGTGTTTTGTTTTGTTATAGAAGTAAGTAGGAAGTAACTAGATGCAAGAACTTTGTTTTGGACCAAACTTTCATTCATTAAAATACTTGGTTATGGAGTGAAAATCCCCAGAGTTAAGATAGTAATGAATTAATACTAACTTTGAGTTTGTTAAAATATTTTTGCTATTATTATTATTATTCGTTAAAAATATTTTCGGATCTTAGTAAGTACCTAAATATTTTGCTCAGGACAGAAACCATTTCCGTTTTCAAGTGGCTCGTTTTTATCAAGTGTACAATAAAGTTAGGCACTAGCTTGTTTAACTTTAACTTTTGAAATTAAATTTTAATGCCCTCCTAATTTTATTACATTTACATTTGCTATAAGTACTCAAGAAGAGTTAGTTAAGTCGTAAGTACTGTATTATCTTTAAGAACCAACTGTACACTTAATTTGCAAATAAAATTGAAATTGTATTAAAGCTTAATTATTTAAGTGATGTGGGTCGAAGTATAAAAAATAGGTATTGATAAGGCTTAACTGTGAATAAATCTTTTAGCCGAAGTAATTATAGAGGTAATGTTAATAAGTAGTAAATAAAGCTGTCTGTTTTTCCAATTAATTCCAAATGAATAAAATCAAATCAAAATAATGATCCTAATACAAAAAGGTTAACAGCTTTTCTGCAGTGCCTAAACCTGAATCAATATGTTGACCAGCCAACCCATTTCACAGATCATTCCGAGACACTGATTGATTTGGTGTGCAGTACTGTAGGTGTATCGAATTTATGTGTTGACTTAATTGCTAACCTTAGTAGGCATGCTTTTATTACGTTTGATTTGCGTGTAAATAAGCCTAAGGCAGTCTCTAGGTGGATACTGTATAGACCACTCAAGGATATTGATTTAAAGGAGTTCAACGAACTAGTAGACTCTATTCCTTGGGAACGGTTACTTGACGAGAGTGTTGATGTATCTGTTTCGTCTTTTAACGCCTACGTATTACACGTGTACGATGTTCACGCTCCTTTGACTAAATCACTTATTAAACATCAAAGTTATCCCTGGATTACGCCAACTATAAGGGAGATGATGAAGACAAGGGATGAAGCCCATGCCAAGAGTCGTAATACCAAACTTGAAGCGGATACTCAGCACTACAAGGAACTTAAGTCAGTTGTTATTCAGGCATTGCATTCGGAAAAATCCGCATTTTTTCAACAAACTGTGAATAAACATTTAAAGGACCCTAAGAGGATGTGGAAGGGGATTAAAAATAACATAGCTGATTTTAAAAATAAACGGGCGGCTTTACCTCCTTGCATTAATGATCCGAATCTCGTGAACAAGCACTTTGTTGAAGTCCCCGGAAATAACTTAATCCCAATTTCTGACTTAACTTATTTTGAATACAATCGCTTTTCATCCGCCTCCTTTACCCTAAACACGGTTGACGAAGCTTCTGTTTTGAAAATTATAATGGACATCTCAACTAATGCAATGGGCGTGGATGGCATTACACGTGACATGATCTTACTCACATTACCACGTACGCTTGGAGTAATAACTGTGATTGTAAATAAGTCTATCCAAACTGGTATTTTTCCTGAGATCTGGAAGGAGGCTCTTGTAAAACCCATACCTAAGAAAAATTCCGCTTGTGAATTGAGGGATCTTAGGCCCATTAGCATTCTTCCATTCATGTCTAAGATCATTGAGCGGGTTGTATGTCAGCAGTTGTCCGCGTTCCTTGAATCTAATCACCTTTTGCCACAAAAGCAGTCAGGGTTTCGAAAGGGTCACAGCACTTCCACGGCTTTACTAGATGTTATAGACGATATATTGGCTGAGCAGGATGGGGGGAATGGATCTTTGTTATGTCTCTTGGATTTTTCTCGTGCATTCGACACTATAAACCACAATCTTCTGCTATCAAAATTGGCATATTATGGCTTTGATCATAACACTTTACGATGGTTCTCCAGCTACCTTAGTGGCCGCCTTCAGCGTGTTGAAATCTGTAACGAGTCTGGAATTCGGTTAGTTTCTGAAGCTGCTCCACTGAACCGCGGGGTTCCTCAGGGTTCAATCTTGGGCCCGATTCTTTTTATCTTGTATAGCTCTGATTTGACTAATTTTATCAAAAACTGCAAGTTTCACATGTATGCAGATGATTTGCAGGTCTATATGTCTTTCAAACCCAATGAGACACCATCGGCTGTTGGTAAAATTAATGAAGATTTGGAGCAAATTCAAAAGTGGGCCGACAAAAATTGTTTAGTCTTGAACCCTTCCAAGTCCAAGTTTCTGGTACTCGGTTCTGACGCTCAAATAAATAGAATTAGTGCCTACCGTGCACCCATAAAGGTTGAAAACACCGCTATTGAGGAAGTCACCGAAGCTAGGAACCTTGGTGTCCTCATGGATGGTAGATTGAGGTTTCATAATCATGTCCTGGAAATAGTTAGAAATTGCTTTTACAGGCTAAAGGTGCTGTATCGAGTGCGCGACTTTATAGACGTTGAGGTGCGGATGAAGCTCTGCGAAGCCCTAATATTATCAAAATTGAGTTATGCAGACACTGTGATAGGTGAGTGTATTTTTGGCTACACCAAGAAACTTATACAACGCGTCCAGAACGCCTGTGCTCGGTACTGCTTCTCGATTCCTCGCAGAGCCCATGTTACTCCGTTCCTCAATCAAGAACGCCTTATTAACATGCAGTCCAGACGTGAACTTCATTTTGCCTCGCTGTTATTTGGTGTTGTACAAACTGGATCTCCATCTTATCTCTTCGATAAACTTGAGTTTTCCCACCGCCAAGTCAGAATAACTCCTCGCCTGCTTTACCCCAGACACAGCACTGCAGCGTTTCGTGGAAGCTTCCGCTACTGTGCCACGAAATGTTGGAATAACATCCCACCTCCCCTTAAATTATGTCGCTCTGTTGGAACTTTTAAGGTAAATTACAAAAGCTACCTTTTAAATTTACAAAAAACACATACCTAAATCGCTGTTTTGTCTATTATGGTGGAGCATGGTTCAATAACATATGAGGTGGAGGTGCTTTACTTTTTCTGAAGTATATTATTTGAATTTACCTATATTATATTATATTTACTCACACAAAATATAACTAGTTACTAAAAAGAAAAAACCATACATGTATAACTAAATACTTACCTATATAAGTAATATGTCTTAACTAGAATTCAATGACATACATTTTGTATCATTCTAAAAATGATGCTGTATTGTAATGCAGTTATAGATCGGTTAATAGCAGTCTATGCGTAGCAGTGTTTCTCTCATTCATTTTAGGCATTTGCGGAAGACCAGCGTCGTGGCGTTCTTGAATGCTGCGATATTATGCTGAGTAAATGCCTTTTCGGTGCCATTTCTTTTAAATTTATTCTAATGTATGTTAATCATGTTGCCGAATAAATCATTCATTCATTCATTCATTCATTCATTCATTCATTCATTCATTCATTCATTCAAATTAATAAATAAAATGACATACGATTGATATTTTAGTAACTAATTTTACCATTCCTGTACTAGGTATTTTAATCAAAACACGAGTTGTTCTATTAATAATATGAGTATAAACTGTGAAAGTTTGCATATTTGTGCATTACTCACTATATAGGTATAATAAAATAATAATTAATACTTACCTAGGATGATAGAGTTGTATGTTCCCGTGGCGGGGGTGATTCAAATTAATAGACCTTGCGGCCAAATTCGCGGGCGGAAGCTAGCAATTTTAGTAAGTTTCATTAGATTAGGTTATGTGTGCGCCAGTCTTGCGAAACTCAAACATGCCCTGTTTACCACTACGTTGGTTGGTTGGAGTAGCGAGTGTTCCGCCCGCATTTCATTTACCAATAAACACACGCAACTGAACTTGGCAGTGCCTGGTGTAATATTGCGATAGTAAAGCCGAATTTTCATTACGAAATTAATGTCATATATAATGAAACTAATTTCATGAAACTTGTTGCAATACTTGTGTAGGTACCTAATTAGTTTCGTTAAAATTAACAAATACCGCTGGAATTATGGCTCCGTCAGTATCGATGCTTTATTTAGTAGCGCAAAGGCGAGGCGTACAGGCGCTTTCGTGCATGACACTAGTTTTGCGTCGCGTTTACTCGGTAAAATAAGTAACATGACATTAGTTTAACCAAAAAATTGCGCATGGCACGAAATTATTGTCACAAAAGTAATGCATACATTAAAAAAATACGTAGGTAAAATTGTTGTTTAAATTAGTGTCACGACATTATTATATATTATGCCACTAATTTCGTAATGTAAATTCGGCTCAACAGCCATTTAATTCTCACGATTGACTTAATCAGCACAATTGAAAGGGAAATGTTCTATCCCGGCTTTTCGTGGACATGTTGTTCTGTAAAATGTAATTATACAGAAAAATATAATTAAATTGAAAATTAATTTTCTTGTAAGTCTCTTCGCCGGAAAGTAAACATTAAAATAATTCATTTCAAAAGTATTTTTGCAGAAGAAATAAAATCACAGAGTTGAAGCAGAGTTGTTTTGTCTCGTATGTAATGAGAACCTTTTCAAAACTTTTTTCAAAACATGGCAAAATACCAGTGTCAATCCACTATCAACCAAAGAGTAGGTACATATAATGAAAACTACGTTTTTAGGGTTCCGTACCAAAATGGTAAAAAAGGAACCCTTATGGTGTGACTCAGTCTGTCTGTCTGTCTGTCTGTCTGTCTGTCTGTCACAGCTGGATATCTCGAGAACTACTAATGGTATCAACTTGAAATTTGGAATAGTTTAAGATGACATTTGTCCAACTATTTCGCGAATAAGAAATAAATAATAAAATAAATATCTTTTTTACAACAGGGACTGAAAAAGGGTCTTAAAAATTTGAAGTGGGGCAACTAGGGCATGTGGGGTATCATATGAAAGAGCGTCGTTTGCACGTTTTTAAACATTTTTTCTTTTTTTTTAGGCCGCATAGTTTTCGATTTATGGTGAAAATTGTAAAAAAAATACCGTTCCCCCCCCCTTATCTCCGAAGTTTGCAGAGAGAAAAATCTGAAATAATTCTATGTGATAGTAGTTTATGTAAAGATTACAGGAAAAATAAAACGATGTCTCAATATAACACACTTTTTAAGAAATTCAAAAAACAATCAATTTTTTTTTAGTTTAATACCAGTCAACAGATGGCGCTGTCCTAAGCATGCTAACCTAAGGAAAAATATAGTTCCACTATCGGTCAAGAGATGGCGCAACCTAACACTACAATAATAAATTGGTGGCTGGTTCTAAAATAATTACCTACTATTTGCCGTACGAATAAACGAAGAATAAGTTCCTACTTAGTAATATAAACAGTTTGCAATGTGGAGTGGCTGAAACGTTTTTCAGTCACCATAAGCAGCTGTGGTTAAGATTTGTAAATTAACTGTCCGCCTGTTCGCCCTTCCAACTGTCTGCCGTTTATCCTACTTTTTTAAAGACTGTACTAAAGTAACATATCCAAATATATTTATGATTGTACGGAACCCTCGGTGCGCGAGTCCGACTCGCTCTTGACCGGTTTTTTTTACTTATTACTAACTTTTTAATGTCGAAAATGATTGATAGTCATCTGAAAAAAATCGCTTTGTCTCATGTACTGTAAATCTGTATTATCTATGCTGTGAAAGTTGTTTCGACTGCGATATCTTTGTAAACCCGATTTTCTTTGTTATTGCTGATTTATTTTATTATATTACCTCAAAAAGTGTAAAAAGTGAGAAATAAAAGAAGTATCAAAGTGTAAAAATACATTTATTTTGGAAAAATAAACCTAAATAACTTCTTTCAGTCCTAAGATTACAATATTACACATGCTTATTTAGACACATTTTTAGACTTTCCAGCAACTTTATTACTATAATTCGTGTCCTTTAGATACAAAGTATTAATTATGGTAATCATATAAAATTATATTTAATATCCACGTGAATTCTAAGTCCCCTTAGAAACTGAACATCTCCTTTGTAGTGCTTTTTTTAGGGTTTCGTTCCCAAAGGGTAAAAACGGGACCCTATCACTAAGACCCCGCTGTCCGTCTGTATGTCTGTCTGTCACCAGGCTGTATCTCATTAACCGTGATAGCTAGAAAGTTGAAATTTTCACAGATGATGTATTTTTGTTGCCGCTATAACAACAAATACTGAAAACAGGATTAAATTAATATATAAGGGGGGCTCCCATACAACAAACGTGATTTTTTTGCCGTTTTTTGCTCGATATTAATAACGACAACAGGTAGACAGTTGAAATTTTCACAGATGATGTATTTTTGTTGTCGCTATAACAACAAATACTAAAAACAGAATAAAATTAATATTTAAGGGGGGCTCCCATACAGCAAACGTATTTTTTTGCCGTTTTTTGGTACGGATCCCTTCGTGCGCGAGTCCGACTCGCACTTGGCCGGTTTTTTTTTACTTTTGCTCAGGAACGTCATCTGCTATCTATAGTGATAAAGATTTTATTCAGTAAAAGAGTTTTTCGAATGTCATTGATTTATTCATAGAATGAAAACAAGTTACTTACCTTGGTTTGCACAAATACAATTAATCAAAAAAGGCACCGGCTCTTCTTTCGATTACGATTTTCACTCGCCCCTTTTTTATTTCCCTTGCTGTGTGAAACACTCACACATCATCATTTGTTATTACTCGTAAAATGGTATTTATTGGAACATGGTATCCAAGATAGATGCTCTTGCGGCTTAACGGAGGAAGCTTGAATTAGGACGTTCTGCTATAAAAAGGAACGTTTCGTTCAAGCAATAAATTATGGTGTCATAAACCGAAACGGAGAAGCAATAAAATCTGTCATCTGAAGCTATGCCGTCTTTTAGGCTTATCTTCTAACGAGGACAGAGATCTCGCGGCAAATTGGTAAGATGGTGTTAAGTATAATTTGTTGCAATAAGGCGGGAGGTATTAATGTTCAGAATCAGCGTAGGCCTCGAGATAACGTCACCCGAAAAATAATTTCTTTTTATTCGAATGAACACCGTCTTTAAGATGTTATTCTAAATTAAGATTGTATTTAACGCTTTAGAATGCGCCGTTACACAGTCTTGAAAATAAATCAATAGACTTCATCTACGCTCTTAAACTGAGGGACTTTTATCCGCTATTTCATCTCCTTAGGGGTGAATTTTCCAAAATTATTTCTTAGTGCTCACTTACCCTACACCATGAAAGGTCCAAACTAAAACTCAAAATCCTCCAAAAATGGTGTCTCTACTTCCAGCCGTTAGGGCTCTACACGTATCCCAACAATCAATCAATATAGAGTTTTTATTTTATTATATGGACAGCTGAATAATCGACCCAGTGATATAGAATAAAGTCTGTACACTAATAGAATAGAATTATCCACAATATTAGCCATTAAACTACATCTTTATTTAGTAGTACAAAGTTACATTTATAGAGGTACGAGAAAAACTAACATAAATAAGAAAAAGAAAACTATTTCATTACAAGCAAAAGCAGTTCTGAGAAAAGGTAATACGATAAGTTTTGAACTATTTCATTCATCCTTTGTGACCTAGCCTCCTTTCTTAGGATTAAGTTAGGACGATAAATAGGTGGCAGTCATTTTAAATCCCTACTAAAGCTGCCTCGTAGATCTGAGCTAGGTATCAGAGCACTCAGTTTATCCTTAAAATTTATTTTACAAGATTGGCGTCTTTTGGTGTTTGATTCGATACTCTTTTTACACGACTGCCCAACAAAAAGGAGTGTATATGTGTTCAGGGTTCATGTATGTTTGTGGGTATGTGAGTTTCTTTATTCCACCATAACTTCTAAATAACTCAACGGATTTAGACGTATAGGATATCGTTAGAATCCTTACATCGTTCCGAGTGACACTGGCTATGTTTTTTTTTAAATAAGTCACTATAGCGACTGTACGACGCCATTTTAAAATGTGAAAAAAAAAATTTTTTCTTCAATTATTACAATATGGGCATCAAATGAAAGGCCTTAATTAGCACATTTCAAAACTATATAATTTGTCACTTAAATGTGTGAAATAAAAATAAATAAATTTGAAAAAAAAAGTAAAAACACGACTGCCATGCCAAAAACGAACTAAAAAGTTAAATAACCAGTGTCTTTGCAGTCGGGGGACCTCTTTAATTAAAAATTGTTCCACAAAACAGTCCCCCGACAGCAAAGACACTTGTTATTTAATTTTTTAGTTCTTTTTTGGCATGGCAGTCGTGTTTTTAATATTTATAAATTTTTTTTTATTACTTTTAGTACCTATGGATCTAAAACAAAGAAGAAAGAAAGTTTATATGAATTCGATCTAGAAAATTAAGCCAGCTTTTTCAAAATTTCATGACATGATATCAATTTTGGTTAATAGAACGATTTATTAAAACTAATTAACTACAAGTTAAAACGCAAAATTTATACACGAGATCATTTTAGAATCGATTTCAGTAAATACAATGGTAACCGTTTCCGGTTCCCGGTTCCAACTCGTGTAAAACGCGTAACTTTACTGTCGATCGTAACGTAACTTAGTGTAACATTTTGCACACCTCCTTAGACGTTATGAAGTAAATAATTATACATAATTTACTTTTACAACTTGGTTCAAGTTACGGCAAGTCTGCAAGTGAACATGACGGGCGTAAGGTAAATTAAACTTTCGTTACGTCATAAGTTGTTTGAAAATGTGATACCTACCGACGTCATAACTTCTTATTCAAGTTCGTTATTTATGCATTGCAAAAGTTTTAATATTTACTACAATGACTTTAGATATTTTGCGGCTAATGTATTTGTAAGCAAAGCGGTGATCCTACTAATATTATAAATGTGAAATTTTTGGGTTCGGATGCTTGGATTTTTATTCCTCAATCACGCAAAAACAACGAATGGATTTGGTTGAGGCACAGATAGCTTAGATTAAAGCATAGAATACTTTTTATCCCGATATTCCTACGGGAACGGGAACCACGCGGGTAAAACCACGGGTAAATCCGCGGGCGGCCGCTAGTGTAAATATAAATCCTTAAATTAGATTGTTACAGGAGAATGAATAAATCAATGAAACAGGATTCTTAGATACTTAATAAAATTGATAAAGTGTAGAAATAATATGAAAATGCTAAGAGTGTTGACTTAAGTTTGAAATACATCGAGACGCTATGTGATATGATAAGTAAGGCTCCATTTAGTGTTTTACTAATTAGATTTAAATTTGGCAGTAATATTATTGTATTCTTTGATGATGTATTATGAAGTATATTGTATAGTGCAAGATTGAGCCAACAACAGCTTTTTCCAAAGTTGCAAATCTTGCCTAGAAAGTTTTTATCGAATCATTCTCTGTTTGAGACTGCAATATCGAATATTCGAAGCCTATCGGTTTGGTGCCTAAGTGTCCTTACTAAGATTAATTTGACTTTTTCGAAGTGGATCTAAAGCCGATCGGCACTCGCACGAACGCTTTCTTCAAGCCGGCCAATCGGCCAGTTCATTTGTCAGTGTCTTTGCCTTAACTGATCCGAAAACTGAATGAACTTTGGCAATTGTTACAGCGATGTTGAAGATAAATAGCATTATTTTGATTAGAATTTTAACTCTACTAAGAACGTCACTTGTACAGTCAGCTTAAGAAGTAGCTGAAAAGTTTAGTACCATATCACGTTAATTACTGCGTTTAAATAGTAGGGTTCCAACTAAACAGTCGCAATAGTTAGTGTGCCATAGTGTTCAGCAACCTTTGAGTCCGACCGTACCTAAACCCCTAAACATTCGATGGATTTATTCAATTAATTGAAAATTTTCACGGTGTTTTTAGAGCGATCGTTAATCAACCTCACCGCCCATACTGTTACGAGAACAAAATGAATTTTGGCAACTTTTCGCGTACAAACCCGATGATAAATAGTGTTGGTGAAATTAGGTAAGTAATTTGATTCTTACAGATTTTATCGGTTTACAATACCGGGTTAGTACTATTATATATTCTGTTATATCGGTATGTTGACATTATTTATTTTTCATTGACGGTTTCTAAAATTCATTTCTTCATAGAGTAAAAACTACCTACTAACTACTAAAAAAATTGAACCGACGAGATTTTATTTCCTTCAGACCCGTGGTTAGACTGTTTTGTTACATTGTTGTATCTACTGAGCACACCTATGACTAATAGCATAGTAGAACCAAATAAGTAAGTCATCTTACTCATTATACGCACGAACGTGGTTTGTATGTGAGCGCGCCTGTACGTATGCGTCGACACACGCACACACTGACAAAATTTAAAGGTGATAAAGGTGCAACAGTCTTGGCTGCGCCGTACGTAATCCCGCCTGCGCTCAGTCGCTCACGCACACTTCACGCCGCGCTGCTGTGCTACCGCTCGTAATAATTTGAACGTGTACCTACCTACAGTTCATACCATGCTTTCTAAAGATATTATTGCAAAAAAGATTAGTAAGAATGAGGATATATTTTACATTAACTTTAAATAAGAAGGCATTTCTTACTTGTCGAAACAGACGAATTTTTTTAATATCAATTGTGTAATTTTGTTAAAAAATCACGAAATCCTACAGGAAAAGGTAGTAGGTTTTGTTTGAGGTTATGAAAAATATTCAATTTCCGAATTTAAAGATTATTATTTTGATAAGTTTAGTGTAGGTAAATGAAAAAGTAAATCAGTTAATAGTGTAAAAAAAAATCACAACCATTTTATTTTATCTGAATAAATATAAAGCCACGTTTTAATTAATCCTATTTCGACCGAAGTTTTCAAATCACATAACCATGACGTAGGCAATGAAAACATTGTAGTCAATTTCTGAAAACAATTAAGTTAATGTAAACTGTAATTTGACAGATAGATGTGATACGTTGCTACTTTTCTTTAGTAAGTTTTTATTGGTGTCAAAACAAAAGTGTCAATGTATCACATACATCTGTCAATTTACAATTAACATTAACTTCATTATTTTTTAGTCGATAGACGCACTGGTTTACGTACAAGAAAATATTTAAAAAAAACTTTGTATTATAGATCCCTGATGCTTACCCTACAAGGAAAAAAATTGGTATAGAGATTGACTATGCATATTTTGACGACTGAATAAACTAGCGATGTGAAAGCCCTACGCGTTTAAGCTGTATCGCTCGCTCGAGGCTCGAGTTGGCCTACTTATTTGGTTCTACTATGCTAATAGTTACATTCACTGGTTAGTAAGTTTTGTGTATTCTGAATTGACAAATGTAAATATATAAGTTATTAATAAAATCACCCTGTAAATTGATATGATATCTAATTTGTTACTTACATAAATTAACATTCTTAAATATATTCTAAGATAAAAAAAATTAGAGTGATTGTTCCAAAATTCTTGGTACATTTTCTCTCAGTTGACGTAAAACATCGTTTTTCGTCGCGGGGATTGATGAAGAAGTCTATCAAAGATGTTATCGTTTTAAATGATCCTTAAGTCAGTGTCTTAAGTAGGTAGGTATAGCATTTTTTGTGACACCCTGATTTATGATAAATCATTTTTGTTTTGAAGACCACCGTTATCTTTGGAACGCAGTTTGTTGACGGCTTTTTCTTCAGCGACCTTGTGAATTTTTTTAAGGTAAAACTGTTTAAAGAATATACTGTACCATGTCATAATGGAAGTTTGTCTCATTAGAGGAGACCGGGCCACAATCAAAATTACCAAATTTTTCAAAAACTATACAAACTACAAAACCTTTGTTATGCCGTCTTGTCTAGGTCATGCCCCACCACTGATATGATAGACTTAAATCAATATGAGAGTGAGCTGTATACCACACGTATTTTTTAGGCAGGCAAAGAACATTTTTTACTTTAAATTTTTTTGGTTTAACCTAAAATATTCAGTGCAATGACTGTAAATATTTTTTATTATTCCCAGAATTGACAGATCTATATTCCTAGAATGCTACGCGAGGCTATTGAAATCAACAAATATACAAATTTCAATAGAGAAGATGGTTGAAGAGTAACCACCAGCTTAGGACCCCATAATTCATCAATGATCCCATCCCAAATCTTACACTGCAGGATCTAAAGATATAGTTAGTTCGTTTTGTAGATAGGGAGGGACAAAAGGGAGGTCGACACAACCTCTCTGAGTTTTCTTCCGCCAGTTCTTTCTCGGAGAGACCTCTCAATTTGTGAACTGGTGGTAGATTCAGTAGCTAGATCGCGTTTTCTAATTAAGTTTAATCAATTCACTTCAATAATAATTTATATCTGGGCGACCGAGCTTTTCTCGGTTATTACTATTTATTGTAATATGGTGGTGTTATAAAACGTAGTAAAAGTAGTTATAATTTCTTTTTTATTTTCCAAAAACTAAAAAACTAATTGGTAATGTCGGAGTATCGCCATCTTTGAAGTGCTGTGTACGGTCACGAGCAATAAGATGTACACTCTTTAGAACTATGTCAAAATTCAACTCTCTGTGTGAAAATGTCATAGGTTATTTAATAACGTAATATGACATAAGTTCTAAAGTGTGTACATCTTACTGCTTGTTTGGGCTTCCCATCCTATTGTCCTACTTATTTCACCTCCATTTCAAAACACCTAGCGCCATCTCTGACGCCAATACGTAAACCTGGCTGCGCGACATTAGCGCCCTTAAAAGAAGACTTGAAGAACTCCCTCTTCGAAACACCGCGTGCACGCGCCGGGTCACCGCCCGCTGAAAAACCTTAAATTACTGTGAAAAACGGTGTAAAAGACGGAGCCGGCTCCATTGATCGATCAAGGAACCTAACAGAAGTGAGTGCCAGTGTGGTGCAAGTGTCAACAACCACCAGCATTCTCATTTGGAGTCGTCGCTGCAGCTGGCTAAGCAGTGACCAGCCACACATGTAAGTCCTTTTCCTTCCGCCTGCTGCCTATCCACAGAAACCTCTTGTGTAGGTACTTGTTCGGAAAATTAATTATAATAAATTGCGAAACCTAGCGGTTTCAATTCACTGCTTGTGACTGTACATTTTATTCTGTGGTGCTACTTTACTACACAGCCTCTGCTTGCCGCATAGCATGCTAGCCAAGCACCTATTTCAAAAGTCTTTGCTAGACGGGGGTACTCTACACATAATATCAATATTCTGCGTCGAAAGAAAACGCATGAAAACTCAAAAACACGCGTTTTCCCAAACATAAGACTAATCTAGATCGATTGTTTGCCCCAGAAAACCCCTATATTTTCTATTTTTTTTAGAATTTCAGCGAAATCGTTAGAGCCGTTATCGAGATCACAGAAATAAATTTATAAATAAATAAATATACAAGAATTGCTCGTTTAAAGGTATAATATTAAAATGAGAACGCAGTTATAAAATGATTTATTAAACTTGAAAGCATTTTTATATAGTTCCGAGCGGGTAATTTCATAAAAATATGAGCAGCTTTTTACTTCATTCGTTCCGTGACCACGGCCCCTGGAAAGGTGTTGAAACGTCGGGAAACCCAAAAAACCAACAAATCAAAACGAAATAATTCTAAAATAACATCTGAATTAACCAATATACGCGCTGTAATCTGTAAAAAAGTGTTTTATTTCTAATATTTATTAATTATTACAATCTTATACTTTTAAACGAGCAATTCTTGTGTATTTATTTGTTTATATATTCATAAATTTATTTCTGTGATCTCGGAAACGGCTCAAATGATTTCGCTAAAACTTGGTAGATGGGGGTTGTTGAATATGTAGGAGATAGCTGAAAATTATACAACTTGCTGACACTCACAGACTTTTTATTGAATTGAAACACATTACACGTTTTAATTGTCACTGTTTAAGTAAATAGATTCAATATAATGAGGAGCCGATACAACCGTGTGCTTGGTCAGACAAAACAGGCCGAGGGCGCTGCTGGCGACATCTACTTAACTATGAATTTGGTATTTAATACTAAACATACTCGCCCCTCACAAAGTAAGCTATAAACAAACGAATATAATAAAATTCTATGTTAATCTTAGTTTGATAAATTAGACATTTATGGCAAGTATAAAGGAATACAAAACAATAATAATTTTGTTAGAAAGATATGCAAGTTTACAAAAAAACTTCAGTCTGCAACTTTAATTTTTGCAAAATATAAAACATAGTTAAGCTATGCAAATTATAAAACACAGGTAAGCTTTTGGTGTTATTTTTAACATCAGGTAAGTACTACATAGTAAACATTATAACTAAAGTAGTTGTTACTAAAACAGAAACTGTTTAAAGAAAAGTAACTAAGCAAACATAACATTTTTAAACATAAAGTGCTTAGGTATTAGTACAGTATGTTATTATTAGTACTATAGTAAAACTTGTGGTCTGATATTAATTGACATTTTATTTACGTTACCTAAGACAAAGTATTTTCTTACTATAAGTAATCAAAGTTTTTACTTACTAACAATACAGGTTGGTATACTTCTAGACAAAATTATCTTAAGCAAATAATGATCTAACAGTAATAAACTAAATACATTACTTTTTAATTTTCATTTATGGGTAGCAATATTAGTTTATGTATTGGTCGCATAAAGTGACCTTTTGATGTCCGAACACAAACAGAACGAACAAGTCCGTCTGACTTATTGGAATTTGTAGAAATTATTTTCCCCAGGGGCCAAAAGGTGGGTAAAGTACATTCATCTTTTATTATGACCATATCACCTACTTTTAAATTAGCTTTAGTATCTACCCATTTGTTTCTAGCTTGTAATTCTGATAGATAATTGAAATAAAATTGTTTCCAAAATCTTTGCTTATAAAACATAATTTTCTGATACATGTTTAACCTATTTTCATTGCTATTTAACAGGCTAGGTTCTGGCAGATCGGTGATCGAGGTACCAATGATAAAATGAGCAGGTGTTAGACATGTGAGATCATCTGGGATGTCATTAATAGGACATAAGGGTCTGGAATTCAAAATACCTTCTATTTGTATCAATACTGTAGATAATAGCTCATAAGTTAATTTAGTCAAAAATAAATGTTTTTTCAATAAGGACTTGACTGATTTTATTCCTGCTTCATATATCCCCCCCATATGACTGGCTAAGGGTACTGTGAATTTAAACTCAATATTATTATTGGTACAAAAATTTACAATATCATTATATGTAGTATCATTTTGAAACATTTTATACAGCTCGTGCAGTTCAGTTTTTGCACCTTTAAAATTAGTTGCATTATCAGAATACAGACATTGTGGAATTCCTCTACGGGATATAAATCTTTGAAGACAACAAATAAATGTTTTACAACTCAAATCACTTGCTAATTCCAAGTGTATTGCTCTAGTGGCTAGACAAACAAATAAACATATGTAGCCCTTGGTATATTTACAATTTCGTGTCATAGCATTCCGTACAGATATTGCACCACTGTAGTCAGCGCCTACGTGTAGGAATGCCCTTTTTAAAGTTATTCTAGGAGCTGGGAGGGTCGACATCTGTTGAGTACATGTTTGACCTCTGAATCTAGTGCATCGAATACAAGAGTGAATAATTTTTTTCACTTCGTTTCTACCATGAATTACCCAATAATGTAGTCTGATGTGGTATAGAGTATTTTGTATGCCAGAATGAAGTAATTTTAAGTGATAGTGTCGTATAATAAGTGATGTTATGTGGTCTTTAGCAGGTAGAACAATGGGGTGTGCCTGATTGTAGGGTATATCTGATTGTTGAATACGACCACCTATTCTTATGATATTTTGTTCATCTAGAAAAGGATTAAATTTTCTTAAAGGACTTGATTTAAAAATATAAAGTTTTTGTTTATTTGGTGATGAAAGTTCAGAAATTTCTTTAGAGAATGCCTTGTTTTGAACAGTTTGAATTACAAAATTAGAAGCATTGTTTTTTTCTGAAACAGATAGGTAAAGGGGCATTTTGTTCTTTTTCTGTTTTAATATTTCAATAAATCTGAAAACATAAGCGGTGACTCTGACTAATTTTGTAAAATCTGAAAATTTGCAAAATATATCATAAAAATAAGTATAATTAATGGATTGTGTTTCTGTTGTAGGTTCCACATGACTAGTTTGTGGGACAGAGTTATCTTGTACTGTGGTACTTACAACTTTTGGATTGGATATTGGCCATAAAGATGGAGTTTGCAATAACCAAGAGGGACCTTGCCACCATAACTTACAAGTAAATAAGTTTTTTGGCATAACTCCTCGTGTAATCAAATCTGCTGGATTATGTTTAGTGTTGGTGTAATACCAATTTTCACTGGATGTCATTTCAATAATTTTATTCAGACGGTGTGAAACATAGGTGTCATGTTTGCTATGGTATGGTGATTTGATCCAGTGGAGAACAATAGATGAATCTATGAAAAATAAAGTTTTATTGATTTGTATTTTACTCTTAAATGCATCGATAATTTTCTTAAAAATGATGGAAAGTAAAACAGCCCCGTTTAGCTCTAGGCGAGGTATAGACTGCTGTCTTTTGATGGGCGATACTTTTGACTTTGCAATTACTAAAACACAAGAAGGATCTCGGTTAGGATACTCGGCTTTTAAATATAAACAAGCTCCGTATGCTCTTTTTGATGCATCACAGAAACCAATTAATGTTATTAAACAAGGATGATCTGTAAAATACCATCTAGGAATTTCAATACATTTTAAATGAATTAATTGAGTAATAAAATTGTGCCATAATAGCTGTATTTTTTCAGAAACTAAAGAGTCCCAGTCTGTGCCTTCTATCCATATATCTTGCATTAGAATTTTTGCAATTATTACTGTTGGAGCTAGAATGCCAACTGGATCAAAAATTTGTGCAATTTGTGATAAAATATTTCTTTTAGTAGGTGTCTTGTCTGTAATGTCTGGAATTTGAGTTTGTATAATGTCCCGATCAGGTGACCATTTTAAGCCTAGCGTTTTGATAACTTCTGACTTAGTAAAATTGTAAGTATTGTTGTGCAAGTTAGCGTTGTCTGGTGAAGTGAGTGTAAGAGTCGAGGTGTTCGTTATAGGGTCTGAAAACATATTTAGAATTTCAGGACAGTTACTTGACCACTTATGTAATTGAAATCCAGCTTTGCTAAGCAGATCTTTCAATTGAGTACATACTTCAACACATTTTTCAACGGTATTTTCACTTTGAATAAAGTCATCGATATAAACACTATCTTTTATACATTGAGAAGCTAAACTGTGACTTTCTTTAGATTTTTCAGCTATGTCTAGTAACGTGCGACATGCCAAATAAGGAGCACATTTTGTGCCATAAGTTACGGTTGCCAGTTCTATACACTGAAGCAGTTGAGATTTTGAATCTCTCCACAATATTCTTTGTAATTTTCGTTGATCAGGATTTATAAAAATACATCTAAACATTTTTATAATGTCACAACAAAAAGCATATTTAAATAGTCTAAAACGTACAATAATATCAAGAAGGTCATTATATATATTAGGGCCTTCGTAAAGTGTATCATTAAGAGATACTCCTGTAGCAGACTTTGAACTAGCGTTGAAAACGACTCTTAATTTAGTAGTTTTGCTTTCAGGCCGTATAACAGGCAAGTGTGGTAAGTAAATTGCGTTATCGTTTGGTGAAAAATCTTTTACATAATAAGCATGCCCTAATTTAATATATTCATCGATAAATGTTTTATACTGGGTGAATAAGAAAGGATCTTTTTTAAATCTTGACTCTAATTGCAATAGGCAACGATAAGCTGAATTAAAGGAATTACCTAAATCCTGTAAATGTTCATTTCTAACCGGTAATGTTACTGTGTATCTGCCATTGTTGTCAATTGTTGTGGTTGTTTGATATAGTTCCTCGCAGTATTTGTCATCGGGAGACTGTAGTTTCTTCCCATCAGTATCCTCTTGTTCCCAGAATGATTGCAGAAGTTGATCTGTGGAGTATGGTGAAGACATGCTAATGTGCAAGGTAATGCTGTGATTTTGAATGTCAGATAAAAATGAGCCAGAAACAATCCAACCAAAAACAGTGTTTATCATGATAGGCAGATTGGGACCTAACTTTAAGCGATCCATTCCTAACACAGTATAGAAAAGTTCTGCACCGATGAGTAAGTCTATTGGTCCTGGTACAAAAAATGTTGGATCAGCTAATTTACATGCTTGTGCATGGGGGATGTTCCACTGCGAGGTGGAGATAAGTTTGTGTGGCAGTGGTACAGTGATATTTTCCATAACCAATAATGTAAGATTAGATTGATAAGTATTGTAGCGTGAAGCAATGATTGTGTTAATGCTTTTCTGCAAAATTGTGCTTGTTTTGCCAACTCCATGCACGTTGCAAACGTTGTTTGAAAATGGAAAATTTAAGGTAGCTGCTAATTTGCTAGTGATGATATTGACTTCACTTCCAGAGTCAAGCAAAGCTCGAGCACTTATCCACTTTCCATTAACATCTTGAAGCTTTACAATAGCCGTGGATAATAATATTTGTTGTTTATTAGTATTAGATATGAGCGATGTATGCTGCGTGTTGTGATCATTGGCAAAAGAAGCTTGAGAAGTGTGATTGTGTGTGCTTTGAGCATTAGCGAGGGTGCTGTGTTCAGCTTCAGAGAATTGAATATTGTGATTTGTTTGTAAGGTATTTTGATCAGCGTAGCTTGTTTGAGATGGAGTATGAAATGTAAGGTTAGGTATTGTACTGTGATTGATGGTTGAAGACTGTGGTGCAATAGCTGTAGGTTGCTGTACACTTAAAGAAATTGAACTGACCTGTTGATTAGGGCTGTCCATATGTAAACTTGTATGATGTCTGCGATGGCACGTAAAACACTGATATTTTGAACACTTGTGTTTATCTTGGTATGGCTGTAAACAGTTAAAGCATAAAGTTTTAGATCTGACAAATTCAATTCGTTTAGGTATGGTCATTAGTAAGTAATCAGGACATCTATGTAAATTATGATTCTGTTGACAAAGTATGCAATTACTTGTATTAGACTTGCTGACATTAATTGCATGGGAAGATTTTACGTTGTGTACCTTGACATCAGTATTTTTGTCACCTAACAGCTCAAAAGCCGTTCTACGTTGGTTGAGAAAATCTAAGAAATCTGATAAATTTGCAATAGAGTTGTCTTTTCGATTAATTTCCCAAGAAGCTCTGAGAGAATTATCTAATTTTTGAGATATCAAAAACACCAAAAGTACATCCCATTTATCAACATCTAAATGTATAGCTTTTAGAGAATCTAAGCTTTGTTGCAAAGTTACTAAGAAGTCTTTAAGGTTATGTTTAGAAATGACACCAAAATTTAAAATAGCTTTCAAATGGAAATTGACAATTAGTGATTGATTTTCATACCTTTTAGTTAAAATTTCCAATGCCTTTATATAGTTTTCTTCTGTAATTAATAGTGACGAAATCAGTTTGGCGGCATCTCCAGATAAGGCGGCCTTCAGATACTGTAACTTGTTAACTGCTGGGAGATCAGTCGCATCCACTGACGAGTAGAAAATATTCTTGAACGCTGTCCACTCACGTATGTCCCCGCTGAATTTGGGTAGCTCAAGTTGCGGCAGCCTCACCTTTGGTTTCCTGGTAATTGCTGAGCAATCATGTTGTAATGTCGTATTCTGAAATGGTTCATTTTGATAAACAGACGAACGGCGTGGGGTGATTGGCGTCATAGCGAGATATGACTCCATTTTGGCTTTAATGGAAAAGTATTTTTCTTCCATAGCTTGGCGATCTTGTTCGTGAACTGACTGCCGGTCTTCGTCGGTGTCCTCACATTCGATTCGGAGTTGTATTTCGTCGTATTTCGCCATAATGTTATCCAGCTCATTCTGCCTCACCTGTAATTCTGCAAGCTGTTGTTGCTCGGCGTTGAAAGTATTAACGTAGTTAGCGATTCTTGTAAATTTACCCTTCAAAGAAGCACGTTGTCGCTGCAATGTGTCGAGAATCCTTATAAGGTGTAGATTTAGGTCAGGCTTTGGGTCGGCATCTTTATCTGACGCCATCTCGTAGAATACCTGTTATCTTGCTTAACTTTTCTAAAATATTGACACTGTTGTGTAGAATAATTGATGAAAACGCAGTATTTCGCGTGTAGAATGGGTTGTTGACCCGTAGAAAATTTTTATAAGTTGAACTTGTGACGTGACTTGTATTGTCAAGAAGAGATGAAAAAAGAATATGGACGCCGGAAGAGCGCTTGATATAGATGAATAAAGAGTTGTTGTGTTGACAAACTTCGGAGCTACAAAGTTGTCGTTGATTGGTTGATTAGTGTTGTAGTCAGTCAGTTGGTAATATTGTCTCGAGACAGTCCGAGTTGACCCGATCGATGCCGATCGGTAAAAGTTTGGCTGCTGTTTTGCCGACGCGTGTCTGTGGTGGCGCTAGTTTCTTCGTGCTGGATTGGCGAACTTGCCGAGTCTTGTTCTAGATGGCGCTGGTTGTATTTGATGGGAATGAAGTTTGTTCGATGTTGTGAAGTTTCCTGCCCGCGCGCGCCCAAATGACGCACGACATCAACCGAGGGATCGTCGATTGACTTCCGCCGCACTGCCTGCGCTGCTGAGCTGTCTTCACAGCAAAAGTTCCTTGTTTTAAACAAAATGGCGATCTATTCTTCTATTCCCTTGACATCGAAGGACCACTTTTAATGTTGAATATGTAGGAGATAGCTGAAAATTATACAACTTGCTGACACTCACAGACTTTTTATTGAATTGAAACACATTACACGTTTTAATTGTCACTGTTTAAGTAAATAGATTCAATATAATGAGGAGCCGATACAACCGTGTGCTTGGTCAGACAAAACAGGCCGAGGGCGCTGCTGGCGACATCTACTTAACTATGAATTTGGTATTTAATACTAAACAGGGGTTTTCGGGGGTAAACAATCGGTCTAGATTAGTCTTATGTTTGGGAAAACGCGTGTTTTTGAGTTTTCATGCGTTTTTCTTTCGACGCAGAATGTGGTCGCTAATTGTGTCCTGCCGGCCACGTTTGCACGTTTTCAATCATTTTATCTTTTTGTTTTAGGCAGCATAGTTTTCGACCTTTTTTTAATACCTAAGATAATAATATACCAACTTATTAGAAAAATATAAAAAAAAAAATTGACTCACCTGTAGTACCTCCGACGGGACTCGAACCCGGGATTCCGGCCCAATGCACCAATAATTATGCTACCGATATACTTTTAAACGAGCAATTCTTGTATATTTATTTATTTATAAGTTTATTTATGTATATGTGTATATGTATATACTTATATATATATATATATATATATATATACATATACACATATATATGGGTATATAATATTACTACCCTAACCAATTAATTAATATCTCGTTATACTAATTAAAAATATTTTGACAGTATGAAGTTTACTAACTAAAAAAAAACATCCTATATATATTCAACGTGGAAAAAAAAATCTTATCATATCAATACGATCTGAGTAATGCGAATGGCGACCGCAGCGCCGAACGAGCGCGCTGTCGTCCTTCGTCGGAGAGCGAACTGTCTTATTACTCACGACCTACCTACAAAATTGATAATTATCAATAACAATCATTGTATAAAACTTTTATGTGTGTATGTGTTCCCTAATTAGTTTAGATTGTGCTTAATGTATAAAGAAGACGAGTTACGGTGTACAGAAAAACCCTTAAAGGTTTATGAGACACCGTCTTTGCATAAATTTAATTGTAAATGTGTTTTTTCAATAAATAAAATAAAATAAAAAAAAATCTGTGATCTCAGAAACGGCTTTAACGATTTCGCTGCAAAAATGGCATATGGGGGTTTTCGGGGGTAACCAATCGATCTAAACTAGTCTTTTGTTTGGGAAAACGCGTGTTTTCAAGTTTTCATGCATTTTTCTTTCGACGAAGAATAAAGTCGCTAATTGTGTCCTGCCGGCCACGTTTGCACGTTTTCAATCATTTTATCTTTTTGTTTTAGGCAGCATAGTTTTCGACTTATGATGAAAAATGTAAAAAAAATACCGTTTCCCCCCTTATCTCCGAAGTTTGCAAAGAAAAAAATCTGAAATAATTCTATGTGCTAGCAGTTTATATAAAAATTACAGGAAAAATAAAACGATTACTTAATATAGCACACTTTTTTTTTAGAAAAAAAGTTAACATTAGTTCCACTTTCGGTCAAGAGATGGCGCTGACCTAAAAATGCAATACTAATTTTATTATTCTACTCTGCAGTGTGGTTTGATGGTGCAATTATGATGGTACGGAACCCTCGGTGCGCGAGTCCGACTCGCTCTTGACCGGTTTTTTTTTAGTATGTTAAACCTTCAAAAGCAATTTGTCAAAATAACACTGATAACTCTCACACCGCCAATGTTTTTATTTACGAGTGACTACAATAGCAAAATCCCAAATAAACATTATGGGGTTTACGGAGTACAAACGGTTCACATATGCAAATTGAAATTACGTATGTTAACATGACCTTTTTCGTTTTAACTGAAAAGCTCATTCATGCCCAATTGTCACCCGTTTAAAATGATGTCACATAATTTAAAAATAACTTTGGTCATTTGGTGTGTCTGCGATTTTCTCTCACGCCTTTTCTCTATCAATAATTATGTTAAAAATAAAATAATAAACAACAATATCTGTTTGTTATGCACAACGGGATAGCTTGGCTTTCACCTCACCTGATCACTGATATTAAGTGACGATAAGGCCGAACGTGGAAGCGCACTACACCCGGAATCCTCATCACTGAGGAACTGGCTATCAAACCTCTAACTGCCGGAACACAATAATTTTTAAATTGTTGTTATGGCGTTAGACTTAGTATGGTGGTAGCTAGCCAGGCGGGTAAGCCCTACCACCAACCAAATCGAGTGCAAATTGTACCCCCTGGGAATCGAACCCGGGACCCCTGCGTCTTACACGGGTGGGTGAATCACTAGACCACAGACGCGGTCACACATTAAAACACGAGTATTTACGATTTATTGTTGTTTCAGCAAATTACGGCAACATAGAGTTAAATTTTGCCATTTGATTTAATTGCGCACAGTCCATTTACAGTCTAATAAATGGACAATTGTTTCACAGTGTATGTGTTATCGGCAATGTGTATAATCGTAATATTACAGATTATAATTGCCAGCTGAAAGATTGTGTAAGTAGTATGGCGTTTTGAGAGTTAATAAAAGTTTAGGGAATAAAAAAAAGTGCCGGCAGAAGTGAAAACTTAAATATTATCATCATCATCATCATCATATCAGCCGCACGACACCCACTGCTGGGTATAGGCCTCCCCCAAGGATTTCCACGACGATCGGTCCTGCGCTTCCCACATCCAGTGGCTTCCGGCAACCTTCACCAGATCGTCGGTCCACCTTGTCGGGGGCCTACCCACGGAGCGTCGTCCGGTGCGCGGTCGCCATTCAAGAACCTTTCCGCCCCAACGGCCATCGGTTCTTCTCGCTGGCCATGTGTCCAGCCCACTGCCACTTTAGCTGAGCAATCCTTCGAGCGATGTCGGTTACTTTAGTTCGCCTGCGGATCTCCTTATTTCTGATTCGATCACGCAGGGAAACGCCGAGCATGGCTCTCTCCAAAAGTGGGTCTTAAAATGAACATGGATAAGACGAAAATCATGTCGAATGCCCATGTTGTGCCCGCTCCAGTTCATGTTGGGAACACTACACTTGAAGTTGTTGACCATTATGTATACCTAGGACAGGCAGTCCAGTTAGGTAGGTCCAACTTTGAGAAGGAGATCTCTCGTCGAATCCAACTCGGATGGGCAGCATTCGGGAAGCTCCGAAAAATCTTCGTGTCCGATTTACCTCAGTGACTCAAGACCTGTCTATGACCAGTGTGTGTTGCCAGTGATGACTTACGGCAGTGAAACGTGGTCACTAACTATGGGTCTCATAAGGAGGCTCAAGGTCACCCAGCGTGCAAATATTAACGTTGTGCATTTTTGATATTTTGAAATTAGCGGCAAAGGATTAAAATTATTTCTTTCCTATTACTATACAGTCACACAATTCAATCAGTTTGTTATTAGAGAAAAATTCTAAAGATTTCGCGCAAGTGGTAATAATTTCTACATGCACGCATTCTACGATTTAAAGTTATAGTCACACAGTATAAGTAAGTCTATGATTTCACCGAAGAGATCGCTGCTATTAGTTCCATTTTCAAAATTAGCGCGTTGCTGGTGACACAAGTGTTTACGTCTTTAATATGCGCCGCCATTTTCAATGCGCCCCGTAGAAAGAGAGGGGGATACTTCCGCCGCCAGTTGTCTACTCTCCATCCGTCACATTTTTCGATCAGCCACGTGATTGTTACTGACGCGAGTTTAGCATTTTTTCCCCATTACAAAAAAGCGTAGAACGCCGCTAAAGAAGTTTTCACTTCAAAAAACTTTTTTGGCTTCCAATGAAATCTTAAAATCAGCAATACTTAGTAAGTACACTTCACAAATATTACGAGAATACTTATGTATTTTAATGCTAATTAAATCATAGTTCTCCAGTTAGGTATAGATATCACATATCTATGACACATTGTTACTCTTTATAGAGGTTATACACTGAAATCAGGAAGAAAGACCTAATAATGAGCGAAATAAGCGTCCTTCGTCGCCCACTTTGCCTACCTACTTCACTTCAAAGTCATTTCCAATATAACAGGAAGTAAACCTGCTCCCCACACATCATCTCACACATCCCGCAAATGGAACTAGAATCACCTCATTTGTGTAGGCAGCGGGCCAATTTAATCCTCTTCAATATTCGTGGATGAAACTCCGCGCAATATGTCAACTTCACAACTTTTTACGTCGATTGTCAGGGAGCAATTTACGCAAGTTGTTATGTGCACGCTCGTGATGTTCACTCGCGGTCAGGCCACGATTTATGAAACTGCACTTTAAAAACTGCAAAACGAGAAACGTTTTAAACCTTATTTGCTTAATAATATGTGATATTTTTGCCCGCTTGACGCAGTTGCATTGTTTCCTGGGCAATATAGCGGCCAGCTGAATAACGGTCGGGCGGGTCAGGTCAGGATTTATGCTTCGCAAAATTTGTTATTGGAAGCTCATGTATTAGATTCGAATTATGCTTTGTATCTTGTTTATTCGTTGCCTGTAATTGAAAATAGCTGTACTTAATTTGATAGTTCATGAATAGCTGTAGATAATTTGATAGTTCAGAATTCCAATTCTTAACTATTCCAATATTGTAAGAATTAATTACGAACTTCTCGAAAATTGTTTAGGTTTTGAGATATTGTTAAAATATAATTATTACTAACATGTTTTAAACTTTTTCAATAGAAGTTTGTTCTTGGATCAAATTCAGATAAAATTAAAAATATTCGTACCTTATTTTTTGAGATAGATTTGCAATGCACTGGTGATTTTAGAACATACTCGTACTTACATGAAAAGATTGCATAAGGTCTGAGCAAAATACTGTCTCCCGGTTCTGTTTTATGCATGGTGAGCATTTTAAAGGAAAATTCCAGCGAGCCCGCAAATTCTCTCATCTATGTCTTAAATCCGCTTAAAATAAGCTGAGCCCCAAAAGTAGTTTAGAAAAGAGTATTTTTCGTATTTTTCGTGTCGACACGCGTTTTCTTAGACTTTAACGTGGATACGTAATGTGAGCATGTAAAGCTCCGAACTACGACCGTTAACAAGTTGTAGATGTAAAGGTTTTGTGAAATGTCTGTTTAGTTTATGCTTGGAAAAATATTCCTTTGGTGAGAATTTCCAGATTGGACACAACATTAGTTTGAATTCACTCACATATAGAAATGCATAAGAATATTGTGAGTTTATGTGGGGAATGTGTACCAGATTTCCCCATTAGTAAAAATGTAACCACATACTCCGAAAAGGTTGCACAGAAAACAGAAAAAAAATTTCGCTGTTCTGTGCATGTGAATGTTTGCATGGCTCCAATGAAAATGTGATGCATATTACTGTTACATTTTAAACTAATGTTATGGAATGTGATATTCAGTAAAAAGGCGAAATACTTTTACTATTTATTTATAACTGCATATAACACTATATTCCCAATTAGTGGGCTTATGTATGAAACGTAACATGAAAACACTTAGCCATTGCTGATTTGCCTTTCTTACTGGTCCATAGATACACGAACTGACGCTGTAGAATTAGATTTTAACATTTCTATAAGTGCTACAAATAAGTTAAGGCTGTAAATACATGAGTTTGAATTTTGATGGTAGTAAAATACTAACATTTTCTTGTCCCATAAGACATAATATTATGTTCATGTTATGTGAAAGTACCTTTTCATAACGCCTAATCAGTTTCTGCAATCCAATAAACAGTGTAAAAATGTATTCAAGTACTATCTACTGTCTACTGGGTACAGTTACCACGAGAATATCTCCCGTTTAGTAATTTAAAGGCCTATTAGGTACAAAAAAGATTTACGATAGTCGGACGCAATTCGTCGTTCAACTTAGTTGATATTGAAACTTATTCATGAGTCAATAGTCCCACGGAGTGCAGAGAACATCGTACGCTTATCGCGATGCTTTTTTGTAGGGCCTCCAGACTCGAGAACTAGCCCTGAGATAACAGCAGCGCGCAAATCGTCCAACGCACATCTACATTCGTTATACTGACCGGAATGTAACTTTGCAAGATAATAATAAAAATGAGACAAAAGATGCGCAGTAGCCACAAACACTAAACTCGGCGCATCTTTTCTCTCATCTTTCTCTGGTCAACTTATATGCCGGCATCTGTAGTTTCACAACAGCACTGGAATTACGATTATAACCGACGACGACGGAGAAAAATTAAGCCTGTGATTTCTTAGCTGGCCCCTTATTTAAATGGATTACTACAATCTCAATAGAATAGATATATGCAGTGCTCTGCTCGCTCTACTCTATTTTTAACAATCCCCATTCTCCTCAGCATCTGCTCTGCGGTTCACACGATCTTCACCTTCGGCTTCCGTCTGCCAATTCTCTTTCTCTTTACTCTACTCTTTCATTCTTGCTATATGTCCGATTCTTTCACGATGCAAGCTATGCCCCTCTAGAATTGTTTTTCTTTTTCAACACTAGGCAACAGCATCTTCATTAGTTATGAGCACAGACCATACAACAAGTACTTAGGTATGAGTGTTAAAGCTGTACTAGTGTACTATGGGCAACAGCGTCGCTTAACCAGTTTGCAACAAAATTCGTGTGCGCGCGTATCGCCCCTGCACGAACTAAACGTATGTAACAGCGGGCGCGGCGTGCAAGCGATTTTAACCTTAGCAGTGATTAAGCGACGCTGTTGCCCATGGTACAAGCTATCACCTAACCACAACCTTAGAAAATATTTTTCATTCAAACAGACTTACAAAGGACTTTTTAATTGGATTTCGTCATTTTCAAGACGACTTTTATGGATAGTGGCTAATGGTGTTATAGTATTTTAACACAAAAGATTTGAAAATGTTTAAAAAAGAGATATTCATCTATGACCGAAAAAAACCGGTCAAGAGCGAGTCGGACTCGCGCACCGAGGGTTCCGTACCATCATAATTGCACCATCAACCACACTGCAGAGTAGAATAATAAAATTAGTATTGCAGTTTTAGGTCTGCGCCATCTCTTGACTGATAGTGGAACTAATGGTAACTTTTTTAGAAATTTGATAATTTCTAAAAAAGTGTGCTATATTGAGACATCGTTTTATTTTTCCTGTAATCTTTATATAAACTGCTATCTCATAGAATTATTTCAGAATTTTTTTGTGTACGCAAACTTCAGAGATAAGGGGGGAGGGGAACGGTATTTTTTTACGTTTTTCATCATAAGTTAAAAACTATGCGGCCTAAAACAAAAAAGAAAAAAATATTGAAAACGTGCAAACGGCGTTTTATCATATGATATCCCACATGGCCTAGTAGCCCCACTTCAAATTTTTCAGACCCTTTTCAGTCCCTGTTGTAAAAAGATATTTATTTTTTTATTTATTTCTTATTTGCAAAATAGTTTGGCAAATGTCATCTTAAACTATTCCAAATTTCAAGTTGATATCATTAGTAGTTCTCGAGATATCCAGCTGTGACAGACAGACAGACAGACTGAGTCACACCATAAGGGTTCCTTTTTTACCATTTTGGTACGGAACCACAAAAACTGAACTATGAGACCGTTTCAATAATAAAAGAGATCAAAATCCAATAAAACTTTTTTTATAAAAATCAAACTTGTTTTGCGAAAAATAAATTCGTGGCGTGTAGCGTTTAAGTCGATAATAAGATTAGATTTCATCCAATCAGATTTCAACAGTAAAATAGTATCTACAAAATTCGATACAGCTTTATTCGGCGTGAAAAGTGATGAAACTTTGATAAGGATTGAATAAAGAGAGATCAATTTGAATGGCCTCAGACTTAAAAGAACATATTTAATAGCATTGGAAGATTGATTTAATATAATAATTTTATAAAATGTTACGGTTTGATTTTAGCAGTGCATTATGAAAGAAATATGCTCATATCATGCTAGGGGTGCGGCCATAGACATAGAAAAATTTTCGCTGCGCTCAAGAAGACCAACAGAGCGTGTAAAAAAGAGAAGTTAACATCATACGGACACGGTCTATGTAAAAAAGAGACAAATAGGATCAAGTGACATGTGCCAATATTTTTAGGGTTCCGTACCAAAATGGTAAAAAAGGAACCCTTATGGTGTGACTCAGTCTGTCTGTCTGTCTGTCTGTCACAGCTGGATATCTCGAGAACTACTAATGGTATCAACTTGAAATTTGGAATAGTTTAAGATGACATTTGCCCAACTATTTTGCAAATAAGAAAGAAATAAAAAAAAATATTTTAAAACAGGGACTGAAAAGGGATCTTAAAAATTTTAAGTGAGGTGACTAGGGCGTGTGGGGTATCATATGAAATAACGCTGTTTGCACATTTTAAAACAATTTTTTCTTTTTTCTTAGGCCGCATAGTTTTCAACTTATGATGAAAAATGTAAAAAAAATACCGTTACCCCCCCTTATCTCCGAAGTTTGCAAAGAGAAAAATCTGAAATAATTTTAAGTGATAGTAGTTTACGTAAAGATTACAGGAAAAATAAAACGATTTCTCAATATAACACACTTTTTTAGAAATTCAAAAACAAACAAAAATTCTTTAGTTTCACTACCAGTCAACAGATGGCGGTGACCTAAGAATGCTGACCTACGTAAAAAAAAATAGTTCCACTATCGGTCAAGAGATGGCGCAACCTAATACTACAATAATAATTGGTGGCTGGTTTTAATATAATTACCTACTATTTGCCGTACGAATAAACGAAGAATAAGTTCCTACTTAGTAATATAAACAGTTTGCAATGTGGAGTGGCTGAAACGTTTTTCAGTCACCATAAGCAGCTGTGGTTAAGATTTGTAAATTAACTGTCCGCCTGTTCGCCCTTCCATTCCACCTGTCTATCGTTTATCCTACTTTTTTAAAGACTGTACTAAAGTAACATATCCAAATATATATGATTGTACGGGATCCCCGGTGCGCGAGTCCGACTCGCTCTTGACCGGTTTTTTTACAGTAAGAGGCCCTAGCGGCCCACCTTGCAAAGGAGCAATCACGATTTGCTTAAAATATTTGATAATCTTAATTAGAATTTAAAATAAAAGTATCGTGGAGCCATGGTGTCTTGTGCTCTAAGTAATTGTGATGTGACAAAAAGAAACAATCCAAGTAATCACACTTTTCACAGGTAAATAAGATATTGCCACACATTTCTCTAAAACCAAATTTCGCTACATTTATTCGTTTATCGACGAAGAAAACAATATGGAACATAGTTTATTAATTTCCTTTGCTGTATATAGTCATATTTTACGTCTCTAAGTCATATTTTACGTATCTCATATAAAATGTTTTTTGGATCACCTGTTTATTGACATTGTTGTTCTTTGACATTCTATTTCTATGGGTGCGGCCCTGTTAGGCAGCATGATCAGATAGGGTGTGTTGTGGCGTTATTTACTCTAACGTCACGGCAATCATACACACAGTGGCCTTTTATTAATCTCTTTGTTTAGTTGTTTTAATTTAATTTATTCTTAAATTTAGTGTTTAAGTATTTTGTTTCTTCTTTATGATCACTATCTTTCAAATGTTAATAGTAAACTATTTTCGATTCTATTCTAAATAAAAAGAAAAAATCTCTCTATTCCACACGCACAGTCAAGCATCATTTGTTTTTATTATTTTTCAAATTAAATATCTCTATAAATGCTTGGTCTCTAATTGCTTGGGTGACCGATTCATTAATAAGATCATAAATCTAGAATTTAGAACAGATTATCGTTTTGAAGACAATAGCCAAAATGATTAATGGGCGATCCACGAAATGCTTACTCATTTTATTGGGTATCATAACGAGTTTGTGCACCATCTGTTAATTATTGTGATGGGCTAATTAAAATTGTACGGTGAACAACTGTCAATATAAATACACAATTTAATTACGTGTTTCTAATTTTATCATCTGAATTATCATTACGAATTCCTTTGGCGACCCCAGGGTAGACAACAAGTTTACAACTATGTCACAGACTAATAAATTTTAGATGCTTCAAGCCGCTGGATGGCGAGTAGGTAGATAAGTACATACTTAGATACAGTCAGCCAAGAATATGATCTACCATCCTACGGCTGAAATTCATTCGCATGTCGTAAAACAACAGGTTGATTTTCTTTGCAATAATTTTCTGATAGTTACTTACTTGGTTTAAAGTCACTCGTATGAATACGTGGTCAAATATACAGGCTGGAAAATAAAGACGGTAGTTCTTCAACTAGTCGTTTATTTCTCTTCGGAAAGTCCCCTAAATATTAATGTTGGCTAATTTTACTGAAAAGAAACATTCCTTTATAAAAAAAAAGTTAAAAAATGGCATCCTGTACTTTTAAGACACGAATCGATGGAGTCATTGATAAGGGTCAATTTCTTTTAATTAACATAGTATCTTGAATTAAAGGCAGACCCGAGAAAGATAAAAAATGCAGTTAGGTAGTTAAAAAATACCTAATTTTTATTTTTCTTGGGCTAACATTAATTTAAGATACTATGTGACTTAGAAGAAATTTACCCTTATCATTCATTGGCCATATCGATTGCTATAATAAAAGTACAGTATGTTATATTTTTGGATTTTAAGCCATTCGATTCTTAGACGAGACCGGCTAATTATCAAAAATCTTTGCAGTTTTACTTGTTTAAAAAAATAAAGAAGTGTTTCCTTTCAGAAAATATTGTCATCGTCAATATTTACGGTACTTTTACTTTTACGGAAAAATACGGTAGTTGGAGAACTACCGTATTTTTTCCATCATTGAAAAAAAGGAATGTTGCCTCACTAAATCCCAAAATCATTAATGTAAAGAATTTCCAAATTACTTATGTACTTTTATACATTCAGAATGCTATAAAACAAAAAGTTACAATATTTCCACTCGTGTGCCCGCTCGACTGAGCGCATGACAACCGTGTTTTGATTCCCAGAGCAATCACGCGCTATCGCCGCCACATCATGCCTGAAAATAAACTTAAATTCTAGAGAGAGTTCAGCAAATATGGAGTACTACAGGTTATTATGAGTAGTTAGGTCAATAAAACATTATCTAGAATAAAATTTGTAGGGTCTTTTGAAGATAAATTAATGGTTAGAACAGTCATGTCTTTCGGCTGCCCTAAACCAAATTCAAGAATCTCATTCCAGACAAATTTTACAGGAGAGCTTAAAAACGTTATTTAGTGTCTTTATTGAAAAAAGTGAAATACTGAACACTAAAATGCTAAAATATCATTGGTATTTAAAGTAAAAACATATGTCTGTAAAAAAAAGTCCTATTACCTACCTACATTTTGACGAACGAAAATAGTGTTCGGCGTATAAATATTTATTGATTTGTCAATAATATTTTACGCTATAAACAAGTAACTTGAGATTCTCTATTGTTCTTTAGTAGTACTTTCGTAGATACTTGTTTTCAGCTTTGCATGTAGATTGGAGCCATAGAATATTTTATTTACAACTATAAAATAAATACATAGAAATCAAGTATCTGCTAATCTATTTTGAATACAAGTATCTTGAAAAGAGTTGCTTGTTTTTAAGTTAGAATCGGGAAATATACTTTGTTTTAGCGTAGATTTTGCAAACGGAAAAAGATTCTTGAAACAAATAATTGGCTAAATTTTCTTAATTAAACCGAATTTTACAAAAATAAAAAAATGGTAGATGCGATTTGCTTTGCTTAAACAAAAAATGAAATTTTTTTTTTGGAAACTGAGTTACTTGACTTCTGCGTAGGGCAACAGTTTTGCAATGATAGCAACGCGGGTTTGATTCCACTTAAATTAACTACGTAGAAGTTATTTTTTAATATTTAGTAATCATTGTGATATGTATCTGTAAATAAGCATTGTGAATGCGAAATAAAAATACATAGGAAACTAAATAAAATATACCTTTGATACATAGGATCATTCTAAACTTACCATCCAAATTTCATAGATGTGTCCAGTCCATAAAACTAAACAACTTTCTCCAAGAAACAAATGTCGAATTTCGCCACAAAATATTGGTCATCCCATACTAAATTGATCACGTGATCTCTTTGATTTGTATGGATAGTCGATTTTGTTTTTACATATTTGGCCCTGTGTTCCTAAGAGAAAGTTGTTCAGTTTCATGGAATGAACACATCCTTAAAATTTGGATGATGAATACAAAATGACCCTGTATTATGAGACGTTGTCCAATTTTAATTTATTTATTACTCAATAAATAAGCTTAATGACTAATGAATTTTTTCCTTATGTTATTCGTAATATCTCCTTTTAGTGCTCATCAACATTTTGCTTTGTTAGAATGCTTATTAATTTATTTACACTCCTAAACAGTTCCAAAAATGTTGACAGAGTTTCTAAATTTATATCTTACCTAATTACACCCATTATCCTTGGGTCTACCTAGTCACCTTTTCCATAAAGATGTCACAAAAATAATTCGCATCTCAGAATTTCGGGGAAAATAAAACGATAAAGTTAAAAATACCCACCGAATTAGCATCTAAATAAGGTTACGCCATGCTTAGTTGCCAGTTTTTAATAGCAGCCAAATGGCCGGGACATTAGTGCTAGCCAACCATAAATCGTGTTTCTGGGCGAAGGAATATCCGCGTTGGACGGTGTTCTAAACAGCTTGGGGAGTACCAGAAATTCGGCAGTGATAAAATTAAAATATGTAGCTTAACTTGTAGAGGAAAATTGCTTAATTTATCGAAATATCAACTAGCGACTTGTATATAGAAAATTATTAGGTAATTTCTGAAGTAATTGTGACAATTTTAAATACACTAAATACCTATACAATTATAATGATTTACTCATCACGACTGTGTATTAAATAATATTTTTCAACAATTTCAGGCTTTAAGATTTAAGCCCTTAGAAAAATAAACAGAGGAATGTGCTTCAAAAAATATCTATCATCAGAAACAAAATATTTATTCAATAAAATCCAGTGAAAATTCAAAATGAAATTGGTCAAAAAATGCCACCCGACATTGATTCTTATTGGCTAAGCACTAAAACATTTTTTAAATAAATTCTAGCAATACTTAAATTCCCACGCTTTGTTTGCCTCGACGTTGAATGGATAAGGTTTAAATCCGACTGAAGTCGACGGCCGATTTGAAAGGTTTACGAGTATTACGGCATAATACTAGTTTCTGCTCTCTGGAAAACAGCTATAAGAAAAAAATATCATTTTAATGGTGACTGATCTGCCTTCAGACCAAGAGCCAGTTCCAAGAGCTCATTTTTAGGGTTCCGTACCCAAAGGGTAAAAACAGGACCCTATTACTAAGACTCCACTGTCCGTCTGTCTGTCTGTCTGTTTGTCTGTCTGTCTGTCACCAGGCTGTATATCATGAACCGTGATAGCTAGAAACTTGAAATTTTCACAGAAGATGTATTTATGTTGCCGCTATAACAACAAATGCTAAAAACCTAACAGAAAAAGAATATTATTTAAGGGGAGCTCCCATACAATAAACGTGTTTTTTTTTTTGCCATTTTTTGGTACGGAGCCCTTCGTGCGCGAGTCCGACTCGCACTTAGCCGGTTTTTTAATTTTTATCGATAGAAAGGTAATAAAAATAATTTATCATACCTAATTATCGTCTGCTTTTACGTCTCCACACTATAAATACATTATTTGGTGTAAAATCTCCTGAAAAATGTTTGTTGTAAAAGTTTTTGAAATTTAATTTTAGCATTTCATATCATTAGTGATCATACCAAAATAGCTTGTTTAATTTAAAAGAATTTTGACTCTCAGGTGTTATTTATAAGAATGAGCTAGAAAATTTTGTTTGTGATAACTTGCACATGGATCCAATTACTTTGAACACGTCAACATTGTATCTAATCATGTTTATGTAAGTACTTTATAATCTTTGTCCCCAATTTCTGGCACGTCTCATTATTAAGGATCACCAACGCCAAACCCTATGTTTAGCTTTGTTGTTCCTGTTTAAACAATTTGCGAAAATATCGTTTATTTCAGTTTTTTCAGAAAAGTTCGCAATACTAAAGGCTGTTTTAAATTTTAGATGTTTAAAAAGTCAACACAAAATAAGAAGCCCGTTTTGACAGATAACGTGTTCAAAGTAAAATGTTACTTATGCTAAAGGAATAAAGCTCAAGAAAAATACCGTTCCGCCATTTTAGTGAAAAATTATGTTCGAAAATTATACTGTATTTCATTGGAGTAGACAATATTTTTCTTTGAACACGTTATCTGTCAAAACGCGCTTCTTATTTTGTGTTGACTTTCATGACTTTAGTAATAAGTTTTAATTAGGTACGTATTTAATTTTAAGCGAATTATTTCCAGAGTTTGATACATTGGCTTATTGGCAACTTAATACACATTCAAATATTAAATGAAATAAAAAAACATTTCCAGCATTTATTAAAAATGTGAATAAAAGTTTGTTTCGGTTGATTCTCACAAAGAAACACAATTCTTGTTTGCATTTTTGAGATTTACAAACGAATGCACACAAAAAAGGAGGATTTCTTTTTAATAGGAATAAAAACAATGTTGTACATTCCGCTACGTACGAGTATTTTGCCAAATACGTGCAATCCGTCCAGTCGGACGGTTACTTTCATTTCGTCTTTGCAAATCCTTTTCAGACATGCACATTTGATCAGGGGAATACAAAGTCTTAAAATTGTTGAAAGTTTAGAATTGAAAATTCTGCATCTGAATAATATTTTTGGCGTAGGTATTCTGCTCTACACGGCTTGATATAAAGTTGAAAATTCTCTAAATTTAAATTTTAAATAAAGGTTTTGAACTACAAAGTATAATCTTATATAATGAGGGTAGAGTTGACAAACCCGTGGGTGAATTGTAGGCGTGAGTGTTTAGCAAGAAAATAAAAAAAATAATGTTTAGTGCTTAGGTTATTTGTGGTAAATTCACTGTATATAATATTTTCAGCTCAACTGATCAAACGTAGACTTTTTAGATCGAAATTCGAGACTCAGAGTGGAGGTCAATCGGTAATAAATTATGTAGAGTAGAATAAATTGGAATGCGGCCTATTTATGTCTGTAAAATCTAATATCGTAATCATCCTATATTTATTTATGCAATAAAATGACAATTTACTTCGTTTCTTGTCCGAACTTTCTGATTATTCACCTTTGTGACGGAACAGTATTAAATAATAACTGCTATATGCTCCCGCAAGAGATCTCGGATTTAATATATCACTACTTTGCTTCCTTTTGACTGTAATAAATTTTAACAGCACTGCATATTGCAAGAAATCTTGAATTTACTAAAGCCATCGCTTAGTACTAAAGGACGCTATACGTTTCCAGTTTTGCTTCTAGTAGGCACATACTCCTACTGCGCACTATGTAAGAACTAGATTTATGAATACCAGAGAAGCAGTACTTCAGTTTGACCCTCTCACCTCAGGCGGCAGTATCCGTAATTCTCTCGTACAAGCTTGTTGTGCCGTCTGCACCCGCTAAGTGAAACTTAGTTAACCACGAACGGCTCCCCTTTGAGAAACCATTGAATTTGCGAGGATTTACATCACCCCACACTCCGTAAATGGCTGAACGTAAATTAGAGGGAAATGGTATTGGGGGCCTTTTACCCTGCCTTCTTAATTGCTATACGAAATTTGACATTTTTAATAGGTCAAGTTAATACTATAATAAAATTAAGTTATTGCAAACGAAATTAATTTTATTATAAACAGACAGAAAAATTATGAAGAAATTTACTACCTGACCACCTAGTTAGGGCAAAAGTAAATAAATACTTATATAAGAAAGTGCACAGTTAAGAAGAAAATAATGAAGTGATGATAATCGAGAAACACATAAATATTCAGGGTGTCCCAAAACTTCGCCACACGAAAGGATAAAGTTAGAAAATTTTACTGAAAGAAGAATTCATAAAATAATGGGAACTATATTAAAAGATTAAAAAAAATCACCTACCTTTATCCAGGAATCGAACCCACCCATCAAAAATGGAAAAAAAGATTTACGATACCGATCGAAAGGGTATATAATCATAAGCATAAGATTATATTTTCTTGAGTAAGCATTTTAAACAAAGGAAATACTATGAAATTTTTACATTTAAAATTGAAATAATACGTACTATATCAATTAGTATAGTATTCAATGCGATAAAAAAAATTGAATGTAATTCCCATTATTTTTAAAAACAAAATTTTCTTTCTTCTATATTTTAAGGTACTTTCCCTCTGTGTGGCAAAGTTTTAAGACACTCTGTATACATAGGAGAATAAGTTACAAAGTATTTTAGTGTCTATGTTCAACGAATACAATTTTGGTTTGTTTGATGAAAAGACATTGAAAAAACAACAACAGGAATTATCCTGTATATTATTAAATATACCTTACAATATAGATATAAATATAAGAAAGAATTTTTGTCTCTCTCTACCTCTATAATTTAGAAAGAAAAATCTACCAATTTATGAGTAGGCTAACAAATTCCCAGAATTATAACAAAGGGCAGAAATCAGAACATTTTGATCACATAGATAGGGATTTTGAGAGTACTTTCTTTTGATAGTTATTCAGAAAGTGATTTAAAATAACAAATAGCAACATTCTTATTAATTAGCCTTGATTTTTGTTTTTACACCGCTTGTCTTGTTTGTTTTTATTATCAGTTTCTTGGTACAAAATATCAAAGGAATGTAATGGATAAGGCAGAACTGACAAAAATTGAAATTGGCTCGGAGTTCTGGCCTTGGCTAGTTTCCAGACCTAATAAGGACATATTCAAAACTTCTATCGTATAAGATTAATGAGTACAACTTTTTTACTTTATTGATAGGGAGTGGAGTTGGAATTCCGTGATTCCATTCCGATCTGGGAAGGAAATATTTCGCTGTTAATATTATTCTGGGAAATATCGAAACTATGATATGATACCTGCACAATAGACAGCGTGCTTTAGTTTTTTTTAAATAAAAAGTTACGGAAATCCTTCATGAAAACCATGAAAACCAGATTATAGGAACATAACTCATTTATAGTGTAGTCGAATTAGCAAAAAGATTGGAAGTAATTCGTGTAGTTGTAATTTTTTTTGGAATCATTAGAAGACATGAATATATATATCCTCTGAGTTTGCACCTTTCCTGCTATGTACGGAACATCGTTTAATGTTAGATATTAACACTAAAGTCGTATTATTTTGAAATTTCATGAATAACTAATTGTGGTAAGTTTAGATATTATGTAGATACCCCTTTGGTGTACAAATACTTTTGACAAAAAGATTGAGGTGTAATAAAGCGTATAAAAAATTACGCTGAATACACCTGTATTCTCTGGTTAGTTATGACCAATAAACAGTTTTAACCGAATTTCACCCCCTTCCTTAAGAGTGGTAAATGCAATTCTTTTTTTATACTCGATTTTTCACTTATACAAAACCATCAGAAACGTTTTTGCCTCTCCAGAGAATTTATTCCAATCTTTATTAAAAAATCATACCTAATGGGACTACACTATTAGCCGCCTCTTGTGGTCTAGCTCTAGTGGTTCGCCCAAACGTTTAAGAAGCAGGGGTCATGGGTTCGATTCTCAGAGGGGGGGTACAATTTGTACTCATTTGGTTGGTCACCTCTGGCGAAAAAATTAGACCAAACGAAAACAAAAATAAAAAATATAAAAACAAAAATAGCTCTAAAAAGCAAGAAATAATATTCAAATCATTAGGATACGCATGTCAATTTTGATAAAAAAAAGACTATTGAAGTCGGGTAGAGCTGGAGGACAACTTCTTTTTTTAAAATTTAAAATAGGCCAGTAAAATCTCACAAACAAATGTTCTAAAAACGCAAAACGCGATGTAAAGCTGCATTTTTGGTGTATTATTTGGACCTTTTAGGAAAGTGTCTAACTACGTTTTGCAAGCAAAAAAAAGTAGTGCAATTTTTTTAAGTTTTTGCAGTTTAATTAAAAAACTTTGGGCTTTTGACCTCAGTTGCCAGTATTATTTTAAATATATATTAAATTTGAAAGAATTTAAGCTTACCCATAGCTTCGTATGTCTTTGAGATATGATGCATGAAAAATTAACACTCACCAGCACATCTAACCGCTCACAAACATGCTCACTTCACAGTCTCACAAATATAAAATGTTGTGCATTTCTGCAATGATAGTATGTTAATAGATTAGTCAGGTGCTCAATATTTTCAGGATTAGTTCGAAAACTACTTTCTACCAATTAAAAAAATAAATAAAAGGGACCATCTCGCAAGAAAACTAAAAAAAAACCTACGGCGTACACGAACGAAATAGGGCTAGGTATGTAGATAAATGTATCTGCTAATCAGTGGTATGGGTCGCATCCTTGCAGGCCATGTTTCATTTTTTTATCATTTTATCATAGAATTTCAATAATAAATAAAATTAAATAAATAATTAAAGACAATACAAATGTTTATTATGCTTGTGTCACACATTTTCACAATGCTGAAATTAAAAACTTATATTTGATTAACAAAAGTTTAATAACATTAAACAATACTCACACTAATACTGTAAAATGTATTTTTTTGCCGGTCGGTACATAAAAAATTGATACATTGATCAATTTAAAACTGGTTTGGTTTCTGTACGCGAACTTTCATCAAGCAGTTCAAATATGCTCAATGAGCTTTGTAAAAAAATTTCAACAAATCCAGCTATTGAGAAGAACAGCAATGTTACATGTTTAGTTTTCAAGGTGTAGGGAAACCAAAAAATAGCCGGTAATTTTAACCCAACCTCTATGAAGCCGGGTTAATAAAATTCATATTACTGTGTGTGAGTATTTTATTGAAATAGAATTGAATGTTTAAGCGTCAAGATCTTTAACCGTAGCTCGATTCATAATTCTCAAACATAAATCAATTTTTCATTTGTTCTAGAAAATGGATTGGCTTTTGGAATAATTAATACTATCCTGTCATTTTAATATTTCACCTGGAGAATAACGTAAAGCTGTTGTAAGCCTTTATAATTTACATTTATTATAATATTCTAGTTATCAAACTTTATTTTACACCTATAGTACAAATATTTTTAACCGACTTCAAAAAAAGGAGGAGGTTCTCAAGTCGACGGTTTTTTTTTTTTTTTACTATTCGTAAGACTCCGCTGTCCGTCTGTCTGTCTGTCTGTCTGTCACCAGGCTGTATCTCATGAACCATGATAGCTAGAAAGTTGAAATTTTTACAGATGATGTATTTTTGTTGCTGCTCTAACAACAAATACTAAAAACAGAATAAAATTAATATGTATTGGATTTTGAACTAGAGATAGACAAGGGAACTCCTCAAATTCAAATAGTATATGTAAAGTGATTTGGATTTTGGTTGGTTTATGACAATCCAAAACAAACCAAACCATGGTCTGCGATACAAGGTTCTGGACTAGACTTGGACTACGAAGACACAACGGAACTCCTCAAAAACACAGCGTAAATTTGGAAATTGAGTTGTGGGCATTTTACCATTGAAAATATTTTATAAAGTTAAAAAATATTTACATGCTTACATATCTACCACTAAAAAGTTGAAAATAAAAAACTTTTTTAACAAAAAATAAAATCCTCCTTCAAAAAACCTGAAATAAAAACAGCTTCTAAATTAAATACTTCTAAAAAGCGAGAAATAATATTCAAATCATTAGTTACGCACAACATTATTAATAAAACACGTCTAATAAAGTCGGGTGGGGCTTTTAGAAATATAAAAAAAATAAGTTGTCTTCCAGCCCCACTTCAATAGACGTGTTTTATTAATAATGTTGTGCGTAACTAATGATTTGAATATAATTTCTCACTTTTTAGAAGTTTTTGTTTCAGGTTTTTGAAAGTTTTTTTTTTATTTTCAACTTTTTAGTGGTATATGTAAGCATGTAAATATTTTTTAAATTAATATATATTTTTATTCCTCACAAAAAATAGTTAAGTGTATGCAGGTTCGACAGGTACTTAATTTTTTAATTCCCACCTAAAATCAGTTCCAAAAATAAGTAAAAACTAAATAGTATTAACAGCTTGAGATTGGCCCTAGATCCAGCGGTAATGGCCTTGGCGAAGTTCCAGGGCTAATAACGACATATTCAAACCTTCGGCTGCAGGAGATTAATGGAGCGAGAGTTTAGTTTAATGCTTTCTAGATTTGCGTGTATTGAGTTAGAATGCCTCATGATTTGTCCGACAAATGGCTGGGCATTACGGCGCTTTTACATTAGGACGGCCAACCAAAACCAGCGACCGCATTCTGACCGGCTAACTAATAAGGCTAACCGGATACCTGTTTAGTCGGGACTACACTCAACGTCAGAAAAATCGCACCTCTTCGAAAATAAGTTTATACTTAGCCACCTGCTAGCTAACGTTTTATTGTGTCAATGTTGATATCTATTGAACTTGTCTTTATCTATTTAATGAGCTTTCAATTATTAATTGTTTGATTTAATTAACATGACAGTTACCATAATTAAAAGCTTAAAGCGTTATTGTTTGCGCTGCCATAAAAGGAAAATAAAAGGGGTCAATTCAGAAAACGCAGGTAAATTTGCTATCGAGATGATGAAGAAAACACACTTCAACAGTTTAATTAAAAAAAGCCCATGAACTATTGCCCATGAAGTTGCTCAAATATTGCAATAAAATGAGACAATGTAATGTTGCTCGGAAACTGAATCTCAGTTATTGATTCCGTTCGACGAGTAATCCAACTGTTTCTAAAGACTGTTGGCTATGTCCGAAGGGGAAGAAGTATATAACAACACTTACCATTAAATTAAATAAAAATAAAATAAAAATGAAATGAGCCTTTATTACAGTTTTACAGAGTTATAAAAATAAATGTTAAAAATTAATTACTCTCGGCAACCGGTTTCTATTCCAACAGCTTGTCTTTCGACAAAGGCCTCCTCTAAAGTTTTCCACTTTATCTCTCACGTTTCATTCTCACTAGTTCCAGTGGATATAGTTCCATGGAACTACTGATACTTTTTATTCTTACTAGTTCCATTGGCAATGGAACTAGTGAGAACGAATATTGAGAAAAAAAAAGTATCGGTAGTTCCATGGAACTATATCCACTGGAACTAATGAGAATGATCGTCTATCGCGGTACGAATCCATTCTGGACCAGCAACAGCTTTGATGTCGTCCTCCCATCGTTTTTGCTGTCTGCATTTGCTTATTTTATTTCCTCTTGGGAAACCATTAAATTAGATAGGATTAAATTAACTTTGAAGAAATTTTTGAAAATGTGTGATTTTTCTGACGCCGAGTGTATAGTCGGAGTGCGACCGAATACGCCCAACCGAATAATGTAAACGCGCCATAAGTTTCACTTTGAAGGCTGTTGTCATAGAGGCGCAGACTGGTCTAATACGCGCTGAATTCTTGTAGGCGATAATAAATTCGCGTCGACAACAGCTGCTGTGGTGTCGGATTTTCTTATCACATTTATCTTGTGTTTTGGCTTGGGATGCGTCTAATAATATTATCGTATTTATGTAACGTAGTATGAGACAATGAGCTAGTTCGATCAGTTTGGTTTTTTATCAATCACTGTAAGATACTAGTTGCATTTCCACACGACATAAAAGTGCAATATACGGCGTTTCGTGATCGAGGGATATCCTTTGGCAGGGTGATCACCAAACGCCGTATTTTTTATTGAGCACACGCCACTATACGAGGTCATAAAGTTTTTAGTCACATTTTTCAATCACATATAAATATACTTGGCATTTATAATACATACATTTAAAAATTCGTCTGAAATATTATATAACTTGAGTTAACGTTACTTAATTATTTGCTCCAGCATGACGACATTTTAACAATCTGGATAATGTAAATATACTTTTAACTAACCTTGTCCATTGGGTAACTTTGCTAAGGAGACGCTGACTTAGCATCGTTACTCCATGGACATACCTATACAAAAACAGATTTTAAAACGTTAATATTATTTTAATGTGAGATATTTGTGTAGTAGGGGTACAACATATAGGCACTGTTAAACGTATAGGCACAAAATATGAAGTAGACAGCAGAGCCGTAGCTCTCTACCAACTTATTCTCTTATTTATTTCTCTTTTTCATTCTATCCCTTTCAGGCCCGTCGAAAACGATCGTGCATTTTTACTTAAAAAACTCCTGCGTCTTGTCAAATCAACTTTTCGGGCCGAAACCCGAGCGCAGCGATCGTGCATGAATTGCGCTACGCACACATTGTCATTTTTCGTATGATTCATTAGTCAGTGGGCTTTGGTCGTGTGATAAAGATAACTGCGGTTTTTGACAATGGGAGCGGTGCACATGAATTATTAAATTTCTATTATTTTCTAACTTTTACTACAAGTAGTTGTTGTTATTTCGTTGGTATAAAGATAATACATGCTTTTAACTGTTTTCTGCTGGTAATCTATGCATATTGTTAGTAATATTCCTATCGAAAAATTCAAAGTCACGATAGTGATGTTTGGGCTCAACTCCACCTTTATCTAACATAGTTTATTTCATTATTTTGATACAAAATTAGTTCTTTTTTTACGTTTTAATGGGCAGAGAGCTGATTTCAGACTTAGTATTGGTCTACGACTATGTCGTGGTCGTTAAATGGATGAACAATAAGTCTGTGCTAACTGCCTCGAACTGCACATCTGCAGATGACTCAACTTTAGTACGTCGATGGGTCAAAAACACAGGGGTTTTCATAGAATATGTTCCCGCGCCTAACATAATCGACAGCTACAACAAACACATTGGTGCTGTGGAAGTACTAGACCAGTCAATACTGCCGCACTTTCATTAAAACCAGAAAATGGTCACTAAAAGTAATTCTCCACTTCTTTGAAATTGCAGTATCAAAGGCCTGGCGTTTGTTTAAATTAGAGTGCAATGGATCTGCCATCCCAAGCAATAAAGTAATGGACTGGCTAGAGTTTCGCAGATGCAAGTCGCTGATGGACTTACAAATACCTCTACTCGTTAAAGAAGAACTAGCGAGAGCGATGATGAGTCTGCCCTAGAACCAAAAACTAGTTCGAGGTTCAAGCGATCAAACCAACGATGGCAGGCCTTGGTCATACCCGCCGTACCTTTTAAAGTACGACGGGTATGACCATCTTCCTAGTTTTGAAGAGATCGACAATCCTCGCGCTTGTCTGCAAAAGTCGACCAAAAATAAGATGCGAAAAATCTGATGTGTACCTGTGCCTCTCAAGAAAACAAAACTGTTTTGCAAGGTATCATTTAAAATAATATATTAAAGATATTTTAAAGTCTGATTGAAGCAAATCGAAAGACTGATGAATAATTACTATATCAAATGATTACATTCTTATTTGATCTCAATTAAAGCGTTATCAAGTCTATTTGTCAAATTTATATATCTCGTTCATATAATTGATTAAAATAATTACAAATACTAAAGTAATAAACGTTGATTTTCCGGTACATTTTCTTTAATATCTAAATTAACAGCACATTAATACCCTTAAACCCAAGAACGTCACGACCATGCACTGGTACAGATAAAGCCTGAACGTCACTATCGTGCAGGGGTCGTGGGGACCCCTGGGGGGTAGCTAGATTTTTTTCAGAATTTTTTTCAGGAGTAATTTAAGGGTCAATTTCATAACGTAAACAGAAAAAAACAAATTTGTAAAAATAAATTTTTGGGCCTGAAAGGGCTATTTTTGGCACAGGAATGCCCAAAATGCTTATGCATCTATCCAACTGATAAAGTGGAATTTTCTCAGCTTATTGAGCTGAAATTTAAAGTCCACATAAAAAATAAGATATGTATCTTAAGTTACGTCCGAAGTCTAACACTTTACAAACTTCTAACTGTATTGGGTCAACAGAATCTGTGAGAGCCAACTCTGCACATTACATGAAACGCAAAACACAATGAGGTTAAGGGTACGCTCTTGGCAATAGTCCAAGCAAGAAAAAAAACCAAATATGTTCATTGTAGCCACTGAGCGGAACAAAAAGAATAGTATATGGCAAAAAGAAAATAAAACACTACTTACTTATAGGTTTGAATTTAAAAAAAACATTAATGCGCTTATTTTAGTTTGGAAAATGCATCTTGAATGTTAAGGTAACGAGGAAAATATTGGTTTGCTATGTGGAAAATGGGAGTGCAGGAAAGAAAGTACTGAAATAAGTATTGCCATGTGTTTGAAAACTGTATAGCAGATTTTATCGATGGAATAGAAATGCATAACAATTTAATTTCCAAACATAAAGTTGAGGAACAATATTGAAACTATTCGTGTTTATGACAGATTTGGATGTTGATGTGATATTACACAGAGTTTAATGGAATATAAACATAAATATAAACGTTAATCTATTCAACAATGCAGTGGACTAACCGTAATAATAATCTACAATCCGAATTTATGCCTGATAACATTATGATAGACTAAAACCACAAAATATGAATAACAATGTTTATTGGGATTGGTTTGTATATTATAAAAAAAAAATAAAAAAAAAACCAATTCTGCTCCCCTAGCATGACCACCAAAATGCGATATGATATGGCGATTAATCACGTTTATCTGTCAAAAAAATGGATTTTGACATTTGGGTGTCAATAAAATGCTATATCACGCGATACGTCGTTTTTCGGTGGTCATGCTAGGGCAAGGGGGCTGCGTATATTTGTCTAAAATAAAGATCTTTCTTAAAATTATCTTTCCATTCGTGCTGTAAAATATTTAGATTTATTTATATAAATAAAGGAATTTCATTGGTCTTGCTTTTCGAGGCAAATAATATTTTATAAACGTAACATTAAAAGAACCATGAAAACACTTCAAAGTCAAAAGTTCTTTTCTTTACAAGTTGAATTTAAAAGAGTTGGATAAGCATCGAATACCTACTAACCAAAAGAATAGTACGCTAGTCGAGTTCTCATCTCATCAATTAACATATGAAGTACGTACTAAAGTGTTTCGCTATTTCTGGTGCTGATTGTACAATGTATTTTTTTAATCTAAGTTTATTTGGCACTATGCTTTTCACACAAAACTTTTCGATTTTAGATCTTGCTCCTTTAGCAAGATCTAATAGTCAAATAGTTATGAGTACCCTTGTACAGACTTTAGCATATTCCCGTTCTCCCCCCACTGTTTGTCCACCACTGATATCCCCATATCGGGCCAAAAAATATTTTTATTTTTTAGTACTTTTTTCCTTATATTCCCCAGTGGTGTTCAACGGGAATAGATTGTCCCTATTTTTTCCCCGATATCCCCCAGTGATGGACAAACAGTGGGGGCAACGGTAGTACTTTGATTGTGATATTGTACAAACGTCAACATTAATTCGAGTTCAATGAGTTTATGTATACGTTGAAAGCAGTAAAATTAATTTCAGAAGCGTTTATATCGTGTTTACTGATCCGATATGTGCGCAACTATCTGTGTTTGTTTAACAAGCGGTGGCTTTTATAGATATTAATTGGGATATTGTCAGAGATTTCATTACTATGAGAAATTTGGAGTGTTTGGTTTTGAAATGTTCTATAATTACAATTAGATTAAATACTAGTTAAACATGGTTTTTCAATTTAGTTTTATTTATTACTTTTTTCTACTCAGAATTCGTTAAAATCATCTTGTTTATTCATATTCATTTATAATTCTACCTGTACCGTTTGCGTGCCAGTATCTGATGCATCACATGAGCACAAGCCATTTTCTTTTACAACTTTATACTGTGAATCAAAGAGAATATAAAAATAACTAGCGTTATAAGAGACGGGAGTATCATACAAAAAAGTGTGAGTATGAAACGGAGGCGAATTCAACAAACAAAAGAGAAACGTCAAACGGCATTGGCGGTAAAACGGTCAAAGATGATAGATACTCTTTGATGGGGCGAAGTATAATACGCCTTATTCGAATGTTGTCAATTATCTACTACTTTGTGGATTGTCAACGTTCTTTTAAACTTAGACAAGTAAAAAATTCGCCTCCCTTTCATAGATCGTTTTTTACTGAGAGAGTTGCGCCAAGCTGCTGTGAATGCTTGCAAAATAATATTCTTATTATTATTCTTGAGTTGTTATCAAGGTAATCTTTCTGTGTGTTTTTAATCGACTTAAAAAATTCGAAAAGGAGATGGTTTTATCGTTCGTTTGTAGTTCCTAGTTTGTAAGTAATCCTGAAAATACTGTTATTGGATTATCGAGTATAACTTCTTTGATTATGAATCGATTTAGATGTTTTTTTTGTTAGAAAGGGTGGTCACAATTTATATTTCATTGGCATTGGACCTTGGACATAGATAATACCCACGGGCACTGTTTAAAAATAAACAGCGTGAATGTCAAAACTAATTAATGGGCATTGTACCATTAAAATATTAATAGAAAAAATCAAGAATCTTATATTCAAAAAATATTTAAGTACCCACCCGTTTACATATAAAAAAGTTAAAAATAAAAAAGCAAAAAAGAAGAAAAACCTTCAGTAATCGTAAAACAAAATTTCGAAAAGAACAACTTTTCGACTATAAAGTATCATTAAAAGAAAAACAGGATACATCACAAAATCTCGTCAGAAACCAGACTAATAAGCTTCAAAAGCACTTATTTTAATAGGAGTCAGTAATAACGGGAAATATTAGAACAACCTTACGTAAGGGTGCTCCCACACAGCAGTTATAAAACATTGTAAAACACGATAGCATTCTATAATATTGTGTAATATTTTGCTACAAAATGTAAGAGTAAAAAGTTAGAGCATGTTGCTTAACATTTGTTTTATAACGTTATATAACTACTGTGTGGGAGCGCCCTAAGGCTTTCGAAACAAGACCCTCGACCTTGTTAAACTAGGGGCCCAATCATTCTAATTCTGAACGATAAAACCAAAACCGTTACGTTGTCTTTATGATATATTCACCTTTCTTGCTTTCACCTGCGACTTCGTCCGCGTGGACATCCGAAAAATCCATAGGGGAACGGGATAAAGAGTATCCTTTGTTTTAATCTAGGCTATAAATTATATGTGTCTCAAATTTCATCCAAATCTGTTAAGCCGTTTTTGCGTGATTGAGGACCCACAAACTCCAAACCCACAAACTTTCACATTTATAATATTAGTAAGAAGTAAGATTAAAATCTTTGGTTTAGATTTAGAATTCACATTTAAATTGATCAGGGGGCTAATTGTCTAATTTAAAAATCTATGGCAATCGCTTTCAGGTTTCAAAACTTACCAAAGAAATGCAGCAATGTGTCACATTCATCTGTCAAATGAAAGCGATTGCGATAGATTAAAAAAAATAGACAATAAGTAGGCAGGTTTGGTGTCGTGGCTATGAAGCCAGGCTATGGCTCCATATGCCTATGGAGGCATATGGACAATGAAAAAAAACTAAAGCGATATTTTTCTGTAAACGAAACTGAAACGGTAACGATTAAGATTTGGTTTTATCGTTGAAAATTAGCGCGTTTAAACCCCAGTTATAATTTCATAAAATATTTATTAAACAATGTTTTTTAACGGAAATAGAGTATCAAGTAAATATACGTAAATGGGCCTTAAATAGCTATAGAATTCAGAAGGGTTTTCACAATTAATAATTCCTTCACGTTTCTGACGATATAATTTTTGAGCTCTTAGTAAATAAAAAATCAGTTCTCTCAATTTGATGAGCTATTAAAAAGATATACCATATAAAACAAACATACAAAACAATTTCAAGAAAACAATCTTGAGTACGAACAGTTTGACTCGAGTGAATGTTAAAGTAGCCTCTTTAAATGCTAATGTTCTTTTGAAATTAATCCACTTCATTTCTGAGTTGTTTAGTCAGAGATTTTCCTTTTAATAATTAAGAATAACTTCTCTTATTATTTGTATTGTTTGATGCGTTTGTATTCTAAGATTATTCAGGACTGAGCATTTTCTTGTCTTTGGTTGTTGCTTAGAATTTTCTTTTAGATCTGATTTGTGGGATTTCTCTTTGTTTTGTTCTAAATTCAGGTGTTAGCTTTTAAATTGAGATAAAAGCGGTTTATTCTACGACAGACGTAAAATTATATTAGATTTCCAATAAATGCGGCTGATTTTTTGTGGTGTGATCATTATTAAGTGTAAAAATAATTCTGTCTTTAATGACGTACATACAGCGTGAAATTTTAAACATTTGGTTTCCGCAGTGGGGTGGTTCTACTCATAAATTACAAGCAACTTTTAAATTACTATGGAGCAAACTCTGATCACATGAGTAAAAAAACGTAAATCGCGAAAAAAATCAGGCTGTTCCATACAAAAGTGACCTACTCGACCTTAATGTATGGAACAGCAAATTTTTTTTCGGGATATCAGAGTTGGCCCCATAGTAAAAGTTGCTTGTAATCATGAGTGGAACCACCCCACTCTGCGGAAACTAAATGATTAAAATTTCAGCGTGTACACGTATCTTATTTTTATACTTGTGTGGTTAGGTTTCTGACAGTCATGAAATTCACAATATACTAAAGAAAAGATTACTGAAGGTAAAAAAATATATGTGACTCATACATAACAAAGTGAGTAATGACGCAATTTAAGCGATAGCATAAAAATCTGTGGAATAACGCAATTTATTCAAAGTAACTGATGGTGTACATCACCGTTGAAATGAATACAACATTTTTTTAAATGTAGGGAACATTAAAAAAATGTGAATGAAAAGAACAGATAAAGAGGACGCTTATTTTTTTTTATTTCGAATAAAAAGTGATTATGATAAGGAATCCCTGAAGCGGCCCTTATCAAATAACAATAATTTGAATATAAGTAATATAAAAATTGTGGTTAGAATAAATTTGAAGCACGTGTCGTACCCCATACAAGCGGCGGGGATGTAAACTTTCACGTAGTATAATATTTTTTTTGTATGTTTTGTAATACCTAAGAACTGTCTGTTTAGTTCTGATATTTTTAAATAATTATTAAGATGTACAATGAATATTAAAAAACCGGTTAAGAGCGAGTCGGACTCGAGCACCGAGGGTTCCGTACAATCATAAACATATTTGGATATGTTACTTTAGTACAGTGTTTAAAAAAGTGGGATAAACGACGGACAGGTGGAAGGGGGAACAGGCGGACAGTTAATTTACAAATCTTAACCACAGCTGCTTATGGTGACTGAAAAACGTTTCAGCCACTCCACATTGCAAACTGTTTATATTGCAAAGTAGGAACTTATTCTTCGTTTATTCGAACGGCAAATAGTAGGTAATTATATTAGAACCAGCCACCAATTATTATTGTAGTATTAGGTTGCGCCATCTCTTGACCGATAGTGGAACAATTTTTTTTTTCTTAAGTCAGCATTCTTAGGACAGCGTCTTGACGGGTAGTGAAACTAAAGAATTTTTGTTTGTTTTTTGAATTTCTAAAAAAGTGTGTTATAGTAAGACATCGTTTTATTTTTCCTGTAATTTTTACATAGACTACTATCACATAGAATTATTTCAGATTTTTCTATTTGCAAACTTTGGAGATAAGGGGGGGGGGGGGGGGGGGGGGGGCTAAAAAAAAGAAAAATGTTTTAAAATGTCCAAACAGTGCTCTTTTATATGATACCCCACATGCCCTAGTCTAAAGTCATTGGTCCTAATTTCATTTGGCCGAATTTCTTTGGCCTAAACTCCTTAGGTACAATTATTGTTTGGCCTAATAGATTTTTTCGCATTTTTGCCGTTTAGCCTAAACGTTGAAATCCGTAATTATCAAAACCACTAATGTTAATTGTCCTAAAATTTATTAGCATACATATCTTTTGACACAATAATGACTACGCCGAAGTATTATTAACCCTAATATTGTCTTGCATACATAATTTTTGGCATGACAATATTGTATTGCATACAAATTAGTGACAGAAACAAATCATCAAAAAACTGACCTGAGGCCCCCCGCTATAAAGAAAAACTTTTAATGCAAACACCATTACGTTAGGTTAGGTTAGTGTTTTGAACACTTCCATAATGCTTGTATGTATGTTGCATGCTTGCATGCATGCTGCATGCTTGCATGATTGTATGCATGCATGCTTTTTCTTGCATGCTTGCTCACTTGTATGCATGAATGCTTGCTCGTTTGTATGCTTGTATGCTTGCTTGCATGATTGCTCGCAAAATGCTTGCCGGGGGGTGCAAGGGGAAATATATAAAGAAAAACTTTTAATGCGAAGACCATTAGGTTAGGTTATGTTAGTATTTTGACCACTTGCAGTCAAAATACTAACCACTTGCACTTTGCTCCCTAATGCTTGTATGCATATTGCATGCTTGCTTGCATGCTGCATGCTTGCATGCATGCTGCATGCTTGCTTGCATGCTGCATGCTTGATTGCATTCCATGCTTTTGTTTGCATGCATGCCTTCATGCCTGCTCTTGCTTGCATGCATGTGTGCCATGCAAGCATGCTATTTGATCTTGATTGTACTTATATTGTCATGTTTGCTTGTGTGCATACTTGCTTGCTTGCTTGTATGCGAGCATGCTAGCTCACTTGTATGCTTGCATTTTTGAGTGTAAGAAAAATATAAGATAGGCAATTAAAAAGACAACGACAGGTTTATCTGCTCATTCTTTATTTTTAATTAACAAAAATATAATTTTTAGTATTTCGTATTCTAAACCATGTGCAAGTTATTAATTGTTGGTGAAATCGTTCAAAAGTGTTTAATTAAATTGAATAATTTTCAATTTACATGTAGTAAACAAAACGGATTAAGAACGGTTATTCCTCTAATGATTAAGGGAATTGAACATTCGGCGAAAAAAATATTAGGCGTTACACAATTGTGCGAATCGTTATTTAGTACTTTTAAACATTAGAGATTATGAATAGTTAAGCTTAATGATAAATTTGGGAAGTAAACATGCGGCGAAAAAATTTTAGGCGAAATGAAAATAGGCCAAACAAATTTAGGTCAAATGAAAATTGTGCAAAAAGTTTTTAGGCTAATAATTAGTGTGCCAAAGACAGTTAGGACAAAAAAAAATTAGGCATTCCAATACCCCATTTTGGTACGGAACCCTAAAAATCAAAAAGTCGTTACAGACCTTGTTCTTAGGCAACACAAAAACATACTAAACATTATAACTCTAGTCTCGGTGAAGGTTTAGACTTTAATGTACTTTAGAGGTTATATGAAACGTTATCGCCATTGAATTTTGTATGGAGACCACGTGGTTGACGTGGTTCATAATCCTTATAAGCAAAAATGATTAAATATTTTAGAGGTGGCTAGACCTTTTTGCATGGTCTTCTGGATTTGCCACTTGTGTCAGAAGCAGAGGTCTCGGATTCAATTACCAGATGGAGTAGAACGTTGTGTTTGGCTCCCACCATCTTATACCTTCATAACCTCATTGCTAATTGTTAAGTAACCAATGTGTTAGAAAGCCAGTTCCTCACTGGTCAAAATAGATTACGGATGAAGTGAGTTTCAAAATATACTATTCCATGACTTTCTAGATAAGATTCTTGTTTGAAATCCAAGCGTTGTGATAAAAAAAAACCCTAAAAACTAGTGTACAAAATGCAATGTACGCCTCTGATACTTGAGAAAAAACAACAACTTGCGAATATAAATAATGTATTATCCCCCTTACTAATAAAGATTTAATGTCTGTTGTAGTTACACGGTATCGGTACGATCGAAATAAATAAATATCCTAATTTCAATAGAGATGATGGTTGGAAAATTCCACCAGCTTGGGACCCCATCATTCACAAGCTAAAGCCCCTCACACACACTGTAAGATCTAATGATACGGTTAGTTTCTTTTGCAAATAAATAAATCAATGCAAAAGACGGAGGTCGGCTTCCTTTCCAAGTTTTCTTTCGCCATTTCTTTCTTGGAGGGGCCTCCCAATTTTATGAAATGGTGGTAGTTTCAGTAGATTCTCTCTCTTTTTAGCATTAAATAATTCATAAAATTAAATTATAAATCAACATAAAATAATTAAAAATTTTGTTAAATTTTAATTTCTGAACGTCTGAAAAAATTCATCGCTTGAGGGTAGGCTCACAGGTAGCTTCAGTCCCCCGTGACCACGGCAGCTGCAAAGGTGCCGAAACGTCGGGAAAACCAAAAATCAAACCAAATACCAACTAAATACCAAAGTACATTCAATAAAACCGCGCTAGTATCCGTTAAAAAGTGTTTTATTTCAATGACGTCATATCAACAATTGACGATCGCTATTATTAAAAAAAACCGACCAAGTGCAAGTCGGACTCGCGCACGAAGGGTTCCGTACTAAAAAATCACGTTTGTTGTATGGGAGCCCCCCTTAAATATTTATTTTAATCTATTTTTAGTATTTGTTATTATAGCGGCAACAGAAATACATCATCTGTGAAAATTTTAACTGTCTACCTGTTGTCGTTATTGATATAAAGCAAAAAACGGCAAAAAATTACGTTTGTTGTATGGGAGCCCCCATTAAATATTTATTTTATTCTGTTTTTAGTATTTGTTGTTATAGCGGCAACAGAAATACATCATCTGTAAAAATTTCAACTTTTTAGCTATCACGGTTCATGAGATACAGCCTGGTGACAGACAGACAGACAGCGGAGTCTTAGTAATAAGGTCCCGTTTTTACCCTTTGGGTATGGAACCCTAAAAACAACAACTTAAGAATATAAATAATGTATTATCCCCCTTATTAATAAAGATTGCCTGTCTGTTGTAGTTACACGGTGTTTTGTCTCTTTCTTTTTGATGTCAAACTTAGTTTGACAGAGAGAACCATTGTGTAACTATTCATCTGCTATACAATCTTTATTATTAAATAAATGACGTCATATCAACAATTGACCATCGCTATTATTAAAAAAAACCGACCAAGTGCAAGTCGGACTCGCGCACGAAGGGTTCCGTACTAAAAAATCACGTTTGTTGTATGGGAGCCCCTCTTAAATATTTATTTTAATCTATTTTTAGTATTTGTTATTATAGCGGCAACAGAAATACATCATCTGTTAAAATTTTAACTGTCTACCTGTTGTCGTTATTGATATAAAGCAAAAAACGGCAAAAAAATTACGTTTGTTGTATGGGAGCCCCCATTAAATATTTATTTTATTCTGTTTTTAGTATTTGTTGTTATAGCGGCAACAGAAATACATCATCTGTGAAAATTTCAACTTTTTAGCTATCACGGTTCATGAGATACAGCCTGGTGTCAGACAGACAGACAGCGGAGTCTTAGTAATAAGGTCCCGTTTTTACCCTTTGGGTATGGAACCCTAAAAACAACAACTTAAGAATATAAATAATGTATTATCCCCCTTATTAATAAAGATTGCCTGTCTGTTGTAGTTACACGGTGTTTTGTCTCTTTCTTTTTGATGTCAAACTTAGTTTGACAGAGAGAACCATTGTGTAACTATTCATCTGCTATACAATCTTTATTATTAAATAAATAACGTCATATCAACAATTGACGATCGCTATTATTAAAAAAACCGGCCAAGTGCGAGTCGGACTCTCGCACGAAGGATTCCGTACCAAAAACGGCAAAAAATACGTTTGTTGTATGGGAGCCCCCCTTAAATACTCATTTTATTCTGTTTTTAGTATTTGTTGTTATAGCGGCAACAGAAATACATCATTTGTGAAAATTTCAACTTTCTAGCTATCATGGTTCATGAGATACAGCCTGGTGACAGACAGACAGACAGACGGACAGCGGAGTCTTAGTAATACGGTCCTGTTTTTACCTTTTGGGTACGGAACCCTAAAAAGGAGTGTTGATTTTGCGGAGCTTGAATACTTTCTGGTATACAATCTGCGTTGTTTTGATTCTAGACAAATGCTTATAAAAGTGCTACTTGTATTCTTTAAGTAGGTACCTATTGTAACTTCAACCGAGAGTGGTATCAATTCTAAATACAAATTCCAAATTTCTTTATAACTAAAATGGTAGGTAATAGAGGAAAGGGGAAACATTTGTACATGTTTCCTCCCAGTACCGAAATAAATTTTGTTGGCTGTAATAAAATTCGTGTTCGCCGTGTCGAGAGTTCACGTACGTGACTAAGCTTTAAGTGTGGCGAATTACGAATCTAATTACAAAGTAAATAACACGAAAGTTTGGGTGAAGCGCGCTAGGAATTTATTTTATTGCCTTTCAGTAATTAAAGAGGTCTCCGTTTGGCCTGTCCGCTTTTTCTAAGTCAAATGAAAAGTGAAAATAAATCTGTCAAGAATAGATTTTCCTTCTTAGTAACAAAATTGCTCGCACGAGCATCACTTGCTTTGTACTAAAGGTACCATTTAAGGCGGTTGTATGACCGAAAGTGGCGCCCTCAGAGGTTTTTTTTTAATTCAGTTCAAAATTCAATTCAAAATATTTTATTCAGTCTAGGCTGTTACAAGCACTTGTGAATGTCATAGAAGCTACGCCATCGGTTCGCAAACCCTAAGCGGGAGACCTTGTAACGAGAAGAACCGGCAAGAAACTCGTCAAGGGCTGCTTTTTTCTCCCTGTATATTTTATACAGAGTCGTCAACATTGAAAAATGAGCTCTACGTTTAAAGTGAGGTCATTTTCCATCACAATAATTAACAAAATTTTGCACACAATGGGTAGGTAGGTTAAAATTAAATATATCTACTACATTCAGATAGGTAAATATGACAGTAAATAACTTTCAACTAGTTGAGAAATCACACTGTCTGCTACTCGAACCAAAAAACACTTGATGCAAGACATAAAAAGTAAAAACGCAATTCTTACAATTCAATATGCGTTAAGATAGGTACTCAGAAGCAGACCCATTCCCACTGGCAGCACCCGTTCACGAGCATGACGCATGGACCAGCCATCGCTTCGCTCAACCATATTTGAGGGAACGTAACGACCCGCCCCACACGACACCACCGCAGAAATGATTAAAGAGAGCATGACATACTTAGGCTACCCATCCTAAGGCACTGAATTGAAAACGAATATCCAAAAGCTTTTCATAAGGCCTTTACTTACAAAACTATAGACGAAAAAATACGAAAAAATATTACGAAAGCAAAATAATCATTTTAGTCATTAGCAATAAAAAAGTGAGAAATCAAAACAAGGATTAGTTATTAATTTTATGTTTTGAGTAAGAAGTGCCATACAGATTGATAATATTAAACATGAAGAAAAAAATATATATGCGACGCCCTTAGTACAAGCAGACAGAAGCAGACCCATTCCCACTGGCAGCACCCGTTCACGAGCATGACGCATGAACCAGCCATCGCTTCGCTCAACCATATTTGAGGGAACGTAACGACCCGCCTCACACGACACCACCGCAGAAATGTTTAAAGTGAGCATGACATACTAAAGCTACCCGCATTAAGGCGTCGAGTCAAAAGCTTACAATACGTTTTAAGTAGGTAGGACAATTCTCTCAATTTTCACATAGAATAGAAAAATCTACGACCAAGCTGTTTTATCAATTAAGTAATCTTTAACAGTATAGTATCCTTTTTTGAGAAGACAATTCTTTACATGAGTCTTGAAGTTTTCAAATGGTAAATCCAAAATATTACTTGGAATTTTATTATAAAACTTTATACCAAGACCTATGAAAGAACCACGGACTTTTTCTAATCTATACTGAGGCATTACAAGTTTGTCTTTATTTCTGGTGTTCCGATTGTGCCAATCACTATTTTTTGTATATAAGTTAATATTGCGACGCACGAAAAGTATGCAGTTTAATATAAATTGTGATGCTGCTGTCAATATACCAATCTCTTTGAATCTATCCCTAAGAGATGTTCTAGAACTTAGTTGATAAATAGCTCTTATTGCTCGTTTTTGTAAAACAAAAATAGTATTTATATCGGCTGCTATCCCCCACAAAAGAATACAGTATGACATAATGCTATGAAAATAGCTGAAATACACTAATCTGGCAGTTTCTTCATCTGTTAACTGTCTAACTTTTCTAATAGCATAAGCAGCAGAGCTGAGCTTGCCAGCCAGAGGTGTGATATGCATATTCCATTGAAGTTTACTGTCAAGAGTTACACCCAAGAAAACTGTTGAATCGAGCAAATCTAATTTCTCATTATTTATTACAATTTCAGTGGGATTCGCCTGTACATTAGGTAAAGTGAATTTAACACATTTGGTTTTCTTAGCATTAAGCTGGAGATTATTTACATTAAACCAAGTAAGAACCTGCGAGAGTGCTTTGTTCACATCGTCAAAATCAGTTTTATTCCTGTCAACTTTGAATATTAAAGAAGTATCATCCGCGAACAAAACAATATCACAGAACCTCTCTGCAAAAAAGGGGAGATCATTTATATATATTAAAAATAAAAAAGGGCCCAAAATGGAGCCTTGCGGAACGCCCATTTTTACATGAGAACCTGATGAACTTACTCCATTGATATTAACTGTTTGAGTCCTTGAACTGAGATACGACAGTATTAATTTTTGGGCATTATTTTTTACACCGTAATGATTTAGCTTCAACAGCAGCGTCCAGTGGTCCACGCAATCAAAAGCCTTGGACAGGTCGCAGAAAATGCCAAGGGCATTCTGAGACCCCTCCCAAGCCTCAAAGACATGCTTCAAAAGCGCAACCCCAGCATCAGTTGTGGAACGACCTTTCGTAAAGCCAAATTGTTTGTTGTGCAGAAGTTGATTTACATTAAAATGACCTAATAATTGCTCAAGTATTATTTTTTCAAAAATTTTGCTTAGGGCAGGTAATATCGATATTGGTCTGTAATTGCTAGGATCTTCTTTATCTCCTGATTTAAACAATGGTATTACCTTGCTAAACTTCATAAGATCAGGAAATATTCCTTGATCAATACACCGATTAAAAATGTCAGCAAGATAAGGGGCAATAGTATGCACAATATTATTAATAACCTTAACTGATATGCCCCATAAATCAGTGGAGCTTTTCATTTTTAGAGAATTGAAAGCTTTAATTATATCTAAAGCATTAATACATTTAAAATTAAACATTGAATCACTTTCAGCCACATGTCCCTTTAGCATAGATACAGCAGCCGCTGGTGAGGAATCCAAATTTGATGTAGTTTCTACTGGTATGTTTACAAAGAACTTATCAAAAATATTAGCAATTTCTTTATCTGATTTTATTAATTCATTATTAATATTAAGCGTTAGGTTATTTTCCCGTGCTTTAGATTTACCAGTTTCACGATTAATGATATCCCAGGTTGTTTTAGTTTTGTTACTCGAGTTTTTAATTTGCTTTTTAATGCAGTTAGACTTTGCAACTGCACAAATTATTAATAAGTTAATAATAGAAAAAGATTTTATAATGTTTATCGTGGGGATTTTAAGGCCCATGGTCTAGTATTTTTAGAAGGTATCACTAATGCCCTCGTAGTCATTCGTAGAAGTAGATAGCAAATGTGTCAAAAACGGCCACTTTTAGCAGTTTTTCTATCTACTTCTAGCAGTGACTACTAGAGAATGTAACGATACCGTTTATAAATAATAGACTGGGCCCTAAAATCTCCATGATAAACATTATTAAAATTGTGTATTAGAATTATAATATTAAGAGCGTGCAGTCTGCACACTAGTTGCAATTTGTCTTTATTTAAGCACTATGATTTTTTTTCTAATGGCGGCGCTAGTGTGCAGACTGCGCAGCCTTAAATAAAATTCACCGCGGTGCCACTTTCGCTCAGGGTACCACCTTAAAAAGGTATTATTTATCCTTTTTTGTTGCTCAGAAAATATCCTTTGCTTGAGCAAGAAAACCGCTCAGCGATGACGGCTAACCGAAGCCGAAGAGTATGGACGCAGCTGAGTGGTTTTGCTACTCCAGTAAACGGAAAGTGCATCAAAAAAAATCTTTAAATAACTTAACTTTTTAATCTTTATTGCTATTTATAAACATACAGAGCCTGTATTAGTGCAATCTTGGTGCTGGGCGGGAGAAAGAATTTAAGCCTGTAAAGTGTCAAGCGTATTCGTTACTCTTTGAGCTACGTTGTCAGTGTTTCCAAGACGGTTCCCTATGTATTTGCATAAAATTTTAAGGCATAATATGTCATAGCATAATATGATTTCGCCGAATGATGTTTACGCATAATATTATTTAGTCATAACAGCTTATGCATACATTTTTTAAGCATAACTACTTTAAGCATAATCATGCGTAAGCATAATATTCTTTAGCATACATTTAAACACGCATAATGTTATTACCGCATATTTTTATAAACAAAAAATCACGACGTTTAAAATCACAAAAGAACATTTTACCTAAAATACAAATTCCGAAGCTTGAAAAACCAAAGGTTGATTGAGGGTTATATGCCAGCAGGTCGGTTCTGGCACTTCGCCGGCCACTGCCGCGGCACGCTCGCTTTGCTCGCTCGGCTCGTGCGTTGTAGGTCGCAATGGAACCTTACCTCCTCCTCGCTCGCTACGCTCGCTCGTCGTCGCACCTAATAGACCTAAACAGACTTTCGGGATTTTTAACTATCGGCATTTTAACTTTCAGGGTTTCGAACTATCATCAGTCATTTAATAATCGATATTTCAAGTTTCGGTCTATTGGATGTCGACATTAAGGATTTTCGGTATTTTAAAAATAGGTGTTTAATGAGTCGATATTTAGGTCGTATGTGTTATGAGTTTTTGGCATTTTAATTCCAAACCTACCCCTTTTGCATGAAAATAAATAAATGCGTAAAAATATTTATTCTTATTGTTTTTGATTTTTATGTCTAAATAATATTAGGCGAATAGAGAATATGCCTAATAACGTTATGAGAAAACAAATTAGTCTAAATGATAATTATGCTAATATAAATAGTATGCCAAAAAACAATTATGCCAGAGTATTATTATGACATCTAACTCTACAAGCACTAACTTCAAAAACTCAACACCTTAGTCAAAATATGTGGCTTGGCCGTTTCGTTACTACAAGAACCAGTGCACTGCGGATTATATTGATATATCATTCGAATTATTTTTCTACTCTCGAAGCGAAATATTAAAAAACCGGCCAAGTGCGTGTCGGGCCACGCGCCGTAGGGTTCCGTAGTTACCTTATACCATACCATATTTAATACCACCTATCATTTTTCGTCTGCAAAAATAACTTTGTTTTTCACAGTGTTGGTATGAATGACAAAGTTAAATTTGCGGTTTTGGAAAATGTGCTATATCTCGAAAACTAATTACTATATCTCGTTCAAACCAATTTTGGTTGAAAGTTTTTATTAAGATCTACAGCATATATTTTTTTTAGATTTTACACTCTCTTATTTCAAAAGTTAAAGGGGGGGGGGGACACACATTTTACCCCTTTGACAAATTATATCTTTCAAACGGTTGACTTTGAGAAAAAGTTGTCTTAGAAACCTCAATGTCATTTTTAAAGACCTATCTATAAACACCCAACACGTGTTGGTTTGAAGAAAAAATTTTTTTTCAGATTCAGTTCCATGTATGGGTAGCCCCCCCTTAATCTTTTATTTTTCTTATTTTTGTATTAAATTCGTTAAGCGGTTAACAGAATTCATCTACCTACCAAGTTTCAACTGTGTAGTCTTAATACTTTCGGAATAAAGTGGCTGTGACATACGGACAGACAGACAGACAGACAGACAGACAGACAGACAGACGGACAGACAGACAGACATGACGAATCTATAAGGGTTCCGTTTTTTGCCATTTAGGCTACGGAACCCTAAAAACGAAGTTCTATCAATGTTCAACTAAGTGAGGGATCGACATCACTTTATATAAATGCAAATAAGAGATCCGTCAGGCCACTGCGCAAAGCGAACTTCAATAAATTTCAATTTTACAAGTTGAAATGAAACTGTCATTGTGGCCAATATTTTTTGGCATTATCAATGCAAATTCTTCTTTTGTCCTAACTCATCAAAATAATAATTATCTTTATGAATATCTTGATTTCACTTTAATTTCCTGTGCGCCAAAATTGTAAGGAAGCGCATTTGCTCCAACTGGGAGATGCGATGTGTCGTCCAAATCAAATCGTCACTTGTTTTGTAGAGCTTTAGGTTTAAATTAGCTTATTTGTGTTAGGTCATCTAAATTCCGTTCAAAATGGGATTTAAATTACTCTTTGTCGTGCATTCAGCCGATTGAGTTTATCAAGATCTGTTAGCGGGTGCCCATATTGAAATATTATAAGTTATACGTAGCCACAATATCTTTTATTACCGCAAAGTTGGTGGCCCTTTTTTCTAATTAGCTTTATCGTTCTTAGAATCTGAATAATATAGTTGTTATTTCGTAGAAATGAAGTAGGCCAAGTGAGTATGGCGTTTCTTTCATTCATTCGCAGAATGATTGAATAAGGGTAAAACCACATTGGCTTTCATTAACCTATTTTATAAGAAGTTGGAACAGTGGAATTTCAAGTGTACATACATAGATTTGTAATGTATACTCAAAGTTTTATTAGTTTTTGTTTAGAAGGTACTCTATTGACCGTGTTTAGACTTTAATGTGAAAAAATAATCCCTGGGGCAGCGTCTCAAGTGTTTGTTGGGCAATTTGATAATGTAGGTGAGAAGACCTAGTTTATAGTAAGTAAATCATAAAGATGTAGAAAGTTAAAAACCGGCCAAGTGCGAGTCGGACTCGCGCACGAAGGGTTCCGTACCAAAGAATCACGTTTGTTGTATGGGAGCCCCACTATATTTATTTTACTCTGTTTTTAGTATTTGTTGTTATAGCGGCAACAGAAATAGGTACATCATTTGTGAAAATTTCAACTGTCTAGCTATCACGGTTCATGAGATATACAGCCTGGTGACAGAAAGACGGACATTGGAGTGTTAGCAATAGGGTCCCGTTTTTATCCTTTGGGTACGGAACCCTAAAAACTAAGCAGTGCCAGCGTATAATGCCATCGAAATGACAATAAAAGGATTCCCTTCTAAAGAAGCATACTTATTATATATTATATACTTACGGATTTCTCGAAAACTATAAAAGATATCATAAAATTTGGCAAAATAAAACATGTAGCAAAGGTCATTGCCATATTTTACCTGCTTGATGAAAGTTCGCGTACAGAAATCAAACCAGTTTTAAATTGAAGAATTCAATCCCACTTTTCAAAATATGTATTATTTTTTTATGTACTGACCGGCTGAAAAAAGTTATTTCACAGTATGTGTGCGAGTATATGTATGATGTTATTAAACTTTTCTTAATAAAACAAAAGTTTTTACTTTCAGCTTTGTGAAAATTGGTGGTACAAGCATAATAAACGTTTGTATTGTCTTTATTTATTTATTTTATTTATTATTGAAATGAGACGAAATAATGACAAAAAAATGAAGACCTGCAAGAATGCGACCCATATCACTGAGTAGTAGATATATTTATCTACTTATCTAGCCCTATTTCGTTTGTGTACGGCATAGGTCAAACGTTCGAACAAAATGTCCATTGATCTTTAATCAGCTTTCATTTTGTAATAAGTTTTATGTCGCTAGAACGCATAGTTTCCGAGCTATATGTGAACCCCCCCTCCTCCCAGCATAGGGGCTACGGGCGGGGTTCACCTCCTAACATGTCCAAACAAAGTTCATCATATCAGCCGCACGACACCCACTGCTGGGTATAGGCCTCCCCCAAGGATTTCCACGACGATCGGTCCTGCGCTTCCCACATCCAGTGGCTTCCGGCATATTTCACCAGATCGTCGGTCCACCTTGTCGGGGGCCTACCCACGGAGCGTCGTCCGGTGCGCGGTCGCCATTCCAGAACCTTTCCGCCCCAACGGCCATCGGTTCTTCTCGCTATGTGTCCAGCCCACTGCCACTTTAGCTGAGCAATCCTTCGAGCGATGTCGGTTACTTTAGTTCGCCTGCGGATCTCCTCATTTCTGATTCGATCACGCAGGGAAACAAAGTTACGAAGTCAAAAATTGTGTTCCAAGCATTTCCCTCTATACCTTTTTTAGGGTTCCGTACCCAAAGGGTAAAAACGGGACCCTATTACTAAGACTCCGCTGTCCGTCTGTCTGTCTGTCACCAGGCTGTATCTCATGAACCGTGATAGCTAGAATGTTGAAATTTTCACAAATGATGTATTTCTGTTGCCGCTATAACGACAAATACTAAAAATAGAATAAAATTAATATTTAAGGGGGACTCCCATACAACAAACATGATTTTTTTTCCGTTTTTTGCTCGATATTAATAACGACAACAGGTAGACACTCGAAATTTTCACAGATAATGTATTTTTGTTGCCGCTTCAACAAAAAATTCTAAAAACAGAATACAATTAATATTTAATTAAGGGGGGGGGGGGGGGAGGGGGCGGCTCCCATACAACAACCGTAATTTTTTGCCGTTTTTTGGTACGGAACCCTTCGGAGCTTTCTTTGCATGAACTATAAATAAATGTTTAAGTCCTTAATTAAGTCAAACAAATATTTATTATTGTAGGAAATGTAGGTATAGTATGGATGGAGAGAAGTAGCCACCAGTAGGAAGGTCAAAGTAGAAGAACTTCCTCCGGGCTGGGTGGTATTTGCTGGGGGACCGCTGTCCAACCGGTGATGGTTGGAAGTTGTATATATAGTTTGGCGGCTGAGAAAACTCTGATAGTGAGATGTAGGTTTCTCCATATAGTCTCCATACTGCGAGGTGCTATTCCTTACTCATCGTTATGTTTATTCGACACTAGCGCCATTTAGTAACACGGTTATGAATCTTGTTGCAACCGTGTATTGGTGCGGTATGTGCGGCAATGTAGGCAGATGCCGCTACAATTATTACCAAATTATTCATAATTCACAATATTTTGTTATAAAATATTTAAATATTTGCATTTTATCACTTAAAATTATAATTTTGAAGTAGGCTGTATGCTCACTCACCCCTTTGTTCACAAAATATTCTTGCATTGCATGTGTTGAAAAACGTCGTATGAAACTCATGAGCTTTTGCTCATTGCACACTCGGCTGAGTTACGCCTTCGCCTATGGCTCGGGCTGCAACCCACAGCCTCGTGTGCAATGAGCAACCTAAGCTAACTTGTCTCATAATGCACTATTAAAAGGTCTATTCAAAGTATATTATAAAATAAAATTATGACTTTAATTCCTAACTTTGTTCATTGTTACGTTGTCATCAATCATATTTTTAGGAAAGCAAAGTTACTGTCCCTAAAAAAATATATTATGCTATCCTAAATCTACGCGTTCGATCATGTTTTACACAATTTACTTCGACGAAAATTAGAAATACTCGGTGTAAGAGGCCTGGCACTTGAGTGGATAAAATCCTATCTTAAGGACAGGAAGCAATGCGTAGTTATAGACAAGCATAATAATAAAAATGAATATGTAGTACATTCATCGGGTTACAGTAAGAATGGTTATGGTGTACCACAGGGTAGCGTACTGGGTCCTATTTTATTTCTACTGTATATTAATGACATCGTTGACATTACAAATCAAAGTTGTATAGCTTTTGCTGATGACATTTCCATTGTGGTAAGATCTAATAATAGTATAGCTGACCATGAATATGACATTAATAGTAATATTGAAAAACTAATTAAATGGCTTGACATACATAATCTGAACGTAAACTTGACTAAAAGATTATAAAAGACTAAAAGTTGATAGTCAACATGGATTTTGCCACAAGCGCTCGGCGACGTCTAATCTGGTATCGTTTATGTCTGATGTTTCTTGCGTTTTGGACCGTGGTGGTGAAATGCACGCGATATACACCGACCTTAAAAATGCCTTTGATAAGGTTAGCCATTCACTTCTTATTCAAAAGTTAAAACTTTGCGGTGTTCATGGATCTCTAGTACAATGGTTCACATCCTACCTTGAGAGCAGAGCGCAGTCAGTTGTTATTAATGGTTACAGATCAAATGTTTACATATCTACTTCCGGTGTACCCCAGGGTTCTATTCTTGGTCCCATTCTTTTTAACTTGTACATCAATGATATACAGTTAGCTATAAAACATTGCAAGTTTCTGTTATTCGCGGACGACCTCAAGCTTTATCGCAGGGTGGAGTCTAAAGCAGATTGTGAGCTTATTCAAAATGATTTAAATAGCTTGTGCCGGTGGTGTACTAATAATAACATGACTCTTAATGTCAGTAAATGCAGTAGTATAGTGTTCACAAGAAAAATACATCCATGCGACTTTACTTACAAACTTAATGGCACAGACATAACAGCGGTAAGCGAGATTCGTGATTTGGGGGTACTGCTGGATAGTAAATTAAACTTCCACTCACACATTAATAATGTTGTAAAAAAATCCGCCCAAATGTTGGGATTCTTGAAACGGAATACCTCTTTTCTCCGTTCACCGGCTACAAAAATTATGCTTTTCAACTCCCTCGTTCGATGCAGGTTGGAATTTGCGTGTCCAGTCTGGAATCCACAGTATGCTGTATCCTCCCAACGTTTAGAGTCTATCCAAAGGGCCTTTACTAGGCATCTGTCCTTCTTTGCCAGTGGTATTTCATCAAGATCTCCATACACTTTCAGACGGTCCTTTTTAGGGTTCCGTACCAAAATGGTAAAAAAGGAACCCTTATGGTGTGACTCAGTCTGTCTGTCTGTCACAGCTGGATATCTCGAGAACTACTAATGGTATCAACTTGAAATTTGGAATAGTTTAAGATGACATTTGCCCAACTATTTTGCAAATAAGAAAGAAATAATAAAATTAATATTTTTTTCACAACAGGGACTGAAAAGGGGTCTTAAAAGTTTTAAGTGAAGTGACTAGGGCGTGTGGGGTATCATATGAAAGAGCGCTGTTTGCACATTTTAAAACATTTTTTTCTTTTTTCTTAGGCCGCATAGTTTTCGACTTATGATGAAAAATGTAAAAAAAAAACCGTTCCCCCCCCCTTATCTCCGAAGTTTGCAAAGAGAATAATCTGAAATAATTCTATTAATAGTAGTTTACGTAAAGATTACAGGAAAAATAAAACGAGGTCTCAATATAACACACTTTTTTAGAAATTCAAAAAACAAACAAGAATTCTTTAGTTTCACTACCCGTCAACAGATGGCGGTGACCTAAGAATGCTGACTTGCGAATTAAAATAGTTCCACTATCGGTCAAGAGATGGCGCAACCTAATACTACAATAATAATTGGTGACTGGTTCTTATATAAATTACCTACTATTTGCCGTACGAATAAACGAAGAATAAGTTCCTACTTAGTAATATAAACAGTTTGCAATGTGGAGCGGCTGAAACGTTTTTCAGTCACCATAAGCAACTGTGGTTAAGATTTGTAAATTAACTGTCCGCCTGTTCGCCCTTCCACCTGTCTGCCGTTTATCCTACTTTTTTAAAGACTGTACTAAAGTAACATATCCAAATATATTTATGATTGTACGGAACCCTCGGTGCGCGAGTCCGACTCGCTCTTGACCGGTTTTTTAAGATGGAATCACTTCGCGATCGCCGCACCAAACTAGACATGACATTCCTGCATGGTATTGTTAACAGCAGAATAGATTGCGCTGGTATTTTGGAACAGGTTGGTTTGACGGTGCCATATAATTACCCGCGAAAGGCTATAAGTTCAATATTTAGAGTTCCCTGTTGTCGGACTAATATCGGGCACCATTCGCCTCTGGTGCGAATGTGCAAGACCTATAATGAATTATGTGCTAAATATACCGATCTTGATGTGTTTCATGACACTCTTTCCTCGTTTAAAAATAAGTTGTCTACCTGTTTACAATGACATATATTTTTTATTTTTTATTAACATTACTATTAATACCATTCTGATTTTTTATCTCAAATGAATTATATTTATTGTAATTTTACCAATTTTATTTTATTTTATTGACTTGATTTTAATTTATTGATTTTATTTTATTTTATTGTCCAAATTTTAATCTATTGATTTGATTTTAATTAATTGATGTTTTTTTTATTTATTGATTTGATTCTATTTATTGATTTGATTTTAATTTATTGATTTGATTTAATTTTATGGTTGGATTGATTGTTTTTAATTTATTTTATTCTCCTAACTTCTTTTTTGACAACAATAATTTTTACTTTTTTATAACATACGTACTAATTTTATGACCTAATTTTGTAATCTCTTTTGAATTGATTTAAATTAATAATATTTCTTGATTTTTGTTAGTATTCTACTTATTGTGATGTGTGAATAATAATTTCATTGAATTTATAGTGATGATGATCAATTATTGTATTTTGTCGACACTTATAATTGTTGTATTTACAGGTATATAGCATAAGTTTAGTCTATAGAACAGTTTATTGTTAATACAATGTTAGTGTTGCTTTAATAAACAAATAAACAAATAAAATAAACAAAACTAATTATATACAATTTAATAAACGCAAAAATTTTAACCTTGACATTCACTATGGAGACATTATAATTGACGAAGTTAAGCAAACAAAATTTCTGGGACTTACAATCGATCAGGAGCTGAGTTGGAAGCCACATATCGATAATCTTTGTAGTAGAATCAATAGGTTTGTTTATGCATTAAAACAAGTCAGATCTGTGACAGATCGACTTATCATGCGCATATGTGGGTTCCATATTGCGTTACGGATTATTGATATGGGGGAATAGTACACACGTTAACAGAGCGAAAGTTGCTCAAAAAAAGTGCATTAGAGCAATATGCGGAGTTCCTCCACGAACATCATGTTGTCCTCTATTTCCACGACTTCAGTTATTAACGTTGACATCGCTTTATATCTTTGAAATATGTTCATTTGTAAAACAAAATATGTCACTGTCCACAAGAGCGTGCGATATTTATCCTAGAAATACAAGAAACGGCAATAGATTGGTACTGCAAGAAATGCCGAGTACGGACCAGTTTAGAAAAAGCTGTTTATGTATGTGCGTAAAAATATATAATAACATACCAAACGAAATAAGGGAACTTAATATAATTCGATTCAAAACGCACCTGCATAAATGGCTTCTAACGCACACTTTTTATGACTTAAAAGAATTTTTAAATACTAAGTACTATTTTTTTTATTTCTTTTTATTTTAATATCAATGTTAAATAATAATTTTCTTTAAAATATAGGTAGTAATAATATTTTTGTCTATATAGTTTATAAGAAATATTTTTGCATGCCGTATTATTGGCTAAACATGTCTTGGCTACTTACTTTAAATTACCACGATTTTATACCATGTTTACAGGCAAATAAAGATTTTGTATTTGTATTTGTATTTATAAAAGTTTGTATAAGTAAATTTTCAGAAAACATTATTTATTACTGTTATTTACAATTAAGAACAATCGTTATTAATAGTCACAAAATGCTAATTTGTATGTTTAGTAGGCTTGATTGATTAAAAATATTAAGTCGTTGATTCGAATTATAGATTAGACTTAGAGTGGATCTAGTTAAGGTGGCACCCTGAGTGAAAGTGGCGCCATGGTGAATTTTATTTAATATTATAATTATAATACTTAATTTTAATAATGTTTTACGTTAAATTTTTAAGGCCGCCAGGCTAGTATTTTTAGACGGTATCGTTACATTCCCTTGTAGTCACTGCTAGAAGTAGATAGCAAAACTTTTTGACACATTTGCTATCAACTTCTACGAATGACTACGAGGGCATATAGTGATACCATCTAAAAATACTAGACCATTGGCCCTAAAAACTCCGCGTAAAACATTATTAAAATATTTTTTAATTAATAACTTATTAAATAAAAACCTCTTAGGGCGCCACTTTCGGTCATACAACCGCCTTAAGCATATTTCGTAGCACTGGTTTTTCCATAGCAAAGTTATAGCTCGTTACAAATATGGTAATGTTCTGAATTATTGTGATTTCTATTGCTAAAGTGAATTGAGAAAACACTGAGGTTTTCAGAAAGTACATTTTAAAGAATTGCCTACTGAATTAAAAGATTGTATTCGAACGTACTTTTTGATGGGAAACCCAACTTTATCGTACCAATAAAGGATATTACGAAAGTTAAAGGAAAAATAAATTCAATGATAGGTTTCTTTAGAATTATGGAACGAATTTCAGAATAAGTGATCTTATTTTGTGTAAAAATATATTGCATATTTTAGTTATAAAAGGGCAGTTGAAGTGTTAATATTAGCCCACGGACAAAGGTGAAATTTCACGGAATTTCATGACAAAGTGGAGTGTACTGTCGTATGAACACGGATTCACAATTTGTGTAAAACAATGAAAAATATGTCTTGATAAGGTATAATTAAATACGAGCATTAATCAAGAATGTTACCCACAGTGATGTGGCTAAAATAAAATTAATTACCTACTGCAAAGGTGGAGCGCTTCTCAGATGGAACAAAGACGTGTTTATTATTAATTTAAAATAAAACTAGCTAAATAGGTTTCTTAAGTTATATTTAGCACAGCTTTGTGAAGCGGGTTTTAGTTATTACTTAATAGGAGTATAATATATGTATATTTAATTTTTCATTAGAATTGCAGTTGCAGGAAACAAGTTCAGACAGTAGCATAATCTACAGGGGATACAATTTTGAAAAGCGCTAGTTTTCCAGCGGTTTCCAGCTGCACAAAAGTTTGTCTTTGAAATAGTTCTTATTTGACGTTCTAAATTTGAATGAGAGTGAATGCAAAAGTTTTCATAATAAGATGAGAACTTCAAATATTTTCACTCTGGCAAATGTGGGTGTGATTTTTGGGAAATAATTTCGCTGAATATTTCTGCAAATTTAAATATTGCATCGCGTAAATACAGTGCAGTGAAAATTAAATTTTAACAGACATTATACACACAGCAAAACATTAAATTATTATATTTTTTATCTTGCCATGCAAATCGGGAAATTTTAAAAAATAGATATTAGGGGTTTAAGTATGAAATTGCCGTTTTGAATAGAGAATTTTAAAGAATTTGCATTTTCCATACTAACATTCTTTTAAACCATGATCGCAAATGTTTTAAAACTTTTATGCGCAAATGTTTAAACACTCAGCTAACTAATGCCACATGTATTAAGTGAAAAAAAAATGTATTGACTAAGTTACAACGAATTAAGTGGTCATTTCTGCTAACGAAAGGAGTCACTTCTACGATACTTTTTTTTAACGTTCAGGAAAAAAAAACTGAAATATTTTTATTACTAATTGTGGGCCGATATGATCATAATTCAAACGCTTGGCGTTTGAACGCCAACATTCTCCTCGACATGTTTTCATAATTTATTTTGACCCCGTGTGCAGTGACGATAAAATGTCCCAGAGTAGCCTTTAGTATTATTAAAAACTAGCGCCCGCCCGCGACTTCGTCTGCGTGGAAAGTTTTATGCTATCCCTCGGGAACAATACTTTTTTTCGGGATGAAAGATACCCTATGTCCTTCTCGGTACCACTGGCAACGTGCATGTAAAATTTCATGATGATCGGTTCAGTATTTAAGACGTGAAGGCGTAACTAACAAACAAACAAATAAACAAACAAACGGACTTTCGGATTTATAATATTACTAGCGGCCGCCCGCGACTTCGTCTGCGTGGAAAGATTTTTTACTATCCCTCGGGAACAATAATTTTTTTTGGGATGAAAGGTATCCTATGTCCTTTTCAGTGCTCCTAAGAACGTGTATGCAAAATTTCATGATGATCGGTTCAGTAGTTAAGACGTGAAGGCGTAACAAACAAACAAACAAACAAACGGACTTTCGCATTTATGACATAGTAAGGATAGTAAGGATTATTAAAATTCGGCAATTTCATACTTTAACCCTTATTATTATACTTGTTTGGTTTACAAATTCAGCAAAATGGTTGCGTTTATGTATATTTCTATAGCCGGATGCTAAATTATATGGCGGAATAACATTTCAAACTTGGTACTGGGGTTAAGGAGGCATGTCTCGTTAATACTGTTTGCAAGAGGTTCTTGCATAGTAAACCATGAGCCGGTAAATTAAAATAAAATTTTGGATCAATTGTGCCTATAGCAGGTAAATATCACAACACAAAGGGCTTTGATATTTTAAAGCGATCAAACAAGAAACCATTGTGCTTTCTTAAATTTAAAACGGTATATGTATATTTCTTACTAGTTAACTTGATCTTTGCATGTTTTAAAACAGACAATTGTGATTTTATTACAAAGTTACTCACATAGTAGAAATCCTTTTCTACGTGTTTTCAAAAAGAAATTATGTTGAATGAGAGATTTCGAATAAGCCAATTGAGTTATTCTCCTGTCTTTCTGTATAGTAGTCGTGTCGGCATTAAGTTAGCCTTGCTTGGAGGAGGCGCACCGCAATCTACATCGACATTTTCAAAATATTTCAAGAAGTATTCCAATCTACTTACTTCTGAAGCCTAAGCTAATTAAATTTGAAATCATTTGAAGTTAGAAACTTTATTTGACTTACGGAAAAGTTGGCATTTATTTCTTGGAATCACATTTAGAGCATAATCTATGTCTTTCTCATATTTCATGGCGTGGAAACCGAAAGAATGCGATGCTGTTACATACTTGGAAATAATTCTGAACTTGAGTAAATGGATGGAATTACATAGAAGTTCCCCAATTTGATTGTTAAAAAAAAGTCATGTTTGGTAGGATCTAGCCTCTAATTTCACTTTGAAATTTAGGCTTCTATTTCGTTTCATATTGTTTTTTTGGTATCATATTCTATGTGCCGCGTTCTATGTTTGCTAGCTGAATTGCTAAAGCTGCTCCATTGACAGATCCATAAATTTAAAAAAATAAATTATCGACTAAGGGCTGATTTTTCGATGCCCAGATAAAGCATTATTCGTTTGATAACGTATTATGCCGTCAGATTAAAAGTGATTGTCATATGTTTGTAAATCAAAGTTTTTTGAATGACTTTTATGTTATTCGGATTATAATTTAACTGACAGATATCTGTTATCTGAGGATTGAAAAATCAGCCCTAAATTGAATATCCTGGAAATTCAATAATAAATAAGAATAGGTACCAAAAATATTTTATTATTAGTAATCGGTAGATTTACATACTTATAAAAGTAAAACACTTTTTATGGATACTATCACAAAAGTGTTAAATCACTTTTTTCAATGCACAGCTAGGATGCGCGAAAATTTTTTTTACTTCCCCTAGCTAGTGATACTTATTCTTTACACCCTATGTAACTCAACTTATAATTCAAATAATAAAAAAACTAAAGTGCCCCATCATCGGGGATAGTGGATGGAGGTTTTTCGGCAAGTAACTGGGCTATTAATAAACCTGACATACGAGCACACACCCACCCGGGTTCAATCTACGCTAGTCGCTTTTAAAAATGAAGTGAATGTTTGTAAAGCTTTTGTTATGCAATATTACTTGATAGATGATTCCCGAATTTGGTTTAAGTATTACAGCAATATGATTTGTATTATGGCGGTCTCTGAGGTCAAGTGGCTGGCATGCTCTCCGCCCTTGAGGGTTTGATCCACGGATTAGTGCATGGATTGGTCAAAATGATCTGGAGTAAACGAAAATGTTTTTTCTATAATATACTCGCAGGTACGCCTTGGGTCTGGGGTAGTGAAAGCGTCCGTTCTTGTTTCCATAACCCGATTGCTCTTGTTTTCCGTTTGACCTTAATGTAAAATGATTTTTTTTCATGCAAAAAACGTTTTCGTACATGTCGTTTCACATTAGTGACTGTTGAGAGAGCCGAATTGGATTATCCCTTCAAGTATTGAAGGTTTTCAAGTATACAATATTTTCACCGTACAAAAGACTGCTATGTTAGCATTTTATGTAATATTATAATATATTTTCCTCAAATTACAAAAAAATTGCAATCTTATACGAAAAAAACATTCGTTACATCAAGGATTAAATAATCGCCTACATACGAAGAAGCCCGTAAGTTTGTTAGTCAACCCTATTTACACAATCCGCGAATGTAGGAAATCGTACTTTACTGAATAACAACAACAACAGTGAAAAGGTTCACCACTTGCTATTGTGTGAGTGTGCTGGCAAAACGTACATTCTATTGTGTTCCTTCTTGCCTGTTTTCTGTCTTTCCTTTCCAGAAAAGGTCGTATAATTCAAAGTATGGCACGGGGTCTATACGAGTAGCTCGATAACATTATTTTCGGTTACCATCCGATAACCGGCCAGTTTTTACGATCGTTAACCGAACGCGCTAACAGGCTCGCAGAATTTCTCGTTGTTATTTAATACAAAAAATGTTGTTTTTTTACGGACGGGTAGCATATTTTATTGTTGCGGGTGGTCGTTTCGATTGCATATGTTCGTTTTATATTTTTATAAAATATTTATTGTAAAAGATTTATTGAAATAAAACTCTTTTTAACGGATACTAGTGCGGTTAAAAAGTGTTTTATTTCATGTCTAGTGAGCGCGTAAGCTTGAGAGGTGAAAAGATTTTGATGGAACGATTTATTTCTACAATTTTTGACTGTGTATTCTATTGCTTTAATTCTTCAGAATAATAATGTGTTCTTAGCTATCAAGTGATTTATATGGACACATTATAGTATTTTTAACAAAAATTAGGTACGTTTCAAATTATTTCATCACAATTCCTTTGAATAAATATTTCTATGGGAAAGCAGTTAGACCATGAAGTTAATACTAACAAGTTAGCATTAATTTTATTTAATAAATAACTAGCAACCCGCCCTCGCTTCGCTTCGGTGTCTTCCTTTTTTTTACACGACTGCCCAAAAAGGAGTGTATAATAATATGAGTTTAGGGTTCATGTATATTTGTGGGTATGTGACTTTCTTTGTTCCACCATAACTTCTAAATGCATCAACTGATTTGAATGTATGGGGTATCGTTAGAATCCTTGCAGTATCCCGAGTGCACTTACATGAATTTTTTTTTTATTTAACTGGACTGGCTGTATGATTTGACAGCTACGTTTTTGTGCCTATTTGAAACGCCACTAGCGTGCGTCTAAAGAACTAATTTTGACGTACAATATGAAAATGGTTGCCGTGATGGTCTCTCCAGACTTCAAACTTTAGTACCATGTCCCTCACGCTATACCCACGCTACGTCCTACAGCGCCAAAATGGCGGAAATCAAATAGGCACAAAAACAGTTTGACTTAAGCCTGTCCAGTGTAAATATATGCAGGTCAGTGACACTACCTATATTTTTTAAAATCAATATGGCGACTGTACGACGCCACTTTCAAATGTGAAAAATTTTTTTTTCTTTAATTATTACAATATGGGCATCAAATGAAAGGCCTTGATGAGCACATTCCAAAACTATATAATTTGTCACTAAAATGTCTGAAATTAAAACAAATAAAAGTAAAAAATATTAAAACTCGACTGCCCTGCCAAAAACGAACTAAAAAGTTAAATAACAAGTGTAATTTGCAGTCGGGGGACCTCTTTGATCAAAAATTCTTTCATGAAAGGGGTCCCCCGACTGCAAATTACACTTATTATTTAACTTTTTAGTTCGTTATTGGCAGGGCAGTCGTGTTTTAGATATTTTTTATTTAATTTTTTATTTGCCAAATGCGACCTTCCAACAACACATTAACAACACCCAAAAAGAAAACAAATACCTTACAGTCGTCACCTCCTTTCACTCAAAAAGTATGTTTCCGTACCGTTTGAGCTCCATTCCATTATCGGTGTGAAAAACGCGCTTGAATGTATTTTTCGCTAGCGTTAATTTTTTGCGACAATTCTGAATTCATGTAAATGGTATGGTGTATATATTAAAATAATGAGCAATATAATTCTTAAATAACTAACGTTTTTAAGTTAATAAAGATTAATACTGTATCCTTCTAAATAGTTTTATAAATTACTGAATTGTACGTGACCGATTTTTTAGCAGATAATGGGTATAGTAAGCTATTCTTAAAAGATATAGATATATGCCATTGCAGACTTATTGTAGACCTATAAAAGAGGAACAGTCCCTATTCACACATTATTTTGTTTTAGCTCAAAATGTTTATGCAGCGTTTTCGATGCAATCTCCCAGTCCGCTTAATTTTTGCTGTCATCTTTATCAATTATTGTCATATTTTTACCAAGTTATATAAAACATTAACATATCTTATTATACACTTAAACCTTCCTCAGGTTTGGTGAAAACCGCATAAAAATCCGTTCAGTAGTTTTTGAGTTTATCGCGAACAGACAGACAGACAGACGCGGCGAGGGACTTTGTTTTATAATATGTAGTGATAACTTCAATTTTGACTTCAATCCTACTATCCTACTAATATTATAAATGTGAAAGTTTGTGGGTTTGGATGTTTGTTCCTCAATCACGCAAAAACTACTGAACGGATTTGGTTGAAATTTGGCACACAGATAATAGATAGCTTAGATTTAAACATAGAATACTTTTTATCCCGATATTCCTACGCGAACGGGAACCACGCGGGTGAAACCGCGGGCGGCCGCTAGTAATATTATAAATGTGAAAGTTTGTGGGTTTGAATGTTTAGATGTTTCCTGGATGTTTGTTCCTCAATCACGCAAAAACTACTGAACGGATTTGGTAAAAAATTGACACACAGATAATAGAAGGCTTGAATTAAAACATAGAATACTTTTCATCCCGATATTCCTACGGGAACGGGAACCACGCGGGTGAAACCGCGGGCGGCCGCTAGTATCTCTATATGAGAAACAAAATATGAAGCTGCAGGCAGTTTTTTATATGCTTGTTTTCTTTATTTTTTGATATTTGTTCAAACTCACTGGCTTTGCACATAACCTAATCACCGATATAACTGGTTCGTGATTGTAAAAGCTTTTTCTGTTCCCGTAGCAGATTGAAAAACTAATATTGGTTTTTTACTTTTGAACTTTCGCATATATTTCCAAAGAAACTTTGTTCGAATGGCAATTATTTTAATAGTTTTTTCAGCACACTTGCTCGTAAAGTGAGCCCTAATACATCGCTTTTAGGGCCATAAACCAAACTATAACAAACGCGTGCAATAATATATAAAACACTAGTTGGTTATAGAATTATCCCTACAAAGTTAAATAGGTACCTTACTGCAAGTTCTATGCGAGTAAACAGAGCATTCTCAATTTAACCGGGTAATACAGTTATTTTTTTAGTAACAACAAAGAGGTTTTATGCCGCTGACAATTTTTTGGATAAATAAATGTGTAGGTCCTTAATTTAGTCAAACAAATATTTATTATTATCAAATTATTCCTAATTTACAATATTTTGTTATAAAATATTAGCATTTTATCACTTAAATTTATAATTTTGAAGTAAGCTGTATGCTCACTAACCCCTTTGTTCGCAAAATATTCTTGCATTGGGCGTGTGAAAAAAACAAAAAAAAAAACCTGCGCGCCTTTTCTCACCATGATTATCATTTTGTTTTTGTCGTATTTGTTGCTTTGTGGTAAATTACTTTGTTTTTTCCTCGCAAATGTGTTGAAAAACGTCGTATTAAACTCGTGAGCTCTTACTTATTGCACACTCGGCTGAGTTACGCCCTCGCCTGCGGCTCGGGCTGCAACCCACAGCCTTGTGTGCAATAAGCAACCTTAGCTAACTTGTATCATAATGTACTATTTTTTATCGTGTATTTTATTTACCATTTACAAGTTTTAGAAATATGTTGTTCTAATGTTTTGCTTTTATTGATAAAGTACTAAAAGATTACGTAAGCTTTTTTATATGACCGTAATAATAATATTGTTTTACCAGAAATACCAATTTCAGTTTTCTTGTTCTCGTTTTCTTCTTTCTTTATTTAGCCTTTTTATATGTAGAGAAATATATTTAATTCTTACGTAGATTTAGTGAGGTAAATTATGTCCATTGAGCGAAGAGTCCGAGCCAAGAAGGTTTACCAACTATTGCCACATTTTAGCCGCTCTATTTGCAATATTTATACATAATAAATATTGGATATTATCACAAACATTGCTATGATCCCGAGATAGTAGCTATTGTATTATGGAAATTTGGAACAATGACGCACTATAGTCAATGAGATATTGCAGAACAACAGTGTGTTCAGAGCAGAACAACATTTTTTTGAGTCACATAGTAGGTAGTCAGAATGTGATAGGTTTGCAATTGAGCTGTGTTTAGCCTATCTTCTAGTATTTAACCCTTTAACGGGCAGATTTTTAAAGCGAAAACTTCTTTAGCGGCGTTGTACGCCTTTTTTGTAATGGGGAAAAAATGCTAAACTCGCGTCAGTAAGAATCACGTGACCCTGATCGAAAATTCGTAAGACGGATGTGACGGATGGAGAGTAGGCAGCTGGCGGCGGAAGTATCCTCCTCTCTTTCTACGGGGCGCGGTGAAAATGGCGGCGCGTCATTTGTTTCACCAGCAAAGGGCTAATTTTGAAAATGGAACTAATTCAGCAGCGATCTCTTCGATGAAATCATAGACTTATTTATACTCTGTGACTATAAGTTTAAATAGTAAAATGCGTGCATGTAGAATAAAAAAGCCCACTGGCGCGAAATCTTTAGTATTTTTCTCTAATTACAAATTGATTGAATCGTGTGACTGTATAGTAATAGGAAAGAAATAATTTGAATCCTTTGCCGCTAAGAGCCAAAATATGCCACATGAATTTAGGAATAAGACGTTTTTTAAGGTTTTTTTATTCTTAAAAGGTATTATTACTCCACGATGACTATCGTATTTGCGAAAATATCAATTACAAAATTTGTTTGACATTGAAATTTATTTTAAAAATGTATACGACTAAGTATTGTTCCAAATGTTCTGAAGACAAATTGAATCTATGATCGCTTAATATATTTTTGTAAGCGGAAAGGACCGTTCGAGGCATGCACTGAGGTGACTGGGCAGAATTTAAATTTGAGTGCCATTGTTTGGACATGTTAGATATTTGAACGATGAATGAGATCGAGCGTAAATGTGCATGACTAGCTTCCGCCCGCGACTTCGTCCGCGTGGATATTAGAGAAAATCCTTAGGTAACCTTCAACCAGGATCCGACCAGCCGTTTTTACGCGATTAGGCGGGTCCCCAGTCCCCACCAAGCACGCTGCCCCGCGAGGCAAGACGTTTGCCGCGTGTGGCGGGCCTCGCACGAGGCTGCTTGCTTGATGGGGACTGGGGACCCGCCTAATCGCGTAAAAACGGATGGTCGGATCCTGGTTGAAGGTTCCCTAAGGACTTTCTCTAATATCCACGCGGACGAAGTCGCGGGTGGAAGCTAGTTTATAACAATAATCAGAATTGGGTCCAGAGATATTAGTATCCCATTCCCGTCCCCGTCCCCGTCCCCTGGGGCTGAGTCCACTGTGTTGGAGTTCAAAATAAATGTCATTTTCAGAATCACCATCCCATAAAACCTCAAGGACGACATCCGCATCGATTTTTAATTTTACTTACCCCATTTACCCACTAAGGGGTGGATTTTCAAAATCACAAAATGTATGTTTGCCTATATTTATTTTTAAACATGCTCCTACGAAGTTTGAAGTCGTAATGTCTATTTTCATTCAAAATTTGAACCCCATTTTCAACCCTTTAGGGGTTAAATCATGTCTACCGTGTTGGACTTCAAAATAAATGTCATTTTCGCTATTGTCCCATCCCAGCAAACCCCAATAACGACATCCATATCTATTTTTTAGTTTTCACCCCATTTCACCCCTGTTTCATTCCCATAGGGGTTGAAATACTACCAATAACAATTTATGTTACGTTAGATTTCCGTCCATAAGCCTAAATTATAAATTTAGCGATTTTTACTCCGAAAATGAACGATTTTCTATACACAACTCCATCCCCCTTTTTACCCCTTCAGGGGTAGAATTTTCAAAAAAGCTGAAATATGTATATATTAATTTTCAATCGTCAGCCTTAACACAAAATTTGAACATCCTAACTTTGAAACTGAGGGACTTTCATACAAATTTTGATCCCCTTTAGGGAGTGAATTTTGAAAAATCCTTTCTTAGCGGATGCCTACGTCATAACATCTACCTGCATGAGCCCAATCCGTTCAGTGGTTTGAGCTGTGCGTTGATAGATCACTATGTCAGTCAGTCACCTTTGAATTTTATATATATATATAGATTTCCAAATTTTTTGCCAAAATATGAAACTACCACTGAAAAGGGGTAAATGGCTCTTAGTAACCTATTTTACAACTACTCATATCGTGTCTTAAAGCTGTTAGTTTTCTTAAAGAAAAAAAAGTTTAAATTTACACCTCGTTTAATTGGCATGATGTCAATATTATTTTATTTTTTGTTACATAAATTACTTCTCATAAAAGAAACATTGGTAAAGGAATTATTTCGCTAGAATGAAAACTGCCCGAGATATCACAGTTTAAAAGGAACACAAATTGGACACACCCAAAAACGCTCCATACTAACGGCTACTTAATTATGAAGTCACGCTTGAGTAGTTTGTATGCAACGCGTAGAAAATTTGTTCCACAGCTATATTAAATATTGTGTGTATCAAAATGGTTTCTTAGACAAATTTGCTATAAATTTTATGATCTAATTAAAGGTATTATTTATTTTAATAAATTTTATACCTTTTAAATGGACTTGTCCACCCAACTTTGTAGGGTCTTTAAACGAATAATACGCAATATATAAAAACTTTAAGAATTTTTGTAAGTAACTGTTTGTTGCTAAATAAAACAAAAAAAAAACCAAGAGGTATACAAGCTACTCTAAAAGTTTGATATGTTTACGATTTTTATTAGTATTTCGTTATTTTATTCATTAGTCATCATCCCAATTGTAAAACAGTATTGTAAGAGAATAGAAAGGGTTAAGACCCAATGTCCACCTTCCAACCGGGTCATGGATACTTGTAAGCTACCGTGTATCGTGGCCGGGGGCCAACCCTCATTTCCGAAAGCACTTAGCATCGAATAAAACTGTTCATAATGGATGAAACCTGCTTTATGGATATGGGTTGGAGTGTAACACATTTTAGGACGGTCTTTGAAAACGATAAAAAATGACATAAGTACTAAATTAATTAATTTCAGGTAGGTACCTACTTTAAATTAAATGTTTCTCTTTATTTTGCATTGCCAAAACTGAAACTTTATTGGAAACATCGTTTGAAAATCGTGGATATTAGTTTTATACAAATTGCTTTTAAGATGAATTTTACGAATTTAACAATTTACAGGTAAATATTATAGACTAGCTGCCGCCCGCGGCTTCACTGGGGTTCCCGTTCCCGTGGGAATATCGGGATAAAAAGTATTATATTAATCTAGGTTATCTACTATCTGTGTGTCAAATTTCAACCAAATCCGTTCAGAAGTTTTTGCGTGATTGTGGAACAAACATCCAAACACACAAACTTTCACATTTATAATATTAGTAGGACGAGTAGGTACCTAGTACTTAACACATTTCTCATAGTAATATTTTATTTATTGAAGATCTATATTTCGATATTTATATAGAACTTTATATTATAGTATACTGTAGGAAATAAAGTGAATAAATAGTCCTCGACTTTTACGATCTGTTTTTATTGAGCAAAATAATTTTGATCGTAACACTTTCAGACGGTCTGCTTTTAATGAATCCAATTACGTTGTAACTTTATGACTTTCAAAAATACTTTTATACTATCAAATAAAACCTTATAATTTCTACCTTCTGATGAAGAAGTTTGTTCTGAATATAATATCGTAGAGAAAGAACTTCATACCTGTGTAGGCTCGCGTCCTTTTGAGGCCCTATATCACTAGGACACTATGGTTGTGCCACCAGGGGGTGATTTGCTTGTCACCCCCAAATTATTTAAGGCCTATTAAAATCTGAGCGGTATCCGCTACCGTCGTGGGTAGCGGTAATACTTGAGCAATATTACACAGGGTATTTGGTACGGCATTTTCGCAGCTGTTGTGGGTACGGTACCCATTGGGATATCGCTACCGGCACCGATAGCATACCGCTCAGATTTTGAATAGGCCTAACGCAACTAAACGGACACTGGGGCCGTACTGACTAGCACATTGAACTTCGGCAAATCTGCCTAGCGTCAAATTAAAATAGATAAATCGAGTCCCAATCGGGCTAAAATGGCGAACCCCAATTCATGATGTCACAAAAACATCTATTTTTTTCCAAATAACTTCGGTAAATTATAGTACAATACAAAATTCCTTACTTCGATTTATCTTTTTTAAGTTAAGGCTCGGCAGACCCACCGAAGTTCGATAAGTTAGCCGGTAGTAGGGCCCCATGCATCTGCATACATTTTGTTGGTAGCGCGACTGGTGGTCTAGTGAGATATTGCACTAAAGCTGTCATTCTAGTGACGCATGCGCGTTACAGGTTTTCGACTTTACTACTAAAAGTTCAGTTTGCCCAGAGGTTTGGTAGGTAATAGAACGGGCGCAATATTACCAGACGAACAGACAATACTTACGAAACAACGTGATTATTCAACTTGAAAATGTTGAATAGTTTGTGAGAAACGATCTCTTTAAGTTTTGTAAAGTGAGGACGATTGGAATTGTGTTTTTTTTTACTTAAATAACCATATCAAAACTAAGTTTTAGAATAAGTGAGTGTTAAGTAGTGAAAGTGTTTAAAGGAGATCTTTTCGTGTTTAGAGGTAAGTTTTTATATTTTTATTGTATTTTTTTTATATTATAATAATTATTATGACTACTAATTACCTAATACTTTATTTGAATTGTGCTTACACACTGAATGTAAAAAAGTAGAAAATTCTGTGTTTTTCGGGGATGGGATTCGTTCATGAAGAGTTTTGAATAACTTATTTTGTTTTGAATAACTTATTCTTGAATGCTTACAGCCTTCCTAAATAAGATAATTGTGTTTTACTAGTTTTCCGACTTCGTTGATAGAGTCTCAATATATAAAAATATCTTTCTGATTTTTTTATCATGTAAAATAAAGAGTTGTTTAATAAATATTAGAAACATAATTAAGAAATATTGGTTGGTTCCTTTTTTATAGGTGGATGCACACGAGTATAAGGCCTTTATAAGGTACTTTGGTAAAGTTGAAGGCTAGTTTATAGTCATGAATGTCATGATATATTATTCCTGCATCCAAAAACAAATAATAAAAAATAAAAAAAACGGCTACCGTAGAAAAAGTTAAAAGTTATGTTAGTTGACTTTTTTCAAAAAAAACTATAGCTAGTATCACTCGTAATGCTGTAAGAATTCTAACGATATATACATATCAACTTTGTCTAGGGATACAGGTGTTATTTTCATACAAACGAGGTAACTTTGAAGCCTTGGTTTTTTTACCAGGAAGGTGCTATGATCTGATGATGGCCATTCAGAGAGTGAATGGAGGAGATTCAGTTCGTAACACACACCCAACTGATCTGATCAGCATTCTAAAAGATTAATGGGTCAGAGTTCTCAGTTTGAGGATTTCCATACATTTTCATGTTATTTTCGCGGTTTTTGTAAACATGTCCTTTACGTTTTGAGAATGCTGGTCAGATCAGTTGGGTGTGTATAGATCTGAATTTCCTCCATTCACTCCCTGGATAGCCATCATCAGATCACAGCACAGTACATCCCTGGCAGAAAACCAAGGCTTCAAAGTTACCTCGTTTGTATAAAAATAACACCTGTATCTCCAGACAAAGTTGATGTGTGTACATCACACATCCGAATCTGTTCAGGCATTTAGAAGTCATAGTGGAATAAAAAAGTCAATGAATCTTTATGAACATACATGAACTCTGAACACAATACACTCTTATTTTTTGGGCAGTCGTGTAAACATATATGTTTGCCTCATCGGCCTTATAAACATAGTACTTTGATCAGGATATTAACAAAAAAAGATTATTCGCCTGACTTCATAGAACTAATTATAGTAAGTACCTACCTAATTAATTATCTGCTTTTGTTCCCTACATCTATTATTTCGTTTCAGTAACGTTGTTGTCTAATAACGAAAGAAATTACCAAGCTGAAGCAAAAGTGTATCTTCATACATACAATAACGATCTTCATTGTGAATTTTTAATTATTTTTTTGGGACAAATCCAAAATCATCATCATTATATCAGCCGCACGACACCCACTGCTGGGTATGGGCCTCTCCCAAGGATCTCCACGACGATCGGCCCTGCGCTGCCCACATCCAGCGGCTCTCCGCGACCTTCACCAGATCGTCGGTCCACCTTGTCGGGGCCTACCCACGTAGCGTCATCTGGTGCGCGGTCGCCATTTTTTTTTAGAACAAACAATGAGGTCGTCCACTTCCCATACAAATAGGTAACTTAAAAAATAATGTACAAGGTAAGTATTTTCTTACTTAAAGGTTGTCACGGAAAGCCATGCAGATATAAACTTAAAAAAATACATAAACAAAAGCCAATCACCCTTAAACTATTATAATAAGTTAACTAATAAACCGTAACCGTAATTGATAATAGTACTTATTTGAAATCCTTATATTGTTTTATTTAAACAACAAATGTAATAAAAAATAAATACTTTATGAAAAAGCTATAACCGTGTCAAGCAAGGGCGCTGGCAGAAATAATTCCCAATAAAGCTGCCCCCCCCCTAGCTTTTAGTTTCTCATGTCGATAAATGCCATCCCACAGAATAAACAATTATTCAATACACTTCCTTGTAAAGCGGGTCTTACTTCATCATTTTCATTTACATGTTTTGCTTTTTTTATCACAAAAACATCGCAAAGTAATTGATGATCCCGAGATTCCCAAGGAGAGCAAGTGCACCACCTGGCACCTCCTTGCCGGCGCCCATGGTGTCAAAGTGAGCTATTTGTAACCTGTGAAATAAGTTTCAATGAATGAATGAAAGAGGACTAAGTTATAACCGCAGTACACAAAAAACTATAAATGATATAAGAACGGGGCAGCGAAATACGATTACATTACAATGCATACGTTCTAGAAACTTTCTGCCCCAACGGTCATCGCTATGTGTGCCGCCCACTGCCACTTCAGCTGAGCAATCCTTCGAGGGATGTCGGTTACTTTAGTACTTCCACGGATCTCCTCATTTCTGATTCGATCACGTAAGCCCTACGTCGTAGAGAAACGCCAGGCATGGCTCTCTCCATTGCACACTGGGTGATCTTGAGTCTTCTTATGAGACCCATAGTTAGCTTAGCGACCACGTTTCAAATGCAAAATACTAGAGCAATAATTTAAAATAAATAAAACCGGTTAAGAGCGAGTCGGACTCGCGCACCGAGGCTTCCGAACCATCATAATTGCACCATCAAACCACACTGCAGAGTAAAATAATAAAATTAGTATTGCAGTCTTAGGTCAGCGCCCTCTCTTGACCGATAGTGGAACTAATGTTAACTCTTTTTAGAAATTTGATTATTTCTAAAAAAGTGTGCTATATTGAGACATTGTTTTATTTTTCCTGTAATCTTTATATAAACTGCTATAACATAGAATTATTTCAGATTTTTTTCTTTGCAAACTTCGGAGATAAGGGGGGGAACGGTATTTTTTTATATTTTTCATCATAAGTCGAAAACTATGCGGCCTAAAAAAAATTAAAAATGATTGAAAACGTGAAAACGGCGCTTTTTTATATGATATCCCACATGCCCTAGGAGCCCTACTTCAAATTTTTAAGACCCCTTTTCAGTCCCTGTTGTAAAAAAGATATTTATTTTTTTATTTGTTCCTTATTTGCAAAATAGTTGGGCAAATGTCATCCTTAACTATTCTAAATTTCAAGATGATACCATTAGTAATCTAGCTGTGACAGACAGACAAACTGAGTCACACCGTAAGGGTTCCTTTTTTACCATTTTGGTACGGAACCCTAAAAATTAAATAAAAAGGCGGTTTAGCAAATCAGGTAACATTGATATTTTTAGGGTTCCGTACCAAAATGATAAAATGGAACCCTTATGGTGTGACTCAGTCTGTCTGTCTGGAAAAATAAAAAGATGTCTCAATATAATACACTTTTTTTGAAATTCAAAAAACAAACTAAAAATCATTAGTTCCACTACCAGTCAACAGATGGCGCTGACCTAAGAATGCTGACCTAAGATAAAAAAATAGTTCCACTATCGGTAAAGAGATGGCGCTGACCTAATACTACAATAATATTTGGTGGCTGGTTCTGATATAATTACCTACTATTTGCCGTACGAATAAACGAAAAATAAGTTCCTACTTAGTAATATAAACAGTTTGCAATGTGGAGTGGCTGAAACGTTTTTCATTTACCATGAGCAGCTGTGGTTAAGATTTGTAAATTAACTGTCCGCCTGTTCGCCCCTCCACCTGTCCGCCGTTTATCCTACTTTTTTAAAGACTGTACTAAAGTAACATATCCAAATAAATTTATGATTGTACGGAACCCTTGGTGGGCGAGTCCGACTCGCTCTTGACCGGTTTTATTTGTTATTGCTCTTTGAAATTTGAATACGAGAAATACCTACCTGTTATAGAGGTCTTGCCCAAACTTGTGTCCAAGTCATGTATTATCATGCTTTAAATTTATGATAAACCTGAGACATAATGACTTAAAACATGATGGAAACAATTAAATGTTGACAGTATACCAGTGATAATATGTAAACTCACTTCAACAATAGCGTGCCTATGAACCTAAAATGCTAGTCGCTGAAAAACAAACTGCTTATTGCAAAAGCTTTACCTTGTTTGAAAAGCAGATGGAGGTACTTAGAAAGGCTTTTGTGCAGAAATCCTCCGTTGACTTTAGTATTGTAAAATATAAATGCTTGTTATAACTCAGTCTTGTTTAAATAGTGGTTCGACTGAAGTGGCCGTAGCTTTAGTGCAACGTGATATTCACTTAAAATTTATGCTAGTGATTTATTTGTAACTGCCACCGAGCAGCATCTTAATTTCACGAAATGCTGGGGTATTTTAGCTAGCTGAGAGAGGCAACTTTACTTTTTATGATTAAATATTTATAAAATAAACTTTCATCATGATTTCAACTTACTTATCTAAGTTAAGAGAGCCCGAGGTCGTTCGCCAACCAGATGGTCTGACCAAGTAAGAATAGCAACCTGCTCAAGCAAATTCCATCAAGCAGTGAGAGCATCCATGGACCGAGATCGATAGAGGCAAATCGTAAAAGCAGCCAGTGATCACGATCCTCAGTTATGAGAGAACGATTAAGAGAGATCTAAGTTAGTTTAAACAGACACCACTTTAATATCAGGTGTACCAGTAAGATTTTTATTAAAAAACTGTAAAAAGACAAAAATAGACGATGAAAACTCCTCACGAGGAGACAACGAAATTTGTCTCCAAATATCACAAAGTTTAAATATATACTTTGTAAGTTCAAATCAATACTTCTAAGATACTGCCGTTAATTGCAAACAACAGTGTGTCGTAACTACACGATCTTGAGGAGCTCAAATTGAAAAAGTTTAAATTAAGGGATTTGCATTCATAGAATGTTCGAGAGCGGTACTCTAAACGTTTAATGACGGCCATATTGGTATGAACTTTTGAAGTGAAATGAGGTTTCCGCAGTAAAGTTTATGATGCCAATATAATCGTTAAGCGCGTCTTAAAAAACATAATCCATCAAAAATACTTTTTTGGTTTCAAAAACCACAATATAGTCTGAATTTAATGCCGTTGTTCTTGCCAGTGGGCGCTGCAGTTATCATGTTCCCATTAATCTCCAGAACGGTTTGACTGATTTAGATGCAGTTTTCAGAATAGATAACGTGTGAATTCTTTAAAAATTTAAAATAGTAATTCTTAATTGAAAAGATTTTTTTTTTTTGCAATAAACATCCCCCGACTAAAAGTGAAGTAGGCGTACTATACATATTTATAATAACCACCTTTTCATCAATTTTCAATGCTTGAAAAATCCGTCGGGAGCAACCATTGCCATCTCTCTGTTATATTTCAAATAATTTCGGCAGCCCCGATGGATCTTTCTTGCGTTTGTATTTATATGAAAAGGATATCATAAATATATCAGTATTAGTACCTAAATCATTTTAGTCGGGGGATTTTTGTTAAAAATACTTACTCTTTTTCAATAAGAATAACTATTTTAACCATAAACATAGAAAAATTTTCGCTGCGCTCAAGAAGACCAACAGAGCGTGGAAAAGAGAAGTTAACATCATACGGACACGGTCTATGTAAAAAAGAGACAAATAGGATCAAGTGACATGTGACATAGTACGCACGCATGTGAGTGGCTGTCAGAAATTCATTCGCAAAGTCAGCAACTTCGCGAATAGGTTCGCATATGAGTGAGAGTGTGCGAACCCATTTGCATACCTCCTACACTTGTTCACGAATGTTTATTTTTACTTGCGATTTTGTGAACAATGAACGTTGAAAATGATTTTAATAGAGCTGTTGGACTGTTTTTGTGTGCTCATATGCTTACTATTTTCAATATAGAAAATAAAAGCTAAATAAAGGTCGCCACAACTACGAAAAATACGCGTAACCACAGATTAGTAACGGTCGTACGAATGCTTTCGTCTGTGGCACGCATGTGTGGGAGCTAAGCTTGGAAAGCGAAGGTTCGAGGTTCGCGCGCTTTGATGTGCGTCAAAAAACCAACACAGCTTGGAAAGGTACGAATGTCTCAAAAACTTCGCGAAGTCATTCGCGAAGGTCGTCACTGGTCGTCCTACACATGTGGGTTCGCGTATTCGCGAACCTTTGCGCGCATGTGAGTGACCGGGGTAACATGATCTTCTCTGCATCGAAGACGAGAACTGTAGGTCATACCTTTTAATAAATCGTGTAGTTTGTATTATTGTACAAATTAGTATATGAATTGTACACTATGTATTATTATATAGCGGCGTGTTCCATTGAACATTTTCAAATTTATAATTAATAAAGTAAAATCTATTATTGATCTAGTCGTGTTTAGCTCTTTTGAATTAAATGTAATTATTATTGAAACTCGCATTTATTTCACTGAAAAGGAGCCAAAAATATTTCTTATTACTTTTCCCTTTGGAATGACATCGCATATTTATTCGTCCGTGTAAATCGGGCCGCTGCTCCAGGATAAAATATTAAAATACATTTTGAAGTACTTTATATTGCAGATATTTATAACACTTTGCAATCTAGTCGTTTGAAATTCTCTACAGAACTGAATGTTGGCAGTGGGCGGGACACATAGCGAGATGAACCGATGGCCGAGGCTGCGTTCAAACGATAACACACGACCCGACTTCAACCCGAACTCAACTCAAACTCACCTCAACCGCAGCCCACCTTGAAATACATCGCTTACAATTTTGAGTCTTATGACACATTAATAAGCTCTTGTGTAATGTTCAGGTGAGTTTGAGGTTAGTTGGAGTTGAGTTTGAGTTGAGTTCGGGTTGTGTTTGGGTTGAGTTTGAGTTGAGTTCGGATTGAGGTCGAGGCGTGTGCAGTTGCATCGACAAAATATAACGAGGCTTATTCATGTGTTATAAAACTCAAAGTTGTAAGCGTTGCATTTCAAGGATTGGGCTCCGGTAAACGGTAAACGGTAAAGATTTAGATTTGGCACATTTTGGTTTTATCATTGAAAATTATCGTGATTGAACGCAGATCCTGTGAAACTGGCGACAAGTAAATAATACGTCGTACTATTTCTCTTCCATATAATATTGTCAATTTTGTTCTTTTATGAGATGCCTCTCAGCCTCTGTCGTTCTTTTATTTGATACTACAGTAAATATAATCAACACGACACAAAACTAAATAAAACTGAGCAACGATAAAATAAAATTAAAGCTTTTTCGCTCGCTGCTAAAAACATTTTCCTCATTTTTACAAATCCTGCTAACTTCGATTCGTTTATATTTAAAATGTCAGTTAATACCGGATGAATATATCTAATTACTTTTGAAAGAATTATGAGATCATCTCATATCAAATAAATAATAAAACTTTTGAACCTACCAAAATGGTAAATATTTTGGTACCTACCAAAATATGTTTGGTAAAACACTTACTTAATACATGTATGTATACATAGAAATGTCTTCGTTTTAAACTTGTTATTCTTAAAAAAAGTACCTACCATCTAAGTATGCTAGGTAAGTTTGTACCCGTGCTTTATCGATCGAGCGAACGTGAAGCGCGAGCGAAGCGCTTCTGTTTCAGCTTTGGCAAAAATGCTTTCGTTTTTTTGTCTGGCTTTTCCTCTCGATATCAGTTACATTTAAGGTCCCCGCTGCTGGGGCACTGTGTAGTGGTACTAATAGGGACCATACACAGAGAGAAAAAAAAAACTAATGAGAAACAAAACTGTAACTTCCTAGAATCCAACAGACGCTTTAACAAATAAATGTCACATGTGGTAAAAATCAAGAGTTTTAGAAATCTGATATTCAGGCAAATTCTACAGATAAAATATCCTTTTTAACACTTGAAGGGGTCATAAATTTCTTTTAAACATGACGTTGGTCTCAAATTTACTTATTACAAAAAAACAAAACCCACTTTTCGTAAGTCATAAATTTGGTCATATTGACAAAGGATGACAGGATGGCGTCGTAGATGATGTGCAGAAAAAAAAATGCAATGTAATAATAAACGACAACTGCGACAAAATGGACCTTATGACATTAAGCTTAAAGCCTAGGGGGACTCACTAGGTCTCTCTAGATTGCTAAGCTTTAGAAAAACGCAGATATTATGCGTTGAAATGTTTTGTGTTACAGATCTAGACAAATGTTGACCACAATCCTGGATCTAGCGATTTTAGAAGTTCAATCTTCGACCACCTCCTGAACCCATAGTGACATCTACCGGGAAACCAAACATAATGCAAGGAACAGACCAATCAAATTGATGGAAGGAGGGGCGTTTCTGCATCGTTGAAGAATGTGCGAGACACCGGGGCCAAGGAATTGTGAACCGAAACCAAATAGACTTTAAAAACTAAGTTAGAGTAAAATAGCTATAAGTTAGTTTTGTGTAACTGTTAAAAGTTTTCTTGTGAACAAAACAAGCGACAGGAGGCATTCCGATTCTATCAGCGTCTTTGTATAGTCGTTTCATTTAACGAATGTAAAGTTTAGATGTGCAAAGTTGCTTGTAATAATTGTTCATTCAACGATTCAAGTCTATTCAATTTAAATTTGTATCTCTAGTAAATAGTTATAACTGTATAAATTCAGTGAGGCGAACCGGCAGGGCGCTAAACAGCTGAGTATTTTAGTATCATTTCAGTGTATTTAATTTGACCTTACCTTATAATTGAAATTAATTGATTGCTTTTGAGTGGTATTGCCACCGATTAGTATTCAGAATAAATCTAAAGATTTAGCGATATTCATTCTCACGTTTATCAAGGTCAAATAAGTACTCTATTATTTTATGTTTCATTCTTTTGTGTTTTGATTTATTGTTAGATTTACTTTAAAGGCTGGAGGGAGTTTTTTATTTGTCCGTGGCTTTTTCTTCCTACCTATAAAATAGCCTTTTAGAAAGAAACGGAAGACTAACTAATCATTAACGTGAAAGTTAGCCAAAATAAACAAAGAGATTCTTTTACTTCATTTTAATGAATAAATGAATTAAAATTTTATCGTTGCATTCATATTTCTCTCCATTACATATAGGCACCTTTTTTTTTTTTAAATCGTTGTTCTGAATTGAAACTAGAGTATTATTAAATTTTTGTGATTGGGTCACTTTCGAGCAGTGGCATTTCTGTTGAATAATAAAGCCGAATTTAGATCTCCTTTTTTTCTAGAGTTTGAAGTTTCAGATCAATTGATATTTTCAGATAAATTACTATCCTCAGATAACTTGACCAAGTAGATAAATTAGTAAATTCGTATAAATATATAATTTGAGTGAATTCAGAGTTTCAGTTGGCTAGATAAAATTCAGAATTTTAGATAAATAGAAAATAGAAAGTTTCAATTATTTCAGTCAAATAGAAGATTTAGTTTAGTTTACCTTCCTTCTAAAATACGATCATCTAGACAAATAGGAAATTAGGTTTAGCTTTTCTCTTTCTAGAATTCTATAATCTCAGATAGATAAATAAATTCAATTTAGTTTACGTTGCTTCCAAGGATATGATTAATTTTGAATGAATAAGTAATTTGATTTAGTTTATCTTTTTTTTTAATTTAGAAAGTCCAGGCATATGGATAGTTTAATTTAGGTTACCTTTCTTTAGGGAGTTAGTAATTTCAGAAATAAATTATTCGTCCCGAATAATTTACTTAAACTCAGTTTGATTAGACCAAGATTAGAACTCACTCATATACCTAGCTGAAACGCTAATGTGTTCAATACAAATGTTATGACACAATTATAAACTTTCACCTTTTAACAGAAGCTAAGAGAGGTAGTGTTTCAATAAATAAATAACAACTAGTAATTATTTAACTCTTAAGCTGAGAGCACTGTTTGGATCCTTTCTTAACCAATTTCACGTGGGTTTATACCATGCGAAGTTGTACGAGGTAACATTCCTTCTTGTGTCCAACGTAGATTTAGCGTAGGATATATATATATATTAAAAGAGCTCAAAGCTGATCTTACCCTATTGGTGGCCACCAATAATAGGAGAAAAAAAATTATCTCCCATAAAATTAATAATAAAAAAAGGGTTAATAAGACAGCGATAAATTGACACACGTCTAACGATGATGTCAAAACTAAATTAGGGAATTCAGGGATCACATAGAGGGGTTCCCACATATCAAGATTGAATCCAAACGTGTGTATTTTAATCATTTGTAAAATTGAATAAATTTTATCACACCTCAATCTCTATCTTCTGGAAAATATATAACATCATTGAATAGACGAGTCGGGGAAAAGGTACACGTTTGATTAAACTGAATTATATCTTGGGATAATATATTCATATAAAATTACTAGACGATCAAAACAGATACAATAAGTATCACAGGTAACTAGGTCATTCTCAGCCGATAAACAGGTGAGCTCACAGGGTCCACCACACATGGCGCTCGGTGACCAGGATTCTTAGATTTTGTGTTCATTTAAAGTAGACACAACTAGAAATCGAATCTTAAAAATATTACACAACGTAGAATATTGATTACTTATCCCAATATTGTATTTCAGCAGAATTATGTTATAAATTCGCCAACTAAAGCAAACTGAAACTTTGAATAATAACTCTAAAACTTTATTCATCTTTATGGTTTATATTGTAAATTCATCAAACAAAACAAAGTGAAACTTTAAATATTAACTCTATAATTCTAGATATCTTGACGGATATCTTTTGCAACAAGAAATTATATACGTTCATGTTTGATCTTAAAAGCGGGGGAAGGAAAATTAACTAACTATCTTTTGTAGTAAATTAACACTATAATTTCCATATTATAACAGTTGACGAATTTCACTTTGTATTGCTTTGAAAGTGAGAATTGCGTGCTATTGTGTTTTTTTGTGTGTACCTTTTTTTTACAGGAAGCGTTGTTCATTGTTACATTGTGTTTTCATTAGGCGCGTTAAATAATAACAATAACGGTTTAGGAATTCTTTTATTACAGTTGTAGGTTAACGATAAAATAAACAAATTTATAATGTCGGAACGAGTAATTACGCGACGTGGTAGAAAGAGGACCTTAGTAGAGGATACAGATTCTCATGTAGTTACGACAAATGTGGATAGGCGTAGGAAACCTAGGTCACAAACGGTTGGGAAAACATCTCAAGCTACTAATGACGGATTTCAACTATTAGCAGGAAAGTTTGAAGAGCTTTTCGAGCGAATTGAAGCATTAGAGTCTCGAACTACGAGTTCGCAAAACAGCGGATCTGCGAATAATTACTCTTTAGTAGGCGATAGTACAATAAATCAACCAGATCGGGTTATGGTCGCGTCCGGAAGTGATTGTTGTGAGAGAAGGGCTAACAATATTTACGTCATGCGGCCTGCTATAGAAAAACCGGTATTTAGCGGTAGAGGGGACTTAAATCCCATGAGATTTATAAAACGATTAAGGAAATATATAAATTCTTTAGGCGCACACGAGAGGGCGATTGATGTAGCTACGGAATGCTTAACCGGGCCAGTACTTAAGGTATTAGAACTGCATAGTAGGAATTGGGCGACATTAGAAGATTTTGAAGCAGACTTTCGTCGTAATTATTGGGGAGATCAACATCAGGAGGCGGCTAAATATAGATTAATGAATACAACGTACGACAATAGAGGGAAATTTAATATGTGTGAACATTTTGCGGACCAAATTGACTCAGTTAGTTCATTAACAATACCTTTGAGCGAAAGGGATTTAGTAAACTGTGTAATGCGACACTTCCCAACAGATGTCCAACAACTGTGGTTTACTAGAGTAGGGGAGGTAACTATATTGACGGCTTCCGAGTTCCTTAGAAATTTAGAGCACAATGTAGTGCATAGAACATTGAACAATACGATTAGTCATAGTAACCGCGGGAGAGACATTGAACGTGGGCGTTCACAATACGGCAGAGGTGCAAACTATTTACGAGGGAATGCAAGGACTTTGGCTATAGAAGCTAGGCCGTATTTTTCTAATAGAGGGTCAACGCGAGGTAGGGGTAGAGGTCGTGGTAGGACGATGACAAGAGGAGTATATAATAGACACAATTACCCGGCTATCAAATATGAACCCGCTTCGACATCGGGAACTAGTAACAGCAGCACTAGTTTAGATAGGGGTGTAAATACAAGCGCGAGTGGATCAAATTCTAATAAGAATATTTGTAATGAGATCAGTCAGGGAAACGGGACACAATCGAACAAATAAGTCCTGTTTGTGAGATTGGGAACGATAGGGACAATTCTATACGGTTAAGTAGAGATGGATGCGTCAGTGTTATTGAGAGGAAGAATGATGTGGCATATAATATTATGGTTGGTACCGGATGGGTCCCAGGAAAAGGGTTGGGAAAGTTAGAGAATGGACGGCGGACGCTAGTTAGTTGCGGAATAAAGTTTATTGACAGCGGTGTGGTTGAGTTGGCAGGCAGATTGTTAGGAGAAATGAGTGACAGAACAGAAATGTGTGTAGAGAGAGGAAGACCTCGTCAAATTCGTGATGTGCGACAGAGAGAGGTATATACGATTTTTAATGATGTGGAAGATAGTGTGAGTGATGAGGAAACGATTCCCGCTTTACCTAAGTTACCTGTAGTATCAGTATGGGTTTACGGACGAGAGATACAGGCGTTGGTAGACACAGGAAGTCAAATCACAGGTATTACGACTGAGTTATGTGATTATATAGAATCTCAGGTCGGGAAATTACCGGAGGTTCCAATACCTACAATACAAGTACAAGGGGCATTTGGATCTAGGAGTGAGAGCGTAAAACGATTAATTCTAATAGAAATAGGGTTAGGGAGTACACAGATTGAGACACCTGTCATGGTTTTACGCAAATTACCTAAGTCTATTTTGTTAGGTTTCGATTGGCTAGAAAGGGTCAAAGGAATAATTAAATGCGGACCAGAAAAGGGGTTAACTATCGAACATTTGGGCGTAAAGACGGAAGTTAAAATCGGTTCCCAAGATGAAATAAAAATGTTAGGGGGCGTCGTGAGTTCTATTGAAATTGAAAGTGCATTAGGGCGACAGGACACTGAAAGTACAAGTAAATTAATGAGTACCAAACAAAGTAAAGGTAATACATTGTCGGTTGAAGAGTATGTAGCTTCGTTGGAAATGCAGGCGGATCATAAAACTTTATTATTGCCAATTTTACAAAATAATAGAGAAGTATTTACTCAGAAGTTAGGTTTAACAAATAAATACATTCATGAGATTAAAATGGCTGATAAGACACCTTTCATAAAACGTAGCTATCCAGTACCGTTTGCTCACCGCGAGCAGGTAAAGGAAAAAATCGAAGAGCTTGAACAATTAGGAGTAATAAAACGGGAGGCAACGCCGTATTGTAGTCCATTGACGTATACAAAAAAAAGGGATGGGTCCGTAAGACTATTGTTAGACGCGCGCGAATTAAATAAACGAATGGTTGGTGACTCCGAGGCTCCACCTGTTACGTCGGAGATTTTACAATCGTTTCATGGGGTTAATTATATAAGTTTAATTGACCTAAATAATGCGTATTTTCAAATTCCTTTAGATGAACGATCGACAAAGTATACCGGCTTTACCTTTTTGGGAAAAACGTACACGTATGCAGTTTTACCTCAAGGATTAAAGACATCGGTCGCTAGTTTCTCGCGTGCTATGGATATAATCCTCGGAGGAGATGTTAGAGCTTTTTGCACGAATTACCTTGATGATTTAATTGTATATACTAGTGGTGAATTAAAGTTACATCTGGAACATCTAAATCAGGTATTGGGACGGCTGCGTGAAGCAAATTTGACGTGTAACTTAGAGAAATGTAATTTTTTGCAAGTCGAAGTGAAGCTGTTAGGGCATATAGTAAACACAAAAGGCATTCGTATGGACCCAGATAAGACAAAAGCTATTCAGGATTTCCCTGTTCCTAAAACGGTAAAGCAAGTACGGGCTTTTTTGGGACTTATTAATTATTTCCGAAGATTCATATTGAAGTATGGGGAGGAGACGAAACCGTTATGTGAGTTATTACGTAAAGATGTAAAGTGGAGATGGACAACGGTAGAGAGTGATTGTTTTGAACGAGTGAAAGGATTATTCTTAGAGACGGTGATGTTGATACACCCTGATCCACATAAGACTTATTACCTACAAACGGATAGTAGCGCGATAGGAATTTCTGGGTGTGTTTATCAGTTGTCTGAAGAGGGAGAGGAGCAGGTTATAGGATTTTGCAGCAAAGGATTGACGGATGCAGAGATGAAATGGACAGTTACAGAACAAGAGTTGTGGGCAATCGTATATAGTTTAACTAAATTTGAGACTTATTTAAGGGGGTCGAAGTTAATCATACGAACGGATCATAAAAGTCTTACGTTTTTACATTCATGCCGATTATTAAGCGCACGTATGATAAGATGGGTACATTATATAGGACGATTTGATTTTCACATACAATATGTGGAGGGTAAAAGGAATGTTGTAGCTGACGTATTATCACGACACATAAAGGGGGTAACCGACATACAAACTTCGCGGAATCAAAATCCTCAGATGAATTTGTTTAAAGCCACTAATTTGCAATTAGTTCGGGAACAATTTAAGACATTAATTGCACAACAGAACGAGGATGATAGATTAAAAGGAATCATAAAGACATTACGCGAGTTAGGTCTTACGGATGTAAACATGGGTTGTAGGAACTACGTACTAAAGGATGAAGTTTTGTATTACGTAAATCCTAAGAGTGGGATCCGAGTTTTAGTCGTTCCGGAAACGATGCAAAGAGATTTGATAATCAGTGTTCATGAGGAGATAGGTCATTTCGGGAGGTTCAAGGTCCTTGCTTTGCTAAAGAATAGGTACTATTTCACGAAAATGTCGCGAACAATAGCTAGAGTGTTGAGGGAATGCGCAGTTTGTCAACAATCTAAACATGAGAAAGTAAATCATTCGGGGCCTAGCAAGCCGGTTATACCTAAGGAGGTAGGTGAAATAGTTTTTGCAGATTTATATGGACCATTGCCTAGCGGACAGTTCGGAAATAAATACATTCTGGTAATACAAGATGCTTTTAGTAAATTCATTAAATTATACCCACTGAAGGTAGCGACCGGGCGAAGTACTGTAGCTTGCATAAGAAGATATCATGAGATATTGCACATCGATCACGTTATAACCGATAATGGGTCTCAATTCATATCCCGGGTGTGGGAAGATGGTTTAGCAAAATTAGGCATACAGCTGTCACATACATCTATACGAAATCCAAGGCCGAATTCGACTGAGCGCGTAAACAAAGAATTAGGACGAATGTTTAGGACTTATTGCGATAAGTCACATAGATCTTGGGTATCGTTAATACCACAGATAGAGGATTGTTATAATAATGTGATACATACTTCGACGGGGTTTTCGCCGACAGAAGTTATCTGGGGGAAGAGTACCGGACTTATGACAGACAGACTATTGAATAAATATAACGTAGTAGGGATAACGGGTGGTAATATTGACGAGATTAGACGGAAAGTTCGTGAAAATATTTTAAAAGCAGCTAAGTCAAGGGAAATTACATATAATAAAAACCACCGACTAGTACGGTATAACATAGGAGATTACGTTAAACTAAAAACATTTCCCAAGTCGGAAGCAGAAAAAAAACTAACGAGGAAATTTGCGCGACTTTACATAGGACCTTATAAGGTCGGGGCAATACCTTACGATAACGTATACACATTAGTATGCCCAACCACGAATAAAATCAAAGGCAATTATAACGCTATCCATTTATTTAGATATTACGTTAACACCGACGAAAGGAAACAATAAACTAACAAAACAGTTAAATTATTGTCAGACAGATGTTTGAACAAAACTAAGGCACGAGCGGCCGTGGGAATATATTTTTTTTTGCGGTTCGAAATTTTATGACACACTTCTAAAACAAAGGCTATTGTGTAAGTAGGAATAAACGTCACCGGGGGGGGGGGGGGGCGGTTTAAAGGCAAGCTTACAATTAGTCGTGGGATTTTTTTTTCATTTGAGATTTTACGACACCCTGTAATAACAAAGGGCATTTTGTCAATAAGATTAGGCGCCATCAGGTACAGTGAGAAGGCGAGTTGACAGTAGTTTTTTTTTCATATAGAGATTTAGTAAGAATATAATCAGAAAACCAAGTGAAGTTTGCGCAAATGCACCTAGCTCCATTTACTCAACTGGGGAAGGCGTGTAGTGGTACTAATAGGGACCATACACAGAGAGAAAAAAAAAACTAATGAGAAACAAAACTGTAACTTCCTAGAATCCAACAGACGCTTTAACAAATAAATGTCACATGTGGTAAAAATCAAGAGTTTTAGAAATCTGATATTCAGGCAAATTCTACAGATAAAATATCCTTTTTAACACTTGAAGGGGTCATAAATTTCTTTTAAACATGACGTTGGTCTCAAATTTACTTATTACAAAAAAACAAAACCCACTTTTCGTAAGTCATAAATTTGGTCATATTGACAAAGGATGACAGGATGGCGTCGTAGATGATGTGCAGAAAAAAAAATGCAATGTAATAATAAACGACAACTGCGACAAAATGGACCTTATGACATTAAGCTTAAAGCCTAGGGGGACTCACTAGGTCTCTCTAGATTGCTAAGCTTTAGAAAAACGCAGATATTATGCGTTGAAATGTTTTGTGTTACAGATCTAGACAAATGTTGACCACAATCCTGGATCTAGCGATTTTAGAAGTTCAATCTTCGACCACCTCCTGAACCCATAGTGACATCTACCGGGAAACCAAACATAATGCAAGGAACAGACCAATCAAATTGATGGAAGGAGGGGCGTTTCTGCATCGTTGAAGAATGTGCGAGACACCGGGGCCAAGGAATTGTGAACCGAAACCAAATAGACTTTAAAAACTAAGTTAGAGTAAAATAGCTATAAGTTAGTTTTGTGTAACTGTTAAAAGTTTTCTTGTGAACAAAACAAGCGACAGGAGGCATTCCGATTCTATCAGCGTCTTTGTATAGTCGTTTCATTTAACGAATGTAAAGTTTAGATGTGCAAAGTTGCTTGTAATAATTGTTCATTCAACGATTCAAGTCTATTCAATTTAAATTTGTATCTCTAGTAAATAGTTATAACTGTATAAATTCAGTGAGGCGAACCGGCAGGGCGCTAAACAGCTGAGTATTTTAGTATCATTTCAGTGTATTTAATTTGACCTTACCTTATAATTGAAATTAATTGATTGCTTTTGAGTGGTATTGCCACCGATTAGTATTCAGAATAAATCTAAAGATTTAGCGATATTCATTCTCACGTTTATCAAGGTCAAATAAGTACTCTATTATTTTATGTTTCATTCTTTTGTGTTTTGATTTATTGTTAGATTTACTTTAAAGGCTGGAGGGAGTTTTTTATTTGTCCGTGGCTTTTTCTTCCTACCTATAAAATAGCCTTTTAGAAAGAAACGGAAGACTAACTAATCATTAACGTGAAAGTTAGCCAAAATAAACAAAGAGATTCTTTTACTTCATTTTAATGAATAAATGAATTAAAATTTTATCGTTGCATTCATATTTCTCTCCATTACATATAGGCACCTTTTTTTTTTTTAAATCGTTGTTCTGAATTGAAACTAGAGTATTATTAAATTTTTGTGATTGGGTCACTTTCGAGCAGTGGCATTTCTGTTGAATAATAAAGCCGAATTTAGATCTCCTTTTTTTCTAGAGTTTGAAGTTTCAGATCAATTGATATTTTCAGATAAATTACTATCCTCAGATAACTTGACCAAGTAGATAAATTAGTAAATTCGTATAAATATATAATTTGAGTGAATTCAGAGTTTCAGTTGGCTAGATAAAATTCAGAATTTTAGATAAATAGAAAATAGAAAGTTTCAATTATTTCAGTCAAATAGAAGATTTAGTTTAGTTTACCTTCCTTCTAAAATACGATCATCTAGACAAATAGGAAATTAGGTTTAGCTTTTCTCTTTCTAGAATTCTATAATCTCAGATAGATAAATAAATTCAATTTAGTTTACGTTGCTTCCAAGGATATGATTAATTTTGAATGAATAAGTAATTTGATTTAGTTTATCTTTTTTTTTAATTTAGAAAGTCCAGGCATATGGATAGTTTAATTTAGGTTACCTTTCTTTAGGGAGTTAGTAATTTCAGAAATAAATTATTCGTCCCGAATAATTTACTTAAACTCAGTTTGATTAGACCAAGATTAGAACTCACTCATATACCTAGCTGAAACGCTAATGTGTTCAATACAAATGTTATGACACAATTATAAACTTTCACCTTTTAACAGAAGCTAAGAGAGGTAGTGTTTCAATAAATAAATAACAACTAGTAATTATTTAACTCTTAAGCTGAGAGCACTGTTTGGATCCTTTCTTAACCAATTTCACGTGGGTTTATACCATGCGAAGTTGTACGAGGTAACATTCCTTCTTGTGTCCAACGTAGATTTAGCGTAGGATATATATATATATTAAAAGAGCTCAAAGCTGATCTTACCCTATTGGTGGCCACCAATAATAGGAGAAAAAAAATTATCTCCCATAAAATTAATAATAAAAAAAGGGTTAATAAGACAGCGATAAATTGACACACGTCTAACGATGATGTCAAAACTAAATTAGGGAATTCAGGGATCACATAGAGGGGTTCCCACATATCAAGATTGAATCCAAACGTGTGTATTTTAATCATTTGTAAAATTGAATAAATTTTATCACACCTCAATCTCTATCTTCTGGAAAATATATAACATCATTGAATAGACGAGTCGGGGAAAAGGTACACGTTTGATTAAACTGAATTATATCTTGGGATAATATATTCATATAAAATTACTAGACGATCAAAACAGATACAATAAGTATCACAGGTAACTAGGTCATTCTCAGCCGATAAACAGGTGAGCTCACAGGGTCCACCACAACTGGCCTGCTTTATGGATGGGTAAGGTTGATGGTCCGAAAAATCTTCGTGTCCGATTTACCTCAGTGTCTCAAGACGAAAGTCTATGACAAGTGTGTGTTGCCAGTGATTACTTACGGCAGTGAAACGTGGTCGCTAACTATGGGTCTCATAAGGAGGCCCAAGGTCACCCAGCGTGTAATGGAGAGAGCCAAGCACGGCGTTTACCTGCGTGATCGAATCAGAAATGAGGAGATCCGCAGGCGAACTAAAGTAACCGACATCGCTCGAAGGATTGCTCAGCTAAAGTGGCAGTGGGCTGGGCACATAGCGAGAAGAACCGATGGCCGTTGGGGCGGAAAGGTTCTTGAATGGCGACCGCGCACCGGACGACGCTCCGTGGGTAGGCCCCCGACAAGGTGGACCGACGATCTGGTGAAGGTTGCCGGAAGCCACTGGATGTGGGAAGCACAGGACCGATCGTTGTGGAAATTCTTGGGGGAGGCCTATAACCAGCAGTGGGTGTCGTGCGGCTGATATGGTGATGATGATGATGAAGGTTGATGGGCTATGTACCAAGTACCTACGGTGTGGTACTGTACCAAGCGGTGGGTTATGTGTATTGGTGGAATTTAACGACTTTAAATGCAGCCAGTACCAACGACTAAACGTGCCTTCCGAAGCAAGGAGGAACTCGAGATAATAAATTTTTGGTCACCCATCCCATGACCGACCCTTGCGAAAGTTTCTTAACCTACGCAATCGCAGGAACAGGCGATAAACCACTGCGTCACCGACCTCCTCGCGATGTCCCATTTCTCTACCGATTCTCGTGAAATTTTGTGAGCATTTTCGATAATTGCATGGGATATGTTTAAAGATTTAGTTTTTTGTAATTTTTCAAAAAGGCGGAAATATGGGGGAAATCGTATTTTTGCCACTTCGAAAAAATTTGAAAAGTGTCACAAAACTTTTTTATTAACTTCAAGGGAAAAATAATAATAAAATCGCATCCTGTGTCACATAAAATCACAAGGGAAAATAATTTTTTCAGCTGAAAAACTAAAAGTGGGTGTACATTTATTCAGTCTTAAGCTATGCAAAGAGCAGACTTGTGAGGTCTATAGTTCACAGAGCGACTAGTATATAAAATGATACCATGTATCTCAACATTAACAGTCTTAACATAATGGGCATTCTTCAAACGTTTCTCTTTAAGGAGAGTGGAAAGACCCGTATTTATCTTTCTGGGATTTAATTTCAGTAACGTCTGTTTATAATTGCTGGAACAATATTTGAGAATGTTTCGCGGGTAAAATTATGTTGTACTTATGTTTAAATGCTCTTTGCTTTGATGTTTCTTTATCTACTTATTAGGTTTGGTAGGATAATTTGTGCACACATGATAGACATCGCAACTGCAGAAATTTCAGCCAACTCAACAAACATAATGCGAGTTTTTCAAAAATAAAAATAAAAAATTTTTTTTGATGCACAGTTAAAAGTCTAACAACCTTTGATTATTTAAATCAAAGGCCCGAACTTTAATTGCCGCTGATATAAATATCAAAATCTTTTACTACTACTTAACATTTTTTTAAAGTAAGTACTAAATGAAATAGTTTCAAATGAAAACTTTTATAATAAGAGTATTTTTAGGTAGGTATTCCTCGAAGCGCACCCATTTTTTAGCGCACCTAAACTATTCCTCGAACCGCACCTAAATGGGTAATTTGTTTTTGTAGCGCACCTATTTAGGTGTGTTTCGAGGAAGGCTGCGTTCAAACGATAACACACGACCCGACCTCAACCCGAACTCAACTCAAACTCACCTCAACCGCAGCCCACCTTGAAATACATGGCTTACAATTTTGAGTCATATGACACATTAATAAGCTCTTGTGTAATGTTCAGGTGAGTTTGAGGTGAGTTCGGGATGAGTTCGGGTTGAGTTTGAGTTGGGTTTGAGTTGAGTTCGGGTTGTGTTCGGGTTGAGTTTGAGTTGAGTTCGGGTTGAGGGCGAGGAGTGTGCAGTTGCATCGACAAAATATAACGGAACTTATTAATGTGTTATAAAACTCAAAATTGCAAGCACTGTATTTCAAGGAGTGGGCTCCGGTTGAGTTGAGTTCGAGTTGAGTTGAGTTCGGGTTGAGGGCGAGTCGTGCGTTATCGTTTGAACGCAGCCGAATAGTTTAGGTGCGCTGCATTAGATGCGCTTCATAATGGGTGCGCTTTGAGGAATACCTCGTATTTTTAATGTTGCAAAGGTGCCGAAACGAGGAGAAAATAAAAAATCAAGCCAAATACCAAACAATTACCAAAGTACTTTTAATAAAGCGTTAAAAAAGGGTTTTATTTCATGCCTAGTGAGCGCGTAAGCTTGAAAGCAATAAGGAGGCAATGAGTACTTTTTCTCTTTTTATCCGATTTTACAACAAAATCTTATTAACTATATACAAACATATTCATATACAAGATGTTTGGCTTTATGCTGCCGAATATGGTGGATAGGCACCATCAAACTTGAAAACTCTAAAATCGCAAAAAAAACTGCCTTTTCATACAAAAATAAAAAACGAAAAGAAATTATGAAACATCTGATATTTTTTTTTCTCGTGATTTTAGAGTTGGTCCCATGGTGAAAGTTGTTAATGGTCCCTATTTACCATATTCGGCTTTATAAGGCTTTTTAAACACCTTGTATTAAACAACATATATTTTTTTGATATCCCATAAATCTGAGGTTATATTCTATAGGTCACATGTGGTCCAAAAATGCATAGTTTTATCATATCATCAATCTTAATTTCATTACTTCAAAAGTTTTTGCCGAATATACTTTTCTATTAAGATTTTTCTTGATGATTTAATTTATATTTAGTGGTACGGTCAGCAACGAAAATCGCTTAACACTTTAGTACTTTGTCATAGCAACTTTTTTGACAGAATCTTACAGTTTGAAACATTTATCAACAAAGTTGCAATGAAAGGGTATTAAAGTGCTAAACAACTTTCATTGTTGACCGTACGGAAACGCTTCGTTGCCTTATTTCGCACAATTTTTATAATTTATTGAGTTTATATTATTATGTGTAAAAAAAATATTTCCTATGCTTTTGCGATTCTACTTCATGGTCTCATTAATACCCTAGAGTTATGGGATTAAGGGGCCAAAAAACACTTTGTTTTTATGCCTAATGAAAAAGGTAATCTGTAGAATTAGGTACTATATTTTATTAACATTATTCTTGCGTGCTATCAAAATACTCAGCTATTGTGTTGTTGAATATGGGGAGAGACTGGCGTACATGTAAAAGCTATTATGGTTTACGTATCATCCTCTATAGTTAGGAGCTTGTGATCTAGATAAGCTTATATCAAGTTATTTGTTATAAACTATGGCAGATGTATTTGATATGGAATATTCACTTAAGGTGAGAAAAATAAAAATTAAAAAAAAAAAACCTACCTCTAAAAAGCAAGAAATAATATTCGTAATAATAAAAACACGTCTATTGAAGTCGGGTGGGGCTGGAGTACAAATTCCTTTTTTTTTATTCTAAAAGCCCCACCCGACTTCAATAGACGTGTTTTTATTATTACGAATATTATTTCTTGCTTCTTAGAGGTAGGTTTTTTGAAGTCGGTTTTTTGTTTTTTCTAAAAAAAAATATTTTTTTATTTTTAGTGTACTTTTTAGGTACCTTTTGTATTAGGTAGTGTAGGTATATTATTTAGGTAGAAAAATCGGCTCAGCCAAACGTGAGTTAATCGCGGAGAAACATACATACATGCGGGTCAAACTGAGAACCTCCTTTTTTTAAGTTGGTTAAAGAACTACACTTAAGATATCCCTTTTCCAATAAAAAAATAATTATCTTATTCAGTTCATAAACAAAGAAGTTATACGACTGATCATCGAGGTAGTTCACACAAAATCATACTATTTTCGTACTTTTTTCAAGATTACTTGAAAAGTACTGAACCGATTACAAAATTTTAAAAAATGGGACCAACTTGGGAGTTTACCTTATGTAATAACCTTTGAATCATTTTAATCGGTTCAGCCGTCTTCGAGTAATCGGTGTACATACAAAAAACGAAAAAAAAACGGGTCGAATTGAGTGCCTCCCTCCTTTTGAAGTCGGTAAAAATAGACGGCTCATATGCCAAGATGTTCGGGTTTCCTAACTTTAGATCGTATGCAAGACCTAATGATAAATTCTCGAACATTCTTGGTTACGTTAGAACTGTTTATTTTTTTCATTGGTCAAAATCTCGATCATTCAGAATCAATAATGACAAATATTAAAGGGTTTTTGGACCGTGGATTGTTTTGTATTGAATAATAATTAAAGTATAATAAATAGGGTGGTTTACAAGACAAGCTTGATCTAGGTTAATATACTGAAGGAAGAAGGCATTGAAATAAAGGTGACATAAGTACTGACAAGATGAAAGTTTCATAATGGATATTACAACAAGAGTAGCCCATTAAAATTTTAAGTTACTTATTTAAAGCGCTTATAGCTATCAACTATAGATAGCTGCCATTTTTTTTTATTATAAGTAAACCAGGTCGTTATTTATGGCTCCGTTACGCGAAATCATTTGTCTCTGTCTTTTTCTCTATATGTAAAGAGTATGGAAAATAACCTCACTTCTGCACTTTTTCGATGATTTTCATTGTTTTTTCATCATTATCTTTAGCACAATAATCTTTCATGAAAAAAAGTTATTGGAGCAACTGCATAGTACGTTAAAGTGTATTTTGATGTAGAATTCAATACGTTTCCGCTATTATTTACGCTAAAAATATGGCCCGCGACAAGCACTTTTGATGATATTCTGTTTTTTTTTTTACAATCATCTGTGAGGTTTACACGCAATTTAATACTTGTAGCTACTAGATGATCTCTTTAGCTTGTCGTATGTTTTTTATTTTGTGGCTAAAACTTTACGTTTTCTATATAAAAATATGGCCCGTGCAAACCATGTTTTCCTATTATGGCCTCTTAAAAAAAGGAAACAACCATGCCCTCTTAGATTGTCTCCAAAATATCTTGAGTAACTCTGCAACAGTTTTCATTATTTTTGTAAGTTTTAAGCGCCTTAATAATACTCGTAGCTATTAACTGACTAGTTCAAATAACATTTATTGAATAGCATTTATAGTTTGAAATATATTAAATATTTGTTGGAGATATGATAAATAGACAAACAAAACTTTACAAACAAGCATACTCTTTGAACTAACAAATCTTATCTTTATTATTCAACTTTCATTTATTTCAGACTGAAGAAAGTTATGTAAAACCTAAAGGGCTATTGAGATTCGCTTGTTTGAATAATATCATTTATATTAAATTTTCAAGGATCCGATTCGATGCGAATCTTTTAATCGTTTTTTCTTTCACAATCGAGCCTAATACTGTTGAGTTTGTAAGGATCTGAGTCATGGATTCTTCTAAAACACTGACAAATAAAAAGAGTCATTGAATAATAGATCTTAATTAACTTTTATAAGGTAATAAGAAATCAGTAACTTTTGTTTTCGGATCTCAAAGAGAATTACTAAGTATACAACTTTTACGAAGTATTAACTGTATTAGCTAAGCGTCAATAGAAAGTTAATCACATATTTACAAGCGGCTAATCTTCAAAAAGTAATAGATAATATTGTTGTTAAGATTAGGTTTAATGTTATCATAATAATAATAATTAAGGATGTACTTCTTTAATTTTCTGGGAAGCGAACGGGCTAAACTGCTATTTTTTATCTTTCTTGGGTCTGCCTTTTATTTATGATACTATGTTACTGAAGAAATAGAACCTATCATTGACCCTATCGTTATAGAACCTATTATTGACCCTTATCTATATATTAAATAATATAACCTATTATTAAATAGTAATAGTAATCCGTAATAGAACCTATTATTGACCCTTATCTATATATTAAAGTACGGATATTATTTATTTTATTTTTAGCCAATTTTATTCCGGACTGAGACAAGCAATTTATAGAAAATATTTAAATGCAATTTTACTTATTTAAAAAAATAATTGGAAACATTCCTTTCCATGAAATAAAACACTTTTTAACGGATACTAGCGCGGTTTTATTGAATGTACTTTGGTATTTAGTTGGTATTTGGTTTGATTTTGGCTTGAGAAGTGACTATTCCTTTCCAATCAGTTAAATTTACCATCATCAATATTTAGGGTACTTTTCCTCCAACCACCGTCTTTTTTCCACCCTGTATTAAGTATACTGTGGAATAACTTCATAGTCGGCAAATACAGTAAGAACAAGAACATTTCCCGACGTCAGATGGTGAATTTCATATTTAACTTAGTGCGTCTATGCTTCAGCTTGAGCAAAAAATGTTTCGTATGTCCTTCCGGATGTCCGTTTGTTCTCCTCTACAGGTCGCATTTCTCAACCGATTGACGTAAAATTTTGTGAGCAGGTTCAATAATTATACAGATTTTTTTTCGACCCAGTTTTTCGTAATTTAACAAAATGGCGGAGATATGTTACAAAAACATATGTCAGTCCGGTTTTCCGGCGCTGTTTTTTCTCCTTTACAATTAAACCCAACAATGAGGACTAATCTGAGCATTTTCAAAAGTATTTGATTGGGCAATAGCAATGCCACTGTGTCTGGACTCTGGAGGCCTGTCAAACATATACCTCGAGCAGTTCCAATTTTTTTTTTTGGTTCCAATAGTGTCCACTTGGGCAGCGCCACTGTGTCTGGAGGCCTGTTTCAAAACTGTTTGGGGATCTGTCAAGATTAGGTCTAATTAAATGCGTGTTGAAAAATAATTTGTTTTTTTTGTCGCGCGCCTTCCATCATGTCATTAGAAGTACATACTGTGTTACTGAAAGGCACAGCTCTCTAGAATGAAATTATAGAAAAGAACATTAGAACTTTGTATATTTATTTAAAAAACATGGTAACTGTACGGTTTACACCGCACATACCGCGACGTCAGCATTGAGTTCAATACGCTTACATATAAACAATACTTGCGTCATACAAAGTCGTAATAATTAATTTTAACTCTATTTTAATTAGTGTCTAAGCAACTGTTTAACTGTAAACATTCAATAATAGACTAAAATCTCAAGTCGTGGGTTTTCTTCAAGACACTCCAACTAACTACTATTACTATACTACCTAACTACCTAAACTTCAATTTATGGTGTGTTGAGTACGTGGTCAACTAAGCGGCTCATACAGTAACCATTCTACAACGATTTAGACCGTAAAATAAATAAATGACTACATATTCACTTCTCAAGCTTACGCGCTCACTAGACATGAAATAAAACACTTTTTAACGAATACTAGCGCGGTTTTATTGAATGTACTTTGGTATTTAGTTGGTATTTGGTTTGATTTTTGGTTTTCCCGACGTTTCCGCACCTTTGCAGCTGCCGTGGTCACGGGGGACTGAAGCTACCCGTGAGCCTACCCTCAAGCGATGAATTTTTTTAGACGTTTAGAAATTAAAATTTAACAAAATTTTTAATTATTTTATGTTGATTTATAATTTAATTTTATGAATTATTTAATGCTAAAAAGAGAGAGAATCTACTGAAACTACCACCATTTCATAAAATTGGGAGGCCCCTCCAAGAAAGAAATGGCGAAAGAAAACTTGGAGAGGAAGCCGACCTCCATTTTTTGTATTAATTTATTTATTTGCAAAAGGAACTAACCGTATCATTAGATCTTACAGTGTGTGTGAGGGGCTTTAGCTTTTGAATGATGGGGTCCCAAGCTGGTGGAATTTTCCAACCATCATCTCTATTGAAATTAGGATATTTATTTATTTCGATTGCCTCGCGGAGCATTCTAGGGATAAATCTACGTTCCCTAGCAAGGATTTGGGGTTTGTCAAATCTAATATAATGGTTGGGTCCCTCAAAGGCGTGTTCACTCACTGCAGACTTGTTATCGCGCCTATGTTTCATGTCAGCTACATGCTCTTTGACGCGGGTCCCTATGCTTCTCTTTGTTTGCCCGATGTAGGAGAGCCCACAGTCACAATCTAGTTTGTAGACGCCTGCAGCTTGAAGGGGGATATTACACTTGACAGGTCGTAAGAATTGGTTGATCTTCTTCGGCGGCTTGAAGTAAGTTTTGATTGACGCTCGCTTCAGAATGTTTCCAATCTTATCAGTGACACCCTTCAAGTATGGTAGGATGGCAGGTTGACGCTCTACTGTGGCTGGTTTGGCGCGTTTTCTGTGATTGAGGTGTGGTACTTGCAACTTGTTGTTACGCAGTACTTGTTGGACGTGCTGAAGCTCAGCAGTCAGGTGTTGTTTGTCACAGATTCCGCGGGCTCTCTGAAACAAAGATTTCCCTACGGTAGCTAACTGTATAGGATGATGGTGAGAGTCACCATTAGGTATCTGTCTGTATGGGTTGCTTTACGATACACTGTGTGGCTCAAGGTTTGGTTCGGATTCCTGATAATGAGAATGTCTAGGAAAGCTAGTTTATTGTCTACCTCTAACTCCATAGTAAATTGTATGTTGGGGTTTATGGAGTTAAGATGGTTAAGAAATGCAGGGACACTGTCTCTAGGTAGTATTGTGAAAGTATCATCTACGTACCGTTTGTAGAACCGGGGAGTCACTGGTGCTGTGGCTAGTGCTTTCTCCTCGAAATCCTCCATGAAAATGTCAGCAACGATGGGGGATACAGGAGAGCCCATTGTTACGCCATCCACTTGCACGTAGAACTCCTCGTTCCATAACAGATAGCCAGATGTTAGGCATAATTCTAGTAGTTCTGCATATTCAATTGGCATGTTGTTGTCAACTAGCTTTTTCCTGATGATATCAATGCAGTCCTGTACTGGTGGTGAATAAGGACTGAACATCAAAACTAACCATAGTTTCATCATCAGCGAGATGTAGATGTTGTATCTCACTGAAAAACTGGTAGGAATCCTTTACAAAGGCTGATGTGTTAACTCTCAGTGGTCTCAGTGGTGAAACTATGGTTAGTTTTGATGTTCAGTCCTTATTCACATGCTTACCAGTATAGGACTGTATTCATATCATCAGGAAAAAGCTAGTTGACAACAACATGCCAGTTGAATATGCAGAACTACTAGAATTATGCCTAACATCTGGCTATCTGTTATGGAACGAGGAGTTCTACGTGCAAGTGAATGGCGTAACAATGGGCTCTCCTGTATCCCCCATCGTTGCTGACATTTTCATGGAGGATTTCGAGGAGAAAGCACTAGCCACAGCACCAGTGACTCCCCGGTTCTACAAACGGTACGTAGATGACACTTTCACAATACTACCTAAAGACAGTGTCCCTGCATTTCTTAACCATCTTAACTCCATAAACCCCAACATACAATTTACTATAGAGTTAGAGGTAGACAATAAACTAGCTTTCCTAGACATTCTCATTATCAGGAATCCGAACCAAACCTTGAGCCACACAGTGTATCGTAAAGCAACCCATACAGACAGATACCTAATGGTGACTCTCACCATCATCCTATACAGTTAGCTACCGTAGGGAAATCTTTGTTTCAGAGAGCCCGCGGAATCTGTGACAAACAACACCTGACTGCTGAGCTTCAGCACGTCCAACAAGTACTGCGTAACAACAAGTTGCAAGTACCACACCTCAATCACAGAAAACGCGCCAAACCAGCCACAGTAGAGCGTCAACCTGCCATCCTACCATACTTGAAGGGTGTCACTGACAAGATTGGAAACATTCTGAAGCGAGCGTCAATCAAAACTTACTTCAAGCCGCCGAAGAAGATCAACCAATTCTTACGACCTGTCAAGTGTAATATCCCCCTTCAAGCTGCAGGCGTCTACAAACTAGATTGTGACTGTGGGCTCTCCTACATCGGGCAAACAAAGAGAAGCATAGGGACCCGCGTCAAAGAGCATGTAGCTGACATGAAACATAGGCGCGATAACAAGTTTGCAGTGAGTGAACACGCCTTTGAGGGACCCAACCATTATATTAGATTTGACAAACCCCAAATCCTTGCTAGGGGACGTAGATTTATCCCTAGAATGCTCCGCGAGGCAATCGAAATAAATAAATAGGTATCCTAATTTCAATAGAGATGATGGTTGGAAAATTCCACTAGCTTGGGACCCCATCATTCACAAGCTAAAGCCCCTCACACACACTGTAAGATCTAATGATACGGTTAGTTCCTTTTGCAAATAAATAAATTAATACAAAAGACGGAGGTCGGCTTCCTCTCCAAGTTTTCTTTCGCCATTTCTTTCTTGGAGGGGCCTCCCAATTTTATGAAATGGTGGTAGTTTCAGTAGATTCTCTCTCTTTTTAGCATTAAATAATTCAAAAAATTAAATTATAAATCAACATAAAATAATTAAAAATTTTGTTAAATTTTAATTTCTGAACGTCTAAAAAAATTCATCGCTTGAGGGTAGGCTCACGGGTAGCTTCAGTCCCCCGTGACCACGGCAGCTGCAAAGGTGCCGAAACGTCGGGAAAACCAAAAATCAAACCAAATACCAACTAAATACCAAAGTTCATTCAGTAAAACCGCGCTAGTATCCGTTAAAAAGTGTTTTATTTCAAATGACTACATACTCCGTATTTTGCCCGTTAATTTTTTACAGACGATATTGGTCTTTACCAACAGTTTTACAAAACTGTAGCAAACTTATTACTTTCATACATTTTATATAAGTTAAAAAATATATTTATTTTGTATTGCTCAATTCGCGTACCTTACTTGTATAATCTTTTTATTTAATAACTAGATCTGATGGCATAATTGACTTGTCTATGTCTTCTTAAACTCGATGCTCATTCATTTCTATTTGCTTTATCGTCAACTTTTGCATGCACCTTTGAGCTTCACAGTTCTGAATCAAGTACCCATATCAAAGAACTGCCATTCAAAGGAAGTAATCGACTCAAATCTTCTTCACTCTGCTGAGTTTCAATACTTTTTATCCTTCGGACAATGGACAAAGCATAGAAGAATCAAACATGCAAGTAGGAGGAAAATTTAAAGAGAATGCATTTATTATTTGAATTTAATAATCGTACATATCAATATATATCGAATTATATAATCGTATATATATATCGTTTGTTCTTTTATGCAATATTATGCAACCATGGCTGAAGCTTTAAGTATAGGTAAGTGCTAAATGAATTTTTGAAGAAGTTTGGTTTCTGAACAGTTAGGCTCACTTGCGACAGGCTGGGTTAACACAGTTAACTCAGAGTTAGATGCTACTTTGGAGTTAAATTTTAATTTTGTCTTGCACCACCAAAGGTTAGGGGTTAACCTTGAGTTAAATTTTTAAATTTTTAACCCACCGATGTTTAAGGGTTAAATCAACTAACTCTGGGTATAAATGTCAAAATTGAGATATTTGAGGTTATGTGGACGTTGGTATGTTTGTTGCATTCAATTTATTATAGGTTTTATTTTGTCCTGAACAATGTTTAATGATTGGTTGTTGTCTGATGATGATGAAGAAATTATCGAATACAATAGTTCGAATTTTAACAACCGAAGAATTGCAGAACGGACCGATCATTTTAACTCGCAAAGAGACAAAGATTTTAAAAGAAGATTTCGACTAGAAAAAGAAACTGTTCTCTTTTTATTGGATAAAATTGAAAATAGATTGCAATATACAAATGCGAATAAAAAGTAAGTACATACATCTGACCTAGGTACATACGTTTTAATTAATAGTGATTAATGCTTCTTCAGTAACTTCTTTATAATTGACTAATTAAATAAATAATAGTAATAGTAGGGATCTACAGTATATTTTTTTATTTTTCTAGTGAGGCTGTATCACCTATGAACCAGCTATTATGTACATTACGGTTTTACGCCACTGGTAGTCAATTACTGACTTGTGGAGATGTCATTGGGATACACGAGTCAACAGCATGCAGGATCATACATAAAGTCACTGATGCCATAGCTCGGTTATATCAACAATTTATATTTATGCCTACTACAGAAGAAGAGCAAAGGCAGGCGGCATTGGAATTTTACCAGATTGCACGATTTCCACGTACCATCGGAGCAATAGATTGTACACATGTGCGAATGAAGTCTCCAGGTACCTTTGCAAATCCTTTTATTATTATGAAACATTATGGATAAAAATTTAATAACTGAAAACCGACTTTTATGAAACATAAATACCTACAAACATCTACGTCTACTGCTAAAATTGTAATAACCCTTCCTTTTGGCTTTTTATTTTAGGAGGAGACACTGCAGAGATATACCGAAATAGGAAGGGATACTTTTCAATAAATATGCAAGCAATATGTTCAGCTTATTTAATGTTTAGTGATGTTGTTGCACGGTGGCAAGGATCAGCCCATGATTCCAACATCTGGGACAATTGTAACCAGCGTCGACATTTTTTGCAAGGAACTTACGGAAATTACTGCTTACTTGGCGATAGTAGATATGCACAATCAACATTTATGATGACACCTTTGAACAGTGACTTCCACAAATCAGTCATTATATAATGAGTCACAGATAAGGACAAGAAACACTATTGAGCGAACCTTTGGGGTATGGAAAAGAAGGTTCCCTATTGTGTCAAGGGGGATTCAAGTTCATTTACGCAGAATACCTGGTATCATTATTCCCACTTGTGTGCTTCATAATATTGCAAGACTTCAAAAGGACCTAGAACCTCCCATTGATCCAGAATATCCTCCCATAATTGATAGTTTAGATGGCATTAATGATAGATTGGAATTACCAGCCAGCAATGGCTCAGCCAGAAGTACATCAGGACACCGCGCTCGGCAAGTCCTGATAGAAGAACATTTTGGTAGGTTGGTAAACTAGTTCCACCTTATTTTTTAAGTTAATTTGTTTGTGTAGTGTAAGGTTATAAGTTTAGATAAATAAAATAAATTTTACAACAAAATCAAAATTTATTTCAAGCCCGTTTATTTCATAAATATTTTTCTAATTGAAGTGTTCGCAATTTTTCATTATGAGCATATTTTGCCTTAGCATCTTCCAACTCCATCGTTCTTAGCAAACGGTTGTGTTGTAATTTTTCTTGCTCTTCCACAAGCTGTATTTTTAATAATTCTTTTTGCGTTGCAACATACTTCATTTTTTCAGCTGCCAGGACTTTAAACTTTTCAGATACTGACTGCTTCTCTGGTATGTCAGTCTCTAATTTTCTTTTACCTGAAAAAAATATATATGTATAATACTTATTTATTTTGCTTAAACATATTATGGTAAAGGCTTTACACTTGGTTGATGTTTCCTCAAGTTAATCTTAAAATTAGTCAAATAAAGAAGAGCAAACTTTGAAAAACGCAAAAGACAAAAGTTTTTCGCTTGATAAATAATTTATTTTGTTCAAAAACTAATAAAAAAACAATGTTTATATACATAACTTAAAAAAAAAATGAGTGATTATAAAATAGGTACTTACGAGTTAATAAATTATGTGGCTTTTTTTAAGTTCGCTCTGTTATTCGTAAAATAGGATGATAAGCGATCATCCTGGGACGTTGTTTTGGGAGTCATTGTAATATCAGATATGGGTTGCTGTGATAGTTGTTCATCTAAAATAAATAGCATTAAAATTAAAATCATAGAAAAGTATTAAGTAACAATTAAAAAAAATATATTAACAATAGGTACCTGTATCCACACTATTTATTGTGCATGGGGTTTCAATATCAAATTCAAAAGTATCATATAAGAAATTCGGGCCACGCAAACGAGATTTCTTTTCCATTTTACAAAATATTTATTACACACGAGACACTAGTGTTTTAAAGAGAAATGCGCACGCAAGAAATACCGTTTCGACAGATTTTAAACGACACGGACGACGCCATTTAACAACATAAACGCATAAAAGCACCACGTCATTTCAAATCTGACATAAAGAAATAGACTTATCCAAAGAACTGTGGAGCGAGAGAGAGCAATATACTTAAACCATTCAGGATTCGTCCTACTCTATTTGGCCGGATGTAAAAAGAATGAATGAACATTATGAACACGACATTTAACTCGAGTTAGTTGACTTTAGGTTAATTTCTACTGGTGCAATTTGAACTGCGAGTTAAAAAATCAAAACATTAACACAGAGTTAGTAAGCCCCGAGTTATTTATATAACTTGGAATTTTGGAACAAGTGGCCCTTATTTAATTAGTTGTTAGTGGATACCAAAACATTTTTTTTTAATTTTGAAAGACTGCAAGCATAAAAAGTCTTTTAAATATATAAATAGCAATAAATTGTTTTCTTTATGTTTGATCTGCAAGCGGCTCCACAGTCATAATCAGATGGTTTCCAAAGCATACACTTTTAAACTTTCTCGTTGCATTTAATTAAAATTACCGGTATATTAAACGCGTTCAAACTAATTAAACTCTTATGTTTAGTTTAAACGCTCTACCATGGCCGATGTTACTCAGTTGAAACGTCGGGAAAATGTGTTTAAGCACTTAATTTTAATCTGGTAAGGTTCCAAACTAGTCAGATTCAGTCAACTCATGTGGTCCAGGATTTTCTATGTTTTTTGGCGTGTTATGTTGTTATTTTCACGAAAACGAATAGCAATCATGAATACGAGTTTGTTCAAACTATGAAACAACTACTGAAGCCTAGCAAGTTTTACATTTGCAATTTATATTATAAAGAATTTCTGTACTTATTGGATATTTCGTTTCGTTATCAAGTTTCGCCGTATATAGACAGTAAAATTTGTTAATATCAAAGACGAATTCAAAATCTCTTTATTAAATAAGCGCTTTTGGATCATCTATATGTATTTTCCTACCGCCCATTCCAGTCTCTTTTTAACTGATTTTTTAATTGACTTAGTATTTGGTTATTTAGTATTCATATTCAATAACGCTTATGCTTTATTGACTATCTCAGCATAAGATGGGTGTCAATATCAGTCATATCGTCTCGTATTGGGCATTTTTTAAACAGGCAGTGGTAAATAGGGCATTATAAAAAATCCCCATCAATCACTTTGCCCACAATATAAATAACGATGAACTCGAAAATTAAATATAGGTTTTTTTAATTTCATTAAAATCAATAAGGAAATAACTATTAAAATGACGATTTTTAATAATTATCATAACTTTAAATGGAATACTTATACAATGTAGAGGGATATACCAACAGACCGCCAGAGTTTCTATCGGTGGCCGATAGTTTATAAAATAAGTTTCTGTCTATACCGAACTTACCGAAACTATGAGCGCTTGCATAATAATCTATTTTATACTGTGTGCAGCTGCTTTTATTTGACTTGTTGAAGTAATTATTAAAAGTTACTGAACTTTTGAACAGTTAACTTATAGCTTTTAGAACTCTTTCGCCGATAGCCGATAGTTGCCGAGTTGCCGATAACATGTGAAATGCTCATCAGCAATTTTTTATGTTCCCACTGTTGGGGCACAGGCCTTCTTAGTGGGCAAGGAAGATGGGCCTTAGCCCACCACAGGGGCCCCATGCGAATTGCTATTTGCATTAATAAAAAAATCTTTGTACCAGTTATTGCCATTATTATTTATTACCTAAACACAATTCTATGTAGCCTTATTTTTGAAAGAATCACATAAACACTTGAACCATGAATGTTTGGAGTTTTAGCGTAACCGCTCATGGGCTACTTTTTGTAGCTGCGATAATCGCGGTGTTAATCGTGGCGATAATCGCCCGCGAAATGACACGACAAAGGTTTTACTTAGCCAGCGACAAAAAAGCGCCGCGATTAACGCTGCGTTTATCGCAGCTACAAAAAGTAGCTCGTGGGCGTTTACGTATAGAACTCCGTATGTTTTATTCTCAGCGACAAAAAATCGCTCAGCGATTAATCGCCCGTCAGCAGAGACGCTTATTTTGTGAAATTAAGGGGTTAAAAAAGTTCGTAAATGTTTTACCGTTTGTTTTTAATAGCAAAAGTTAACAGTGTTTGTTCCGGTCTGTAACAGCACTTCTCCGGAGGGTTTATTTAATTTTACTTATTTAGGCTCAAGTGGCGCCCTCATCATTATTAAATTTATTGCTCGCTAAGTACATAATGTATCCAAAATTAACATGTACAGATTGAAGCTAAGGTTCTATAGTTTATTCACTACGTTTCAAACAATTACCTCAGTAAAAAATAAATAAATTTAAAAAATATTAAAAACACGACTGCCCTGCCAAAAACGAATTGGAGGACCTCTTTCATCAAAAATTGTTCCATAATAAGGTCCCCCGACTGCAATGACACTTGTTGTTTAACTTTTTAGTTCGTTTTTGGCAGGGCAGTCGTGTTTTTAATACTTTTTAAATTTATTTATTTTTATTGCACACATTTTAGTGACATATTATATAGTTTTGGAATGTGCTCATCAAGGCTTTTTATTTGATGCCCATATTGTAATAATAGAAGAAAAACATTTTTTTTCACATTTGAAAATGGCGTTGTACAGTCGCCATATTAATTTTTCCGAAAAAAATATAGCCAATCTCACTCGGGATGCTGTAAGGATTCTAACGATACCCCATTTATCCAAATCAGTTCAGGCATTTAGAAGTTATGGTGGAATAAAGAAACTCACATACCCATATACATGAACCCTGAACACATATACACTCTTTTTGCTTTGGGCAGTCGTGTAAATATAGTTGTAGTAGTAATAGGCAAAAGTGCCGAGAGTGGCCACTTTTTGCTTACAATAAATAGAGATAGAAATATATTTATCTACCCTCATATCGTTAAATTCGAATTATGAATTTCAAAATGAATTTATATTGACATACTTTATACACGCAATGCCGAAAAAAAAATAAAAAGTTATATTATAGCATACCTTCGCTATACTAAACAATGTTATAAAATAACTTTTTTCTCATCACGATACAGGGCAAATCCAAGAAGAAGGCAGTCCCGTGACATTAAAAAAAACAACGAAATTCCCACATAGCTTCGTGCCCACATACATTTCCAAGATTTTCCATGATTATCATGTACTCTATGGTGATCGATGACTTAGCGTAGCGATTAGTCTTCTGGAATGCATCATATCATCATTTATTTTTCTAATTAAATACGCGCCATTTTCAGATTTTAATTTATACTTTTACTTTAAAATTATCTGATAGTAGTGAAGTGAGTGTAATGAGTGAAAATTTGACTCCACCCGATATTTAAGATGCGGTGACGGAAAAATGTCTCAATTAACCTACGTAAGTAGGTACTGCCTGTGCCTACCTTCCGAGAAACGTATGATATTTTATGTTGTAGGTAGGTTCAATCACAAATTGTATGAGAGTAGATAAAGTAGTGTATGAAACTGTACATAAGTAGGTATTAAAACACTCGTGTGATACTATTAAAAACCTCGCCTACGGCTCGGTTTTTAAACACACACTCACGTTTTAATACCCCACATTAAGCATCAGTTTCATAAACTACTATTATATGTGATGAAATTACGAGCTTACGAGTTCATAAAATTAAGTACCCACCTACTTACTTACCCTTAATTTTAATATTCAGGTAATTTATTAACTCATTTTTATGGAGTAAAACTAATATTTATGTGTTTTATTATGTAGTCATATTAACTTCTTAGATTGCCGTGCGTATAGTATAAGATTGTGACAACCTAACTGAGGGTCAAGTCTGCTAACGTTGACGTCAAAATTGTGTTTCAATGGTGTTTGAATGGTAATTATTTTTGACCCAGTTCTTGTTTCTTAAACTCAAAACCGAAAGACATTGTGTTTTTTAAACAAAAAACGGAAACACGTTGTGTCTCGATTTTGGGTTTAAGAAACAAGAACTGTGTCAAAAAGCATTACCATTCAAACACCATTGAACCACGGTTTTGACGATAACATTAGCAGACTTGACCCCCTGAACGTATAATAACGATCATATAGTTTCAATGCATTTTATGATGATACACTACTGGAATAATAAATGTTTTTATCATAATGGTGCCTACGAAAAACGCAATCAGGGACGGGAAAGGAAAGTTACGAGAAGTAACAAGAGCCATAAAAACTAATAGCCAACCAGCAATTTCATCGTAAACCGTGTGATATTAGTAGCTTGGATTCGTGAATTACGTTATTTGATACCTACTAAGTTTGTTTTATGATAAATAAATCGATGTAATTATAATTAAGCTAATACAAGGTTATTTTTAGTATATACGAAACCAGAAAATTGTTTGTTTATAATCAGTAATAGAATCGATCGATTGCAATATTGTTTATATCATGTTATATTTTGACTAAATAAAACCATAATTAACGCATGCCCAACTAAAATGTCTCGCGCGTACGACACAAAAAGTTTGTAACTTCGTGAGTTTTTAAGGTATCATTATAAAAAAAAAAAATACTGATTCTGAAAATGAAAATATGTGTGACCCATGTTTCGGTTTTCGTATATACAAAAAATAATGTTGTATATTATAAGTGTTATGTAAATTGGTATTTAGAAAAAAAATCAAGCCCTGGCTTTATAGCTAAGTGCTGACACTAATAACTGAGTAATTATTATCCCTATATCCTTAGGTTTAGCTTGTACACACCTCTCCTTAGATTTAGCTTGTACATACCTCTATAATAAACTAGAAAGCAGTTGAACCTCAGTTAGAAATTCACAGAACTTACTGTTTAAATAAGGCGTTATCTAGGCCTAATAGGTTCAGATATATTTATTCCTCAGATAAGTTAGTTATTCGTCGTATAAAGCCTAATGACGATAGAACTACAGATGTTTTTGTTCTAATAAACCTTCTGTCTACGCCGCGACGCGATGGTCAAGCGATGAGTCTGCTGAACTGTCAATTTTACTCCATTCAATGATCTGTGGACGTCGTGCGCCCCTCTCGCAATCCCTTCTTTAAAACGTAATTTTTTGTATAGAACTTTCGCGTGATTCGCGTTCCAACGAATATTTTTCAATATGGTAAAAAAAAACTTTCTCTTGCTTACATTCACACATTCTCATATTCTTTCTGCCTTGTGACCCAAACATTATTGTAGAAATTTAATATACTTGTATTCAAATCCAAATCTTTCTTTTCTCTTGTCCGCAACGGACACCTTCTCTGTCCTTTTATCTGAGGTTTGAAAAATCGGAGCTCTTATTATTATAACTGCTTTTTGTCCAAATCACAAACATCTCAGTAGCTGTAGCACGCGCTGTCAGTTGTAGCATCGCCTGTCCGACACGCTACGTTACTTTTGTAGTTCGCACATGTGCTACGACCATAATGTAATACAATAGTGTAGGTGGTACCTATGTTTTCCTTATGAGGTAACTCCATGTCTCGGCGAAGAATGCAGACAAAATATCGACTACTCCTTCAGTACCGAACTTTCAGTAATAAAAAGTTAGGTACGCGTACCGCGTATCGGCAAACGTAGTGTGGGACGCTCTCAGACAATGTGGAGCGATGATCTTTGCAAGGCGTGAAAAACACAGAAGCGACGCGGCGAGGATACGGCGGCGATACGGTGCAGATGTGAGACTTTCGGATGCTTTCGACCAATCAAATACACGTATCGCCGGCATCGCCACCGTATCTGCGCCTTATCTCCGCCGCATCTCTTCTGTGTATTTCACGCTCAAGGTGGCTGGCAAAAACTGGATGAGAGTAGCCGCGAATCGTGCTCGGTGGCGTGCACTTGCAGAGGCTTATGTTCCACAGTGAATGATGATAGGATGATGATGATGATGATAAGGTACGGGTCGCCTAAGTGGTAGCAAAGGGAGACCTGACCTCATCGTTGCCCTGTCGACACGGCCGCTATAGTTATCGTTAAGCTATGATAATTCCATAGATAAGATATTTTATTCACTGAATTTAATTTTTCAGGGTTATTCACCCCTCACTTAATTGATATTATTTAACACTTCGCTCGATACACACTATATTTAAACTATGATAACATTCTTAATAAAGCTATTAATCAACTCAATTTGTGTTGAAATAGTTGGAGTGACAAAGCGTATACAAAGGTTGAAAATTCAGAACTCAAGGGACTCGGTACCTAAATTAAATTTCTTGCTGATGCCGGGAGCGTTTGCTAATCATTAACACTAAATGTAAATTAAAAGGGATATTGTTCTTGTTCGTATCTACTAAAACCTCATTCATAGTATTAGGTTTAAGCCTTAGAATAATAACACCTAGAACGATAACTCCCTACAAAGTGCACTGTCAAAAGTGAGGCAACTAAAACAGCCATAATGGCGCCGTTTTGAGATTTTTATTGTCCATTATTACATAATCATACCTAATAATACAAAACAGTTTCAATTCTCCTACCTTTAAGATATTAGTTACTATATTATTGGATTTTAGTTACGATTAGGTAACGTATGAAGGATCTAAATTTGAAAACTAAGCCATATTGACTCAGTATAAGTTGCTTCACTTTGCATACGAGGAGTAGGCTTCTGGGTGTTATTATTCTAAGGTTTGAGCAGAATTAATCTAAGCGCTTATCAGTTTTATTAACTTAACATAATTGTTATTCGTACCACTGCCTGATAACCACCAAACAAATTGTAATAATAGGAAATAGGTAGTTTTCCTCACATTATTACAATTTATTCGGTGTTATCGAAACTGTTCTGTGTAATTTTTCTATTCAACATAATTTACATTTATGATAAGGCTTAGAATAATAACGCCTAGAATGATAATTCCCAACAAAGCGCACTGTCAAAAGTAGGGCAAATAAAACAGCCATAATGGCGCCGTTTTCAGTTTTTTATTGTCTATTATTATATAATCATACCTAATAAGTACAAAACAGTTAAAATTTCCCAACCTTTAGGAAATTAGTTACTATATTATTGGATTTAGTTACGATTAGGTAACGTATGAAGGATCTTCATCTAAAAACTAAGCCATTTTGGCCAGTATTAGTTGCCTCACTTTGCATACGAGGACTCGGCTTCTAGGTGTTATTATTCTAAGGTTTAAGCAGAATTTATCTAAGCACTAATCAATATTTTTTGACTGAGAATTTTAATTCAAATCCGACTACTGCCTGATAACCACTGAATAAATTGTGGAGGAAAAAGGTAGTTTTCCTCATATCATTACAATTTATTCGGTGGTTATTGGAACTGCTTTGTATATTTTTTCTATTCAACATAATTTACATTTATGATAAGGTTAAAATATTGTTTAAAATAAGTTAATCTGTTAATTTAAGCATACATTTTGATTCGAGTTTCTGTATCAGTTTAAATTTAACTTAATTTAAATTTATAAATGTTGGTTTGTCCAATAATTAAACTCGAGTGGAACGTTGATTATTCATTGGTAAAATATTCAGTCGATCCATTGAAGCACTTAATTTGACTGGCATATTACTGTAGCTCAGAAACCTTTTTTTAGGGTTCCGTACCCAAAGGGTAAAAACGGGACCCTATTTCTAAGACTCCGCTGTCCGTCTGTCTGTCTGTCTGTCTGTCTGTCATCAGGCTGTATCTCATGAACCATGATAGATAGACAGTTGAAATTTTCACAGATGATGTTTTTCTATGGCCGCTATAACAAAAAATACTAAAAACAGAATAAAATTATTTTTTGAGGGGGGCTCTCATACAACAAACGTGATTTTTTTTGCCGTTTTTTGATATGGAACCCATTGTGCGCGAGTTCGACTCGCACTTGGCCGGTTTTTTTGCTTTATATCAATAATGAAAACAGCTAGACAGTTGAAATTTTCACAGATGATGTATTTCTGTTGCCGATAATAACAAATACTAAAAACAGAATGAAATGAATATTTAAGGGGGGCTCCCATACAAGAAACGTATTTTTTGGTACGGAACCCTTCGTGCGCGAGTCCGACTCGCACTTGGCCGGTTTTCTATAAATCAGTAGTGACTTTTAAAGGTAGGGGTCCGCCTGAAAAAATGATCTGGTGACGAGTCGAAATTTTTTTGTATATTTTTTAGTATTATATCAAAATAGCATTGTGAATGCTAAAATCTCAAATAAAAAATTCTGTAGTTTTTGTTTCATTATTATGTTAAGGTCAATGTGTGTCTGTAAACAATAAGCAGTAGATTTATTGCAGAAATCACACGAAAGATAGCCAAAGCAAAAAAATAAAATACTGGCAATTTTTTTTATTAAGGAGTCATCATTATTTTGTTTTAGGTAACTGTTCAGAGCTTCATGGCGCAGTGGTTTAGCACCTAGCCCAGCGATTGCGGAGGTTAAGCAATTTTAGCAAGGGTCGGACATGGGATGGGTGACCAAAAATTTATTATCTCGAGCTCCTCCGTGCTTCGATAGGCACGTTAAGCCGTTGGTTTCGGTAGCATTTGCAGTCGTTAACACCCACCAATCTGTACAATTGGGCCCTCGTGGTGAGTTATGGCCCATTCTCCTTATCCACCCATAAGGAAGGCCTGTGCCCCAGCAGTGGGGACATTAAAAATGGCTGATGGTCAACTGTTCGAATCACGACTCATGCACAATGTCATACTTTTTTTTTAAAGATAATTTTATACTTATTCTCAACATTTCATAGGTATGGCCTGTTCTTGATTATTACTCCATACTTTCTCGTCTTTTACTTTTTGCCTTACAAAAAGAACGTCAGCGCGACTGTTAGAGCCTTAACCGGACATTGCAAACTAAACAGACACCTATTTCATATGAAATTGAGTGATACTGACGTCTGCAGATATTGTAATGAGGAGCAAGAAACGCCCAAACACCTCTTATGTGACTGTGGACCCCTAATCCACAAGCGTAGTATCCATCTGGGGTGACACGTAATCGCCCCGGAGGAAGTAAAAACTCTGAAAACCAGGAAGATACTAGACTTCTTGGAAACCACTGGGCTTTAAGAGTTACTATAAATAGGTGGCGAGTCACAATAGATCTTTTAAGTCGCAGTGACTACAGCTTTATCTGAGCTGCATAGCCCCTAACAATCAAATAATAATAATAGTTAGTATTGATATCAACTGCCGGAACCAGGCCAAAGCTCTGGAACACGGGGCTCAGGGACTGTAGCCGCTGATTCCTCTGGATGCCGTCGCAGGTCTCTGGATGCCGTTGGTCTCAGGAACTCAGGATATTCTCTCAAGATCTTCTTCTTCGACGTTCTCGTCGAATAATAACCCCAGCAATTGGCTTTGCTAGCTTTATTACATTTTCCACAATAGCACAAAATCAGTTCCCAATCACTAACTATCGATGATACCAAGATGAAATCCCGACCAATAATGAACGTTCAGCGTTGTCAAGATGGCGATATCGCTAAATTTTCGCTCCAAAACATACCGTCCGCTTATTGGTTTAAAACAAGTGCGAGTCGGACTCGCGCACGAAGGGTTCCGTACCAAAAAACGACAAAAAAATACGTTTGTTGAATGGGAGCCCCCCTTAAATATTTATTTTATTCTGTTTTTAGTATTTTTTGTTATAGTGGCAATAAAAATACATCATTTGTGAAATTTTCAACTGTCTACCTATTGTCGTTATTAATATCGAGCAAAAAACGGCAAAAAAAATCACATTTGTTGTATAGGAGCCCCCCTTAAATAATAATTTTATTCTGTTTTTAGTATTTGTTGTTATAGCGGCAACAGAAATACATCATCTGTGAAAATTTCAACTTTCTAGCTATCATGGTTCATGAGATACAGCCTGGTGACAGACAGACAGACAGACGGACAGCGTAGTCTTAGTAATAGGGTCCCGTTTTTACCCTTTGGGTACGGAACCCTAAAAACAATCAGCGGTAACGCATAGCCACTATGGACTAAAACTAAAAACATAGAAATAAATTACGAATTAAAATTAATGTTGCCTCTATAAATAATCTTTCAATGCTATTAAATTATGCTAATTTTAATGTGTTTCCCTTTTAACCCAATTAATAAGATGACAAGCCATAATTACTAACAGTATGAAGAAAAGTAAATCCTGTACAAAAAGCGAAAACTTTCAATAATTGAAAACCCAAATATCTTTTGTGTTCTGTAGTGAAACACAAATGGCTGCCTTAGGAACGTGTTTGCTCTAGTTTATTTCAGTCTTTCAACTTTTTATTTAACCTCGTATTTGAGCATTTCTATTTAGTAACATTTACGCAGTGTTTCGGCTTCCACTCTTATATGAAAGCTTTTGAAGCTACTTGGGCGGTAAATGATGTATGTACGACACCACTATTAAACAAGCGTTTATTGCAGCACAATACTTATGCACTAATTAACAGCATATAGCAAGTATATATAATGCACTTGGTAGGCTTAAAGCGTTTGTAGCACTGTCCGAAAACACGCGAGCGAAAGTCCGTTCTTTGCACAATAGAAATACGCGATTTGCGAGAGATTACTCATTAGCCGCGGATAGCAAAACCGGCATGCATTCGCCGTCGCAGTAGGCTCGGGTCTGTGGAGCGCGGCCGGTAAACGAGTGATGCGCAGGCGCTGCCTCGTCCCGCGCGCCCGCGCCGCTGACAAAGGAATGCGGTTCACAATAGACGAGCTGCGTACACCCGTCCGCAGAGGTTTGTCTTGCTTACTTAACCGACTTCAAAATGAGATGGTAATTATGAACTGCGTTTGACATCGTAGTGTGGTCACTACATCACTCCCCCACCGAGACCGTGGCTTGCTACGGGCGATAGTAATCTGGGAAATGCACTCTTCGGCCACTCCTCGTTTTCTTAACTGCACCTGCATCTGAAGGATCTGGGGTCGTTAGGTTACTCTGCTCCTTCTCGTCGCTGGAAGTGATGTGTGCTGGCTTCAGCCTATCTATTGAAACGGTAGTATGAGCGCCGTGCAGATCTAGCTTGAAGGTCTTCTCTCCTGTTTCTAAAACCTTGAATGGGCCGGTGTATGGTGGTTGTAAGGACCTCTTCGGTGCGCCTTGACGTAAAAACACGTAGTCAGTTTTGTATAGATCTTTGGGCACATAGAATGTTTTGTTTGAATGCCATTGTGCCGGTTTCGGAGTCAGGCTCATCATGTGTTTTCTGAGCCGATTGGTGAACTCGCTGCTGTCACATGGGGCTTCTTTAGGAGGAATGAAAAACTCACCAGGTAAGCGTAGGGCTTCTCCATATACTAACTCTGCTGCGGATGCCTTTATGTCCTCTTTCCAGGCACTTCGTATCCCGAGCAGGACTAATGGGAGCACTTCGGTCCAGTTAATTGTGTTGTGGCACATAATAGCTGCTTTTAACTGGCGGTGTAGGCGCTCAACCATACCATTGGAAGCGGGGTGGTACGCAGTCGTCGGACGGTGCTCGGCGCCCAGTATTTTCACGAGATTCCGGAACAGTTCTGATTCAAACTGCCTGCCCCGGTCCGTAGTAATTTTGTGGGGGCAGCCGAAACGAGCTACCCAGCCCGTAATGAAGGCTTTTGCACACGTCTCTGCTGTTATGTCTGGAAGTGGATATGCCTCAGGCCAGCGTGTAAATCTTTCGATGGCGGTGAGGCAATATCTGAAACCAGAAGACACAATTAGAGGGCCTACGATGTCCAGGTGGACATAAGAGAAGCGTTGTGATAGGTTGGGAAAGGATGAGGTAGGAGAGGTAGTGTGGCGAAAGGTTTTGCAGCGTTGGCAATCTGCGCATTCCCTCGACCATTTGCAGCAATCTTGCTTTATTCCAGGCCAAACAAATCTTTCCCTCATTAATTTTGCTGATGCTTGGACACCTGGATGGCTCAAGTTATGTAAGGAGTCGAACATCGGACGTCTAAAAGATGGCGGTAAGTATGGTCTTGGCTTGTTTTGAGAAGTATCACAATAAATCTTGATGTTATTTTCTGGACATGGAACAAGCTCCAAGGTAAGTGAGGAACCTTTTTCAAGTAGCTCTTGCAGTTCAGGATCTATTTCTTGAGCTCGTGCAAGTGCTTCGTAGTCCAAAAAGGAAATTGTTTCTACCCTTGATAGTGCGTCTGCAACCACGTTTTCTGATCCAGCGACGTAACGGATATCAGTGCTAAACTGTGATATATAATCAAGGTAACGAAATTGCCTCGGAGAACAGTTATTTCTTCCTGATGAAAATGCAAAGGTGAGTGGTTTATGGTCCGTATAAATGACGAATGATCTTCCCTCAACCATATGACGAAAATGCCGGACAGCTTCATAGATGGCTAACAGCTCTCTGTCATAGGGGCTGTATTTTCTTTGTGCTGCTTTCAGTTTTCTTGAAAAGAAGGACAAAGGTTGCCAAGAGCCATTTTCACGCTGTTGAAGTACGGCTCCGACCGCTGTATCTGACGCGTCTGTGTGGATAGCCAATTCAGCACTAGGTTTTGGGTGTGCAAGCAGAGCAGCTTGAGATAACGCTGACTTGCAGGAGTTAAAGGCTTCCATCAATTCCGCTGTCATGTCAATGGCTTGTGATCCTTTCTTTTTCGGTCCAGATAACGCTGTATTCAAAGGAGCCTGGAGAGAAAATGCCATGGGTATAAATCTTCTATAGAAATTGTACATTCCTAGAAATCTTCTAAGTTCCTTAACGTTTTTCGGTACTAGGAACTGCACCACTGCTTTCACCTTGCTTTCCGGAGGTTGAAGTCCTTCAGCGGTTACTTCATGGCCAAGAAACGTCAGTTTTGATACGCCGAACTCACACTTAGATGAATTGATGAGCATGCCGTAGTCGGTGAGCCGCTGAAACACCTCCCGTAGATGGCGCTGGTGTTCTTCCTCGTTTCTAGAGTATATCAAGATGTCATCGATATACGCGTATACAAATTCCAGACCTTTTAGTGCCTCATCAAGAAATCTTTGGAATGTTTGGGCAGCATTTCTAAGCCCGAAGGTCATATATGGGAATTCATATAATCCAAACGGTGTCGTGATGGCCGTCTTCGGAATATCCTCACTAAACACCGGTATTTGGTTGTAGGCTTTATATAAGTCCAGCTTCGAGAATATTCTGCTTCCTGCTAGAAGATGTGCAAAATCTTGTATATGCCTAATCGGGTACTTATCAGGCACAGTACGTGCGTTTAAGGCGCGGTAGTCTCCACAGGGCCTCCAACCGTTTTCTTTCTTAGGAGCTAAATGTAGTGGAGATGACCAGGAGCTTTCCGATCTTTTAGCTGTCCCATTTCTGAACATGTCTTCGAACTCCTTTTGTGCAATTTTAAGTCGGTCCGGTGGAAGTCGTCGCGGCCGACTAGATATAGGCGGGCCTGGCGTCGTACGTATATAATGTACTGTGTTATGCTTGGGCTCTGTATGTGTTCCTGCTGGACGAGTGATGTCTGGGTACTCACGTAGTAAATTATGGTAAAGTGTGTCTCCGGCTACTACTTTCACCGATGAAATAGCCTCCTTAGAACTTTCAGATGGTAGCGTGACGGACAAACTTGTGACTCCATCTACTAGCTGTTGATTCCTGCAATCAACCATGAGGTTATAAAATGAGAGAAAATCGACCCCTATTATCGGATTGGATATTTCAGCCACTACAAATCTCCAGTTAAATACTCGTCTCAGTCCAAAATTAACACTTAAATGTACCCATCCGTACGTGGGAATGACTGTACCGTTTGCGGCGAATAGCTGGTACTCAGTCTTGCTGCGGCGTTCCCGAAGTAGTTTTCGAGGGTATACGCATAAATCAGAGCCAGTGTCTATAAAAAAATTTATTTTGGTACAGCGATCTACGACAAAAAGGCGGCCTGTTGTTGATTGGCAGTCGTTGGCCGCTACTTCCGGCTGCCTCCGTAGTTTTCCGGAGGTGATGATTCGAACTTGCAAGGCCTTGTGCATCTTATTGATTTTTTTCCGAATCTGTGATGGTACCAACAAATATCATGCTCTCGCGATTTAGACCTGGATTCACGGCGCTGATTATAATACCTGTTTCTCGATCTGGATCTTGATCTACGTTGATTGCCCATCTGAATACTATTTACTTGACATTTCAGTGAAGCCAGCTCGCGGGTCATTTCGGCCATTGCTTTAGTAAGTTCCAAAACTGCATTGGTATTAACTTGATTATTTTGAATATTTTGTTGTTGATTTAGCACCGAAACTTGTGGGGATGGAGGTACGATCTCATAAACTTTGTCCGCTAACTCCGCCAGTTCGTCTAACGGCGTCGCTTTTTGAGTTGCTATAACGGTTCTAATATTTGAAGGTAACCTATCAGTCCATAATGTTTGAAGGAACTTATCTGTCACAGATGATGCAGCCAATGCTCGGAGGTCCCTTAAAAACTGAGATGGTTTGCGATCTCCCATTTCTTCATGATTTACTAATTGCAGAACTTTTTTTTTCCTGAGAGGCTGAGAGTCGGTTTATTAATTCTGTCTTTAATTTCGTGTACCGATTTTCCGCCGGAGGGTTACTGATAATGTCTTTCACCTCTTTCGCGTACTGTTGATCTAACGCCCAACATATATGGTTATATTTCGTAGCTTCCGTAGATATTCCTGCTAGCGTGAATTGACTTTCCATCAACGCGAACCAAAGTGCCGGTTCATCAGGCCAAAATGGCGGTGCTTTTATTCCAATCTTGCATGACTCCGCACTATTTGCACTTGCAGTTGACACGGACGGTTTTTCTGCGGTCTCAGAAGTTTGCGACATTGTCGGTCACCAGTGAAGCTACTTGGGCGGTAAATGATGTACGACACCACTATTAAACAAGCGTTTATTGCAGCACAATACTTATGCACTAATTAACAGCATATAGCAAGTATATATAATGCACTTGGTAGGCTTAAAGCGTTTGTAGCACTGTCCGAAAACACGCGAGCGAAAGTCCGTTCTTTGCACAATAGAAATACGCGATTTGCGAGAGATTTCTCATTAGCCGCGGATGGCAAAACCGGCATGCATTCGCCGTCGCAGTAGGCTCGGGTCTGTGGAGCGCGGCCGGTAAACGAGTGATGCGCAGGCGCTGCCTCGTCCCGCGCGCCCGCGCCGCTGACAAAAGAATGCGGTTCACAATAGACGAGCTGCGTACACCCGTCCGCAGAGGTTTGTCTTGCTTACTTAACCGACTTCAAAATGAGATGGTAATTATGAACTGCGTTTGACATCGTAGTGTGGTCACTACACTTTTTAGGGTTCCGTACCAAAATGGTAAAAAAGGGACCCTTATGGTGTGACTCAGTCTGTCTGTCACAGCTGGATATCTCGAAAACTACTAACGGTATCAACTTGAAGTTTGGAATAGTTTAAGGTGACATTTGCCCAACTATTTTGCAAATAATAATTAAAAAAAAATTACAACAGCGACTGAAAAGGGGTCTTAAAAATTTGAAGTGGAGCTACTAGGGCATGTGGGGTATCATATGAAAGAGCGCCGTTTGCACGTTTTCAATCTTTTTTTTGTTTAAGGCCGCATAGTTTTCAACTTATTGTAAAAAATGTTAAAAAAATACCGTTCCCCCCTTATCTCCGAAGTTTGCAAAGAGAAAAATCTGAAATAATTCTATATGAAAGCAGTTTATATAAAGATTACAGGAAAAATAAAACGATGTCTCAATATAGCATACTTTTTTAGAAATTATCAAATTTCTAAAAAACTTAACATTAGTTCCACTATCGGTCAAGAGATGGCGCTGACCTAAAACTGCAATACTAATTTTATTATTCTACTCTGCAGTGTGGTTTGATGGTGCAATTATGATGGTACGGAACCCTCGGTGTGAGAGTCCGACTCGCTCTTGACCGGTTTTATTTCATAATATGCATGGGGTCCGGTTTTATAACTCAGGCTTTGGTTATTGAAGACCCAACCGAAAAGGGCTTGTCAATATTATTAATTTGTTGTTACCAACATAATTAAAAGAGTTCTCAAACAATTTATGATTCGAGTGTAAACCCGTTGTTGTATAAATTGAATTTTTAGATGCTGATGAATTAAAAAAAATACTAGAAAAAAATCAACTCACCCATATATAGCATCTCAGAGGTGACTCGAACCGCACCCTTGGTGTTCCAGTGTTATTTTCTCATGTACGTACGCCTACATATCTTTAGAAACAATAAGGGCTTTTTAAAATGACAAAGAACTGTAGGCTCGATAGATGGCGTTGATAAAAATGTATGTGTCAATGTGATTTTTTTACTAAGCTTCGAAGAGTACTCAGGTAGGCAGGCAGATATAACCCCAAAATGTTTCTCTTTGGTACAGGCCGTTTATTTTTAAAAGCCGATTTTGTCACTTATCTTTCCATCAACGCCATCTAATGAGACAAATAGGTAGTTACTATTTTTATTTTTTAAATGTCACTTTGAAAAATCCTCATTAGAATAGAATAGAATACAAAATAGAAAGTAGACAAAAGAACCGTTTAAAACAAATCGTGGTTCCTAGCACACACACAAAGTGTATTATATTTCTTACAGACAATCTTAGGCTAAAAGCCATATTCATTAAGTAGCAACAACACTAATGAAGGTAGTGTTTTCGAATACGGCTAGACACTGTCGACTACACACACACACACACACACACACACACACACACACACACACACACACACACACACACACACACACACACACACACACACACACACACACACACAGTCACACACACACACACACACACACACACACACACACACACACACACACACACACACACACACACACACACACGCACGCACGTTACATCTTGTGGTAGGTAAACAAAATCATACATAATATTCTTCGGCAAAAAATCGATAATGGAATATCTTGCGCCCTTTCTTATGGTAGATTGTATATATGCAGGTACTCATCCTAACAAGGGTCAGGTTGAGAGTTCCCAGAATAAGTGTGCTTGTGTGAAATTAGTAATGTAAATATAAGAAGCAAGGGCAAGGCGTCAGGATTGTAACAAGTGGAAATATACTTGTCCCATCCAATTAGAGGCAGACATGACGGTATATTTGTCTGTACCGCAATAACAAATTTAATACATACCTTGTTTTTCGGGTACCGATAGCATTATCACTGATTTTGATGCGATTTTTTAAATAAATAGAGTGATTCAAGAGGAAGGTTAATATGTATAACACAGTCACTCTGCGAAGCCGGGGCGGGTCGCTAATATAGCTTTAAAGGAACAAAGAATGAAATGATTTGTCAAACACGTTGTCTGGACCTTAACAAGAACCTGTGAAACAGGTCATAAGACTCGTGAATCGTAGCTATTTTAACGAGGCACTTTTTGAACATAACAAAATGCCTTATAAAGATTTTTAACAAACTCAAAATTGTTAGTGATTGGCTTTTGTTGGCTTTTAAATGTAAATTTTTGAAAGATAAACTCTATACTATTTTCTTGCTTCTCCCATACATCACATCATTATCAATGCTCACAAAATAACGATATCAATAAACGGTCTCTCTCGTAGGTATTTATGTCTTCTTGCTCTAAGAAAAACAATCTTCAAAGTAAAAAAAAATAAAGAAATGTCAGCATTAAACCTCATTTGTCGCCGGACCGATAATCGAGAGTGGATATCGCCTACAGCAAAACGACGTGACATGACCCCAAGATGGATTGAGGAATGAACAAAAAAATGAGCGAGCTCAGAAAGTGGCCTGAGAAAGTAGCAAAACCAATAAATCAATAGAAAAAATACCTTTGGTTAACGATGAGGAAATGAATGCTGTGACTTATAGACGTAGTAAGAAAAACAATTGTTATCGCCAATAACGTTATGATATTCATTAATGTTATTATTATTAAGAAAATAACCTATCAAACCTCAGTTCGTTGTTATTATTGGTACTCGATCCATATTTCGTTTCGAGAATCGATTTCGGACTATGGCTTTTGGAGTATTGTCACAGAATAAATAATAGTACAAGTACAGAAGCAGCACGCCGCAAAGTCATTTAAATAAATAGCGACTTTTGCACCGACACAATAAAGTGCAATTCAGGTCGCGCAGCGCTAATGGCCTACAGTTATATTTACCTAGTAGTTGCCTCTCTTTCTATCGCGTGCTCTTACCTTTTCTGACGACGCAACGTTAGGGTTGACATCTTTTAAATGAACTACGTAGCATATATCATAATGTGAAAAACGACAATTGTTTATTGGTTTTTTGATTTAGACATCCGTACACGGCACATTAATATCGATTTGACATTGTTACTATTATAAAGAGACAATACCTACGCAGGCAGTAAGATGCCGCGCGCTACACAGGCGGGCGTTTGGCGGCCCTCTGTTCACTTGTGCCTTCGTAGGCACGGCTAGCGGTAGGTGCTTATCGCGCGACCTTGAGCGAGTGAAGGAGGCCTGGTATTGTTCCTTTTTTAAGACTATCAGATACCTCAGCGTAGTTTTTGATCAGTGAACAACTTTCTTTTTGTAACAAAATACAAATAAAAAATTATAGGCTTACCTATTCGAAAATTACAGGCTTACCTATGTATGGTTGTCCCTTAAGGCCTTAACATGCATCATTCTGAGCGGGTCGATCTGTGATAGAGTGAAATCGAACGTAACTCTTTATAAATGTTTTCAATTAAGTCTATTGTGTATTATTTCAAGTGCATTATATATTTTTTCTATGATAGCTTCACGCGCGTAGTCTTTCAATCTTTTTAATTGACTATTGCGATTTGACGCATGTTAATGCCTTAAAGGGTCACAATAAAAGCTTGTTTACACAAGATAATACTGTTGACAGTCAGACATTTTACGCTAAAAGCAAATAGGACTTCCTAATGTAGGTCGACGTAAATCTGTAGATGGATGATATGCCAACCACATCAAGGACATTAGATTGGCTGGCGCAATATATTTGAAGCTCAGCGCGTCTTGGAGACCTTAATATTTTGGAACAGCTGGTGTGAAAATACCATATTGTTTGTTGGTTGTACGGACACGGAAATGCAGAACCAGAACATTTTGTTATTTGTAGTGATAAATTATTTTACACCAAATATTTTGATGGACCAAATATTTTACAGAGTAATTGGTGCTTTCCCATCGGTATAACAACAAAAAAACTTTTTCGTTTTGGATTGATTTCACATTTAAAAATGTGTATTTTTTATCCAAAACTATAAACACATAGTAATATAGCAGCAAATGAATTGATTTCATTATTAAGACCATATTATATAACCAGACCAAAAGTGGAGACACGATGAATTTTATTTAATACATAATTATTTACGTAGAATTATTAAGACACAGTTTAGAATTTTAGGAAGATGTCAACTAATTCCACGTAAATAATAACTTATTAAATAAAAACCTCACTTTCGAAATGGGATGCACCTTTTAAAAAGGTGTATTTGGTATCCATTCCAAACACATTTTTGAGCTTGATAAATTAGTACCAAGTAAAAAAATTATTTAAATATAAATATTCATCAGGAGAATCACAGCTATTTCATATTATTGTTATTTGTATAAATTTTATTATTTCAATACCTTTCATCGCTTTGCTTTAAATTCTAATAAAATTAAAAGCTTTCACCTGAAGACAGTTATTTCCATAATTCCAGGAATATTTGATTTAATCGCTGTTTGTTGGAGCTTGTGTAATCCCAATGCCGATGGAACAAATAAGGAAAACTGGTAGGTATGAGAAGAAAATAGAGGATTATCGCTCGCCTTTGTCTTCGTAGACTAATTGGATGGACGTTTTAGCAATTAAAACCGGATTTGATTCTCATCGGCACTTTCGATAGGTAAATATCGATAAACCAGATTTTGATAGATAGGTATTTTGGCGTGGGTTCTATTTTATTTTACTCTTCGATTATTCTATACCTGGTGATCGAAGATTTTAATAGCAGCCGCCTACGACCCTATAACTTTCATCCCCTATATTTCACTCCCTCTGTTCATTTTCGCCACAATAGGATATTTTCCAAATTTGTCGTGTTCCTGACTAGCTGTATTCCAGGTTCGTCGTATTCCAGATTCGCCGTATTCCAGATTCCACGTAATATAGTCAATGCCACATTATTCATCAATTCGAAGCAGGAGGAGCTCATTGGCCCTGAGATTGCGGAGATTAAGCAACTTTCGTTAGGGTCGGTCATGGGATGGGTGGCCAATTTGTTATCTCGAGTTCCTCCGTGCTTCAGAAGGCACGTTAAGCAGTTGGTCCCGGCTGCATTTGCAGTCATTAACACCCAGCAATCCACATTGGGCCTGCGTAATGGATTGCGGCCCATCCTCTTTATCCTATAAGGAATATTTATACCTATAAGGAAGGCCTGTGTCCCAGCAGCGGGGACATTAAAAGTCGCTGTTGTAGACATGAAGCATGTTCGTTTGTAACAAATTAAATCAAAATGTTCACTTACTTCGATGAACAAAATAAAATAATGGAACAAAAAATCTCCTCAGTAAAACCAAAAACAGTTTGTCTCAATCACAAAAAACAAAAAAAACGTTGTTTCCAACTTCCAACAGACCGCATCCAACAATTTTAATGATATTAATTAGTTACAACTTTGAATTCACAAAGTCAAAAGAGTGTAAAGAGTCGCTGCTATTTTTGTACTGCAGGGGATTGTACGTAGGTATTACAACGAATCTAGAATACGGCAAATCTGGAATACGACGAGTCAGGAACACGATGAATCCGGAACAAATCGGCATTTATATCACCTTATTTTGAATCTAGAGAAGTTTCCATTGGTCGAAAATCTTAAGAGCAGTGTGAAAATAGTTTATTATTAAACTAACTTTAATATCACAAAAATATTGGGTTTTATTTACTAGATAGAACAACTAAATATTAAAGAAAAACATTATTTGTGTACAATATTTTGTAAGTCTGAATTACTGCTCGGGGCGTTCGTTCCATAAATAGTCATCCATCTTACACTTTCGATAGAGAAAAAAGATCGCTACAATTTCGAAGATAGTACTATTACATTATATTCTGTGATATCACTTCATTTTGACACTATATCCATACTGATCCATTCTCATATAATCTGTTTAGTGTTTCTTTTCAAGATGTTTATTTGGTCACATTTATCTTTCAAACTAAAATTATATAATCTCTCGAAACTAGTTTCAATTCCTACTTTATTTCGAAACTAAAAATTTATCACTTTAAAATTAGCTCTTTTAACAAGTGTCCCAGTTTTCAGAGTTTGGACATTTTAATGGATTATATTAAGAAGTAAGTAACATTTTAGCTTTCAGTTTAGGACGTATACATTCGTGCACGATAAATAATTCAAATGAAGTAACACGGAGGTTTTCGCCGTGTATCCTTCCAGTTTACTTTCGAATCACGTTTCCGTCAGCAAATGTGTACCGGTGGTGGTGATGACTGCGGAATGTCGGTTTACTATTGGTCTTTACTTCTATATGTACACCTACTTGTTATGTGTGCTATTCTTTTGTTTTGGATTGTCAGCAACTGTTGATCTTTATTGGCCCTGTCATGCTCTAACTGAACTCGTGATGCGCTTTTGTTTTATCTGTTTTTGTGATTCGTGGTGTGCGCTTTTCTTTTGTTTCCGTTTCTTTTCTTGGTCTTTGGATGGTCTCTAAGAAGCCTACAACGTCACTACGCGAGTTGGCACTTTTGTCACACCACGTTTCATTAGGGAGTGCGTCATAGTGAGAGATAGTTTTTACCACTCATTTTAATGTGTAATTTTGTACACATACTACCAATGATATTTGTAATCAGAGCAACTAGTTTTTTTACTTAAATATTCAAATTCATTCAACTCGCCTTTATACTATCCAATGAAGTATGCAACGAAAAATTTACCACGAAATTAGGCTGTGTTAAACGTATTACTGTGACGGCTCAAGGTCTCTAAGTCTAACAAATACTAGAATTTACTAGTTACATTTACAGCCCAAGGTTAAACCACAACCCCCACAATTCGCTTGAGCATAAGCTTAATCTTATTAGGTATTTCTACTCAGTAGAAATACCTCTACTCATGACAATATACAATATCCATATTGTCACGTGATACTCAATATCGCTACGGGTTTATATATGTTTGAGGTCACATTTTTATCACGATTCTATGATAAGTTTTGACAATCATTTAAACTTAGTGTTTATGGCTACTGCGCATCTTTTGTATCTTTCTTTCTCTTGCCAATATATATATGCCGGCATCTGTATTCAATAAATACTGAGTCTTTTCTTATCCATTTAATTTCAAAACACATTAAAAAAAACCCGGCCAAGTGCGTGTCGGGCCACGTGCCGTAGGGTTACCGTAGTTATCTTATACCATACCATATTTAATACCACCTATGATTTTTCGTCTGCAAAAATAACTTTGTTTTTCACAGTGTTGGTATGAAACTATGAATGACAAAGTTATATTTGCGGTATTGGAAAATGTGCTATATCTCAAAAACTAATTACTATATCTCATTCAAACTAATTTTGGTTGAAAGTGTTTATTAAGATCTACAGCATATATTTTTTTTAGATTTTTCACTCTCTTATTTCAAAAGTTAAAGGGGGGCGAGTAGTTAAATATTTTACTATTTCCTATCTTATACGCTATGCATGTTCTATATTATTATATATAATTTAAACCCTCGATGACCTCCGTGGCCAAGTACATTGGTTTTAATGGTGTTGCCATCCGAGGTCCCAGGTTTGATCCCCGATTGGTTCAATTTAGAAAACAAACTTTTCAATATTTCACCAGGTTTGAGTATTTGTGGTTCCATTGTTGTTTTTGCTTTTCATAACACAAGTACTTTAGCTATTTTCTTTGGAATAGGAGAAATGTATTTAGTGTTATCCAAATCCTAAAAGAAAGCTTTCTTTTTATAGTGCTAATTTTCTGTGAAGCGTTATTATAAGTTTAAACTGGCTCAAACCATCGCTTTGATTCAGTGGCTGAAAGAAACCAAAAGTTTGTGCGACTAACTTGAAAGCTTCCATCTTCATTATCATTCGGACGTCATTTCCCAGCCCTTTTACAATTACAATACTTTCTTTGTAACTTTTTACGTAACTACTGAAGTGGAACTCGCAATCCGGACGTGTCCAAAATAAAAATAAAAGCTCACTTCGAAATGTTTGCCATCGAACATTTTATCATGATTTCAAATCACGTACGAGCTAACTTGAAGCATGTTATTATAACTGCATGCCTTTCGAATATTCTTTCCGTGTCTATCTCAGTGAACGATATTGTTACGTCTCAGAATTTTCTATACCTACGTAAAACGTACGATAAACATGGGACAGTCTTAAGAAGAATATTAAAATGTAGTAAATGTAGAAAGTTTGTTATTGTAAACCTACGAATTTTAAGCTTTTTAGTTGATAGTACTTATAGTTATTAATTGTAACATAAATGTAGCGTTTTTTTTAATTTGAGATTTTAGTATTCACCATGCTATTTTTATACAATACTAAATAATATACTAGAAAAGTAGTGGTTTTGATTCCCGCCTGAGACAATCGTGGTGACGAATTGAATTTTTTCTAGTAAATTATTTAGTATTGTATAAATGTATGTTATTTAAATTAAAGTTTAAAAGATTTTGATTTTTTTAATGCTTTTCTTGTTTCAGACATTAGAATCCTACTAATGTAATAAATGTGAAAGTTTGTGGGTTTGGATATTTGTTCCTCAATCACGCAAAAACGACTGGACAGATTTGGATGAAATTTGACACACAGATAGTTTATAGTCTGAATTAAAAAATAGAATACTTTATATCCCGGTCAAAGGTGCCTTAGTGATTTTCGGAATGTACTTTTGAATTTATAGTCTCGGCATAACAATTATTGTTATTCCGAGCCTATTGAAATAATAAAAGTTCTTTCATAGTTTTATGGTAAGAAATGTGAAACTAAAACTAGCGAAAATCCTTATAAATGACCTATAGTCAAGATTAGTGGAGCGTAGGTGATGTTACACAGCCATGCGTAGAATGTCGACGAGGGTTGACGTTTCAAAGGCCTTCAAGTGACTTTGCCTTGACATTATTTATGTACGCCTAATTAACAGAAAATCTTGGAATTTGGAGTAGTTTAATAAAATTGTGGGACTGACTTTGTATATCAGTGGTGGGCGATTAGACTTTGTGATTTTAAACTTTAATGAAACTTCTTCAATTTGTACATTAGGAGGAAAGAGTAAGTCGCGCTTCTGTACCAGAAACCGCGATGCTCTAAGGTCTTTGGTTAATGAGCCTAAATGCCATTGGAGCATTTTTGTAAGGGAGAGTAAAAGATAAAAAAACCGGACAAGTGCGAGTCGGGCTCGCTCACCGAGGGTTCCGTACCTACATTTGAATTATACCTATAGTGTATTATCTATGACCTATACATTATAAATAGTTCAGAAATCGAGTTTCGTAGTTTTTTCTGTGAGAAAAAACCTTTGTACAAAATTCAGTTCCTTAAACTTATAATTTTGTGCTTTATAATTCGTGATACGAACTTACCTTACCTTAACCTACTTAATCTCTGTTTATACACGTATGTACGACTTTACTTAATGACATATACAGACATATACCTATCTCGATATATGTCTGTGGTATAGATGAGAAATATACTTACCAGGCATGGTCTCGAAGTTTTCTCAGTTTGATATACCTAGGTAATAGGATCAGATTTAATGTGAATACTTAATTCACCCATGTGAATTAATTAAGTCTACGACGGCGATTAAAAGCAAATGCTCAGGGACTCTATTCTGTGAAATGATTTATTTATTTGTAAGTATAAAGCTACGTCATCTAGCATATTTTGTGTCGAACTAATTTAAAAATATTTTTTATTAAGCAAGGGTTGTGCTTTTTTGCGAGTTATGTATTATTTAGATTAGTCTAGATGGCGCTGCGCGGTGTCCTATCGATATTTTGGTAAACATTGTGTAAAAAAACTTAACTGAATGTGATATTTGTTTTTTAGGGTTTTTTATGTTTGTATAATACTACTAGGTACAAGACAATTAAATAGGTTGGTAGGTACCTATTAGGTACCTTTTATGATTGTATTTAAATATATGGCTACAGGGCGGGGCTTATCTGTGCTAGGTACTCGTTTGACCGCAAAATTAAGTTGGTTTGTAATAGGAAAATTAGGGAATTTAAAAGAAAAAAACAGAGTTATCAGTATATTGGTATTTGTTGGTAAAATATAGGTAATGATAAACATTATCACCTAACATCAAGTTTATAGGTCAATTAGATGTTAAATTATGACAGCGCATACCGTTGTTTAACTTCGATTATTCACTGCGTACTTTAATGCAATTTTTTTTTATGATTTGATTACAAATGTATAGTTTTTAGATTTTTCCCTATAAGTGTAGTATAAGACAATATTAATTGCCAAATTTCAAAGTTCTAGGTTTACGGGAAGTACCCTATGAATTTTGATTCCCTTAAGAGTGCCGAAATATGCGTTTTTTGCAGCATAAACGGACATAACTTTTTTTTAAGTAAACTTAGAAGTTTGATTTTTTCACAGCATCAAGAGTCCATAGACTTTAGTCTATGGTTTTAATTTCAACTCGATACCTTCACGCGTTCCCGAGATAAAGGGTTTGACAGACAGACAGACGGACGGACAGACAGATGGACAACAAAGTGATCTTATAAGGGTTCCGTTTTTTCCTTTTGAGGTACGGAACCCTAAAAAAACGACTTGAAGTCTTTATTCAGTTGCTGACTCCAGTAGCTGTCTGTAGATTAAATCCATTAATTTTGCCAACTATTATGCCTGGAAAAGAGCATTTTTGAAAGTAGAGAGTTGCTTTGCATGTGGAATAACTCATGACGCAGACTTTTCTGCAGAATTCATATCAGAAATCTCTTTATGGCTCTTTTGTTGCACCGAATAGATCAATTATTTATATTTTTGGCTCACAAATCAGCTACGGAGTATAAATAAGTGACTTATTATTCATACCAACGATATTTACCATACATAATAATCTATAACTTATCTCATTGATTACATTTCAATTGTCGTCTGATTGGATAATTTGTCTTTCACTACTGTTGTTCACATTTACTGCGTAAATTGAAAGAAACAGCTGTAAATTCACAACTGAATACAAAAATAAGTTAAAAAATAATTATTATCTCGCAATACCGGCTATATCTTGATAGAAAATGAGACGATACGTGTCATAGGACACATATCGTCTCATTTTCTATCAAGATACCATACAAATCTGACTCACTCAAAAAAGATAATCATCAGTCAAAAAAGTTTAAAATAGATATTTTTATTATTAGGGTACCTATTCACTTATTTACTAGCATCATAAAATCAGTGTTCAGCTAGCTTTTTTCTGGCCTTTCTTTCGTACTCTAGAAAATATACCTGTATAAAGCTGCTGTGTTTTATTCAAAATAATATATAGTTTTTTTTATTATATTTTGGGAAACTATAGCTCTTCAGGTCAGATTTTATTGGTTCGATGATAAAAGTAACAATAATGTCGTAAGTAGTTACAATAATGTCTGACGTTTTTGTAAAATGTACTTTCAATATAGGTCCTTAGCTTAAATTTCCTGAAGCATTGGCTATTTCACTCACTATCTTCCGCACTTTAACGGTGTAGCATCCGTTAATGTGCAAATTAACTAGTTAAAGTGAGGAAATCTGCTACGTTAAAAACAATTTCACACTTTAACTGACTCGATCAATTAATATGCAGATTAACTTAGTTAATTCGCATCATATATACATCATCACATATCATTTTGTCAAATGCTTTCAAAGTCAAAGTCAAATAAGTTTTATTCAAATAAACTTAATAATTAAGTACTTTTGAATCGTCTATGTTTTCCTACCACCCGTTCCAGACTTTTTTAGCTGACAAGAAGAACGGGCGCAAGAAACTTATCAGCTGTAACAGCCATAAGTAACGATATTTACAAACTTGAATATATCGTTACCAAATAATTACAACAGGGTGACAGGATTATTGGCAACAACATAGACTTATTACATATATTACTTCAACAAAGTACTTATAGTAGCAAGTTATGTGAAACATCATTTCCACGCATTTTGATCTTTAAGATAATCATCTAATTTATAATAACCTTTACTCATGAGATTTTTTTAATATGGTTTTTAAATTCATGCAAAGGAAGATCAATCACTTGTTGCGGAACTTTATTAATAAAGGCTATGCCTTTCCCCATAAATGAACCTCTAGTTTTTGCAAGCCTAAATCTTGGAACGGCAAGTTTATCTTTATTTCTTGTATTAAACTGGTGAATATTTCTGTTTTTAGCAAATGAATCATAGTGTTTCCTTACATAAACTAAATTTTCATATATGTATTGGCCTGCCAAAGTTAAGATATTTATTTCTTTAAACAATTCTCTCAAGCTATCTCTTCGCCGAAGATTGTATATGGCGCGAACAGCTCTTTTTTGGAGTACAAAAATATTTTCAATACTGGCAGCTGAGCCCCACAATAGCAGTCCATAGGACATTACACTATGTAAATAACTAAAATATACTAACCTTGCCGTTTCAAGATCAGTTAAAATTTCATCAAGATACACTTGATTTTCTTAAAAAAATGTAGGTACCCAAACGCAATATAATTTCGTAAAATGCTGTTGGTATACCCGGTTTTTTACATTCATCGCCACGTATATCACCCGGAATAAAAGACTTTTTGCTTCATTCCTTTTTAGCAAATCAAGGAACCCGTCTTAACGACTCGAACATCTAAATGAAATTTCACTTTACAACGGAAGTAATTTCATTCACTCCGTCACATTTTTGCTCCTTCCTTAGTAAATATATAGTATTTTGTGAATCACTTTTAAAAAAGTATGATTATGTTATGTTATTGCAATCGATGATCAGGGGGCTAATTGTCTAATTTTAAAAATCTATCGCAATCGCTTTCGTTTGACAGATGGATGTGACACATTGCTGCATTACTTTGGTAAGTTTGTATTTGTACCAAAAAGAGACTTCAATGGATTACACCCTGAAAGCGAGCAAAATTTTGAAGTTAAACAATAGGAAGGCAGATTAAAAAGATGCTGTGTAAAACCAATGAGGGCTTTTCAAAATGACAAAAAAGTGTATGCTCTATTGGGAGGGTGCGAAGGTATAATAATCGATCGCAGCGCTCATGGTAGCAAAAAGTAGAAATAATGAAGGCTCTGTAATCTGTTTGAAAACGATATTTAATTTATTATTAGCGATACAGGAATAATTATATATGTTTATTATCACTTAGTAAAATTATTAAAGTAGCTTTATCCTCTTGTTTTACAAAATCTACAACTAAAAAAGAAGTAAACAAACTCTGATATAACCAAAATAAAACACTCTTTTTGAATAGATCTTACTTGCCATATTTAATTTAAATGACCAAAAATGATTTCACAACGCTTTGTCCACCCAAATCACAGTAATTTTGAAATTTACATTAATAACACAATATGTATAGTATTTTTCAACATTTTGTCACAATGCCCCCATTACATATCAAAACGTCAAAACGGTCAGGTTAGAGCCAACAAAGTTGCAACACGCTAGGTGGCGCTAAAAGCGTGCACGGAGCCAATAGATGACGTTGATAAAAATGTGTGTGTCAATGTTTTTTTTTTACTTAGCTTCGAAGAGTACTCAGGTAGGCAGGTAGATAATAATAACAGTTACCTTAAAATGTTTCTCTTTGGGCAGATGTCAGCCAGCGAGCGCTTACTTTCATCTTTGATACAGGCCGTTTATTTTTAAAAGCCGATTTTGACACTTCTCTTTCCATCAACGCCATCTAGTGAGGCAAATAGATACTGTTTTTTTTAAATATCACTTTAAAAAGCCCTCACTATGAAAAGCTCGGGCTAATATCAATACCGATAACTTTTTATATTACAGTCAACTCGTAATAAGTACTTATGTATATAAAATCAATAACAAATCTATGAAACCTTAGAATTACATTAATAAAATTGTATAACACGATTATTCTAATTCCTAAATGTGCAGTAATTCCATACAATATGTTAGAATCAGGCCTGGCAAGAGAAGGCCTCATGAAATATTGTTAACGACCATTCAGAACTAACAATACATAAAATTGGCGGGGATCCCAGATAGCCGAGCAGTTGCTGGACAAAGGCGAAGATTGAATTTTTTGTAAGGTTACCCAACAGCTGTGCCAAAAAGGGTATCGATTTTAAATGGAGCGTAAGCTGTTTCAATTACAGACTTGAGTAACATGTATTGATGATAACATATTCTTTCACAGCTGTTAAAAGGGTTTGGGTAAAAACTCTTTACTGAAATTGTTTTTTTTTTCTTTTGGATTTGAATTTTTACTTACCTATCCATTGATAATGGTCAGCAGCAAAATATTGCCCATATTTTGATAATCGCTGAGACAGAATTTTACTTTTAAAATTAGTAAACGTTAGTTTTTAAGTTAGTAGTAGTATTGAACTTCAATGATAATCCACCAAACTTTAATTCAAATTATCATTGAATTAAACTCAATCAATGGTTTTTATTTTCAGGCTATTATAAGAACTTAGGAAATACCTATATCCATTATTTGAAAATAAAATTAGAATTTCAAAGACATTTGGTTTATCTTATTGTTCAGGACTTTTTATTAAGTTCTCTTCTTGCATCAGTAATTTCTAGGCAGATAAAGACAATTGCCACTAGACATCCTAAGTTTACAAATATTATTAGGCCTTAAAACAAGTTCTTGACTTTATAAGCTAAGGACTAAATGATAAGCTTCAACAATTAGTTGGACCGTCAGGCCCACAGAGCAAATAGAAGACAATTAAAGTTCACAAGGGACGTTGTGGCTTGTAACAGTAGACATTTACAAGAAGACGTTCACCTCGTAATATCTCGTTAATTCTGCGAGCAATTATCAGAGGCAACTTAATGAAGAGAAAATTCGTGATAAACCTGTAAGAAAATTAATCTAAAATGAAGATTCTAATGACACTAATTTCTCTCGGGTTTTCGTTTGCTATTCGTCTGTTATTATGAAGAGTTTTTTTAACGATCTAATCCATTTTATTTATAGAGGTTAAGTTACGTCATTATTCTCTCGAGAAGATAATACTTTGTACCAGTGTACGAAAATTGCATGCCAAATATTTTGGAAAATTAGATTAAGATATTAAATTAACAAACAAAAAGAAATATTACAATATGATAGAACTATGTCACATACGTCTATGGAAGGTTATGCAATAATTAAATGTGACATAGTTTAATTGTGTGCCTATATTAATGCTCCTGACTGTACACGGAAACAAGTTATTGTGTGTACCGAAAGCATTGGTGTGCAATATAAAACGGCTCGTTTTTCCAAAAGCAAACGAATCGACAAATAACAAAGCTAAACGACGGGTCAGCTCGTGATCGGGAAATATTGAAAGAGATTTTAGGTAGATACGAAAAAACCCATTCAGAGAATTGGATTTTATTTATTGTGTAAGGCTTAAAATTAAGAAAAGGTTTATAAGTTAAACTTAACCCCTGTATGGAAAAATGTGGATAAGTGCTAGTCTGACTTGCGCCAAGTGTTTCTTATTATTTTAATAAAACTTATGTCATCATCGAGTTGTACATAAAAAATATTAAATGAAACATATGCAGTCCAAAGGAGCTGTAAAAATTGGAAGTCAGCTCAATCACAAGATTTACATCACATTTATTGCATTTTTACTATGATTTAACAGTATATGTTGTTAAAAAAAAGGAAATCGAAACATTAACGTTAGGTAAAAACCTTACGATAAAGTTTCGATTGTCTTTCATCTATTTCATTTGTCGCAGATGTTACATTTAATATTTCATTTAAATTACAACTTGTTGTCTTTATTACAAAAAGAACAGATAGACCTTAAATAAGATTCAATAAATTCTACCAAATATATAAAAAAGAAAATTTGTAGGTACTCAATTTCATAAATAGAATATGAAAAGAGATAATTTCCCTATTTACTCTATTACATTATTTTCTGTTGTTCACAATTATCTACAAATCAAATGACAAATAATTACCACGATAAGTGAACCTGAGGCCTACACGATCAAGGTCAACTTATTACTTACTTCATAATTTGAGACTTTCGTTGAAAATATGTCTATAAAAGAAATCAGAATGTTTTCTTGAGCGTTATTGAGGTCTTAAGAAGTATTCGCAATGTTTTAAGAGCCCGCGCACACAACAGAATTTTTAATCAGCTAATAATTAGTTTAGTCAGGCTCATGACCAGTATGAGAACGTATGCAAGTGCGCATCGGTTTAGCCTCTGATCAGAAAAACTTGATGAAAAAATATATATTTTAGGCGTACAAAATCAATAGCATAGTATTTTATTCTCTAAAATATTTCTGAAGAAACGTTATTGATACTGATATTTTTCAGCAACAGAAATTGAATTACCAAGATTTTACCGAGACACTTTAATGTACTCTTTTTAACAACACAAATTATGTCGGGTTCGCAAAGTTTGCCCGTTGCAAGTTATATCTTGGTTTTCCTTTGAAAGTTGTAAATAAAGTTATGATCTCAATTGCCTCTTCAAAGTCTCCAATTAGTGTCCAAGTGGAAGCCAGAAGGCCAAAATTTGGCCGGATCTTAAGGATGGGTTTGTTTGTGGATATATATTAGTATTCCGTTTGATACACTTTTGAATGTATTCATTTATTTTATTTGAAGTTGTAGACAGTTTATTTGGAGTGTCATAACAATTGACAATTTGTCAATTGTCATGAGATTGTCAATTGTCATGACAATTTGGTTAACATTGAGTAGTTTGTTATATTTTCAAATTGGTTGACGCAATGGATATAAATTTGTCAAGACAGGCGACATATTGACATGTTTATTTTAAGGTGCTCCCTCACCGGGAGCATTCACGTGTAATGTAAGTTACAGATTTGAGCATTACATCAGTGAAGGAGGAAAACCGAGCATTACAATGCGTACCTTGTAATGCGTACCTTGTAATGATACACATCAGTGAAGGAGGAGAAACACGCAAATGCTCGTCAGTCAGGGAGGTATTATTGTAATGTAATGCTCAAAGACGAATCTATAATGTTACAGTACACGTGAATGCTCCCGGTGAGGGAGCACCTTAAAGGTCCAGAAAGGTCACTCTTGACTATTGATAATAAGGAGAGGCGGGAAACTGTCAAGTTACTTGAAGTTTTTTTGTACGTAACTTACCGAATATAATCCTACTAATATTATAAATGTGAAAGTTTGTGGGTTTGGATGTTTGGATGTTTGTTCCTCAATCACGCAAAAGCTACTGAACCGATTCGGATGAAATTTGGCACACAGATAGTAGATAGTCTATATTAAAATATAAAACACTTTTTATCTCGATATTTCCACGGAAACGGGAACCACGCGGGTGAAACCGTGGGCGGCCGCTAGTATAAATATAAAATTCTTGAACTTACCCAATAATTTCATGATTATAACTTATCTAATAGTTTGACGTTCTTAGCATATACGATAGAATAAATTATTAATTTTCAAAAGATTTAGGACTGGATTTAATTTTGAAGCTGTTTTTGTTTTTGTTTTCAGGTTTCTTGAAGGATGTTTTCCATTTTTTTAACAGCTTTTTTATTTTCAACTTTTTAGTGGTAGGTACGTAAGCGTGTAAATTTTTTTTTTAACATTATATCATAATATTTTTAAATGGTAAAATACCCACAACTTAATTTCCAAATTTACGCTGTTTGTTTTTGAGGAGTTCCGTTGTGTCTTCGTAGTTCAAGTGTAGTCCAGAACGTTGCATCGCAGACCATGGTTTGGTTTGTTTTGGATTGTCATAAACCTACTAAAATCTGAATCACTTGACATATACTACTTTGAGGAGTTCCCTTGTGTATCTTCGAAGTTCAAAGTCCATTACCGATAAAATTGAAGACCTTGTCCAGAAAGAGCGAATACACCACGAATTTACGCGCGATTTTGGTTACACTGCTGTTAATATTGCACTCATTGCTGACGTCGCTGGTCCTAAGCGAGCATTGTATAACGAAACGCGTCTAATTCGCGCGTAGCTCTGGACAGGGTTAAAATGTGACTGTTTTAAAGTAAACCCTTTCAAACAAAAAATAATCATCTAAATTGGTTTATAAACAAAGATGTTATGTTTGAAAATCCGTAACAAGTCGTGCGATGGCAAGCTAAATAATTTGTATTTTTTCAGGATTATGAAAAAACTACTAGCCAGATCTCTGTAAAAAATTTATAGGACCACACACAAACTATGTTCTTGGTTCTTTGAGATAAAAAAAAATAGAAATTGGATAACAACTGACGAAGTTATGGTAAAACATACATTAAAAAAATACCGTCGACTTAATAACCACCTCCTTTCTTTGAAGTCAGTTAATAAATGAAATCGAATTTTAGAAAACTTTGCAAAAAAAGTTAAAGCCACTATAGACTTTATCTGATTATCAACTAAACATTATTGATGATGCCTGGCATTTCGTGCCAATAAATGTGCGAAGGTTAGGAACAAATACGATTCATAGAATGCTGGCTCTCTATATAAATGGCAGCCATTTTGGGGCACACTAGAGCGATTCCATTTGTTTTGATTAAGGTGAGAAGTGAGTGCTTATATGTGGCCAAATCCTTTGTTTGCTGAAATATTCGTGTGTAAGACATTGATTTTAACTTAGCAAAATTCAGAGAAGAATAAACAAAGAAAACGCTTCCAATATTGTATCAAAAAATAATTGAAATGGCTGTCTGCTATGTCTAAATCTAATTAAGTTGATTATAAATCTCATGGCTGTCAGTATAGATTAGATAAAAGCTGAAACCAATCAGAGCTTGAGATTTAGGTCAACGGAAATTACAAAGGATAAAGCGGGACAATGAAAATAAAAAACAGTAAAAATATGATCCGTGCTCCGAAGGCCTTCTTATTATGTCTTAAATAATAAAAGAGCACGCTTTTAATAATGCAATACAATTCGTTTGAATGATCGGTAAGCCCTTAGGGATTTTAAATTCATCCACTATTATTAATTATTAGTGGGCAGATATTTTTCAGCAAACGTGTGAATTTGAGGTGTTTTAATTTTCCTGAAAGCTTTTTTGCTTGTTTTTTTTTATCAAAATCACCCAACCTATACAGCTACCTACTAACCACATAGTATATTAAGTATTAAGTATTTGTGTATTTTTTATAAAGGTATTTTTTCTGTTTCCCATATTATTTATGTACTTTTCTTCTTGTGTTTTATTTTCTCTACAATCACTGAGAAAAATTTCCTCTGCCGCACTACGTAAAATAAGGATAAAAATCGACCACTATTACGTACGTAACCCGCTCCATTACGCGTAAGTAGTCAGTCATACGTAGTCGGCATACTGACGCTCATCATGTAGCGGGATACGTAATTTACTCGTGGTCGATTTTTGTACGTACGTACGTAGCCCGACATCCGGCTACGTATACGTAGTGCGCAAGTCGCACTGAATACTCCTGAAACTACGACTGCAACTCCCGTATACTATTGTTGCGGGCACAGTAGAACACGGTGAACCATACGTGTATACCATGCCGGCTTAAGTACGATACTGTAGCGGGCACAGTAAATAATGGTGAGCCATACGTGCGCACCGCGGCGGCACACGTACGATACTGTGGCAAACACATTAAAACACGGTGAGCCGTACGTTTGTACTGTGGCGGCATATGTACGATTCTGTAGCGGGCACAGTCAATAATGGTGAGACATAAGTGTGTAATACGGCGGCATACGTACGATACTGTAGCAGGCACAGTAAATAATAGTGAGCCATACGTATGCACTGCGGTGGCATACGTACGATACTGTGGCGGACACAGTAAAGCACGGTGAGCCGTACGTGTGTACTACGGCGGCATACCTACGATACGGTAGCAGGCACAGTAAATAATGGTGAGCCATACGTATGCACTGCGGCGGCATATGTACGATACTGTGGCGGACACAGTAAAGCACGGTGAGCCGTACGTGTGTACTACGGCGGCATACGTACGATACTGTTGCGGGCACAGTAAATAATGGTGAGCCATACGTATGCACCGCGGCTACATACCTACGATTCTGTAGCGGGCACAGTCAATAATGGTGAGACATAAGTGTGTAATACGGCGGCATACGTACGATACTGTAGCAGGCACGGTAAATAATGGTGAGCCATACGTATGCACCGCGGCGGCATACGTACGATACTGTGGCGGACACAGTAAAGCACGGTGAGCCGTACGTGTGTATTACGGCGGCATACCTACGATACGGTAGCAGGCACAGTAAATAATGGTGAGCCATACGTATGCACTGCGGCGGCATATGTACGATACTGTGGCGGACACAGTAAAGCACGGTGAGCCGTACGTGTGTACTACGGCGGCATACGTACGATACTGTTGCGGGCACAGTAAATAATGGTGAGCCATACGTATGCACCGCGGCTACATACCTACGATTCTGTAGCGGGCACAGTCAATAATGGTGAGACATAAGTGTGTAATACGGCGGCATACGTACGATACTGTAGCAGGCACGGTAAATAATGGTGAGCCATACGTATGCACCGCGGCGGCATACGTACGATACTGTGGCGGACACAGTAAAGCACGGTGAGCCGTACGTGTGTAATACGGCGGCATACGTACGATACTGTTGCAGGCACAGTAAATAATGGTGAGCCATACGTATGCACCGCGGCGGCATACGTACGATACTGTGGCGGACACGTTAAAGCACGGTGAGCCGTAAGTGTGTACTACTGCGGCATACGTATGATACTGTGGCGGACACAGTAAAGCACGGTGAGCCGTACGTTTGTACCGTAGCGGCATATGTACGATACTGTAGCGGGCACAGTAAATAATGGTGAGCCATATGTGTGCACCGCGGCAGCATACATACGATACTGTTGCGGGCACAGTAAATAATGGTGAGCCATACGTATGCACCGTGGCTGCATACCTACGATTCTGTAGCGGGCACAGTCAATAATGGTGAGCCATACGTATGCACTGTGGCGGCATACGTACGATACTGTGGCGGACACAATAAAGCACGGTGAGCCGTACTTTTGTACCGTAGCGGCATACATACGATACTGTTGCGGGCACAGTAAATAATGGTGAGCCATACGTATGCACCGTGGCTGCATACCTACGATTCTGTAGCGGGCACAGTCAATAATGGTGAGCCATACGTATGCCGCCACAGTGCTGTGGCGGCATACGTACGATACTGTGGCGGACACAGTAAAGCACGGTGAGCCGTACGTGTGCACTATGGCGGCATACGTACAATACTGTGGCAGACGCAGTAAATCATGGTAAGACATACGTGTGCATTGCAACGGCATACGTACGATACTGTGGCGGGCACAGCAAATCATGGTGCACCATACGTGTGCACCATGGCTGCATACGTAGGATACTGTAGCGGGCACAGTGAAGCACGGTGAGCCATACGTTTGCACCACGGCAGCATACTTACGATACTATGGCGGATACAGTCAATTATGGTGCGCCATACGTGTGCACCATGGCGGCATAGGTAGGATACTGTAGCAGGCACAGTAAAGCATGATGTGTCAGACGTATTAACTGTCGTAGTAGAGGTAAGGTACCGTTGCCGGTACAGTAACGCATGATGTACCGTGCGTATGTACTACGGCAGCGTACGTACGATACTGGTGCGGGAACAGTAAAGCACGGAGAACCATACTTATGTACAACGCCAGCGTACGTACGATACTGCTGCGGGTACAGTAAGGCATGGTGCACTATACGTGTTACGTATGGCACACCATGCCTTACGATACTCGCACCTGTATTTTCCTTATGCTGGCATGATACATACAAAGGTGGTCAGATAATTATTATGAATATTAACCAATCAAAGTCAATGAAATTTTGTAGACACCATCGAGAAACTAATATCTGGGTCTGTGGTTTATTACATTTTCGAAAAAAAGTATGGTTTAAAAACTGCAGGGAGTTGTGAATGAAAATATGAAAACCTGAAATATTTAAACTATACATTTTTACGAAAATTTAATAAACCACAGACCTGGGTATTAGTTCTAGACCATGTCTACAAAATTTAATTGACTTTAATTGGCTAACATTCAAAATAATTATCTGAATACCTTTGTATGTACGGCCAGCGTCATAAATACATATATATAAGCAAGATCAAAAATATCTACACACCTCTATGTCACTGACAAAAAGGTTGGTGTTTACATATTTTGACTCAATGGCTATATATGTATAAATGACGCTGACTGTAACCATGCCAGCATAAGGAAAATACAAAGTATCATAAGGCATGGCGTGCAATCCGTAACACGTAGTGCAGTAGTGCACATGCCTTATACCCGTAGCAGTATCGCATGTACTCGGGCGTGTGTCTAATTAGACACACTTGATTTTTTAGGTTTCCGTTTTTCCTTTTTGATGTACGGAATCCTAAAAATCAAGTATGTCTAATAGCCCTCTATCTATGTACATACATATGGTGAATGGTATGGTGCCTTATTGTCCCGCACACTAGTGCGAACTGAGAAGAAAAATAAAAGATCTGATACTAATCAGACCTTCTATTTTTCTTCTCAGCATATATATTTGTTCAATGCTGGACATTATGCCTCTCCCATGGTTTTTCTATGTCGTCCTCGATGCGGCGTATCTGGTCGAGGTGGGTCCTGCCATCTTAGGAATGGCGGTCTGCCTACGCTTCGACTTCCCGTTCATACCTCTACTATAACAGTTAATAAGTTTTATACACATTATGCTATTTAGTATAAGTAGTACAACCTGCACTGGTTACATAGATATCTAAACTTACAAATAATGGTGTTGGTACGGTAAAAAAAAGAATGATGTATCATTATAAAGCTGACCAGATGTTTTAAAACCCGCGTGCGGTATTTTAAGATTTAATATCTTTTACTGGCAATAGTTACGTATAAATATATCACAAAAGGTCACGTCCTCATTGCAGGGTTTTTTTTAAACTCTGGTCAGGCTTTACCTACTGTTATTGAACTTGTACGATATTAGTGCGGCTATTATTATTATTATTCTAATGCAAAATAATTTTATAGCAAACTTAACAGCTGCACCGATATAGCACCAAGTAAGTCCGGACCTGTAAGTGAAAAGCATACAATAATTGGTAATTTAGATAAAATAATGCTTCACGATACATATACATTTAGTGTACACAGCAATGATACATCATTTTTTATTTTTTTTAACTTTTACAAGGTTATTAATAGAAGAAATGTTCTAAACTGTTCTAAAACCTTGTACGTTTTATAGCTTTATAAAAGGAAATAGACATAAAAGATTCATATTATTTATTTTCAATCGTAAAATTGAGACATACAAAAAAACAAGTTTAATTATCACACTATTATAGAATTACATGGTCGTCAACTTGGCGTACCCGTTAAACATAATAAAAGATTCATATTTTCAATCCTAAAACTGAGACATACAAAAAACCACAACAAGCTTAATTAATCATACTATTCTAGAATTACATGGTCGTCAACTTGGCGTACCCGTTAAACATAATAAAAGCTTCATATTATTTATTTTCAATCGTAAAATTGAGACATACAAAAAAACAAGTTTAATTATCACACTTTTCTAGAATTACATGGTCGTCAACTTGGCGTACCCGTTAAACATAATAAAAGCTTCATATTTTCAATCCTAAAACTGAGACATACAAAAAACCACAACAAGCTTAATTAATCATACTATTCTAGAATTACATGGTCGTCACCTTGGCGTACCCGTTAAACATAATAAAAGCTTCATATTATTTATTTTCAATCGTAAAATTGAGACATACAAAAAAACCACAAGCTTAATTAATCATACTATTCTAGAATTATATGGTCGTCAACTATGAACGATGAATTTCACTGTCTGTCGGTTGTTGACAGGCGTCCACCATTGCAAGATTTTAAGGCCTACTCAAATCTGACCGGTATCCTGTACCGGTGGCAGTAACGCGCTGTTCAAAGGTGTTCCGCAACTGCTGCCAGTAATGCCATACAAAATACCGGTCGGGATATCGGTCGGGTATACCAATACCGCCACCCCTTCCGTCGCAGAATGTCCCTTTCGCAAAACATCCCTTTCGCAAAACGTCCCTTTCGCAGAATGTCCCCTTGGTATCAAATAAATATCACTAGTGCCAAATTTCCATTTTGTTCGAAATGTTCTATGTAATGTCGAAATATGTCGAATTGTAATAATCATCAGATATGAAGGTACTTATGAAAATATACGTATTTTTTATTGTTTCTGTCAGCGAATATTGCGAATAAATCTTGTACGGTTGCAAATTACATGTACCCAGTGTTTAAAGTAAAAATATGTATTAATGTGTGAAGAATTTTATTGTTACATAAATTGAATTAAAGATATGCGTATTTACTTAGAAAACCTGTTTTGTTTAAACATAATGAACATATTTATTAGTTTTTTATGATTAATAATATACATAACTAGCGGCCTCCCGCGGTTTCACCCGCGTGGTTCCGTTCCCGTGGGAATATCGGGATAAAAAGTATTCTATGTTTTAATCTAGGCTATCTACTATCTGTGTGCCAAATTTCAACTAAATCAATTCAGTCGTTTTTGCGTGATTGAGGAACAAACATCCAAACCCACAAACTTTCACATTTATAATATTAGTAGGATGACCTACATAATTTGACTTTCATTTTTTCATTTTCATAGAAAATTTTGAACAAAATGGCAATTTGGCGAGAGTGTTATATGATATTATGCTTCAAGGGGGACATTCTGCGAAAGGGACATTTTGCGAAAGAATCATTTTGCGCAAGGGACAATCTGTGACCAGGGGACATTTTGCGAAAAGGACATTCTGCGACGGAGCCCCGCCACTGGTACAGGATACCGGTCAGGTTTGAGCAGGCCTTTACAATCCGTAATACGGGAAGGACGAGAGGATTGGCGATTAGATATTTATTAAAAATAAGGGCGTCAGTAGATATCCTACCTTATATAGATTTCGTCTGAGTGTAACCTAACTTAAAGCTCGTTCACATACGAACGCTAATACATACGCATAAACCTAAATAGTTGCGGAACCTATGTCGCAAGGCCCGACTTTATACTGATATAACCGGTATTCTACAAAAAAAAAATGAGGGGATCGCCCCGTTTCGGTAGCGATCCGAGAGCCACCTTTTGGCAGTAGGGGCGGTGCTCCCCTACCCCAGGGCCTAGGTGAAGGTTAAACATCAGTAACGAGTTTCGATATTTCTACTTTACGAAATTTGACTAATTTTAAAAGCATAAATGACACAATACGATGAAAGGATACAAACAACAAATGAAACTCAGTACTGATGTTTAACCTGAAGTTAAGTTAAAGAAACAAATTGGTGGTGGGCCCGTATTCACGCTTTGTAAAACTGTAAGTTACGGGTAAGTAAGATGTGTATACTGTATCACCTGCGGGCAACAGATCCACACAGGTGGGTGTGTTTCTGAATTTTTGCACGTGTTGTATGTGTTATAGTCAAGCCCCGAAGTCCCGGCGCTCTTAGGTTTGTCAAGTCAAACCTCAGGTTTGACAAGAAGGCTTAGTCAAAGTCCAAAACTAATAGCGTGTTTCGACCTTTGCCTAACGCATTTATGTCCAAACCTAGGAGAGACTAACTTAGAAAGTCAAACGCCGAAACGCAATTTGACCAAATCGGGGTTTGACCAGTCAGACTTAAATTAGGTACAGAGTTTGTTTTTTGTATTTAAATGTATGAAAGACACATTCTTTAGAGTGAAAATTAAATTAAATTAACAATCTTCCTGTGAAACAAAGATTTCTGTTGTCTGTTAAAAAAATAACCACGAAATTTAAGACGATCGCTCCGCTCTGCGAAATTTCCAACCTGCATGCAGGACCACATGACCTGACCTGTAGGAGTAAGGTAGTTTTGACTAAATCTAACATCGGAAATGAATGATGTTTTTCATACATATTTTTTTTTAACAGACAATAGAAATTTTTGTTTCACCGGAAGATTGTTGATTTAGTTAAATTTTCACTCTGAAGAAGTTATTTTTACATATAACCCATTCTGTCCCTAATTTAAGTCTGACTGGTCAAACCCCGATTTGATCGTATTGAGTTTCGGCGTTTGACTATCCAAGTTGGTCTCTTAGGTTTTGTCATATTTTTTTTGTCAAAGGCCAAAACACGCTTTAGTTTCGGACTTTGACTAATAAGGCTTCTTGTCAAACCTGAGGTTTGACTAGGCAAACCTAGGAGTGCCGGGACTTCGGGGTTTGACTACATATGCATGTAAGTGTGTGATTAATTAGGTACAACAACAGACAGGCCATTATCAACATAAACAATGTCTCAGATCTCAGTTATTTGTTGCACGAGCCGGAGGCGGGAAAGTCAGAGCAACCTAGGATTCCCGACCAAAGAATCACTAGTAAGGGTACCTTGGCGTCAATGGAGTCCGCGTGGTCGTCGCTGGAAACCAATGCGTCTAGGCCTACGGTAAACTTAACTTAAAGTTCGTTCACATACGAACGCTAATACATACGCATAAACCTAAATAGTTGCGGAACCTATGTCGCAAGGCCCGACTTTATACTGATATAACCGGTATTCTACAAAAAAAAAACAAAATGTGAGGATCGCCCCGTTTCGGTAGCGATCCGAGAGCCACCTTTTGGCAGTAGGGGCGGTGCTCCCCTACCCCAGGGCCTAGGTGAAGGTTAAACATCAGCAACGATTTTCGATATTTCTACTTTACGAAATTTGACTGATTTTAAAAGCATAAATGACACAATACGATGAAAGGATACAAACAACAAATGAAACTCAGTACTGATGTTTAACCTGAAGTTAAGTTAAAGAAACAAATTGGTGGTGGGCCCGTATTCACGCTTTGTAAAACTGTAAGTTACGGGTAAGTAAGATGTGTATACTGTATCACCTGCGGGCAACAGATCCACACAGGTGGGTGTGTTTCTGAATTTTTGCACGTGTTGTATGTGTTATAGTCAAGCCCCAAAGTCCCGGCGCTCTTAGGTTTGTCAAGTCAAACCTCAGGTTTGACAAGAAGGCTTAGTCAAAGTCCAAAACTAATAGCGTGTTTCGACCTTTGCCTAACGCATTTATGTCCAAACCTAGGAGAGACTAACTTAGAAAGTCAAACGCCGAAACGCAATTTGACCAAATCGGGGTTTGACCAGTCAGACTTAAATTAGGTACAGAGTTTGTTTTTTGTATTTAAATGTATGAAAGACACATTCTTTAGAGTGAAAATTAAATTAAATTAACAATCTTCCTGTGAAACAAAGATTTCTGTTGTCTGTTAAAAAAAAATAACCACGAAATTTAAGACGATCGCTCCGCTCTGTGAAATTTCCAACCTGCATGTAGGACCACGTGACCTGACCTGCAGGAGTAAGGCAGTTTTGACTAAATCTAACATCGGAAATGAATACATATTTAGTTTTTTTTTTAACAGACAACAGAAATTTTGTTTCACGGGAAGATTGTTGATTTAGTTAAATTTTCACTCTGAAGAAGTTATTTTTACATATAACCCATTCTGTCCCTAATTTAAGTCTGACTGGTCATACCCCGATTTGATCTTCTCTTCTCTTCTCTTTCTCCTAGGTTTTGTCATAAATTTTTTTTTCAAAGGCCGAGACACGCTTTAGTTTTGGACTTTGACTAATAAGGCTTCTTGTCAAACCTGAGGTCTGACTAGGCAAACCTAGGAGCGCCGGGACTTCGGGGTTAGACTACATATGCATGTAAGTGTGTGATGTGAGAAAAATAAACGAAGACTGCTGGTGCTAATATGATGGGAAATGTACGTAAGTGTACGAAACCCAAGGGTACGTATGTCGTATGTGATGTGTAATGGTTCTTTGTTATTCTAAAGTCCATCGAACAGTGACATAAAGTTTTAAATTTGACATTATAGTAATTGTAGCCGGTACAGGCGAAACAAGGGTATTATAATTATGTAATTGGTAATCGTTGGTTCTCTGCACTTGATACGCATAGTAATGCTGATTAAAATCTATACACTCTAATGAAACACACTCAAATGTAACTTCATCATTGTCAAGTAAATAAATATTTTTTATTTCACCAAACTTTGGTAAGCCTGAAGATTCTGAAATATCTGGAATGACAATTGACGACAGCTCAAATCGGACACCATACAGTTTCACCCATGATAATGAGTACCAACACTTATTATCGATTATACCTCGAAAATGAAAGTTTAGTCTTACATTTTCAATTTGCGCTTCTGTCATATTTGCCTTTTTGCCATAAGAGATCGTCTTAAATGTTTCATTTTTAAGGAAAGTATCGTTTAAAATCAATTGATGCTTAATAGCTATTGTTTTACAAACATTTACTCTGTTGTGCGATGCTCTGGCCACAAATTTAGATATACGATGCTTGGCTTCAAATCTCATCGTCCAGATTTGGGTAAGTGGGCCAAATTTTTTTAACATTTCTGGATAATGTGTAAGAAAATGAAACTTTGGCTTTAAGTCTGTTTCAGCAAATTGACGATAGAGCTCGTTTAATTCAGCTACTGAAAATTTTACTTGATCAATAGTGTTTTCATGGACTCTATGACTCAAAAGTTTATCCAACAATTGTCTTAATTTGATGTATAAGAACCAAACTTCGTTTTCATCTGGGACATTATGTCCGACAATTAGCCCAAAATATCGAACAAGAGTAAGCATTTCAGAAGCCGAACATTTTAACTTTAATGTTGAGCCTTCTTTTGCTACAGAATTGCATGGTGTCGAAGCAGAATCAGGTCCATAATTAAAATACCGTATTCTTGATTTCAAATTGTCAAAAGAAATTAGAGTCTGAGTGCATACTAGATTTTGTATCACAAATGACATTACATATCGACAAGCACCCTCTAGATAGTCATGTAATACATCTACGGCGACGTTTTGAAATAAGTCAAACCCATCTAAAGCAAGCCACGAGCATTTTTCTTTAAGACCAGTCATATAAATGTCATTTAAATGTAAATCATTTTCATAATTGACATTGTTTCTCAACAACGTGTCATCTTCATAAAGCAGTGTTTTGATTTGTTCTTTATTAGCAGTACAAATTCTACATGGCCGATTTGCAGAAAAACTTTCAACAAAACCTAACATAGCATTCAATCCTAAATTATCTCCCGTCACAGCTGCAACATAAAACTTTATTTTGCCAGTGTACACATCAGTTTCAACATGAATACCATTGATCTTTAAATCATTAAGAACATCAAAAACTTTTTGAAAAATTATGTTGTTTCCAAAGCTTGTTCTGTCTGATGAGTGAAAAAGAGCCAATAATAAAATATTTTGCAAAAGCGACACGTAGTGAGGTGGAAGACATGGTACTGAGGCATAAATAGCTCCAAGTTTATGAATCCCAGCGTGGCTTCCTAAGGGATTGCCTATTTCAAAATCGTCAAAGTAGATTATTAATGGTAAAATCATTGCATCATGCTCTACAGAACTTTCTGTCATTTTTTTCCATACTGAACCCTGAACAATATTCTCAATACCGAAAGAGTCATTTTGTACTGTGTCCAAATATTCAAGAGTATCCTTCATGAATTTTTTTGATGAAAAAATTAGTTTTAAATTTTCTTTTAACGGAATTACCTGCATTGTACAATTTACTTGTACTAGTAACGAACCAGCTGCTGTTTTTTTAGCCTCGTTACGTTGACCCACAACCACTTCAAGGGGCTCAGAATAAGTTCCTATTTTATTAAAATATTTTAAACGTTTGTGTTCCGAATCTAAATTCTCAAAAGCATCGCTGAACGCGCTAAATATTTTTTTAAAAGCATTTTTAACATGAACATTATTTTGATCTGGTGGAACCATATCATTAAACTGTCGCTCTATAATGCATTGTGATTTAGAATGAAATAATTGAAGATTTTCTACAAGAACTTGTACGGCTTTACGCGGTATTATCGGGTTAGCATATAGAGTGGAGACAAGACATGCAGCATGGTGACCAAGAGAGGTTTCGTCTCTTTGAGTTGGTAGAAATTCCATCGTATTTGCTATTTCGTAAGTTTCTTTGCTTGACGTTGAAGGTAAATTTGAGATATTGGCTTCTGTATCTGTATCGATCGCTTTGTTACTATTTGGATGACGCAAGGTTGACAACGATGACTGGTGGTCTCTAACTAAGTGCTTTTTGAAAGATGCAGAGGAAATATAATGACGATAACACCCTTGTTCACCACACCGAAATCCGGAAAATCCTACCGTTAATTTACAGAAAGTTCGCAAATGAGTAATAAGTAAATTCGGAGATGCACTGGCTTTTTAGCAATAGTAACAGGTAAACATTTTTAAAGTATTAACTCTAGATCAGTTAAAAGAGTATTCACAGCCTGCGTGGGCCTATCAAATTTAGTTTTAATATCGTAGAAACCCAATTGAATAAAAAGCCATATGTCTCCAGCTTCTTCCGGGTAACAAGCTCCTATCGATTGAAATATTTTAAATGCACAGTCTACTGCTGTTACTAATTTGTTGAAACTATAAAATGTGTCATTTATTACTACATATGCTACTTTTACCTCAGTAACGGTAGGGCCAACAAAAATAACGTAGGGTTGAACTGTGCGGCCTAGCCTCTGCAGGTTCTCCTTTTTTTGAATGATCTTGTTGGTAACGTCGGCTTCAGAAGCAGCTTGCGTTATATAGCCGTCGCATACTTCTGCTCTAGACGGCTTCCACGCTGGCTTTCCTTTTATTTTCCGTGCAGGTGAAATGTTGATGACATAAGCCAGCAACATCAAAGCAACATTGCTAGATGTCTCTGGTTCATCTTCTGTATTCAAAGAAAAAAAAGTTTCGGTTAATTTTTGCGACTTAATTTTATGAAGGTTTTAACCTTCAACTATGAACGTCATTTTTTCAATACACTAATATGGACGTGGAGTCTCTGATCTGAGATCCCTGTATTTCATGACTGTAGTTCTCATGATGTTTTTAAAGAAATAGTACATTACATCCAAGAACGGGTAGCTAGCGATTGCATTGTCGAGGATGGATACCGCACAAGTGCGGGAAGTAAGTATTGAATTGAATTTCAAATTTAGAATGTGATGAACCAGACCCAGATTAGTTAAAGGTTAATATTAAGAACTAATATTTGAGCAAAACTTCTTACCGTCAATCAGTGCAATTATATTTGCTATTTTTGCTCTCGTGTCTTGGTCCCTAATTTTTCGTAATTTTAATGAAGCATATTTTATAATTTCTTCATTTTTGAGGGTGATAGAGGAAAATAATTTGTTTTCCTTTCCCGGATACAGATGACTGAAATCGTTCATTAGCTAAAAAAAAGAATACAATAAATGTACGCTATGTTATTTCCACTGGTTAGAAAGATCCGGATCGCTACCAGAGCTTGGGTTGTTAAGCGAGCACTAGAATAGTTTTTCTCTTTTAGTCCCTTTGTAATTCAGACACTTGTCTTATAAGAAATAAACAAACTTTTGTCATTTATAATTATATCATTGCGTACGTTTTTATAGAAAAACCACAAGGATTATGTAAAAAGATAAGGCTGCGGTATATGCTTACCAAGGTATAGCCTTGTGATTGTTTTAAGGCTGGGAAATCCTTGAAGTAATCCGCTATATCACCTTTTCCACATTGAATGCGATTTAGGCGATGATCTGCAGTTTCTGCCCACTTTTCTTCAACAGACTTCCATGGATCAACATTGTTTTTCAGCCATAGTAATGATTCTTCATAAACAATACCTGTAATTTATTTTTATGTGTATGGTCGGATGAGTTAACTAGAAGAAGGGCATCATAGTACGTACAGTCGCCCGTGGCACATTTAAATCACGAAAAAGGTGACTAGCGAATATTTGCTTACCACTTTCCAGAGATTCCAGGCTATAAATGTCATCATCTGTGATAGTTGGCGTGGATCTGAGCGATGATCTGGACGACTTTGACGATGAACGGCTAGTTCCTGGCAACTGCCCGCCTTCTCGCAACTTTCTCCTTCGAGCTATATAGCTTTCATACAGCTTTCCGGACGCATTTTTTTTAGCTAATTTATTTGTAGCTGATAAATATGCAGAATAATACACCACAACGCGTTCCTTGTGGAATATTTCCACAATTTCGGTAGCTAGTTTATAAAATTCTTCACTGGAAATTTTCTTTGCACAATTGTTCTCTAATTTGTGGTGTATTAGCAGCTGGCTCAATTTCCGTCGGGAACCCTCCGTCAGTAAGCCTCCTTTTCCCTCTTTGAGTATTGCTCTGCCGTCTAAACTATCCTGTATGATGTAAAACACAAACACTATTGATACCAACTTTTTAAAGTTGTTGAACAAGAGTAAATGGTCCAGTATAGCCTTCGGGGCTCTGTGAGCAGTAAATATAACCCAAAATAATATCAGAATTGAAAAAAAAAATTTTTTTCGATGACCGATGATTCCTTCTTTTTTTGCTCTTATTCAATTAAGGATACCCGTAGTAGTACGGTTCATTTCAACCAAACACGGTCCCATCCGACAGAAAGCATGAAACTTGGTATGCATGTAGTTTTTACGTATATAATAAAATATAGAAGTGGCAGCAAGTCGTAAAGTGTTTTTCTCCCCTTGGGGGGGCGTTTTGTGTCTCCAATTGCAATTTTTCTTTTTTAAATAAAAACGGTGAAAGCTACAACAAAACTGTTTAAGAAAAATATATTTGTCATTAAATTCTCTATTAACCATTTTTTGAATGAAGGTGATAGCACCTATAGTTTTCAAATTATGTTTGCAGACTATGGAAACGCCCGGGAGACAGCGGGAGACACCCTGTATAATATTCCAAAAATAAATAAATATTCCAGTGACGATAAATTTCTAACGAATACCGATATCGGCTTGAAAAAATATGATAAGAAAGCCATATTCATACGAATTTCAAAAATATAAGTTTCATTAGAATAGTTTCATAAAAAATGTGTTAAAAATATTATATACAGCGTGGCAGTAGCATAAATAAATCTATAAAAATTCCCCATTTCTTATTCTAATTTAAAAAGGTTACCGTAAACGGTGAAAGCTACAGCAAAACTGTCGAAAAGCAATATATTTTTTATTAAATTTTCTACAATAACTTTCTTGGAAGTATGTTGATATAGGACTTATAGTTTTCAAAACAAACTCACAATCATTGGGTAAGTAACGGAATTTAGGCAATTAATAAAACTACCTATTTCATGACTAATCACAAATTGTATTTATTTTTTAATTTAAATTACACGAGTCTGTACTAGGTTATTTTTTTCAAGCCGATATCGGCATTCGTTAGAAAAATATCGTCACTGGAATAATTTCTTTTTGACAAATTTTAGATGTTCTGCATTTCAATTACGGCAATTCATTTTTTTGTATCTGAAGGTGTTTTTTTATTTCTGAAAATGATTGGCCATCCTTTATTTATCCGAAAATGATACCCGATTTGCCATTGTAGCTATAAATTAGCAGTTATTATACCCAACAGTACGCGTGGCGTTAGAAAATTTCACCCCCTCCCCCTCCCCCCAGCAGGGTGTCCCCCGCTGTCTCCCGGGCGATTTAAACTCTAGTCCACATATGAAACAAGCGTGCTAAGTCTCATTCTTTAATAAAAAAATATCGGTGTCGTCCTATACGATTCCCACAGGGTGATTTTTTCAAAAAACATCAGAAGAATCTCAAACATAATATGAAAACTATAAGTGCTATCACCTTCGTTCAAAAATTGGTTAATAGAGAATTTAATGACAAATATATTGTTCTTAAATAGTTTTGTTGAAGCTTTCACCGTTTTTTATTTAAAAAATAAAAACTGCAATTGGGGACACAAAACGGGGGGGGGGGGGAATCACTTTACGACTTGCTGCTACTTCTATATTTTATTATATCCGTAAAAGCTACACGCATGCCAAGTTTCATGCTTTCTGCCAAATGGGACCATGGGCCCTATTTTTGAATCGCTCGGCAGGCGTCGAGCGCTCTTTTCGAGTGATTTTCGTTCGACATCCCATTGTTTTGAGTCATAAGTCGATCGAAAATCAGTAGAAACGAGCGCTCGACTGGAGTCGAGCGATTCAAAAATAGGGCCCCATAACCTATACTAGTAGAAATAGGTTGAAATTAGCCGTACTATAGAAACAATTTAGGCTTTATACACTTTTTCGTAAAATGTATATTTTTCGAGTAATTTTAACTTTGAAGATTTTTGCACTGCGCAGCAGTGCTGCCGACATCGGAATCATACCTTAAGAATAAAAAGTTTTATTTAATTTTAAGTTTAATTCTTATGCCATGACATAAATTGATGGGGACAATGATCGAAAATTGATACAACTCAGTAAATATGCATTTAACAAAAACAGTTTATAAGTTTAAACATGTTCCTATATGTGCCCTAAATCGAATAAGACCACAAACAGTCATCGGTAACCGATTAAAAAAAACTAAAGGCCAAGCCACACAGCGGGCGTGGCGTGACGGGACGGGACGGCGACGCGACGCTGAGAAGTTGTAATGTACTAGATACTATGGACGAAGTCACAAAGGCCGGCGTGGCGCGACGGGTCGCGTCCCGTCGCACCACGCCGCCGTCGCGCCGAGCGTGAATACAAATCGGAAGCGCGGCGGGGCGGAACGTAGGCGAGATCACGCCCGCAGTGTGAACTCCCGTCGCGCCCCGTCACGCCGCGCCCCGTCACGCCCGCTGTGTGGCTTGACCTTAAGTCTTTTTACCCATAGCGCCCCAAAGGCAACACTCCAACTGATTCCGACGAATTGAAAACGTCCTCCTTTTTAATATCGGTTAAATGCCACGCAGTTATTGAGTTAAGCTAGCTAATGATAAATACTGAATACTATTTAAATACTAAATATACAGGGTGGTCCAGACGGTGACGTCCAAGATTTTTTTTTAGGTTACTCACACCTGGGTGCATCCGAAAATACCCTATGTATGTTCCGAGATTTTTCGTAGTTTCGAAGTAATGATTTTTTAATGTGTTTTTGCGAATTTTCTACCGGACTAAACAAAAAAATTCATAACTCCTTTTATATTAAGAACTTTTTGAATTTTCCTTTTGTAACTTAATTGTCTTGAAACATTCTTCCATACGTAAAATCAACTACACGACATCTAGATAAGTTCCTGAAAAAAGGGTCGAAAGTGACAATTTTAGGTTTTACTTCGACGAAGTAACATTTTAACAATTCTTTTAAAAATACAAAATGGATATTTCATCAATTCAAACTGATTTTAAAAACTTAAGTGGATTCTTAGCTTAGTATATAAAACAAAAAAAGTGACTCTTGATAGGACATTTTATGGTGAAATCGGCTTTCAAAGTTTGTAAGGTGAAAAATCCGTTAACATAATAAGATTGTTTGAAAATTTATTTTAACAATTTTATTCATTCTTATCGCTAAAAATAGTAAGATATCATTGAAAGCATTAAATTTAACTCAAATGGTCAATTAAAAACTTTAAAATATCACAAAAAAATTGTTACTTATTCTATTCTACTTATTTAAAACCCTTTACTAAGGGTTTCGACTTTAAGCTTGGATTTGACTTTTACTTTACTTTGATTTTGACTTTCCTCTCCCTCCTCGTCATTATATCATCCGAACGATGATGGTTATAATGTTGTACTGAATTTCATAATGTAACTCATCGGGCGTGGGCGCGGGTAGCGCGACATCCTCTTAGAGGATACATAATCATGGGTGTAGCTAAATATCATTGGTGTTTTTAATCCATATGTATTAAAATATTGATTTTTTTCCAAATAAAAATAAAATAAAAAAGAAAAACCTTCAAAAAACCTGAAACAAAAACAGCTTCAATATTAAATACCTCTAAAAAAGCAAGAAATGATATTCAAATCATTATTTACGCATAACATTCTTAATAATCACGTCTATTGAAGTCGGGTGGGGCTGGAAGACAACTTTTTTTAATATTTCTTATAGCCCCACCCGACTTCATTAGACGTGATTATTAAGAATGTTATGCGTAAGTAATGATGATTTGAATATTATTTCTTGCTTTTTCAGAGGTATTTAATTTTGAAGCTGTTTTTGTTTCAGGTTTTTTGAAGGTTTTCTTAAAAAAAAAAAGCTTTTTTATTTTCAACTTTTTAGTGGTAGGTATGTAAGCGTGTAAATATTTTTTTTAAATTTATAAAATATTTTCAATGGTAAAATGCCCACAACTCTATTTCCAAATTTATGCTGTTTGTTTTTGAGGAGTTCCTTTGTGTCCTCGTAGTCCAAGTCTAGTCCAGAACGTTGCATCGGAGGCCATGGTTTGGTTTGTTTCGGATTGTCATAAACCTACCAACATCTAAATCACTTTACATATACTATTTGACTTTGAGGAGTTCCCTTGTGTATCTTCTAAGTTCAAAATCCAATACCAATGAAATTAAAATGTGACCACTCTTGAAGTATGCCCTTTCAAACAAAAAAAGAATCATCTAAATCGGTTCATAAACAAAGATGTTATGTCCGAAAATCCGTATAAACACGTGTGATGGCAAGCTAAATAATTGATATTTTTCAGGATTATGAAAAAACTACCTGCCAGATCTCTGTAATTTTTTTATGGGACCACACACAAACTTTGTTCTTTGAGATAAAAAAGAATTGTATAAATCGGATAACAACTGACAAAGATATGGTAAAACATACATAAAAAAAATATAAAAAAATACTGTCGACTTGATAACCTCCTCCTTTTTTTGAAGTAGGTTAAAAATGGGTGTACATAAATTCTTGTGTATACCAATAAATAGCTTACATTATTTTCTTACTGTGTGTGTGAATTTTAGTTTTATTTAATGCAGTCGACGATATCTTACAATTTTTAGAGCTAGGAATAGAAAAAAGTTAAATATTGGGTGTTTTTAAACAGTAGGAGATTTTTCACCCTACAAACTTTGAAAGCCAATTTCAGGATAAAATGCCCTATCAAACCAAAGGGTAAAAACGGGACCCTATTACTAAGCCTCCGCTGTCCGTCTGTCTGTCTGTCACCAAGTTGTATCTCATGAACCGTAATAGCTAGACAGTTGAAATTTTCACAGATGATGTATTTCTGTTGCCGCTATAACAACAAATATTAAAAAAAAGAATAAAATAAATAATAAAGGGGGGCTCCGATACAACAAACGTCATTTTTTTTGCTGTTTTTTCTCGATATTGATAACGACTACAGGTAGACAGTTGAAATTTTCACAGATCGTGTAGGTATTTCTATTGCTGCTATAACAACAAATGCTAAAAACAGAATAAAAATAAATATTTAAGGGGGCTCCCATACAACAAACCTAATTTTCTTTGCAGGGGCCGTACCGGCTAAGGAATCGATTATCGAAAAGTCTGCCGGCTTTCAACTTAAAACAGAAAAATCAAAGTAAGGAATTTCGTTTTGTACTTTCTGTTGACGTAATTTGGAAGATATCGATGTTCGTGTGACATCATGAATTGGGGTTTGCCATTTTGGCCCACTTGGGGCTCCATTTATTTCTTTTAATTTGAAACTCGGCAGACTTTTCGATAATCGATGCGTTAGCCGGTACGGCCCCTGTTTTTTGATACGGAACCCTTCGTGCGCGAGTCCGACTCGCACTTGGCCGGTTTTGTGTTTTATCTGCTAAGCTAAGAAGCCACTTAAGTTTTAAAAATCAGTTTGAATTGATGAAATATCCATTTTGTATTTTTAAAAGAATTGTTAAAATGTTACTTCGACGAAGTAAAACCTAAAATTTTCACTTTCGACCCTTTTTTCAGGAACTTATCTGGATGTAATGTAGTTGATTATTTTATGTATGGAAGAGTGTTTTAAGACAATTATGTTGCAAAAATAAAACTATTATTTTTTTTTATATGAAAGGAGTTATGAATTTTTTTGGTCCGTTCGGTAGAAAATTCGTAATAACTCATTTAAAAATCATAACTACCTAAACTACGAAAAATCGCGGAACATACATAGTGTATTTTCAGATGCACCCAGGTGTGAATAATCTAAAAAAAATTCTTGGACGTCACTATTTGGACCACCCTGTATACTACTTAGTAATCCAGGCCATACACGAGGTAATCGCGGACAAACATGCATATTATACAGGTCAAACTGAGAACCACCTTTTTTGAAGTCGGTTAAAATACTAAAACCTCCTTAATGCAACAAATACTTTTATGGAAACCGCATTAAAATCAGTTCAGCCAATCGTGAGATAATCGCGGATACTGGTCAAACTGAGAACCTACTTTTTTTAAAATCGGTTAAAAAGAAAAAATAAAGAAAAAGAAACATCAAAATCGGTCTACAAATGTCGAAGATACGCGCAAACAATGATAAAACAAATATATTCAATCTAATTAAGAACCTCCTTCTATTTTGAAGTTGGTTAAGAAAATCATACGATCGATCGCTCACTGCCATACACGGTCCAATCAGCATGATCCAATCGGCATGATCCAGACAAAAGAATTGAATTTTGATTGTTCCGTCAATTCGATCTGTCCAGCCAATCCACTGCCGACACACGATCAATTCGATTGGATCCAATCGGCAGTATCATGCCAAATGGACGATCGAATTGATGGTGTATGACCTGTATAACTATACGGGTTGTAATAATACTGGTTTTAATAATGTACTAAATAAAACTATACATACGGATGTACTTACATTTTGCTGGTTAAACAATATACCTAAACTCTACTAGCACACTAACTTTAACTAGTGCCTTCTAATTACTGATACAAGCTATTACTGATAAAGAAAATAACATTACATTTAATAGTTTCAATACCTGAAACAAAAAAAATGAAATCTTAGAATCGGTCTACGGAGGACAAAAACAGTCCTATCTTAATGACGGGCAATTTTATCTTAAGAAAGGTTTGCACAAGGCCATCGCTGGCTGCCAGTCACAGCAATGGCTTGGTATTGGCCTTGTCTAAACAATTTTTCAAGCCAAGCCAGCAACGCTAGCGAGGATAGAGCGCCCGTCTATTTTTCAAGCCAGTCCTTTTGGTCCATATCACAAACATAAAGTACCTACCAAACTCAGCTACAAAATAAAAATTTTAGTGAGCACCAAAAAAGGGTGAGGCCGCTTGTCAGAATTGTATTACAATTCTACAATATTGTAAACTTGTCAAGAGAAAATCTCTATTGGAACAGAAACATCTTTCGAAGAGAAACATGTTAAATGGTCGTTACAATTTGTCAAATTTTTAAGTACGTTTTGTTATCAAACTGAGTACCTAATGTTATGATTATGAGTAACTCACAGTGTTATTAGCTGCAGTAGAAGTACAATTTGCAGAGATTTTTGCATCATCGTCATTATCATCAGTGTCCTGTTCAGCGTTTTGAGTAGAGTTGTTTAGCTCACCATTCTTAATTTCAAGGTTCTAGAAAAATAATTAAAAAGCTTTATTACAAAGTATACAGCATCGGTCCAAGAGAAAAAAAAGAAAACATTTTTATTAACTAAATACAAGATGTACAATATAAACAAGTTGGTACATACATTGAAACCGGCCACCTTTTGATGTTGTAGTAGCAAATTTTTGAATTTGATTCTGGGGCCAATCTTGGGAACCAATTCTTTCAAATTCTCATCATTTAAAAGAATTGCAGTTTCAAGTGTTGTTATAAGATTGTCTGAAAAATACAAATAATAAAACAAACATGTACAAAACTAGTTATGTAGGTACCTAATTTTGTAATTGCCTACATGCGTTCAGTCGGAGTCAGGTTCGGGGCGGTCTCCTGGTTTTCAATAAGAAAAATGCTGTCCGTTTAGTAAAGCTTACAACTTTATCCAACAAGCAATGGATAAGGTTTTAAACTTGTTTGTAATTAGTATTAAACAGATTTTTTCAATAAAACAAACAAATACCTACTTGTCAAATACGAATGTCTGTTGTTTGTGGGTGAAAAAACTTTGATCAAAATATACTTGGATACCCGTTGACACGATCCAAGTATACTTGGACCAAGTAACTTGGACAAAGTAGCTTTTTGTATTGTATACGGCGACGTCAAAGTTTACTTGGTTTGCTCGTTTACATGATCCAAATAGTCATCAAAACTACTTAGTCCTAGCAGACTTGGATGAAGCAAGTACGCTTTGCTAGCTCATTTACACTTAGATGAATTTATTTCATCTAAGCATTTACATGATCCTACCTATCAGTATTATTTCAAATCTTTCAAAATGGCGCACGCATGCGTGATGCGTTCTTATGTTTACGGACGATTTAAATCTTTAGTTTACAAACGAGAATTCTACAAGTTTTGTATAAAACTAGCTTAGATAATCTAAGACCTACCTAGTACCTACACTACCTACCTATGTTTCTTGGTGAAAACGAAGGGTTAATTTATGTATGACGCAACATACATATTTCATTGCGGTGCGAGTGCGACAGATCTAAGAAAATTTATAATCTAAATAAAACAAAAATCTTGATTAAATAAAACCGTGACAATAACTTACCCTGTAGGATTGGTAATAGTTCTTCTAATCCTGCATTACTAATTTCTTCCATAAAATTCATGGCTAACGCTGTTACGACGACGCGACCTTTTGGCAAGTGAAATCCGGTGTTGCCAGATGCTAGCGATGCGCGATTATGAATGATCATTCGATTATCTAAATCATTCGAATAATTCGAATGACCATTAACATATATTACTAATAATTTCATTGATTTGATACTAACGCCACGGCAATACTACGGTACGTTGCGTTGGTGTAAAAGGAAGCAACTCCCTTTTTCATTTTGATTATTGTATAAACTTACAGCTTTCTTTCAATATCATCGATTATAATTAACACGTTTTATTAGGTTGCTTTCAATATTGAAACCGTGCAACCCCATCAAGTTTGGGCTCGTTTGCATGCATCATCTTTCCAAGTACTTTGTTGGGAAAAAGTTTCCAGGGTCTGATGATTAAGCCGGAAGAAGGACACAGGAACTCTTTAATAAAACCACGCCACCCCATCGAGTTTGGGCTCGTTTGAATCGTCTTGACGAGTACTGTGTTGGGAATTAGTGTTCAGGATCTGATGATGGAGCCGAAAGAAGGCCACTGAAACTCTGTAATAAAACCTTGCAAAGAGATGCATTAATAAAATTATGAAATAAACTTATGAAGTAGAGTAGCTAGACCACCAACCAAACAACATAACTTTAATATGATGGCAACTCCAAGGTAACCGCGTTAATTATAATGTACCCGGTTACTTATAAGTATAGTACTGCAGTTTAATGTACCTACAGCTTGACCATAAAGAATGGGGTTGGCAACGCAAAGCTAATTGTAGATGTCGCTGGGGGTCGTTCCGAACCTACGCTCCGAGTGCAACCGAACGCTCTAATGCCGTTACAAACATTAGAGCGTGATATTCGGTTGTAACAACTTTCCCGTTCCAAACGTCAGAGCGTTGCAACCAAACAACCATCAAAATTGATGGTTGTAAAACGCTCTGACGTTTGTCTATAGAAAAACTGTCAATGTCATTTGACATTATTTTGTATTTTGATGTTTTTGTATCTAATTTTCAAATAAATCATGGTAGCTTCGCAAAAAAAAACAGTTTTCATTTGATTTTGAATAAAGGAAAGTTTAAATTAATCCTATTTCAAGTGGAAAATGAAGAGTTAAAAGATGACTGAACAAAAAAGTACAGTTGCCAATAAAATTTTGAAAATTTGTTTCTGGAGATATTTTCTGCGTGGATTCGCCCGTCCCCTGTATGTTTGTTCGATTCTTACATTACAATAAAATACAGCAGTCGGCTACTAAAATACAAAATTATAACGTTAGAAAGTAGCCAGATGGTAGCAATTTGCATCTAAAAGACTTATTTTGTTTCGCTTATATTTTTAGTCAACTAAAGTGGTTGCCCACTTGTTTGTAAAAAAAGAGCAAACACAAACACGCTAAATAAACTTATGAAGTAGCTTAATGACCACCAAACAACATAAATTTAATGTGATGGCAACCCCAAACACGTTAAATGCGCAGTACGACGACGTAATTAACCGCGCTATTTGTAAATAGCGCGTTTCATTATAATGAACCCGCTTACTTATGTTACGTACCGCCTGCAGTATAATGTATGCGGTTACTTATGTTACGCATAGCGGCTGTTTTTTTCCGGTTCCAGGGTATCTTTTAACTAATGCGACTACTTAAAATGTTTCGGGATATCTATAGGTTCGTCGAGTTACCTACTAAGAACATATAGGTAATCCAAGATGGCGGCCAACTTTTTGTTTATGGGCCGATTAAAATGAAACTCGGTTTTTGGAACTATTTTGGCAAGAAAACAGCAATGCAATCTTAAAAATATAAAAAATACCAAAGATGGCCGCCGACTTTTTTGTTTGTGGGCCGTTTTTAATGAAATTCGGTTTTTGGTACTATTTCGACACAAAAATAACAGCGCAACATTGAAAACATTAAAAAATTCAAGATGGCGGCAAACTATTTCATTTGAGGGCCGATTTAGATAAAACTCGGTTTTTAGGGTTCCGTACCTAAAGGGTAAAAACAGGACTCTATTACTAAGCCTCCGCTGTCCGTCTGTCTGTCTGTCTGTCACCAGGCTGTATCTCATGAACCGTGATAGCTAGACAGCTGAAATTTTCACAGATGATGTATTTCTGTTGCCGCTACAACAACAAATACTAAAAACATAATAAAATAAGTATTTAGGGGGGCTCCTATACAACAAACGTGTTTTTTTTTTGCCGTTTTTTGCTCTATATTAATAGCAACAACAGGTAGACAGTTGAAATTTTCACAGATGATGTATTTCTGATGCCGCTATAACAATAAATACTAAAATCAGAATAAAATAAATATTTAAGGGGGGCTCCCATACAACAAACGTGATTTTTTTGCTGTTTTTTGGTACGGAACCCTTCGAGCGCGAGTCCGACTCGCACTTGCCCGGTTTTTTATATTTTTTGTATTATTTTAACACGAAAATAACAACGAAACATTAAAAATCCAAGATGGCGGAAAACTTTTTTGTTTTTGGGCCGATTTCGATGAAACTCGGCTTTTGGTACTAATTCGACAATAAAACAGCAACGAATAATAAAAATATAAAAAAATCCAAGATGGCGGCCAACTTTTTTGTTTTTCGGCCGATTTCGATGAAACTTCGTTAATGGTGTTATTTTAACAAGACAATAACAACGCAATGTTAAAAATACAAAAAATCCAAGATGACGGCCAACTTCTTTGTTTTTCGGCCGATTTCGATGAAACTCGTTAATGGTGTTATTTTAACAAGGCTATAACAACGCAATGTTAAAAATATAAAAAATCCAAGATGGCGGCCAACTTTTTTGTTTGTGGGCCGATTTCGATAAAACTCGATTTTTGATACTATATAGACAAGAAAACAGCAACGCAAGGTAAAAAATATGAAAATCCAAGATGGCGGCCAACTTTTTTGTTTTTAGGCCGATTTTGATGAAACTTGTTTCATGGTGTTATTTTAACAAGGCAATGTTAAAAATGTAAAAAAATCCAAGATGGCGGCCAACTTTTTTGTTTTTGGGCCGATTTCGATGAAACTCGGTTTTTGTTACTATTTTGACAAAAAAACAGCAAAGCAATGCTAAAAATATAAAAATCCAAGATGCGGCCAACTTTCTTGTCTTTTGGCCGATTAAGATGAAACTTAGTTTATGGTGTTATTTTAACAAGGCAATAACAACGCAATGTTAAAAATATAAAAAAATCCAAGATGGCGGCCAACTTTTTTGTCTTTCGGCCGATTTCGATGAAACTTGTTAATGGTGTTATTTTAACAAGGCAATAACAAAGCAATGTTAAAACGTAAAAAAATCCAAGATGGCGGCCAACTTTTTTGGTTTTGGGCCGATTTCGATGAAACTCGATTTTTGATACTATATAGACAAGAAAACAGCAACGCTAGGTAAAAAATATGAAAATCCAAGATGGCGGCCAACTTTTTTGTTTTTGGGCCGATTTCGATGAAACTTGTTTCATGGTGTTATTTTAACAAGGCAATAACAAGGCAATGTTAAAAATGTAAAAAAATCCAAAATGGCGGCCAACTTTTTAGTTTTTGGGCCGATTTCGATGAAACTTTGTTAATGGTGTTAACTTAACACGGCAATAACAACGCAATGTTAAAAATATAAAAAATCCAAGATGGTGGCCAACTTTTTTGTTTGTGGGCCGATTTCGATGAAACTCGATTTTTGATACTATTTCGACAAGAAAACAGCAACGCAATGTTAAACATATAAAAATCCAAGATGGCGGCCAACTTTTTTGTTTTTTGGCCGATTTCGATGAAACTTCGTTAATGGTGTTATTTTAACAAGGCAATAACAACGCAATGTTAAAAATATAAAAAAATCCAAGATGGCGGCCAACTTCTTTGTTTATCGGCCGATTTCGAAAAAACTCCCGTTAATGGTGTTATTTTAACAAGGCAAATAACAACGCAATGTTAAAAATTTAAAAATTCAAGATATCGGTCAACTTTTTGTTTGTGGGCCGATTTCGATGAAACTCGATTTTTGAAACTATTTTGACAAGAAAACAGCAACGCAATGTTAAAAATATAAAAATCCAAGATGGCGGCCAACTTTTTTGTTTTTGGGCCGATTTCGATGAAACTTGTTTCATGGTGTTATTTTAACAAGGCAATATCAAGGCAATGTTAAAAATGTAAAAAAATCCAAGAAGGCAGCCAACTTTTTTGATTTTGGGCCGATTTCGATGAAGTTCGATTTTTGATACTATACAGACAACAAAACAGCAACGCAATGTTAAAAATATGAAAATCCAAGATGGCGGCCAACTTTTTTGTCTTTCGGCTGATTTCGATAAAACTTGGTTTCTGGTGTTAATTTAACAAGGCAATAACAACGCAATGTTAAAAATATAAAAATCCAAGATGACGGCCAACTTTTTTGTTTGTGGGCCGATTTCGATGAAACTCGTTAATGGTGTTATTTTAACAAGGCAATAACAAAGCAATGTTAAAAATGTAAAAAATCCAAGATGGCGGCCAACTTTTTTGTTTTTGGCCCGATTTCGATGAAACTCGATTTTTGATACTATATAGACAAGAAAACAGCAACGCAAGGTAAAAAATATGAAAATCCGAGATGGCGGCCAACTTTTTTGTTTTCGGGCCGATTTCGATGAAACTTGTTTCATGGTGTTATTTTAACAAGGCAATAACAAGGCAATGTTAAAAATGTACAAAAAATCCAAGATGGCGGCCAACTTTTTTGTTTTTGGGCAGATTTCGATGAAACTCGATTTTTGATACTATATAGACAACAAAACAGCAACGCAAGGTAAAAAATATGAAAATCCAAGTTGGCGGCTAACTTTTGTGTCTTTTGGCCGATTAAGATGAAACTTAGTTTATGGTGTTATTTTAACAAGGCAATAACAAAGCAATGTTAAAAATGTAAAAAAATCCAAGATGGCGGCCAACTTCTTTGTTTTTCGGCCGATTTCGATGAAACTCGATTTTTGATTCTATTTAGACAAGAAAACAGCAACGCAAGGTAAAAAATATGAAAATCCAAGATGGCGGCCAACTTTTTTTGTTTTTAGGCCGATTTTGATGAAACTTGTTTCATGGTGTTATTTTAACAAGGCAATAACAAGGCAATGTTAAAAATGTAAAAAAAACCAAGATGGCGGCCAACTTTTTTGTTTTTGGGCCGATTTCGATGAAACTCGGTTTTTGTTACCATTTTGACAAAAAAACAGCAAAGCAATGCTAAAAATATAAAAATCCAAGATGCGGCCAACTTTTTTGTCTTTTGGCCGATTAAGATGAAACTTAGTTTATGGTGTTATTTTAACAAGGCAATAACAACGCAATGTTAAAAATATAAAAAAATCCAAGATGGCGGCCAACTTCTTTGTTTTTCGGCCGATTTCGATGAAACTTGTTAATGGTGTTATTTTAACAAGGCAATAACAAAGCAATGTTAAAACGTAAAAAAATCCAAGATGGCGGCCAACTTTTTTGGTTTTGGGCCGATTTCGATGAAACTCGATTTTTGATACTATATAGACAAGAAAACAGCAACGCAAGGTAAAAAATATGAAAATCCAAGATGGCGGCCAACTTTTTTGTTTTTGGGCCGATTTCGATGAAACTTGTTTCATGGTGTTATTTTAACAAGGCAATAACAAGGCAATGTTAAAAATGTAAAAAAATCCAAAATGGCGGCCAACTTTTTTGTTTTTGGGCCGATTTCGATGAAACTTTGTTAATGGTGTTAATTTAACACGGCAATAACAACGCAATGTTAAAAATATAAAAAATCCAAGATGGTGGCCAACTTTTTTGTTTGTGGGCCGATTTTGATGAAACTCGATTTTTGATACTATTTCGACAAGAAAACAGCAACGCAATGTTAAACCTATAAAAATCCAAGATGGCGGCCAACTTTTTTGTTTTTCGGCCGATTTCGATGAAACTTCGTTAATGGTGTTATTTTAACAAGGCAATAACAACGCAATGTTAAAAATATAAAAAATCCAAGATGGTGGCCAACTTTTTTGTTTGTGGGCCGATTTTGATGAAACTCGATTTTTGATACTATTTCGACAAGAAAACAGCAACGCAATGTTAAACATATAAAAATCCAAGATGGCGGCCAACTTTTTTGTTTTTAGGCCGATTTCGATGAAACTTCGTTAATGGTGTTATTTTAACAAGGCAATAACAAAGCAATGTTAAAAATATAAAAAAATCCAAGATGGCGGCCAACTTCTTTGTTTTTCGGCCGATTTCGATGAAACTCCCGTTAATGGTGGTATTTTAACAAGGCAAATAACAACGCAATGTTAAAAATTTAAAAATTCAAGATGGCGGTCAACTTTTTGTTTGTCGGCCGATTTCGATGAAACTCGCATTTTGGTACTATTTTGACAAGAAAACAGCAACGCAATGTTTAAAATTGAAAAAAAAGCAAAGACAGCGGCCAACATTTTTGTTTTTGGGCCGATTTCGATGAAACTCGGTCTTTGGTACTATATTGGCAAGTAAACAGCATCACAATATTAAATATATAAAAATCCAAGATAGCGGCCATTTTTTTGTTTTTTAGGTCGATTTCGATTAAACTTGGTTTTTTGTATGATTTTAACAAGGAAATAACAACGCAATGTTAAAAATAATAGAAATATCCAAGACGGCGGCCAGCTTTTTTGTTTTTGGGCTGATTTCGATGAAACTCAGTTTATAGTACAATTTTGACAAAGAAATAACAACGCAAATTTCGAAATATTGAAAAATCCAAGATGGCGGCCAATTCTTTTGTTTGTGGGCTGATTTCCATGAAACATGGTTTTCAGAACTATTATAAAGAGAAAACAGCAACGCAATGTTGAAAATATTGAAAAGTCCAATATGGCTGTTAACTTTTTTGTTCGTGAGCCGATTTCGATAAAACTCCGTTTTTTGGTACTATTTTGACAGAAAACAGCAACGCAATAATAAGATATAAAAAATAGATAATAATAATAATAATAATAATAATAAATAAATAAATCATTTATTCACAACTTCATTTTGTTCACATTTTTTTCCCAAGCTTTCTTGTATAATAGTACCAGAAAACCGAGTTTCATCAAAATCGGCCTAAAAACAAAAATGTAACCGGAACCATTACTTAATGAGACAGAGACAGTACAATGATTTGGTAACCAGTAACTGTTATAAAGAGCCTGGATACTGAAATAATGCAGCTGTATAACTATTCATACGTATAGCGCATACATATTTTATGTTACGGGTTAAGTAAATTACGTATGCTGCTCCGTGCAGAATCATTAAGCCGCATACGTAAATGTAAAGAGTGCGCCACAGTAATTTAATGATGCGGCTGACGTCATAAAGATTCTACGTACCAAACACAGTAAGTAAGTGAACGGAGTTCGTAAAATGAGCCAGGATACGTAATAACTGATGATGTAGACGGAGACATTATTTATTATCCCGTGTACGTAAAATGTAACGGCATATCTCCGACCCTGCTCGTACATTATGTACGTAACCGGAACCATTACTTAATGAGACAGAGACAGTACAATGATTTAGCAACCAGTTACTGTTATAAAGAGCCTGGATACTGAAATAATGCAGCTGTATTACTATTCGTACGTATAGCGCATACATATTTTATGTTACGGGTTAAGTAAATTACGTATGCTGCTCCGTGCAGAATCATTAAGCCGCATACGTAACTGTAAATAATGCGCCACAGTAATTTAATGATGCGGCTGACGTCATAAAGATTCTACGTACCAAACACAGTCAGTAAGTAAACGGAGTTCGTAAAATGAGCCAGGATACGTAATAACTGATGATGTAGACGGAGACATTATTAATTATCCCGTGTACGTAAAATGTATCGGCATATCTCCGACCCTGCTCTTACATTATGTACGTAACCGGGACCATTACTTAATGAGACAGGGACAGTACAATGATTTGGCAACCAGTTACTGTTATAAAGAGCCTGGATACTGAAATAATGCAGCTGTATAACTATTCGTACGTATAGCGGATACATATTTTATGTTACGGGTTAAGTAAATTACGTATGCTGCTCCGTGCAGAATCATTAAGCCGCATACGTAACTGTAAATAATGCGCCACAGTAATTTAATGATGCGGCTGACGTCATAAAGATTCTACGTACCAAACACAGTCAGTAAGTAAACGGAGTTCGTAAAATGAGCCAGGATACGTAAAAACTGATGATGTAGACGGAGACATTATTAATTATCCCGTGTACGTAAAATGTATCGGCATATCTCCGACCCTGCTCGTACATTATGTACGTAACCGGAACCATTACTTAATGAGACAGAGACAGTACAATGATTTAGCAACCAGTTACTATTATAAAGAGCCTGGATACTGAAATAATGCAGCTGTTTAATTATTCGTACGTATAGCGCATACATATTTTATGTTACGGGTTAAGTAAATTACGTATGCTGCTCCGTGCAGAATCATTAAGCCGCATACGTAACTGTAAATAATGCGCCACAGTAATTTAATGATGCGGCTGACGTCATAAAGATTCTACGTACCAAACACAGTCAGTAAGTAAACGGCGTTGGTAAAATGAGCCAGGATACGTAATACCTGATAATGTAGACGGAGACATTATTAATTATCCCGTGTACGTAAAATGTATCGGCATATCTCCGACCCTGCTTGTACATTATGGACGTAACCGGGACCATTACTTAATGAAACAGAGACAGTACAATGATTTGGCAACCAGTTACTGTTATAAAGAGCCTGGATACTGAAATAATGCGACTGTATAATTTCGTACGTATAGCGGATACATATTTTATGTAACGGGTTAAGTAAATTATGTATGCTGCTCTGTGCGGAATCATTAAACCGCATACGTAAATGTAAAGAGTGCGCCACAGTAATTTCATGATGCGGCTGACGTCATAAAGATTCTATGTACCAAACACTGCCAGTAAGTAAACGGAGTTCGTAAAATGAGCCAGGATACGTAAATGATTATGTAGGCGGAGACATTATTAATTATCCCGTGTACGTAAAATGTATCGGCATATCTCCGACCCTGCTCGTACATTATGTACGTAACCCGGACCATTACTTAATGAGACGGAGTCAGTACAATGATTTGGCAACCAGTTACTGTTGTAAAGAGCCTGGATACTGAAATAATGCGGCTGTATACCTTCGTACGTATAGCGCATACATATTTCCTGTTGCGGGTTAAGTAAATTACGTATGCTGCTCTGTTAATACATATGCGGCATCATTAAACCGCATACGTAAACGTTAACAGTGCGGGCACAGTAATTTCATGATGCGGCTTACGTATTAAGGATTCGGCCTCATTACAAGTAACTCGTTTACATTGTCTTTACAGGGCATTATGCCGCATACTTACTGAACATGGTGTCGTTTCATTATAAGTATGGCTCTTATTTATTTCATGTGAAAAGCACATTATACGTATCTGGCTGCCAGTGCATTACAAATTTGCCAATTTTAAGTAGCCCGTTTTTCTCAGTGATGTAATGAAACATATTAACCAACTAGCGACCCGCTCTTGCTTCGCTTCGGTGTAGTGTGGAGTTTGACACCACGAATTATACATATAAACCTTCCTCTTGAATCACTCTATCTATTAAAAAAACCGCATCAAATATCTGTTGCGTAGTTTTAAAGATTTAAGCATACTTAGGGATATAGGGACATAGCAAGCTACTTTATTTTATACTAAGTAATGATAGTGAAGACAAACATTATTGTTTGCAACGGACAGCATTTTTTTCACATTAGGTACAAAATAGAAAACGTAGCGTCGTGCAGCCGACATATTGACTTTTTTCAAGTGTCACTCGGATGTACGGATTCTAGTGATACTTCTTACACATCCAAATCTGTTCAGGCATTCAAAAGTTATAGTGGAATAAAGAAACTCACATACGATACAAACATATGAACCCTGAATACAATACACTCTTCTTTTTTGGGCAGTCGTGTAATAAAATCGTTCTTGAATAAATAATAATTAATTTAAAACAGCCAAAACCGTGTCAAAAGTACGCGATGCCCCCTTCAATGAAATTAAGTAAATTGAACTTTAATTAATCTTCTTTTGCCTCTTAACGGGACCTGCCAGGTATCTTTTTATAAACGGCCCGCCTCTATTCATTCATGTTTCGCTTGTAATCGAGTTTCACCTTAAACGGTTAGCGACAACCGACCACATTTAACCTTGTTAGGACCGCTATGAAAAAGCAATTTGTTTTGTCCAATTTATTCTTTCATAGGGGTGGCAAACAAGTGAAAGGCTGTTTCTAACAGCAAATGGCTCGGAAAATTCTAGGCATGATTCAGTTGTATCTAGAAAAGTAATTAAATAGCGAAATTAAGACGAAGCCAATATTTTTTTTAAATCAGACATCATTTACAATAGAATTTTTATTTTTCGCATAAATTGAATTAGAACAAACTTTATAAATAGTTGTGGAATTCTGTTTATGTTATGTATGACACATATTCGGTGCGATAATCGTTGCGCAAGCATATCGTGTATACATACCCGTGTAACGGGGTGCCGTTAGAGAGTGGAACTGCTTGGTAGTTGGTGGTAACACAGACTCAGGCTGTGTTACCGCTTTTCATCGTAGATCGCATCATCACTTACCACCCAGCGTGATAGCGGTCAAGCGCTTGTCTATCTCTATTATAAAAAATCGCGTCATTGCACTTTAGCCGGTTTACTATTTATGTCGGGGGGTTCAGTAATTATGGCGGGGTAGTACTTTTGAGCATAGAGCAAACTTAAATCATCTGTGATATTAATTTGTTCTTGTGTTTTCGAATGGACGATAAATGAAAGGCGAACTTTAAATGAAATATTAATAAACTGATTAATACGAGTTAGGTACTGTACGGCCAAACGCTTTGTATGAAAATGTTTGTTGTTTCAAGATATTTATTTTAGGTCCACATGTTACAGGGGCAGGTCTACGGAATGGTCTCGAACAAATAAAAAAATAGAGAACTGATGTTCGCCTTCAAAAAATTTAAAATCTAAAATATTTTTCTATCTGTAAGTAACCCAGTCAGAAATTTACATTGACCAAACAATTCGAATATGAAGCTAATGCATCACAACCACTGATCTCCATTAAATAAATACGCTGGACAGGCTATTGTCATGAAATGACAGCAATTTTTGGTGCCGATTCTTGACACTTGACAATAATTCGCTAGATTGACTATGATAAAAAAACTAATAACAATAACCTCCTAGGAAGTAATTAAAGTAACCTGCCTGGAAGTCTGTAATAAAAATATCGGTAATATATTTTTTAATTGTGATTGACTATGAAAAGATTTTATCGATACCAAAATTCAGTTGTTGTAGATCACTAGTATCAGTTCCAAGTACACTAACTACTGCTCTCAGCGCAAATATGGCGATTTTCAAATCGGATCAAACGATTGGTGACATTTGCCTGTCCAGCGTACTTGTATAATGGAGGTCAGTGATCACAACACATCATAGTATGTACCTAATTAAATGTATTTAGTTATTTACAGCCCTATTATCGTACTGTGGATGTACTGTCCATCCGTTACTGTTTGCTCTTATCTCTAGCTGAGACAGTATCTTGGGGCTACTGTCAAAGCTATTAGTGTTCAATAAATTATGGCTGCTAACTAGTCGCTATTAATCTTACCAAGTTTACGCAAATAACATGTTTATGTACATAATAAGATATTGTTCGCAACTTGCTTAGGTTTGAATTCATGCGGGGGAGAGCTGACTTTAATAAAATGTCAGCAAAATCTTCAATTCTATCGAAACTTATCTCAAAATTACTTTAAATTGCAAAGCCTGGGTTTGAGCGTAAGGTCGAAAAGTGAGCATTGATTATTCCATTTAATCTTACATTACTAAGACAGTTTCGAAATCAAAATTTCGGGATAAAGATTTTTCTTTACCAAAAGATGTATTAAAAACAAAAATACTCGTGATGTTATAGTAATTACAATTGTAGGCTATCAAAGACTTCAATTACATACATACATTGAAGTCTTTGTAGGCTATAGGTTATATAAAGAAGGTATTTTCTTAATGCTTACCTAATAATTATAATGGTAATTACCTAATATAAGTAATTGCACACTATCAATTTTTAGGATCAAACATTATAGAACGTGTTACAAAAAAACATACCTACATAAAAAAAAATTACCGTCGACTTGATAACCTCCTCTTTTTTTTGAAGTCGGTTAAAAACCCATAAAGCTAAATATGGTAGTAGGGAGGGACCATCAAACTAAACAACTTTTGCTATAGGACCAACTCTGAAATCGCGAAAAAAATTGTTGTTTGATACAAAAATTTGTAACAAAAATATTAAAATGTATGAAACAGCTGACTTTTTTCGCGATTTCAGAGTCGGCTTCAAGGGTTTTTTTGTAACACGTATAATGGAACATTATTTATCATATAATTATTGTTAAGCATACTTCAAAATTGTGAGCTTTGATGTTTGCTACTGATCAGTTGATTTCCTTTTAAAGAGTTTCTCAACGATTTCTCTTTGAGGCGTTTTGAGGGTCTACTTATATTTTTCTGATTCCGCATTTAATTTGACCCGAGGCAAGGGAAGAAATCAAGTACCAGGATGCGACGTTTTAGGGCCGCTTCCAAAATAACCTTTGAACACAAATACTTTGAGAAGTTTGCGTTCCAATCAAGATACCTCACATCAAAGAGGTTAGGTTAGGAAATAAGTTATTTATGAAATAAAAAATATTTGTATTTCATCTTATTATCACGTGATATCGCGATCGTGCTGCGGTCATCGTTATAAGAATATTGACATACTCTGGTTGTGACAAAGAGTGGGGGTGGAGACCGAGTTGGCTAACAACTACATATAATGTAGGTAGGTAGCGTTTGTTTGTTTTTATTATGTACAATAACAGTTTTTTAGCGTACCAAACACTTAGCGTAACAATTTTTTTTCTTTTCTTTTCAAGAACGCTGTAAGCTTTGCCATTGTGTACTAGCAGTAAACATCTACAATTAGGTAAGTTGAAAACAGCTTTTCTTATCAAAGAAATCATTTTATTAGGATTCACTTTGTGCATAGTTTTGATGTTGTTTATAATCTGTTAGGTAGGTATTTTATTTTGTTTCTCACAAATATTTTTAATACTAATTATCCGTAAACTATCATGATTTCTTCCAAACTGTTTTTAACCGACTTCCAAAAAGGAGGAGGTTCTCTGTTCGTCTGTATATTTGTATACCAATTACTCGAAAACGGCTGGACCGATTGAAATGATTTAAATATTATTACATTAGGGAAACTCCCAAATTGGTCCCATTTTTTAAAATTTGGAAATCGGTTCAGTACTTTTCAAGTAATCTTGAAAAAAGCACGAAAATAGTATGATTTTGTGTGAATTACCTCGATGATAATGGTCGTATTACTTCTTTGTTTATGAACTAAATAAGATATTTTTTTTGGAAGAGGGATATGTGTGTAGTTCTTTAACCGACTTCAAAAAGGAGGTTTTCAGTTTGACCCGTATGTATGTATGTTTCTTCGAGATTATCTCACGTTTGGCTGAGCCGATTTTACTACCTAAATAATTTACCTACAAGGAACCTACCTCTAAAAAGCAAGAAATAATATTCGTAATAATAAAAACACGTCTATTGAAGTCGGGTGGGGCTTTTAGAATAAAAAAAGGAATCTGTAGGTACTCCAGCCCCACCCGACTTCAAAAGACGTGTTTTTATTATTACGAATATTATTTTTTACCGAAAAACTTAACCTTTTTACAGTTGCTGTTCGTGTTTAAAAAGAAAATTCCCGATCATATAGCAGGTTTCAATACGCTTTCTAGTTTCGTTTTGTAAGGTTTTATTGGACGATGTGACAAATGCTGTTTGAAAAAAAGTTCTTTCCTGTTACATTCTGAACCGTTTATTTTAGCGCACGATATCTCCGAGTGTTTTCGTGCACGAGGGTGTGTCTAATGTGGAAATGGAAAATGGTTCTAAGGAAACACGTTTGTTTTTTCGTTTCCGAAATGTTCGGCGATGCATCGTCGTAGAAAAATTAAGGCTTCTTATATTATACAATGCTAGATAAAAATCGACTTGCACCAGATTATATTCTCAGGCTTCTCTTATCCAGTCAACCTTAGATTGATTTAATTCAGGTGAACAATTAAGACTCAAAATAGTTAAATCTTAACGAATTAATTACAAAGTGCTCTAAGGTCTAGAGGTTAAACTTATTGAAATACGAAATTTTGGAGTAGGTGTTGGTAAGAATTATTTTATCAAATTCAAAAGAGATTTTTGCATCGACAGAGACATCACATCAAAAGATATTTTCAAATTAGTCTTGAATTTAATTTGCTCAACAAAATGGCACATCACAAAAATGCGCACCCACTTAAATATTTGTTAGACTGAATTAAAGCAACCCTAAAATAGTCGTGCCTACCCATACATACTGGCCACAACAACCGCTGTTCAAAAGTTTACTAAATTCCCAAAGTTGTTTGTGTTTGGGCTCACAATCTATTCTATACTATGTGGTTTTGTGGTTTCAATTTCAAATAGCAATTATCGACTTTAATGCCTTTTAAAAGCACCAAAAGCTTTTCATAGTTTTAAAACGCATACAATTAGCTTTATCGTTGAAAATATTGAAATGTTATTTTCGAACATTTCTTTTGCTGCATGATAATTTGCATAATTCTCGATTGATGATGCGTCGACGAAAAATGGTGATATTATTTTACGATTTGAACGAACTCGGAAAAATAAATTTGAATGTATGTTTATGTAAGCCTTTGGTATACCTTTTTATATACACCGTCATTTTGTAGTAGTTTTAATTAACTTAAAGGAGAGTTTTTGCCAAAGAAATATGGGTCAAAAAACATTTTTTTTTTTACTTTCCCATACAATAAAATAATACTGTCGTTTTTCGGCTTATGTTTCTTTGGCAAAAATGTTAAGTTTCATTGGTAGAGTACTTAAAGACATAACTGTGTATTTGTATCCAATATTTTGTTAAAAGTTTTCAACAATAAAATCTCCAATCCACTTGCAAAGCGTGATGATAATGGCAACGCAACGTTCTACCGGCTCATCCACGGACAGCGCGGCAGGAGGCGAGGCAGGCGGCGCGGCAAGCGAATTCAATAATCACTGCGCGCTATCCCGATGGCGGCCTCTCAACTCGTCGTCACGACCGCGCAGTGGTTACCGAATTAGCTTGCCGCGCCGCCTACCTCGCCTCCTGCCGCGCTGTCCGTGGCCGGGCCGTAACTCGGGAGTGGCCTAAGTCCACTAGTTTTTTTATGCACAACGGGATAGTGCTTGGCCTTCATCTCACCTGATGTTAAGTGACAATAAGGCCGAAGCTCGAAGTGCACTACACCCGGAATCCTCATCACTGAGAAACTGGCTATTTTTAATTGTTTTTATGGCGTCAGACTTAGGTAAGATGGTGGTAGCTAGCCAGACGAACTTGAAATAAGCCCTACCACCAACCAAATCGAGTACAAATTGTATCCCCCTGGGAATCGAACCCGGGACCCCTGCGTCTCATACGGGTGGGCGAACCACTAGACCACAGAGGCAGTAGTGGATGATAGTATCGTGTTTTAACTCAATGAGTAGTGCGTGCATACATCTCAGAAGTAAACAAACATTTAGTAGGTATCAATAAGATGACGTTTCCATACGGGTGTAGCTTTCTTGTGTTGTAATTGATTAGTTCGCTTGGTAATTGAGAGGTCTAATACGGCAATTAGAGAACTACACGGTTTCCGTTATACCGCAATCAAGATGGAGTGAAAACAGACTATTATGTAACCTATGCTGCTATGAGTAACTGATTTATTTTAGTTTTACTAAATATCCACAGGCGCTGAAAATTTTGCCATGAAAATAGCTAAAAAATATTATTTCAACTCTTATTTCTTTTCTATATTTTTTACTGATCTCTATGTACCTCTATGTACCTCTGGGATGGATCTGCCAAATACCAGTTGGCTGCCTTGGACTCTATCGAGCGTCGAACAAAGTGGCTGATTGGTGACGATAATCTGGTCCACCGAAGGCTTCAAAGTTTAGAGCCCCGACGAAGGGTAGCCTGCCTATCGGTCGTCTATAGGTTACATTTCGGGGAGTGTGCTCAGGAGTTACACAACCTCATACCTCCTTTCCCGTTTCATCTTCAGACTACCAGACGCAGGGCGGCTTTCCATCCCTATGTTGTTGACATTCCACATACCCGCACGAAACGCTTCGGTTCCAACTTTTCAATTCGAACAGCTAAGATGTGGAATGACTTCCTTGCGTCTGTATTCCCCAAACAATATAACTTAAGCGTCTTTAAAGCCAGAGTAAAGAGGCATTTACTGACTGGTGCGTGCTCCATCTTAGTCCTAGCTTTTTGTCACTTCCCATCAGTTGAAAGTGAGGTCAAACGCGCAGACAGTCCATACATAAAAAAAAATTTGCTTGATGAAACCGTGAATAGTTATCTAACAATTAATAATACAATTAAATCTATTCAAACGCAACCGTCTAAATTATTTCACTAAGAATACCAATTAGGTATAATAATAATATTTTGTGAATATAAATAACTTACAATAACACTTGCTCCTGTTATCGGCCGCGTAATTTAAACAAACGTATAAAAATAGTATTTTTTATAAAAAAATGTATTTTATAAAAGTAGGATTAATGTATAAATATTCGCGTGATAGGACTAAAATAAAGTTTATAAATAAACGACGAAACGAATAAATCTAAGTTAGACATCCTTCAATATCCGCAAGTGATGGATTGAGTTAAAAAACCGGCCAAGTGCGTGTCGGACTTCGCACATTTAGGGTTCCGTACCAAATAGAGCTGGAGCAGGTTTATCAATATATTGGTAAATATTCGTAATAGTAAAACATTGTCACCAAATTTCAATGTCATTATATTTTTAAAACAAAAAAATATAAATTATTATTTGCTCTAAATAATGAACCCCACACGTCCGGGTATTTTTTTTTCCACTGGTGTGGGGAGCCCTCTTCTGAAATATTTTTGTATACTTTACCTGGCTTTGAGTTGACAAGACACACCTTTGGTGCAAATAATGTAGCTGCTAAAGATTTGTGACAGACGAAGGACGGACACATGACAGCAATAGGGACGGCCAAGCGGAGGCCCCTTCGGGTACGGAACCCTGAACACACGAATGACGATCCACCTCTATTTGGCAATCTATTCAACATTATGAGTTAACTAGAAGATGGATACACTTTACGTGGAACCATATCTATTCTGTTGTGGAACATTAGTCTTCAGTACAACATTAGGGGTGTCATTATGGAATTAGGAGATCTTGCGTGCATTGTTCTAACCAAGCTTATTTATTAAGGAAACGGAGTTAGTGATTTGTCAAAAAACTGAACAGTGTATATTTCTGCAGGATATAATGGAGAAGAGACGTGTTCACAATTCTAAAAGCGTGTCCTTTATTTGTGAACAGTGTCATTAGCGACAATATGTGGGAGCCTGACGCGAAAATATGGCGGTGCCTTCCTTTATTGCTCCGTGTGATAAATGAAGGTGATACGAGAGTAGAAAAAACTAGTGTTATACTAAAGTTTACGACTATGGATCACTGTGTCCGATGCATACGTTTAGATATTCTTGCCAAGTCTCATGATATGTCGGACCACAGAAGTGAAATGCCCTAGCGGCTAGCACGTACATAGAGGATTTTATGTACAACATACATATTAATTCCTTTATGAGCACATAAATGATTTAAACTAGGTTTCGGAACTACGTATTTTGACTTCAGTGAGTTTTTCACTTTTTTACCGACTTCAAAAGGAGGGAGGTACTCAATTCGACCCGTTTTTTTTTTTTTTGTTTTTTGTATGTACACCGATTACTCGAAGACGGCTGAACCGATTGAAATGATTCAAACGTTATTACATTAGGTAAACCCTCAAGTTGGTCCCATTTTTTTAAATTTTGAAATCGGTTCAGTACTTTTCAAGTAATCTTGAAAAAGGTACGAAAACAGTATGATTTTGTGTGAACTACCTCGATGATCAGTCGTATAACTTCTTTGTTTATGAACTGAATAATATAATTATTTTTTTGTTGGAAAAGGGATATCTTAAGTGTAGTTCTTTAACCGACTTAAAAAAAGGAGTTTCTCAGTTTGACCCGCATGTATGTATGTTTCTCCGCGATTAACTCACGTTTGGCTGAGCCGATTTTTCTACCTAAATAATATACCTACACTACCTAATACAAAAGGTACCTACACTAAAAATAAAAAAATAAAAAATTGTTTAAAAAAACAAAAAACCGACTTCAAAAGACCTACCTCTAAAAAGCAAGAAATAATATTCGTAATAATAAAAACACGCCTATTGAAGTCGGGTGGGGCTTTTAGAATAAAAAAAAGGAATTTGTACTCCAGCCCCACCCGACTTCAATAGACGTGTTTTTATTATTACGAATATTATTTCTTGCTTTTTAGAGGTAGGTTTTTTGAAGTCGGTTTTTTGTTTTTTTAAACAATTTTTTCAAATATGCTGACTCAAGTATAATTACGTAGTTTCAAAACCTAGTTAGGTATGCACGACCATGTCAGGTTATTCTGACTGTGAAAACAGCTTTATTTATACTACTATTATATTGTAACGGTACCGTGCGACCTCTTTCCCCAGAGTAAAAACTTATTATCTGCAATTTATGTCAAATTTTAATTTTTCCAAAAGATAATACTTTAAAATGAAGTGTTCGTTGTCTGAGACTTGATTTTTCAATTTGTCAACAATATACATAAAATCTCAACAGTTTATCTGTTTCCAATATTATCGAAAGGAATTATATATACTATTCTGGATTACGGCCTTTCATTGCCCGTAACGAAACGCTCATGGCGGAACTTGACAGACTGATCGCACTTGATCACCTTTGTTAACCAACGCTCGATCTGGTCAGGTGTCGGATGGGTGACCGTTAAAGTGACATTACAACTGAGCACTTCCGTGCTTCGAAGGGCACGTTAAACCGTCGGTCCCGGTTGTTGTTATCTGATAACAGTCGTTAAGCCAAGTCAGAGGTTTTACAGGCGGCTTGATAAATTCTAACACTAGCGGTGGCCACTAATCCTCATTCGATAAGAAGAAGATTTCCCGTAACATGTACATATCTTCTGTGGTGTCACTTCAAATATTACGTAAATTAAATACGTTAAAAAAAATATTTACTTCTTACAAAATCAGTACAAGCAATATTCTGAGGCTGGAACCAACCAAGTAGGTATTAATAATACCTGTATTAGGCGGCACCGCTCTTCCATAGCAAAAGGTACATATGTATGCAATTAGACTAATAAAAAGAATTAATAATTGAGTAATTGATATATTATTTAAATTATTCACAGTAATATAAGTAGTCTACCATATTATTTAAATAAACCTTCTTTTGCTAACTGTATTATCGTACAATAGTACGTAATTGTCTTCTTGACGATTCAAAATCATTATGTATTTAATCTTTTTCTACTGCTATTACAGATAAAGTATGTGTTATTGAGAAAAAACGCCCCAAAAAACTAAACGAGATACTTTTATCCCTCGTTGCAGCTCAAGGAAATATTTAAGATTTTGCCTCAAGGGTGACGAGGAAACTTTGATAAAACCGCCGAAAGGAAATGAAAACTCTTCGATCGGTGTGTAGCCAGATACCCTTTTACGGATTATCTCAACATAATGTAAATAAAACAAACAATGGTCAATATTATCAGTTTATTAATTTTTGATCTTGAAAAACACAATCCCTAGTTTAAAAAAATATATGCTATCGTTTCGTTTGCAGCATTGTTTTGCTATTACTGAACTGTTCTATAAAATATGTATAATAAAAATGCAGGCTGTCTTACTTATAGTTTCTTTAGGGAAATTGAACGTATACAGGATCACTGGAAATGTGACGTATTCCTGCTAAAATGCAACATAAAAACATGCAGTCAGAGGCCTGTATTTAGAAAGTGACATAATGAATGATAAGTTATTATGTTGCCTTCAATATTTAACCTTGTTTCCATCTTTTCAGTTGACTTGTCTTTTGATGTAGGCAGGTTTTTTTATTTCTTAAATTATTTTTTTATTTGTATCTTTTAGTTATTATATATTACGGTCAGTTATGATATACTTTTTTGAAATCCTTATAAGCCCTGTAATTTGACACCCATATTGTAGTATTCAAAGAAAACATTTTTTTACTTCCTATTATGGCACCGTACAGCTGCCATGTTGTTTTTTTACCGCCCTCACCTAAGAATACTTGCGCTAAAAAAACAAATCTAACGACATACATACATGATCCCTGAAAACATTACACGCTCTGTTTTTGGGTAGTTGTATAATAAAAAGAGCACCCATTCAATGTAAAATAAAAAACACAAATCACTATTCACGAAAATCACTATAAAATAAAAAACACAAATACACTTCTTTTTGGGCAGTCCTGTAATAATGGTATCACAAGAAGAAATTGATAAAATAAAGGACACTAGAATTTGTACATTTGTAATTTGTTTTATGTCACCGTCATGTTTTGAAATAAAGTCCCAGAATGCTGTGAAATATACAAACAAATTCAAAATATTTCTCATTGAAGGGCTAAACTTTGGCTCGTTTAGATTGAAATTAATTAATAATGAAGCCGTCCGTTTCGCCTCAAATTGCTCACGTTTCACCAATTTTGTAGCAAAATGTGAAACTGAGAGCGGTCGCCTGTGAACTTTAAATTGAATATTGGTGTCGGTTGAAAAATATATTGTAAATTGACATAAATTTTCACTGCTACGGTGATTAAACGCCGCAACATATTTGTTTACCTTTTCCATGACTTGTTCTATTTGGGGACGCTGAAATACTTAAATTCATTTATTCCGTTTAGGCAATTTTGCATGCAAATAAGTCAGGTAAACTGCCTGTTTACAAGTCAGGGAAAGAAATGTTTCTTCTTTTTACTGTTTAAAAAGGCAATATTATTGTAATAATAAATTGTGTTTTTTAGGACATTGATAAATAGTATCTTTTTGTTTTAGTAATTTTATTTTATTAATAATGCATTTATTTTCAACTAGCAGCTGCCCGCGGTTTCACCCGCGTGATTCCAGTTCCCGTGGGTATAAGAATAAAAAGTATTTTATGTTTTAATCTAGACTATCTTCTAACTGTGTGCCAAATTTCAACCAAATCCGTTCAGTACTTTTTGCGTGATTGAGGAACAAACATCCAAACATCCAAACCCACAAACTTTCACATTTATAATATTAGTAGGATTTAGTTATAAGTACCTTTAAATTGGAATTTTCTAAAACTAAAACTAACCTGGAACCGATGAAACTGGCTTTTAATATCTGCACTTATTTTAAAAGACATAAGAGGCAACCCTACATCAACTCAATTAATCTAAACGTAATCTAGTACAGTGGCGATCTCTGTTTATTGAATTGTTTCTTGTCTTCTTTTGTATTACCTCCCTACATATCCTCGATGGCTAGGAGAAAGTTAATTGGAACATCTCATAAAAATAAATAGACGTGAGGAGCAGTGCTCCCTCCCGAATGGCCTATTAAAACAATGTCAATGTTCGACCCATTCGGAATCCAATTTTGGCGAAGACGTTTGTAAGTTTGCAGTTCTTTTACGATTTTCAGATCTATCATGTTTTGCGCGGACAAATTTGGCTCTTTCTTTATTAGAAGAAAGAAAGAATACTTTCCTTTCATATTATTTAGGTACCATAGTATAAGCTTTGCTTATTTTGGGAAATGATTGATTGATGTGGTTTGGTATAAATATAACAGAATATTATATATAAAAACACACATTGGTTAAAGCAAACTTTATTAGTTATAAAATCTTTAATTGTATTGTCATTCACAATATGGTAGTATCATACAAATACAAACCCTTGTAGAATTGCCTAAAATTACCCATACAAACATTTTGCGAATTTTGTTTTATCTCCTTTTTAGGGTTCCGTACCCAAAGGGTAAAAACGGGACCCTATTACTAAGACTCCGCTATCCGTCTGTCTGTCTATCTGTCACCAGGCTGTATCTCATAAACCGTGATAGCTAGACAGTTGAAATTTTCGCGGATGATGTATTTATGTTGCCGCTATAACAAAAAATACTAAAAACAGAATAAAATAAATATTTAAGGGGGGCTTCCATACAACAAACGTGATATTTTTTGCCGTTTTTTGCTCGATATTAATAACGACAAGAGGTAGACAGTTAAAATTTTCACAGATGATGTATTTCTGTTGCCGCTATAACAAAAAATACTAAAAACAGTATAAAATAATTATTTAAGGGGGGCTCCCATACAACAAACGTGATTTTTTTTGCCGTTTTTGGTACGGAACCCTTCGTGCGCGAGTCCGACTTGCACTTGGCCGGTTTTTTTTTGTACTTAATTAGCTTATACTAAATATTAAATCATAGCCGTAAGTAGTAAATCTTTCTCCAGTCATTTTTTGACACCAAAAGCAATAAAAACAAAAGTGTAATATTTCATTTTGAAGAGTCGTAAATTCTTCGAACTTATCTTTCTACGACTTTGTCGAAATCTTCATAGTTCAAAGCGAATTCCACTTATATAATTATTGATGACATCGAAAAACAAAGGTTTAAAACGAGAAAGAAAGTTTTATATCCAAGGGGACTCTGAAAACAAAAGGGACGATTAAGACAGAGCACCCATCGTCCATACTAATTAGTTAATTCAAGTTACTCTTCTTCTGAATATATTTATGCCTAAATACCTATACTCCACTCAAAATTATCTTCTTTTCAAAAATATGCCAGAAGTAGTTTGTTTTCATTTCACATTCTTAATGGCTTATATTAATAACATTTTTTTTTTCTAAATTATTAGTGGAGTTTTTCACAAATAAGTTGTGGAAATTGTTGTGAAATATTTTAGGTCTATTAACAGTATACCTAATTTTGTTGAAAAAACCGTCTAATACTCGACTAAAAACAAGTTTATTTCAAGCAGGTGTGATTTTGAATAAATTTCAGAAAACAGGTTAACAATTGATATTTTTTAGAAGTTAACGCAACTTTATTAGTTTGTTTCGTGTTAAAAAGCAGTAAAATCATACACACGTCCAATCAGGCCATGGAAATTCTGTTCAAACTTTTACCTCTTGAACTCTAGTGGAAATGTAGGTAAATTATTGGGGTCCCGGAATACGTTTGGTCGGCATAACTTTTGAACTACTATTAGGTTAACAAGTTCAGACGAAATGCCTGAATTCAACTCATTTTTATAGCACAAAATGAGGGGTAATGATGGAGTACTTTCTACAATATATTATTTTATGTGGGCTATTATTTTTACGCTCTTGTTCTTAATTTTCATGAGTAGCAACTTTTTTATTTCTCATTTAAACAATAGGTACATACCAAGTTTCTTGATCTCTCTAAAGTCATTTGATGTTTGGGAGGTTAATAAACATTTCAAAAGACTTTGGTTGAAAGCCGCGTAAAGTGACTACATTCTCTTTGAGCTTCGGTCAAAAACTAGCTTTTTCTTCTTTTTATCGAATGAGGATTAGTGGCCACCTCTGGTGTTAGAGTCCATCAAGCCGCCTGTAAGGCCTCTAACTTGGCTTAACGACTGTTATCAGATGACAACAGCCGGGACCGACGGTTTAACGTGCCCTCCGAAGCACGGAAGCGCTCAGTTGTAATGCCACTTTAACGGTCAAGCGCTCATGGCAGAACTTGACAGACTGATCGTACTCGATCACGTTTGTTAAGCAACGCTCGGTTCGGTCAGGTGTTGGATAGGTGACCGTTAAAAACTAGCTAGCATCCCATTATAAAGTACCAGATTTTAAAGTGAAAAATCATGTTTCCCAATATTTTACGTAGTTACTCGCAACAAAAATTAATTAATGTATCGTCCAAGAACACCAAAAGCCCTTGTACACAATCTCTTTAATCAACGACATACTTTCGCGTTCACAAAATGTAAGTGTGCTCTTCCATTAAGCCTCCTCGACACGGTCGTTACATTCTTTGCCCCAAAATACATGAGGGAGGTATATACAAGCACATGCTCTATATTCAATGCTTTATTTGCCTAACAAGGGCTTACTATGTGTTCCATTAAGGGCCGTTACAAATTGATGGAAAATAAATTTGCTGACGCAATTTGGAATCGTTACAAAATACGTTGCCGAAATCAATGAAAACATTGTTAGCATACTTACATAGTTATGAAGGGTATAATGCAAATACCACCCATATTTATGATTGGTTTTTGGAATGACTGATGGATTCGCCGATAGTTGAGTGTTTTCACGTGGAGTTTTAAGCTATAGTTATGGCCTCCCATGAAAAATGAGCTGGGAAAATTCACCACCGCTGGGATTCAAACCAGTGCCACTTGATAAGCCGGATTAGGCACTTTGCCAACTTGGCCACCGAAGCTTTTATTACCTATGACGAATTTTAACGGGCCCAACTGATTGCGCTAATTTTATACAATAAAACTAAAAATGGGAGTTCGGCTTCCTACGTATATATACGTATTGCTTTGGCTTAGGGAACAATTCCAAGCCCAATTTACTTTTAAATAACTGTTTAAACTGTTCATACATTTTCTTAAACTTTACCGAAATATCATCGTTTTGTATTGGTATATTATTTGTTTATAAGAAAAATAATTCTTCAATGTAATATCAATAGTTTCGTAGACAGCCGAAGAGGTTAATCAGTGCGATCAAACACATGCAGGGCTATTTTGTAAATTAAGTAGGCGCAATTATTCCGCTTAGAATGCATTTAAGGCGATTAATTTTGCATAATAATAACACAAAAGAATAAACAAAATAAAGAGATAATAATCCCTATCTTGGTATATAAACCAACTACAAATACAACTATAAAAGGTTTATCCCTCTGAAAGTTCTTTCGATACAACTAAAAGTGAATTTGAGACGGACATTAGATGTGTCGAACAACACAAATTTAGTTAGTCTGCCTTGGATTAAGTTTACTCATCGCTTTCTCCCTAAGTAAAGAGTCCTTTGATAATGAGAAGCCTCTTAGTTTAGCCATCCTTTTGTATTATTCACACACGCGTCGGAGTGCGGCTTAGCAAAATATTAAGTAGGATTAGTTAGTATTTCGTACTAGCTCCGTGTTAAAGTTTCAGCGCAAACACTACGTAGTAAAAAATTATAAGTAGATGAAAAGTGTTGAAAATTAATTTGTAACCTCGTAGAAAAAATTTCGCTGTTTTGTGTTTGTAATAGTATACAGTATACAAGAATTAAGAAGTGTTTTGTATGAAAACGATGGAATCAAATGTCATTGCATAGCAATGCTGTGGGTTATATGAATTTCAGTTATTGAGCTTATTTATTCGGTATGATATCAAAATTATAATTAAAATTTTTGTCAAAAATTAAGTAGGTTGTAGTAGCAATGAAAAATTTGCCTAGTTTTAATGAATTCTAATAAATGAGGAAACAAAATACTAATTTGAATAGTAATATTGATCACTTTTACAAGATCTTCAAGTACATCTTGTACATAAGACATTGCAATCAAATGACTTGGTTGCTCATCTTGCCTTAAAGCTCATCTTGCAAAATGGCAACGTTTATTACAAGTGCAAGAGAAATAAGGCACAGCGAATTTTTCCTCTATAATCTTCCTGTGAAGAGGAAGTACTCCATCTTACAGAAGACTGCAAACAAATGATCCCATCTCTTCGTAATGTTATGAATCTGTTGGCTTTTTAAGAGCTCTGGAGTTTTAGTTTGTATTTTTTTATTGACTTATTTTAATACAGACTGATGACTGGCCCTGATGATGGTTGGCCCGGTCGCAGTGTTCCTGCCACTTCAGACAAAGTTCCAGAGTCCCTGTGGTCTAATCGCGCTAATTTTAAACGATAAAACCAAAGCTAAATTGTTATCTATTCAGTTTCGTATAAATACTCGCTTTAGTTCTATTAAAGTTGTTGAAAAGCTATGCTTAGAGAATCAAAAAAAAAAAAAAAAATCTTTATTATTTACTACAAGTAATATTTAGCAATGTGTGGGTCTCTTCTTTTAAGTTTGAAAAAACCTGTATTAGAAGAGGCCCCTCTCTTTAGTTTACAATAATTTATTTGTAGTACATAACTAGATGCTTATATTAGTTCTAAGAGAGCCTAAGATGCCAATCTTGAGAAATTTAAATGACAATTCTAAATCTAAACCAAATGTTTTCAGGTAAATAACGGGTGTATAAAAACCCTCAACGAAGCCGAAGTCCATGCATTTCGCCCATCATCATCATTTTTGTATTTTAGACTATAAATCAATAGTTACGGAATTATTGAAGGTCAAAGTAATATTTTTTTTTATTAAATCTTATTTTATCCGTTATTTCCTAAATTTTGCCCAAAGAAATACTAGGTATCAAAATTGTAAGTATTTCGTAACGAACAATGGCTTCAAAACGTCATCACTCAATGTATCTCATGAGCACGCACATAAACACTGCATTTCAACTCGGCCGCACGCAGCTGTGTGTATACACTCGCAGGTTGTTGCTCGCTGTTGTACGTGTTACATTGCGTGGTTTTTTAACACAAAAAATTAAAGTCGTTTCCCAGCAATAATTTTGAACAGAAATGGTCCTGATGATGGGCAGAATACATTGACCTCGGCTTCGTTGAGGGTCTATTACACCCGGTATAATCTGTATGACAACGTAACGGTTTTGGTTTTATCGTTCAGAATTAGCGCGATTGTGCTCCTGGCAGGCCACGTTTGCACTTGTCCCCGAGGATATTACTTTTTATCCTTTGTTTAGTTACAATCATAAAAATTTTCTATGGTTACAATAGTACAACCATTGCTTATTTTGGGTCAAAAATATTTTTTCCATAATATTTATTACTTTTACTTACTTTATTTAATTGGTGTTGGTAAAAGTGAGTCATTATCTGCCTTAAAAGTGAACATTTACATTATTTTTGGTTCAGTTACTAATTGAAAACACAACATGATTTCATTATTTTCCAGCCACGCGTGGATATAAATAAATTATCACTATCGATGAAATTTTATCTCGTTTTATCTCATTAATTAATAGGTTAATAAACGCTCATTTCGAGTACGTGTTGGTTAACAATACCAACACTGGCCCAGTTCCGAAACATTATCTTTTAGTAAAAATAATAAAATTAGTAAGGAAGTTCTAATTATATTATTCATTAGGGTAGACTGTTATCAAAATTATTTCACGTTACAATATTATATTTCAAGCTCAAGTCTAATAATAAACATTTAACAACATAAGATCCTCTTTTGTTTCAATAATTTCTTATATTCGTCTCGTAAATTTTTCTTGTTTGCTTTATTATGAAATAAACAAAAGCGTGGCTAAATCCTCATAATTGTGATTTTACATAATACTTGAGCTAACTTTGACGCTTACATTATTAATAAGCTTTGGAAGAAAAAGAAAGTTGATACTAGATTTTTCTGCATCAATCTTACTAATTGTTCTCTCATTATGATTGAATTCATTGTTTTTCTTTATCTACTGTTTCTCATGAGACAATCGTAGCTTAACAAAATTTTAGTTACAACTACGATTTTATTCTTTATATTTTTAGGTGTTGTTGGAAGGTTGCATTTGGCAAAAAAGGAAGAAACCGAAGCGAAGCGAGGGTGGGTCACCAGTAAATAAATAAATCACAAAGGCAAAATACGAGTAGGAAAAGATGTTGGTTGAAGAAAATGTTAGTTTGAAAATTTAAAAATGTTAGTAAATGTTTTAATGGAGTAGAAAACAGGAAAATTTCAAAACATACACGAATACAGTTAACCTTTAGTAATATGACTCAATTAGGGTTTAATATTTTATTCATAGTAAAAGAATAAAATTGTACCAAAGCAATATAAGTATTAAGTATTAAAACTGGAGACCTACGCGAAACAATATGTAATTGACTAGCTTATTTATGAAAAACAATAAATCAAGCGAGCTTAACTGAAAATACTGAAATGTAATACGGTTGAAGGAGCAATATTTCATGAAATTGCTATAAGCTTTTATTATTAAGAACAACATAGCGCTAGAGAAGTTTCAATATTTTTTCATGAGTAGACCGAGCCAATTTTTGCGAATCCCCGGAGAAATGTGATTACAGACTCAGACGCCCGGCATTCTTCCGACTGATTCAATTATAACAACAGTGCTAGTTTCCTTACATTTTCACAACCCTTTCTACTCAAGAAAGTATACTTATTCAAAAGACCGAAATTGTTATTAAATAAAGCTTCGGAAGATTCGGCCCGAATATTGAAGATGTTGTGTCCCGCGCGAAACAATTTTGCGAGTATTCGATTATGATGTTATGCCTATAAACGTGCGTCTATTTTATTTTGGGAAGTAATAGACTTTGGGAATCATTTTGACGCGACAGCTTACTTAACATTCCAATAAGACACAAAGCTGAATGACCATTTACTTAAGAGATATCCCTATTGATATTCCAATGTGCATAATGGCTATGATGCAACAGAAGCAGAACTGATATTTGGGCCAGATGCTGAAGCTTAGATAGAGCTAATGCGTTTGAAGTCTATTAGCTAACGATAGCATGATATCAGTTAGGGAACGTCTGTTTGTTAATAGTGGAAATTGATTTGGTAAAAAGATAGACTCTCAAATGTTTTGTATAAAAAGATAATTCAAAACATTTGAGAAATGAATGATAGTATAATTTATCTTTGATTTAGTGATAATTATTAAAGAGGTACTCCTATTTAGGACTGTAAATTTTTTAATATTATTTTACAAGTACCTAAATTAACCCTTCACCGAATTTTATTGAACATGATTCAAGAACGATATTTGTGTTATGATAATAACTATCTGTAGGGAATGTAAGTTACTTTTGACGTTATCGATTTGAATGCTGCATTGTATATTCAGATAGCAAAACAGTTCCGTTGGGACACTTATGGGTTTATACACAAAATATGGGTCATCCCAGCGGGCGTAACATACAGTAAGTTCGTTCGGGGAATTTTAGATACTGTATTTACTAGTGCTGCTATTTAGATAGGGCGATATTGTTAGGGTTCCGTACCAAAATGGTAAAAAAGGAACCCTTATGGTCTGACTCAGTCTGTCTGTCTGTCACAGCTGGATATCTCGAGAACAACTAATGGTATGAACTTGAAATTAAGAATAGTTTAAGATGACATTTGCCCAACAATTTTGCAAATCAAAGTCAAAGTCAAAGTCAAATAAGCTTTATTCAAATAAACTTAATAATTAAGTACTTTTGAATCGTCTATATTTTCCTACCACCCGTTCCAGACTTTTTTAGCTGACAAGAAGAACGGGCGCAAGAAACTTATCAGCTGTAACAGCCATAAGTAACGTTATTTACAAACTTGAATATATCGTTACCAAATAATTACAACAGGGTGACAGGATTATTGGCAACAACATAGACTTATTACATTATATTACTTCAACAAAGTACTTCTAGTAGCAAGTTATGTGTTACATCATTTCCACGCATTTTGATCTTTAAGATAATCATCTACTTTATAATAACCTTTACTCATGAACGTTTTTTTAACATGGTTTTTAAATTCATGCAAAGGAAGATCAATCACTTGTTGCGGAACTTTATTAATAAAGGCTATGCCTTTCCCCATAAATGAACCTCTAGTTTTTGCAAGCCTAAATCTTGGAACGGCAAGTTTATCTTTATTTCTTGTATTAAACTGGTGAATATTTCTGTTTTTAGCAAATGAATCATAGTGTTTCCTTACATAAACTAAATTTTCATATATGTATTGGCCTGCCAAAGTTAAGATATTTATTTCTTTAAACAATTCTCTCAAGCTATCTCTTCGCCGAAGATTGTATATGGCGCGAACAGCTCTTTTTTGGAGTACAAAAATATTTTCAATACTGGCAGCTGAGCCCCACAATAGCAGTCCATAGGACATTACACTATGAAAATAACTAAAATATACTAACCTTGCCGTTTCAATATCAGTTAAAAGCCTTATTTTCTTAACAGCGAATGCCGCTGAACTAAGTCTACTTGACAAGGCTTCAATATGTGGATCCCATTGCAGTCAATAATTTAGTGTAATACCTAGAAATTTTGTACTCTCAATAAACTCGACTTCATCGTTATTTAAATTAATATTTAATTTTGTCTGCTCAACATTAGGTAATGAAAATTTTACACATTTAGTTTTTTTGGGGTTAAGTGCTAAATTATTGCTATTAAACCAGTGTGAAACTTTAGAGAGGACACTATTTACTTCGTCCGAACAGTTATTACCTCTGTTTACTTTGAAAACTAAAGAAGTATCATCCGCAAATAGTACTGTCTCACATAAATTATTCGCGTAGTTGGGAAGGTCATTTATATAAATTAGAAACAGCAATGGGCCCAATATTGATCCCTGCGGCACACCCATATTGGTGGGGGCTCCAGTAGATTCAGTTCTATTAATCACTACTTTCTGAGTTCTATTGTACAAATATGATTTCATAAGGCTAACTGATTTATCAGAGACACCATAATGTTCTAGCTTCTTTAATAGTGTTTGGTGATCAACGCAATCGAATGCCTTAGAAAGGTCACAGAAAATGCCAATTACATCTTGCTTTTCTTCCCAAGCGTCAAGAATATGTTTGAGAAGTGCAATTCCAGCATCAGTAGTATTTTTGCCCTTGGAAAATCCAAACTGATTTTTATGAAGAATGTTATTGGATGTGAAATAATCTAATAATTGGGAATATATATTTTTTTCAAATATTTTGCTAAGTGCTGGTAGTATAGATATTGGCCTAAAGTTAGCTGGGTCACTTTTATCCCCAGATTTAAAAAGAGGAATCAATTTACTATTTTTCATTAGATCAGGAAAAACCCCTTCATCAATACATTTGTTAAAAATAAAAGCCAAGTAAGGGGCTAGTATATCAATTATTGATTTAATAATGCTTGTTGATATGCCCCAAAGATCTTCTGTTTTTTTGACATTAATTGTTTTAAAAGCTTTAATAATATCTTCACTATTTATATATTTAAAGAAAAAGGTTTCCTTGCACTTATCAATACTAGACTCTAGGAGGGAGACAGCGATGTTGGGACAAGCACTAAGAGTACTGGTAGTTTCTAATGGTATTCGAGCAAAGAAATCTTCAAAGACTTTAGCGACCTTATCGTCAGATTCAATAGTTTGATCACCAATTTTTAAACAGAAGGAATTTATATTGGATTTTGATTTGCCCGTTTCTTTGTTAATAATGTTCCAAGTAGCCTTAATTTTATTATCAGCTGATTTAATTTTATTTGAAAAGTACTTCGACTTTGCTAGAATACAAACTTCTCTGAATGTTTGTGAATACTTCTTGACAAATTCAATGAAGTAAGGATCACAGGAAATAGCTTTCTCTGCATAAAGTTCGTATAATTTCCTTCTGCTTTTATATATACCGGGTGTGGCCCAGTCACTAAATTTCGTACTATCATTACTCATGATGACTTTTTGTTTAAAATTTTCACTAAATTCAGTTTTAACTACGCTAAATAAATGGTTATATAAGTTATTGGCTTCAAAATTTGGTTCTGGTAAAGTTTCAATTTTACTTGTGACATTGTTTCTGAATTTTTCAATACAGTGTTTTTTTATTGGTCTACACATTATTTTCCGTTTAGACGGAACATGATGGTGCTCAATAGAGGCTAATTGTCCACTATGGTCGGATTTAATACAATTCAAAATTGATTTTTCAAGTACATTACAGTTACAGAAAATATTATCTAAGCAAGTTGCCGATGTGGGTGTGATTCGCGTTGGTTCATTAAAAGTATGTAGCAAATTAAATGATTTAAATAGGTTTATGAACCTACTTGACAACTTAGCTAATTTAGGATCTAAGATGTCGACGTTAAAATCTCCACAAATCGCGACTTTTTTATTTTTCCTACAAGTTAGTTTTAAGACTTCCTCCATAGTGGACTCAAATTCAGAGTAATTCGCGCTAGGGGGTCTATATACACATACTATAATTATGTGATCAAGTTCCACACAAGACAACTCAATGGTTCGTTCAATTGAGAGGGATACTACATCTTTGCGCTCTTTACATTGCAAACTATTGTGTAGAATAATAAGTGAACCCCCTCTTATAGCAGATTTCCTATTAAGTGAGCTAACAACTTTATAATTATCCAAACTCAAAATTAATTCGTGCTTTTTCAACCAATGCTCAGTAACACATAACACATCAATATCTTCAGAGTTTAAGAATAAGCTTATTTCTAAATCTTTGCCAGAAAAGCCTTGCATATTTTGGTGAACAATTCTTAAACAGTTTGGCTTTCCCATTGTCGGCTTAGCGCTAGAGGACGCCTCTATTGTCTCAAATGGTAATTTAAATGTAATAAATTATTACTAAAATTATTAACAGAATTATTTGGAACGGATTCCAAAGTTGAATTGCAAATGTCAGAAGTTAACTGCTCAATAGAAGCAGATGTTTTCCTAGCCAGATTATTGGCTAGTTGTTTAAAATAAAAAGATAGCGATAATGCTATTTGTCTCGTAAAAGAAGAAGGCAGATAAAATCTATCTTTTGTCAAATAAAAATTGTTAAATAATTTATTAATGTCAATTAAGTGCAGCTGTTGGCTATTATAAAATGCCACTGTATTTAAAGATAGATTCAAATTAAATCTTACATTATTTTCCACCTGTGACAGACTTTTACTGTAGGGGAATGTAAACAATATTACTTTACTAACATTCAGAGAAAAAAGGGAATTACAATATATCATCAATTGATTTTTGGTGATATTACCCCTATTTCCAATTAAAATTATCAAGTTTGTGTTATCGCTGAAAGTTTTTTTAACAATTATATTCATAATATCATCTAAAGTGGACCCAGGCATACAATAATTAATGACATTTCCCCCTAATTGATTTGGTATCAATTGGCCTAAGTTCTTTCCAATTTCATCACAATACATAATGTACTGTGATGAAATTGGTTTACTGCAATCATCTTTTATACATGAACTAATTTTGCTAGCACTTAATATACTACTGGAAATATTAGAAACTTCAGGCTTACACACCGAGTAAGTAGTTGCACACTCTGGGGCAGACTGGGTCGATGCTTCTTTTGTTATTAAATCAACATTTCGTTTTAAGCAGCTACAGTTCTGTTTGTTGCCGAGGGACTCAAACCGGTCTGTATTGAAATTACACATATCAATCATATCATTTGCAGCTAACTTTTGGTAAATTAACTGCTTGCGAGAAAACTCACTCAAGTTATTATACATTTCCCTAAGTGACAGTTCTAAATTGTCAATTTTGTCACCTAATTGATTATTAATAATTTCACATTCTTTATTTTTATTACAAGTAACCCTGTTTATTACATTTAATTGCTCTAACAATGACTTGCGTTCTTTTCTCAACTTTGAATATTTACTATAATAGTTTTGCCTATTTATCAACTTTTGAGTTTTTCTAATGTATCTATTTAACTTAATATATTTTTTTATTTTTTTCCCGCTATTCAGTTGACAGTTATTTCTACTAATAATTGATTTATCATCAATGGTAGAAACCAAAATTGACTTATCATATATTGCAGAGTCACACTGCTGTAACTCACTGAACAGACTTTATACTGAATAAGAAATAAATAAAAAAATCAATATATTTTTTACAACAGGGACTGAAAAGGGATCTTAAAAATTTGAAGTGGGGCTATTAAGGCATGTGGGGTATAGAGCGCCGTTTGCACGTTTTCAATCATTTTTTTTTTTAGGTCGCATAGTATTCGACTTATGATGAAAAATGTAAAAAAATACCGTCCCCCCCAATTATCTCCGAAGTTTGCAAAGAGAAAAATCTGAAATAATTCTATGTGATAGCAGTTTATCTAAAAATTACAGGAAAAATAAAACGATGTCTCAATATAGCACACTTTTTTAGAAATCATCAAATTTAAAAAAAAAATAACATTAATTCCATTACCGGTCAAGAGATGGCGCTGACCTAAAACTGCAATACTAATTTTATTATTCTACTCTGCAGTGTGGTTTAATGGTGCAAATATGATGGTACGGAACCCTCAGTGCGCGAGTCCGACTCGCTCTTGACCGGTTTTATTTTTTATTATGCAGAAAAACACAGAAAATATTCGTGTTTGGTTATATATCTTCAGTTTCTATTTAAATGTAAAGTCTGGAAATCTACTAGATGCGTTATTTTAAGAAGATCAATTAATTTTGTAATTTTTGTATTCTAGAGAAATAATATACAGTGGTGGCCAGATAATCAAGGACACCAGTCGATTTTCATATCTTATATCTATTTTCATACTATCGATATTCATATCTATAACGAGATATCTTTGAAGCCTTGGTTTTCCACCAAGAATCAGTCCAGCTGTAATCTGATGATGGCCGTCCAGGGAGTAAGTGGAGGAGATTCAGATACATACACACACCCAACCCAACTGATCTGGTCAGAGATATAAGTATCAGAGCTTTTAGTTTCAGGATTTCCATACATTAGTTATTTTAAACATATTCTTGTCTTTTAGAATGTTGATCGGATCAGTTGGGTGTGTATAGTGATCTGAATTTCCTTCATTCACTCCCTGAATAGTCGTCATCAGATCACAGCTAGGTCAATCCTTGGCTGAGAACCAAGGCTTCAAAGTACCTCGTTTGTATGAAAATGGACTGGTGTCTTTTATTATCTGGCCACCACTATGTTCAGTTTCAACGGTAAAACACTCCTTTAATAAAACCGGCCAAGAGCGAGTCGGACTCGCGCATCGAGGGTTCCGTACCATCATAATTTCACCATCAAACCACACTGCAGAGTAGAATAATTAAAGTTTTGCAGTTTTAGGTCAGCGCCATCTCTTGACCGATAATTAAACTAATGTTAAGGTTTTTGGAAATTTGATAATTTCTAAAAAAGTGTGCTATATTGAGACATCATTTTATTTTTTCTGTATCTTTATATAAATTGCTATCACATAAAATTATTTCAGATTTTTCTCTTTGCAAACTTCGGAGATAAGGGGGGATCGGTATTTTTATTACATTTTGCATCATAAGTCGATAACTATGCGGTCTAGAAAAAAAGAAAAAATATTAAAAACGTGCAAACGGCGCTCTTTCATATGATACCCCACATGCCCTAGTAGTCCCACTTCAAATTTTTAAGACCCCTTTTCAGGCCCTGTTGTAAAAAAGATATTTATTTTTTATTTTTTTCTCATTTGTAAAATAGATAGGTAAATGTCAGCTTAAATTATTCCAAATTTCAAGTTGATACCATTAGTAGTTCTCGAGATATCCAGCTGTGACAGACAGACAAACAGACAGACTGAGTCACACCATAAGAGTTTCTTTTTTACCATTTTGGCACGGAACCCTAAAAATGCTATTCTTTCAGATTGCATTTCGCAATACTAAAAGGTTTTTCAAGATAATTTTAAATGTGTTAAAGCGTTTCGCAAAAAAGTTTAAACCAAATTTCGTAATCCTTAAAACCCTTTGTTCAGTTGCGACAACAAATTCGATATCGTATCTTTCCCAATGATTTAGTTTAGGATACAATCGCGGACCTTTTGGTTCATTAAATAAGGGTGAAAATGTTTGATAAAACTTTTAACATTTAACAAGATTAATTGAAAAGAGTTAATTATTATCAAATAATTTCAGTGTTAACATTATATTTCATAAATAATGTTGCAACGTGGTATTAGATTAGAGATGGAGAGTTAAAATATATTGATCAATTATAAGAGCATTTTTCAAACAGAGTAATTTGATCGACTCAAATAACGAAATTTCACTAAAATTGGAGCAATTTTTTTCTTGGACTCACATGTACGTTTACGTTTCATTTCGTTCATCTACACCGGTGTGATGCCTGTGTGCAGAGTAGAATTATTCAAACCAAATACAACTATCTCAGACGATTCTAATATTATTGTTTCCTTTATTAGGTACCGTATATTCCCAAATAATAACGCCTTAACCCTGGAAAGCTAACGTTCCCAAACTTTCATGAGAAGCTAACCATTCGACTTTTGACGAGTATATTTTATTTGCTCATTAAAATAAAATGGTAAAATATTTTGATTAGCTTCATTGTTTTTTTTAAAGTATAGAATGTAAATTAAAGATAATTATTAAAAAAAAAAATGTTTATTAATCTTTTGATGTAATAAATTTCAAATTTTATATGGCCTGTGTATTTTTAAGCTCAATTAGGCACTTTAACTGAGAATGCCTAAATTAAGTAGAAAAATAGTTTTTTTTGGTTAGTTATAAAGAAGAAATTTTAAAATTAGTAATTCATAACAAACAAAAAATGTTAGCGGCCATCTTGGGCCGAAAGTCAACTGTTTGCTCAAAATACATTAGTTAAAAATTTGTGAAAATGCAGATATCTCGTCAACAAAATTAACACGACGCAGTCTTACAATCACTAAATTGGCACGATAAAACAAATCTGTATGCACAATAATTAAAAAGTTTCAGAGAAATTCTGAGTTCGGCATTTTGACGAACGGTAGCTTTCTAGGGTTAATAATATTTTACCAAATATTTCTTCCTTATACTAGCATTTCCCAGCAATATTTTGTTGTATTTGCGGAAGGTCTTTGATTAAAATATGTCTCTTATAATATTTATGACATAATATTGAAACCGTGAAAGTTTCAAAAGAAGGGATAAGCAATTACCACCGGGAGTTGGCGTCAAAGTTTGTAAAAACTTAACATTATAATTATTTAAGTCCATTTTTTCGAATTCCGGATAAGTTTTTAGTACTTAATAGTAATTTTTTTGTCAGATAATTTCATTGAAATTTTGTTCCATTTTTAGGGTTTCACACCCAAGGGGTAAAAATAAGATCATTAGACTCCATTGTCCGACTGTCTGTCTGTCTGTTGCCAGGCTGTATCTCATGAACCGTGATAGCTAGACCCTTGAAATTTTCACAGATGATGTATTTCTGTTGCTGCTATAACAACGAATACTAAAAACAGAAAAATAAATATTTAAGGGGCATTTTCAACAAACGTGATTTTTTGGCGTTTTTTGGTACGAAACCCTTCGTGCGCGAGTTCGACTCGCACTTGGCCGGTTTTCAATCAATAATATCTGCTGAATGGAATAAATAATACGTGCTTTAATGTTTGAATCATCATAAAATCTTTTTGACAGGTAGGTATTTACATCATACGTGGTTACATTAACAAATACATATGAGACGAATGAACCTAAAGAGATGTTCAAATAATTATAAAGGTAAAGTCCATTCGTTTAGATAGTGTCGCCCTTTTATCGCGCCGCCTTTGCACGTGCCGCTTCTTGTCAAAGGATGCTGCCGCATAAACAAAGGATACCGCGTGCGGCGTACACCCGCAAGTTAATTTGGATTTTGGCAGTTTACATAGAAATGCCGTAGTTAAAGGTTGTGTTTGTTACCGATATTCCTGTCTCTGAACACATGTGCTTGCGGGTGTACCGACACTATCTAAGCGAATGGACTTTAACAACGTAACAACTCATAATAATAATGTAAATAATTTTAATAACAAAATCTTTTGTGAAAACAATTTCAAATAAAATCAAAGTTATAACAAAGAAATTACTTTTCAAAGAGTTACCTTGTGTAAGGAAATACTTAGATTTGATTAAAAAAGTTACGATTAGATTTGATGAATGGGCATTGTAAATTTTGACGTTGAATGATAAATTATATTTGCTGTCATTGATTTGCTGCTTTAATTAATTATCAGAAAACACAAATTAATTTACGACTTAAGCGATAAATAATTTAAACTCTTACCCTTTACAGTAGCTTTTCCGCCCTAGTTATAAAGGCTATAGTCAAATACATAGTCGGCTTGATAGCATTGTCCATAAAATGAGTAAAATCTAATAAACTTAGGACATTTAGTAAATCGCATTGAAGCGATATAGCAAAGTGCCTAGCTAAGACCCCTGGAAAGGTATCAAAACATCACGGAAAAAAAAACAAAACCAAATAATTCTTAAACAACACCATACAAAATTATTTCACATAATGTTACTTGGCATTAAAATAATATACTATCTTATCTTATCTAATAATTCAATAATATACTTGCTTAAATTCGTAAAAGTGATCCCAATTTGAATGATAATTAAATGTATTAATTATTTGTTAAACGTCAAAACCAAACACTGCTTAATAAAGCAAAACAGTGATTGATCACTTAAACTAAGCTTATTTTCAACCTTTTTTACAAGACCAATACAATTATTTTTACCACAGCTTTGCGTGTTAAAGGGCAATATACAACACAATATTTTTGTGCACGTTTCGTATTATTTCATGAACGGAGTCTGATAAGTGAAAATGCTTCTAATAGGCTTTATAACTTCGTCGTTCGTGTGAACTTAAGTATACTTAAAGATAAACAAGAGAATTAAAGGTAAAAATAAAATATTGCCGTTAAATTAAGTCAAATGAACTAAATTAACATAATAACTGCTTTACAATTACACACTTCTATAGTTATTAATCACTAGAGAGAAGTATAATGCATTTATTTTTGCATTATGGTAATTTCGTACCGCACGAATATGGAAGCAAATAAAGTACTGAATAATAAATTATTTCTTTACTTAATATCCAACATTATTGTACTTATAATTATACTCACCTGATTGAAAAAAGTATAAAAGATTTGTTGTCACTTAACCAAATGTTTTACACCTTTTTCTTGCATTTCGGCCAACCGTGGTGCCCTCAAAATGTACACCTATGTTTAATAGCCATAAAACATCTTTTCATCTTTTCTTTAGCGGAAGTCTGTTATCTGTCAGTCTGTCAGTCCATCCCGGAACTTACTTGTATGCGTAGATTTTTCCTTATGTATACCGACTTTAAGAAACAAACAATCAACAAAATGAAAGGAATAAGCAGGCTTTATGTTTATGTTATACTAGCGGCCCGCCCCGGCTTCGCACGGGTGCAGTGCAATGTAGTTACTAATGTAAAACTGTGCTAATGTGGTGTCAGTGTGAAGTTATTTGATTATACTACAGGATATAGAATAGAATATCGTTTTATTGGCAGCACATATCACATACACAAAGCATAACAATAATTTATATATTTATATATACATATATACTTAAGTTACTAAAAATTAACAGAGTTACTATGTTACACTGTGCAGCGCTATGTGATGCCAAGAGTGACCTCAACTCAGTGTAAGCAGTAGAGGTTAAAACATATCTACATATATACGACGTACGCAAGGGGTGTTAAAATATAATTGAAGTGTGTGTGTGTCTGTCTGAGGAATCTGAGGCAACCTAGCTCCCAAACTTAAAGATCGATTTTATTGCGATTTTTATGTATAGTTTAAGAGAAGCGTACAGACGGCGGGAAGCGACTTTGTTTTATACTATGTTTAGCTTTTGCCCGTGGCTCCGCCCGCGTGGGAGTCGGTAATCGTTGTAAGTCTTCCCTTGGAAACCAATGATCGGCATGAAAAGAAGCCTGTGTTAAGTATTCCAGACTATAATCTATCCCTGTGCCAAATTTCGTCAAAATCCGTTCACCCGGGTAAGACGTGATTGAGTAACAAAATGAACAACATCCAAACATCAAAAATTTCACATTTTTACAACTTTGTGATATGTAGGTAATAGCTGCACCCCGCGGTTTTACCTGCGCAATCTGTTGATTCTGTAACCAAACTCGCATCTCACTTCGAACCTCACTTCACTTCGCGTGAATTGTTGAAATTAGCTAACTAAATGAGCAATTTTACCGATTACAATAAATTTAGGTAGCTATCTAAAATATTTTGTGATGAAAAAAAAATTGTTATCATTATCTTATTTATGATTTAAAGTTCCCGTCCCGTGCAGTGAAGTGAGATTCGAAGTGGGGTTCGAGTTTGGTTACAGAACCGACGCCCTGCTGTTCACGTAGGTAGGTACTTAATAAAATTTCTTAGCAGTAATATAACAAAATAAGTATAATAATATTATGTAACATTTAATACTCATACTTAATAGTTTGGTAGGTATCTTCTTTTTAAATAAAAATCTATGTATGTTTATTTGTTCCTGGTTCCTGGCTCAAATAACGTGACATTGCAAATTATGTCGGGTGCAACTTATGTTGTGCATTATTATCCGGCTCTCAATTTTAACACTTTACACCACATTCCTTGCCACGTTAGATATCTGATAGATTTTGCCACGTTTTATAAGTAGACTAACATTCGGTAGTGAAAATCAGGATAAACTCTTATACAACATGAAATGTCAGCTCGTGCGGTGACATAATTACAATCTCAGGGGAGGTGACAACCTGACAACTGACATTTATTTTTCTTAATCGTACAAATGCACTAAGAAGTTTTGATTCCGATATCGAAGTCAACCACCCTAAAAATAGCTTTCTACCCCTTTTCAACCCTGTTAGGGGATACATTTCAAGAAAATACGAAACACATATTCAATTAATTTTGTTAAAGAATGTCTATGCCAAATTTCAAGTCAATCGGGCCAAGGAATCGCTTTCTCCCATACAAACTTTGCCACCCTGTTTTACCCCCTTAGGGGTTGAATTTCGCAAAATCCCGTCTTAGTGAGCACCTTCATCCTAAAAGGAACCCCCATGCAAAATTTGAGACTCCTAGCACTTGTAGTTTCTGAGATTTCGTGATGAGTCAGTGAGTGATTTTCTCTTTTATATATATAGATGACAGGTGTAAATACTTCTGGTTTTGGGAATACATAAACTGTATAGGTTGTATATTTTGAATGGTTAACTCATTGTATTCACACCTTTATTATTTCAAGACTTTCCCGATTTTGAATTATTTTACTACCTGATAATATTATGTATAGGCTAGGTTAGATCTAAACTGGTCCGAAATCTTTTTCTTTTTCTAGTCACAGGGTTGACCTTAAGTCACCTATTTTATTTTAGCCTTCACACTGATAAGCACTGACCCTTTAAGTTAGAACTGTGACCAGCAAATAAAGACGGAAATTATTTTACCTAACCTTCTTCTTCTTATCGAATGAGGATTAGTGGCCACCTCTGGTGTTAGAGTTTATCAAGCCGCCTGTAAGGCCTCTAACTTAGCTTAACGACTGTTATCAGATGACAACAGCCGGGACCGACGGTATAACTTCCCCTTCGAAGCACGGAAGCGCTCAGTTGTAATGCCACTTTAACGGTCACCCATCCGAAACCTGACCGGACCGAGCGTTGCTTAACAAACGTGATCGAGTACGATCAGTCTGTCAAGTTCCGCCATGAGCGCTTACTTTTACCTAACCTGATCATAGGTATTATTGTGTTAGCTAGGTAATTTAAATCAAATTTTCCAGATCACCTCAGATTCTTCGAATAAATCTTAGTATTTTGATGTCTCTGTATGAATGAAAATTATTATAATTAAGATGAAAAAATTGTTGAAAATACTATCTATCTACCTCTATAGAACATTCCATTGTATGTTTTATGATCTAAAAGCTGGATCTGTTTGTTGAGCATGTTCTGGAAATTAATAGTGTGCAGTGGCATATATTTAGATGCACGTGCCAACTGGTTATTGTCAGCGGTTATCGCTGTTAGGTATTTAGAAACGCGACCGATCGCGTTGATATACTTTTTTATATATTATAGCGGTACCGAGACGGAGACCCGAAATGAAACAAAGTCTTGTGTGGAATAAACATGTATTGTCTTACATACATTCATCTTAAAACTAATCACTATCATAAGGTACATGCCACAAGAAAGGATGTCTTGAAGATGGAAGACGTTGTTATTCCATAATTATCACGTACTATAAAGTACGTGGTTATAAACTAATTTACGATATAACACCTCCCCTGAAAAGGTCAGGCATCTCTCCCCTGTAAAGCGATAACCCTTATTTTCTAAATATCTTAGTCCAATTCTAATGAACTATTATATTCTTAAATATTTTTACAATAGTACCTAGCTCTTCTAAAACTTCAAATGGACCTAAATACAAGTTATTTGATTTATTATAATTTTCATTCTTAGACCTAGGTAAAAGGGTAAATGGGTAACTTATATAACGTTTATACCTCAGCGGAAGGTAGATATTTAAACTTAATGATAAGAACACAAAAAACAGCTAGATGTTAATCTCTTTTGCCAGCAATAAAATAAAGTGATTCTTCGCGTTACTTATTAAATTTATTTCTGTGAAAGCAAAACAAAATAAAAGTTTCAAAGTAAACAAAAATTGATTACGGTAAAAAAGTGTTTTATGAAATCAACCGTCGTAAAGGTCCCAGCGTCTATTAAATGTAATTAGGATCGTTTTGTAAACGTAAAAGCTTACTCCTAGAGGATAATGATCGCTCTCCCTTAGTCCCTGTCCTTAGAGAGATAGCTTGCTAATTACATTTTCTTTTATAAAATTATGCTTACGAATAATATTTATATTTTATCATAATCATGGCGGAAGAAGCGTTCATGGCGGAACTTGACAGACTGATCGTACTCGATCACGTTTGTTAAACAACGCTTGGTCCGGCCAGGTGTCGGATCGGTAACCGTTAAAGTGGCATTACAACTGCGCGCTTCCGTGCATCGGAGAGCACGTTAAACCGTCGGTCTCGGCTGTTGTCATCTGATAACAGCCGTTAAGCCAAGTTAGAGGCCTTACAGGCGGCTTGATACACCCTAAGACCAGAGGTGGCCACTAATCCTCATTAGATAAGAGGAAGAAGATCATAATCATAACATAATATTATGTTAATTTTTACACTTACCCTCAATGAACTAGATGTAAAAAATCAAATTGGAATTCCAATTTACCTTTGCTGTGACTAAAAGCCTTTATCCTGTGTTTAATTACGGTGTGACAACAATGATATTACTCCTTCTGGATATGATAAACCAAAAATACATAGTAATTTTGTGAGTACATTTTTTAAAAATAATGTGAAATTATAAACTTGAGTATTTAAAATTACCATAATACTTCGACACTTGTCATATTTGTATTCTGTATATTTGACCTCCAAACTAGGTAACTAGTTTGTTTTAAGGTAAGCCAGAAAGTAAGCAAAGTTCTCGAATTCTTCACGACACTATTCGGGTATCAAAAGTTTGAGCTTAAAGTTAAGCCACCTAAACTTGAAAGCTTTGGAACTGTGCTCCACAAAGTAGTGGACAGTAAGGTATGCCAATCATTTAAAAATAGAAAACGGGTCGCTCATTATATGTCGGAATTCTGTAGTGCTTAACCGCAGTGCAGCATTCGAATTCACAAAGCTATTTTTGTACAATTTTCTCGGTCTGCTTTGTAAGCGGTGAGGTATGCAAGATAAAGTGGCATATTTTTTTTACGTTTTTCTTGGGAAAATTTACATTTAACTCAAAACTTTTTCTTCCTCTTCTTCTAATTAAAGTATTTTTTGTTTTGTCATGTTTGCGGATATACTTCTGAAAATAAACTTCATTTTTTTTCACAGTAATTAAGCGAGTGCGAAGCATCTCCGTTACAGCTTGGGCAAAAATGCTTTCGTATATCCCGCCTGTCCCGCTGTCCGTTTGTTCTCCTCTACAGTTTTTTTGTCGATTAACTTTTTCCGGAATACATATTTCAGCCATTTAGAAAAATGTTCAAAAACGTCACAAAAAGAAGTCCACAGCTCACAGAACCGCTAGTAATATTAATGTTTTAAGTACTTCCGTACCATAACCACAGAATACAATAATAGTACCATAATATAGTAATTCAGTGCAAAGTTAAGTGTGAATACACCCCGGACACTTCATACAACCGCTCCGTTATTGCTAATTATTACAGACACTACACAGATGACTTTTTGTACATGCGCAACTGTGTGCGTAAAGCTAGGGCTGTTTCCCGTAATAGTGCATCGTGCCGCCTCACACACACAAATGAACATATTGGTTTCATGTATTTACTGCTGATAACAAAATGTTTCCAAGAGTGATATTAAATGTTTTGCTTTGGTTTTACAACTTAAATTCATGCCGTCGGCCGTGCACGAAAGTTGACAGCTGTTGTCACTCACGACTAAACGAGCACACGATTCGGCACATGAACTCGCGGGGTGGGGTGAGGTAATTGATTCTGGGGCGGGGCGGAGAGTGCCCTTTCTGTACGGTAGTACTTATATCTATTTTCGGCTTTTATCGGCGACAATATGGCGCAAATCTGCTAAGTATTTATTGTAAATTTGTATAGCTTCCTGTTTTAATTCAGATATTTTACTGACTAATAAATTGAGACGGCCGCTTTTTGTATGTCAATTTTGATCCGTTTATTTATTCAGTGAGTCAGTTAAATAGCCACCGGAGATCATTTTGCATTTAGTTTACATTAATAAGGGGGAACTTTGAAGTTGTTTGTTTTCAATTACCTACTACGTTGGAACTAGAATTTATTTAGTGAAATATCAATAGGACTTTTGATCCCGCTCTCGTTAATTGCTGGTTTTTGCTATTTCAGAGATTGGTTAACAAGTATCGTTTTAAAATGCTTTATTATAATAACAATAGCATGGTTATAAAACATGATCAATATGTCGACACTGTCTTTAGGTCATTATGTACAAGTGCATAAAAATAATTAATTACCAATAATATGTTGAAAATTTAATATCGCATAAATCGAATCTTTGCATAAATCCTATATTATTTGTAAAAGAACGGATAATTAAAGTCTAAGGGCCTGTCTCCACGAGCGAGAGAATCGCCGACGATGTTATCGTCGTGCCAAGTATTTCTATACACTCTCTGTGTGTCTGTCTACACACGGCGATGTTATCGCGGCGATAGTTGCATGTACTTGCTATGTAATATCATCGCAATTCTCTCGCTCGTGAAAACAGCCCCTAAGATTTTCGCAATCATACGAGCAATTTTTAGGACCATTGTAATAATTCCACTATGTTTCGGACAATTGGAAACTTGAATGCTGATAAGACATCTTCAGTATGATTGGTCAAAATACGACTGCTTAAAAGAAGACTCTAAAAGATCAAATAATTGGGTATTTGACTTGAGAATGGATTCTACTTTTAAGGTATTAATAGAGAAGAAAAGGAAGCAAAATAAACCCCTATGCGAAATTTTGGCTCGATTTGACAAATTTTACTATGATTTTTAAGACTAATCAAAATGCATCAGTGACAAAATAGTGTTGATTATTAGAATCCATACGTACGTACGTAGTTTATCTTTGATATAATGGTTATACTTACTTAAATATTATGCTATTAATGCTGCCATTTTCAATTTAGTTTATATTTATTCATTAACTATATTAAATCGTTTTTATGAAATGAAGTTGATTTTAACATGCACGAAATAAATATGAATTGAGTTCTTCTTATCAACCTTATGACCTAATTATGCATAAATTATAAATTTGGTGATTAATAACTGCAACTAGTTCCTGAAAATAATCTTAGCAAGTTTTATTATTACTCAAAAGTTATCAACTCTATCGAAAGTAGAAATTGGAATTTTTAATTAAATTGTTTTGTTATGATTCGCAAACTAAGTATTGTTCACTGCGATATTCCACTGAGATTAGGCTCTACGATTATTAAACTTTGAACAAAAGCAATTCGAGCAAGTTTAATAGACCCTTTGTCAGACATAACGTTCAGGAACGGTATTTATTAAATAAGTACCGAGCAATAAATCAATTCCTACCTTTGATGGAGCGATAAAATTAAGTTGTAGATTTAAATTTAGCCTTTAAAGCATTTTGACTTTTAAATCTTTTGTCACCTGGATGGAGCAGATGGCATTTACCCTTCTATAGGTAAAGGTCCGGGCCCAATCGCGCTAATTCTAAACGATAAAACTGTTACGTTTTAATTTAGGTTATATTTACCTGAAAATCTTTGATTTAGCTTTAACATTTTCATTTAATTTGTCCAATATTGGCATCTTAGACTCCCTAAAGGCATAGCTTTAACAAAAACCGGCTAAGTGCGAGTCGGACTCGCGCACGAAGGGTTCCGTACCAAAAAACGGCAAAAGAAATTACGTTTGTTGTATAGGAGCCCTCCTTAAATATAAATTTTATTCTGTTTTTAGTATTTGCTGTTATAGCGGCAATAAAAATACATAATCTGCGAAAATTTCAACTGTCTGCCTATTGTCGTTATTAATATCGAGCAAAAAACGGCAAAATATCACATTTGTTGTATGGGGGCCCCCCCTTAAATATTAATTTTATTCTGTTTTCAGTATTTGTTATTATAGCGGCAACAGAAATACATCATCTGTGAAAAGTCCAACTTTCTAGCTATCATAGTTCATGAGATACAACCTAGTGACAGACAGACAGACAGACAGACAGACAGACGGACAGCGGAGTCTTAGTAATAGGGTCCCGTTTTTACCCTTTGGGTACGGAACCCTTAAAAGCGAGTATTTTTCTGTAAACGAAATTGAAAGAGTAACAATTTAGTTTTGATTTTATGTTGCCCTCGAAGTACGTAACTCTTTTGTAACAATTTCTCGATTAAAATCAATCAATTTCTGACTCAACTCACTTTAGATTGCAAAAAAATCATCAAAGCATATAGTTATATTAATTAATGTATAAGAAGAATAGGAACTTAACTGAAATAAATACTATGTTAAAGGGCTTATCATTCAGTACTCTACATTTTGAGTAAGTTTTGGTTTAATTTTCATGATTTCAATTTTCTATTATAATGGGGCATTTACACGGGTTGATTTTCCGGGCGACTTGCTAGACTACTTTAGTCGACTAGGGCTTTTTATCGAAAATCGAACCGCCTCTTCATTAAAATTAGGTTTGCGATTTGATTTTACAAGCGACAACAGATAAAAAGCCCTAAAGCTACGACTAAAGTCACCTAGCACATAAAGTCTTAAGATAATAATCAGTCGATTATTATCTTCTTGTATTTGAAATGTTAATTAATTTTATTCTACTTTTTTCATTAAAGGGCTTTCAAAAATATTTTAAAACCACTTTATACGTTACCGGAGTTTAACCTTTTAAGTTAAACATATTTTGAGTATTTACCCATCTACATAATAATAATCATTTTAAAATATTTCTTAAATATTTTTAGTAAGAGAAAAAACTTCAAAGAAATATTTACCTAGGTACTATCTACCTACCTACATACAGCGTCAGAGAATCAAATATCATCAAAGCAAGACACCAATTCGTATGTTTCGGATACCAGATACGATATTATTACAGTTCACGTTTGTCCTCAAAAGGAATAGACGCTGTTTTGTGTTACCCTTTCTATTATTTCCCAGGATCATACGTCACGTCACCGTATCCGTTTCGGAGGCCATTTTGATTTCTTGTAGATAGATTTATAGCTGTGAAAATAATCCCAACTTCCTTCCTCCCCTATTATAGAAACAAAGGGCACAGGACAACATTGTTTTGAAACTAATATTAGATCGCATAAATTCATGCTGCCTATATTCGTAAAGGGTGAACTTCGACCGAACTATAATTTACGATAATCTTCGAACATATTTGAACCTAACTGGCAGTTACCGTATTTTCTCGTGATCTTCGTTTTTTATGAGGAAAGTCAGATGTTTTGTGACCCAGATGTGAAATATAGTAAGAATATATTATCGTAAACGTTAAGGCTAAGTTGTGAGTCAGAGTGTTTGTATCTCTACATTCTCTACGAAATCACATTTTGGCCTAACGTGAAATCCACATTGTGTTCAAAATGTTAAGTAATGCTTGAAAGTGAAACAGAATTTATTAAATATATTCTTCACCAGAACGAATTTTTTCAACTAAAGTCCTATTTCAAAATCTCTTCAATGAATTTTCTTTTTGTTACAGATAACTTCAATATGAATCAACGAATTTACTACCAATAAGAGTAAGAAAGTAAAGTGTTAAACCACGAAACCAAAATTAATCGAGATTTAGATATGTAAAAAAAGTGCAAAGGAAAGTGATAGCTAGTGATCATTTTATGAGGTTTGAAATGCTATGTACCTTAGTGACGTTGAAATAGGTCACATTATTGAAGTGCTAAAGTGCGGCTTATGTCATGAGGTTGAGCCATGGTCGGTTGGTGCTGCCTCGTGATCATGATGGCCACGATCAGCACGGGTGTCCTGTCGCCGGCGCCACAGAAAACTGAAATCAAGGAGGCTTATGGTAAGACCTTAAGTTTAAAAGCATAGCTCTAAGATTATTTTCAATTTTCAGGAATATACAATAATAAGACACTTAAGAGTGCATCGTGAGCCACTAGTGCCGCCCTTCAAGAAAAAATCATTACAATGAAATGGCGATGTTTAGTAAAATTCTGAAAAATATAAAAACAAGTATGAGGCAAAAACTATTTTTGTATGCGTTAATTCCTAGTTTAAATGTGTTCGTGTAGTTAAAATCTGGATTTGAAATAAGATTTTTCAGGCCTAAATTTGGGCCAATTTAGGCCCAAAAATGGCCTAAATTGGCCAATTTTGACGTTAACCCAGATTGTAACTACACAAACACATTTCAAACAGGAAAAAACGCATAAAAAATATAGTTTTTAACCAATACTAGTTTTTGTATTTTTCAGAATTTTATTAAACATAGTTATTTCGTTGTAATGATTTTTTTCTTGATTGGCGGGTAGTGGCGGCTTGGTGCGCTCTTAAGGTTTCCGGTGCGAGCCCGCCCTAAAGTGCGGGTATCGTTTCTACATTTTCATTTTTATAAAAATGATTAATTGATGTAGTTAAATATATGTATAAATGTAGGTAAATAATGTTACAACCATTTTAATAAGTTACAATTCGAATTAATTTGTAGATGAGATACATCCGTTGTGTTTATTTCGCGGTCAGTGATCGTAGTGACAGGCTGATTAAGCAAACTCTTTTGTTAACACAGCGTAAACACAGAGTAAATAAAAATCTTCTTTATATTTATTCTTCTGGTCTAAACTAAAGCAGTTATTTAAATCAGTCTCAAAATTATCAACACATGTCCACCTAACCAAGATTGCGACAAGAAAACACTGAAAACAAGACATCTCTCGTATTTTTATGAAGTACCAAACCAACACAATTTTCTACACAAAAAGTAGTTTGTTGGAGTGAAAATACCCGTATATAACGAAGAGAAGTTAAAACTATCTTCTGTTGTGTAAAAAGTTTTCGTACCGCGGTCTTGGCCGAACTTTGATTAAAAGCTGCGGGTCACACTCTTTGAATTAAAATATAAAAGATGTTGATTTTCAGAAATTTGTACCTAACCTTAAGATTTAATTCTTTTATAAGTTGTGTGTTTATGTATTCTATATTTTTTGACAAAACCAATTGATGTATGATGAACGTGTAAACAAAGATAGGATTTAACATTACAATTTACAACATCTTATAATTTTAACTTTAAAACTTATACAATTTGTAAGTACCTCATGATTATACAGCATTGTAAGTCTTTATTTTTCTCTTAACCACATATTTAGTAACGAAGAAATGCTGCGACAATATTGCTTTAGGTGCTCGGAAGCAATAAGCTTCTATTATACTTTTGAATTTATATGAAACAAAATCATACGTTTATGTAAGAGCAAAAAAACTTTCTAAAGTCATCTAAATTCCCTTTGTTCATACAGATCGTCACTACTGGTACGCGCAAGCACAAGAAACTTTGCAGAAGCGACTACAGTACGCCGCAGACAAAAACCCTGTAGCGAAGTAAGTAATTTACATAATATATCATAAGCACGCCTCAAATTCACGAGCACTTCAGGGAAAACTTTTTGTTGCTTCTGTTCCAAACTTATACAATGACATGTAACCTATACTTCAATTTTACTCATAAAATTGTTTGCAATAAATGATAATGGAAGCAGTTGAGTGCTTTATAACAATACGAATACAATACAAACCATATGTTCTATATAAAAGTTGAAAATATTAATTTTATACCTAAGTTAAATACTTAATATCGAAAGAAGAATATCTTCGAAAGTTAAATTAGCTTAGTTATCTAGTAAATACTGTACTCGAACTATGTACCTACTTAAAACAAATTGAACAATAGATTATTAGCAATATCAATCTAATTACAATGTCAAACCTCAGAACACAGAAACAAGTGATCTGTGTGTCAAACACACAATGACTGTCATAGTGAAATATCCTCCGCAATCACAAACCACAACATGAGTTTGTTTAAACGCAACGTGATAGTTAGAATTCTCTAAGCCATATTAAATGCCTAAACGGGAGCATGAACTGCTGTGGCACACAGTTGATTACTAGCCATATATGCCTTTCGATCAGGGAAGCCTGACAAGGCTTGGCTGTCGTCCAAAATCTAATACCAGTCTAATATCACTGACGAGGAAAAAATATACAGCGGTTACAAAGTTATCATCGCTTCAAACTAAGTCAACATCATAAAAAATGGTCTTTAAAAGTCATTGGGCATTTTGTTCGGACATTTGACCTACGGCATACACAAATGAAATAGGGCTAATTATGATAACAAATGTATATGCTATTCAGTTGTATAGGTCGCATTCTTGCAGGCCATGTTTCATTTTTATCATTATATCCTAGCATTTCTATAATAAATAAAATAAAGTAAATAAATAAAGACAAAACAAACGTTTATTATGATTGTACAACAAATTTTCACAATGCTGAAAGTAAAAAAAAAAAAATATTAGCAAAAGTTTAATACCATTAAACAAAAACTCACACACATACTGTAAAATAACTTTTCAACACACTTGCTCGTAAAGTGAGCCCTAATACATCGCTTTTAGGGCCATAAACCGAACTATAACAAACGCGTGCAATAATATATAAAACACTAGTTGGTTATAGAATTATCCCTACAAAGTTAAATAGGTACCTTACTGCAAGTTCTATGCGAGTAAACAGAGCATTTTCTATTTAACCGGGTAATACAGTTATTTTTTTAGTAACAACAAGAGGTTTTATGCCGCTGAAAATTCATTTGCATTTTTGGAATAAATAAATGTGTAGGTCATCAAATTATTTCTTATTTACAATATTTTATTAAAAATATTAAAATATTAGCATTTTATCACTTAAATTTATAATTTTGAAGTAGGCTGTATGCTCACTAATCCCTTTGTTCGCAAAATATTCTTGCATTGGGCGTGTGAAAAAAACAAAAAAAAAACGACCTGCGCGCCTTTTGTCATCATGATTATCATTTTGTTCTTGTCGTATTTGTTGCTGTGTGGTAAATTACTTTGTTTTTTCCTCGCAAATGTGTTGAAAAACGTCGTATGAAACTCGTGAGCTCTTACTTATTGCACACTCGGCTGAGTTACGCCCTCGCCTGCGGCTCGGGCTGCAACCCACAGCCTTGTGTGCAATAAGTAACCTAAGCTAACTTGTATCATAATGCACTATTTTCTGCCGGTCTACATATTTTGAAAAGTGGGATTTAATTCTTCAATTTTAAACTGATTTGCGATAGAGTGCATTTCAAATTGAAAGCGTTTTCGACAGATGTTGAGTTAGTAGATTATCTTTCAGCCAATTAGCTGCTGATATGAATCTTTTATTTTAAAACTTAAAAACGTGAAGTATGTTATTGCTCAAAAGTCTTTTATTCAGTTATTAATCTTAAAAAATACGAGCCTCTAAATCGTCCTACATAATTACAATTATCCATTTTGGCGTTTGAACTTTAAAACTTAAGTACTTAATAAAAATAATTCAACTATACGTACGTTATTATAATTTATATTGACGACTTCTGTGCAGCGATTTAAAATCTATGGAAATGTAGTAGTACAGTAGCCCGTAGAACATTTAAATCACCAAAAAGGTTACCGTTTGCCGTTGTGATATAGTTATTTATTACGAAATTATAGATACTTTAAACCAAGTTTTACAGATCGTAACCCGCCGTAACCTATATTTGTATATCTCCAAAAATTATATTTTTTATTTTTCAAGGTTTACCACATAATTTAGCTATAGACATGTTCTACAGCTTTGTTTGATTGCCACTGATAATAGTAAGACTATGGAAAGTGATCATTCACAGATTTAAGACCAGATAAAGTCCAACCATTTTCATCAGGTCTTGAATCTGTGTATGGCTACTTTTTATAGTCTTACTTTTATCTGTGGCAATCAAACCAAACTGTAGAACACGACAATAGCTAAACTATGTGATAAACCTCGAAAATAAAAAAAAAATCAATTTTGGAGATACATAAATATAGGGTTGCGATCTGAAAAACTTGGGTTGAAGTATCTATAATTTCGTAATAAATAACTATATCACAACGGCAAACGGTAACCTTTTTGGTGATTTAAATGTTCTACGGGCTACTGTACTATAGGTAGATGCAAACAAATATTGCTTAAGAAATGGCGCCACGCTACGGGGCCGCAGCTACGCACCCGGTGACTGACGCGTCAGTCACGTCAACGTCATGACGTTAACGTTCTTTACAATAATTGCAGTTTGTATTGTAGAGAGAAAGATAAAGTTTTTCGTCCAAGAGTTTACTGGAAATGACGTCATGTGTAGTAAAATGGTGTAAAAGATGCAAAGAAGGCAGTAAAAATATGCAAAAATAACGTATATAGGTATCATATTTTTTCGTTTAAGTATAGAAAATATCTATGAGTATACAAATTATAGTTGCTAATAAGCAACCAGTGCTCAGACGTTTTGTGCTGCATAATTAAATGCCTGTTTCTGTACGCAAACTTTCATCAAGTAGCTCAAATATACCCAATTAAATTAATCTATATTGATAGAGTATGAAAACGTAGAGAATATGTAGGAGTTAAAAAAAAACAAAATAAGAATAGAAACGAAATAGAAAAGAATATAGATTACCATCTGCCATAGAATTAGCGATTATATGGCAAAGAGAGCTCCACACTCGCGCCGCGAAAGCCCGCGAAGGCCGCGAACCGCGAGTGTGGAGGGTTTCGCGGCTTCGCGTATGGGCTTCGCGGCTTTGCGTTCGCGCTTCGCGGCGTTCCCCGTCCGGTGGCGGTTTTTGGTCCGCGTCAAAGAACTTGTGTGCCGAACTAATGTTGCCGGTGATTCGCGGCCGTGGTTCACGCGCGAGTCTGGAGGGCTATATTTTTCGAACCGTTTTCATGCGCAAAGCGCGCCCGTGATTCGCGGGCGCGGTTCGCGGCGCGAGTGTGCCCTCTTTACATATTTTTATTCTGTAATGGTATTCTGTAATAGGCACCATTAAATAATTATAGTCTACATACTCGTACATAAAAATTAAAGGTCTTTTGCATAGGATTTGCGTAAAGCTTTGTGTAAGTAAAGAACTATTAACCTGACTGAAACGTCCTGAAGTTTTGCCTAACTTTGCCTACAAAACAACAATAAAAATCCTCATTCCTTTTACGTGGAAATTATTTTTGACAGAATTAATATATTATACAGATTACTCACTCAGTGACAATCACTCATGCGTTAACATTTCGTTGAATGGGAAATATATTTTTTCCCATTTATTCTCATCTCTTTTATAAAACTATATCTCTTTCATACCTACCAAATATTAATACGGCTACGCAAATGTACCTAATCCTCAATTTGGCAATTATGAAGTCTCGACCGCGTCATTAGTGAAAACAAGTTTTCTGCGACGACCGCTTGTTAATGATTACCACAGGCTTTTCGTGGTCCTTGTTATCCAAATAATATAATTTCCAAATTGTTGTCCTATTAACTGATATTCTCAACAAATATAAGTTACAAAATTATCCTTAATCAAATGGAATGTAACAAGAAAATGGATCTAATGCCCGTGGGGACGTTTAATCTTTAAATAAATTATACCTACCTTTTGAGAAGAGGTGCTATCTTAGACGGGCAAAGAATACTAATGCTTCCACGCCTTAACCTTGCTCGCTAGATTGGACTTCTCCTGTTTGCAGACATGGCAAATCCTGATTAAAGTTTCGATGAAGATTTATTATCTTCGAGAATTTTTTTTTAAAATATACTCGACTTCTAAATATTTTTAAATGAGAAATCAATTTGTCATGACGTGAACAAGGTTATTTTTACTATATACGAAACCTAAAAATTGTTTGTTCAGAACCAGTAATAGAATCGATTGCTTTTTTTTTATATCATGTTATATTTTGACTAAACATTAACTATTAATGAGACAACACAAAAAGCTTGTAACTTCGTGAGTTGATTCTGAAAATGAAAATAATGTGACGGCTTTCATATACAAAACATAATGTTGTATTACTGATATAAAGTTATTCTACATTAAGATATAAAAAAAAACTTGAGAGAATTTTTGGGATTTTGTGACTAGATACTTACTTCCTGCTATTTATTACAAGATCACAAAACGGAAATGAAATTTCTCTTCCAAAAGCATATGTAAATACACAAATATAGAGTATCTCAATAAAATGGATTGGTGGCATTGAATAAAATTTAATCAACTCGGCGGAAAGCAGAAACGAAACGTATTTATCACCATTCATACAGGCGTAACTCAATTTTCCGGGGCATGTCACCGTTTACACGGAACCCATGATTAGCAAGCACCCCATGGGATCCGACCCTTTTGCGACTGTCACCTGTTTCCAATCACATGCAAAATTTATTAGCACCTCCAATTTAAGCCATCAGACATTGTAAAGCTGAGTTGTTGCAATGGCGGTATGACAGAAAATTTACCCCGCTTGGCGGCGCTACTATAGATGGAACGGAGACCTTTTTATGTGCTTAAAAGGGTTATTTTTCCGATTTTTTTTTCTACTAGCGGCTGCCCGCGACTTCGTCTGCGTGGAAAGTTTTTTCATTCCCTTCGGGAACAATACTTTTTTTAGAATGAAAGGTACCCGTCCTTCTCTTTATCACAGACAACGTGTATGTAAAATTTCATGATGTTCAGTAGATAAAACGTGAAGGCAAAAGAAACAAACAAACGGACTTTCGCATTTATAATATGAAAGAAAGAAAGAAAGAAAGAAAAAATATTTATTTGAGACAGACAAATATTTTATATATAGCAAAACTTAAAACCACTATTTGCCCCAAAACGGTCCCAACTAGGGTTGCCAGATCAGCTGGCGTCAATTCCGGGGCAACGATAGCGGGGGGGGGGTTGCATTGACTTTTTAGACAGACTCTAGCAACAACGTGAAACGCAGACAGCAAACGGTACGCACTATACAAAGAATGATAAAAAATTGTGGTAAGTATAAATCCGGGACAGTAAGGTGTAATTCCTGGACACGGGACAAGGCACGTAATTCCGGGACAATCTCGGAAATCCCGGGCGTCTGGCAACCCTAGTCCCTACTCAGTATAATGCATGGTCTGCGACCAGCGCTGGTCTTCCGTCGGAACCGGTTTGTTGACGCTGCGATTCGTTACACAAAAATACAAAAAAAAACACAGCACAATAATACCATAACGAAAGTCGGCTAGTAAACGAATTAGGGTACGTTCAGATGACAAGCGCTTCACGCGCGTTGAACGCGCGTATTGTTTTTTAGTGTTCATATGGTGCGCGCTAGTCAGCCGTTCTCCACGCGTTGCCGCGGCCACCCTAGTTCGTTTGAGTTTTACATTTGTTGAAGATGGGCGTAGAAACAGTTTTAATGGTGATTTTTATTCGGTAATTCGATATTAAAAGCCTCCGTTTCTATTTCGGACGATTTCTGGATGAATTGAGCGAACCCTAAAATACATTATCCGCATCGAAAGCGCGCGCTCATCTGAACGGTAACATAGAAAACCAAATGATCTCAAAGCGCGCGTTGACGCGCGCTGAAACAGTCAAGTGCTAGCGCATCGTTCAACGCGCGCTTTATCAAAATGCATGTGTACGGCTTGAATAAAATATGTGTAGTTGTAAACGCGCGTTATCAAAACGCGAGTTAAACGCTTGTCATGTGAACGCTCTTAAAGATCAAATTGAAAAAGAAGCCAAAAGTGTTGGAAGAAAAACTGATCCTACTTACGAAAATTCACTTCCAACATCCAAAAATTGATGACAAACACCATAACAAACAACAAAATGACAGGTCTACATCTACATTAGTGTCAAGTTGATGGCACGATTTGTGAATCAGCCAAATTGTCCTGCCATTAACAGAACTACTGTTTTGGATGCAAACCGCAAACTAATTAAGAGCTTAACATAATCTAATCATACAATGTTCCTATTTATTTATGTTTATTATAAGTACGACGTAGTTTTTATCTACACTTATATATCTTACGGTATATTTTTATCTACACCCAAGCTTTAATTCTCTGTGAAGGGTTCTGAAAAATTTATCTTACTGCCTATATAACTATAACTACTAATGTCATAGTAACCACAATATCCGCCAGACGAGTTACATAATGAAATTTAGTCCAACATTATTATAACACTCGATCGGATTATATAATGACGAGGAAAGGGAGGAAAGTTAAAGTCAAAGTAAAGTCAACTCTAAGGTCAGGGTCAAGTTCAAGGTCAAGTTCGAATTCAAGGTCAACTAAAAAGGTCAAGTTTAAGGTCAAAACTCTTTATAGATGATACATAACATGGGTGTTTTAAATCCATATAGGTACATATATAAATATTGTTTGTTTCCCAAACAATAATAAAACAAATATAAAAATGGGTGTAGGTAGATAAAGTCTTGTATGCAACTGAACATAATTAGTTATTAAAACACTCATGTGATACTATTAAACCCACATTCGTGTTTTAATACCCCGAATTATAGTATAGTTGCATAAATAACTATAATAACAATTTAGTAACTTTCTAAGGAACGTTAATTACTTGTTATTTGATTTGGACCCAAGATTGATAAATTATGATCTATAGCGCCCTGTATTAAATACAACGGCTAACACACCTTTATAATTAAATTTTAAAGGTAAAGCATGTTTTATTGATGAGGCAAAATATGTTTTGTAGATGTAACGCAATTAATTACTTGTTGTTTTTAATTACCTTTTATGATTACACCAAGGGATACAAAATATTGAAACGTAAAAGCTTTTTGAAACATATTTTTTTACATTTAGGTAATGATGGATAAGAAAATTAAATTAAGAAAAAAATTAACTCGCTGTTTGAATAGTGCCAGCCTTATTAACTTGTCCTACTTATTTTCATTCATTCACAATTACGTAGATGGTAACTCAGATATTCAATCAGCGCTGAGAATCGAAAGCACACCCCGGACACTCCATACAACCGCGCCATTATAAACAGATGACGTCAGATGACGATTTTGTACATGCGCAACTGTGTGTGTAAGTTAGGGCTACCATGCAGTTTGTACTGTATGAGCGGCATTCAATTCATAATTCGAACTTTTTGGTAAATAATAAAGTTACAACGCACTGCTTTGAATATCAAAATAAGTCGACGTTGACAAACATGACTAAAAGAGCACACGATTCGGCACACGAACTCGCGGGGTGGGGTGAGGTAGGTAAGTTATTGATTCTGGGGCGGGGAAGAGTGTCCTTTCTGTACGGTAGTACTTATATCCATTCTGTGTCGAAAGACCCATTTTAGACTTAAATCAACTAAGAAGCTGAATATCCTAACATCATAAATTACTCTCCAGAAACATCATTCTGGTGGTCGGTGACGGGATGAGTCTGACGACTGCAACAGCTGCGCGTATATTGAGGGGTCAGAGACGAGGTCAATCTGGTGAAGACACCGACTTGGCGTGGGACACCTTCCCAGCAGTTGCGTTGGCTAAGGTAAGCTCACTTTTTTCACGCAGAGCAGGGGCCCTACCGGCTAACTTAAGGTACCATTCGGGGCAATGCGGATTGCGGCTTGCGTCATGCGGTTTGCGACCCATGAGGCTGTACTTTGCATTGGAAGCCGCACCGTGTCGCATGCGGCCGTGATGCATCGCTCGGAAAGAGTTCCATACACTCCTATAATTCAAAAAGGGCTGCAAGCCGCATTGCTCCGAGGGGTACCTTTACATGGCTATGATGGCTAAATTAATCGCTTTCATTTGACGGATGGATACATGCTACATCTTTTTGGCACAAATAAAACCTTACCAAAGAAAAGAAGCAATGTATCACATCCATCTGTCAAATAGAAGCAATTACGATAGCAATGTAAGTTAGCAGGTAGGGCCCCAGACTGTTCAATGACAAATGTGCGTGGCTCAGTAGGAACGCGGTGCGATACTTATTTTGACAGTTGTTACAGTACGAGGCATATAACTGGAAATCGGGTGGGGATTGCGCGAAACGCGTATTTTGGGTATGCGTAGCGGTGAGGGGCGCGGGCGGCGGAAGAGGGGCGCGCGCTATTGGTCGCTCACAAGAGCACATGCGCGAACTTATCCTTACTTCGTCGAAAAAATTTCAAGATACGTGCCTAGTACTGTACGTCCTATTTTATGTGTCAGTTTCCATATTAATTTTAAATGGAAAATGATCCTCACGATTCGTGGACCCACCGGCATTACTCACTGGTGGGTCCACAGGTAAATGACGTTTACTGTTCGACCCACTAAATCCGGTACTAGAGTTGGTAAAAATTAGGCGCCTCCATTGAAACTCCAAGTTATAATATAATATTCCATAGATTTTTCGAAGTAGGTATATCCGCCAGGAGGATACGTAGCTAAAGATGCCGGTTTGAATTTTTTTTTATGATTATTTTAATGTCATTCTATATTTTAATAATATTAACAGTACGCACATTTATATCATATTGTTAACAGCTTTTTCATGGCTGTATTGATCACAATTACTTAACTGGATAGTGTGCCGTTGTTATTTTTCTAAATTGGATGATATCATACTTCAAACGACCTTTCTATCTACTTATTCTATAAAAGTCACCAACATGATATTGTTGATTTAGTAACAAAATACATGTAGACTTTTCTGATAGACGAAATGGATGATTAATCTATCCTATGACCTACCGATCTGGATTGACATGGATGTCATATCATTTTTCATACATAAATTCATGTAGGAAAAAATGTCATAGCCAGACGAAAAGTTATAAGTAGGTACATGATATTTATATCAATTATTCTAGTCTTATGAAAATGAAATGTTAGGAATAAAATACAGAGATAAAAAATATATTTCATACAATAATGGAATGGTTGTGTTATAATTATTATGTTCATTTCTATTCAAGTTTTTTGGTAAAAGAGTGGTCTGAATATCTAGGTTTTCTCTCACTAAAGAAAGTAAATACAAACAACAAAGAATAGGACGTTTAGTACTATTATAATAATATATATTCTGTAGAATAGGTATTCAAAGGCTTTCCTATTGTTGTTGTTTGCCTTGAGTCCCTACTACGGAGTAGGTACGGACTTACTCTTGTTGTAGTGTAGGTGTGTGTACTTACGCTACCATAACTACCACCACCTACAATGAAATACAAAAATAAGATTTATATTCTAAAACTATGTAAAATCTACGCACGCATGTTCTGACTTGGGACCGTCTTTATGCTGTACGTAATAAGAGCTGTTTTCGTAGTTTAACTGTTTAACTTACCATTCCGTTGCGTATACACAATTCAAATATCTCTTTATATAACCTTGTCTGCGTTAGTGGTGAAAAGTTTTTTTATATAAAAGTAAGTAGTTATTTTTTTGTTGTGACATTGATCGATTGATTTCATCGTTTTCGCTTCTCATCGATTTTGTCTTATTGAAAGAGTGGTCGCAAAAGGCATACAACAATCGGTATTAGGAATTTTCTAGTTATTTTGAAAGTGTATCAAAACTAACGTACCATTTCCTATTTATGGAATGGTAATTTTATTTACGTTAGAAGTTAGAAGAATGAATTTTGTTATCTACATCTTCAATAAAACTACTCTATTTTTCACTTGGTACCATTGTAGTAGGTACTAAACAATTGCCCAAATTATTATGCTTAACCTCCAGTTTGATATCTTCTCCAATACTGCAAACACAGAAATAATGAATTTTAAAATTATCTAAAACCATTTTGTCTTCCGCTACCTTCTTTCCTTTCCTTCCTTTAATTAGATAAGTAGAGGCTAAACTTCCTGATATTCAAGAGCAAAACAATACCTTCGTCTGCTTATCAAGTTATTGAATATCAAGTTGAATAAACTTAATTTGGGTTGATTTGTACATAGCAGAACATAAATTATTCATTATTTAACACGATTCGACCAAGTCAAGGGACGAATAAGTAATGCAGGATCATGACAAACAAACACATTCGCTTGTCCAGAAAATTGGATTTGATCAACTGTCTTGTAAGCCTGTTCCTGTTTGTCAGCTTAAGTAACGTTAGATGGAAATCCTATAAAATCCTTAAATCACGTTGTGAATTAATTTCCATCTATCAAATTTTCTATCTTTTTGGTAATAAAAATTACTCTACCATGTTCAATGAAACACGCTAGATTTTATCCACTGAGCAAGTAGGTAATCACTACGCTCATCGCTAATGCTATTTCAGGGTTGCCCATTATGCAAAGCACGTGTTACATTTGAAGCTATATTCTTGTAGTTAGACAGACACCTCATACTAAATGTAATTTGAACAGTTTCTAGCAGTATTTTAATTTAACTATCAAACCTAAATAATTTCCGTTCAAAATTATTTTTGTGAAGTTTCTGAATAATCGGTATGTTCTGCTTGCAATTAACATTTGTTCAACAAGTCAAATTACAAATTTATGAATCGGTCATAATGTAATTCAATTCAATGTTAATTGCTCTATAACAAGTGCAAATACCATGTTAAAATTGATTATTGTATTGTGACATTGTTCAGGTATGTTAATGTATTGTTGACATTAACATAATCATGTTACAATAATGATAATTATTTTTTTTCGGAACCTTGATCCATATCATATCAGCGTTAGTAAAACAATTGTGTCTTCAACCTAAATTAGTATCGCTAAAACTACAATAAAATACAATATAGGTAATAGCTGCACATTTAGCCCGCTGAAGGAATTCCACTAAGTTTCCTTCGTTTGGCGTACTTATACAATTACCTACAAAATTGTCAATCAATGTGACTAATTTAAAACATGCATATTTCATTAGATTCCGTTAATCCCAATAGCATTTCAATTTGTTGACTGGCAAGAAAACAGTCAATCTTTCAACAAATGGAAGTAAATTTGAAGAGCGCTATTGAGTTTGAATTTCAGAGAGAAAAGCACAAAGGAATTCTATGTTGAAACTGATAAAAGAATGAAAGATTTATATAAACCCATACTGAATAGCGAAAGCGAATACAAGATAGAGCAATAAAATGCCGAACTACAGACGAATAGGGAAGTAGGCTGTATTTTAGAGGCAAAATCTTCAATAGAACATTATTTGCCGAAAGCGGTCGTTATTCAAGATGGTCGGATAGGTCTTGTGTACGTTATATTTCGATACTAGATTTTTACGCTGATTTATTCATGTTTCGTTCACGTATTCGAGTCCCATGAGAACCCTATTTGCGAGATTTAGATAAGAAAAAGGTATTGCTAGGGGTTGGTAGTATTTCGTTTGTGGAACGTCTTTTTATGAAATAATAATAAAATCAACGTTGCTACTGATTTAGGCATCGACTTTTACTTTTCGTTGATGTTTTCCGAAAATGTTTTTCTGTCATCTGTTCTCATTGGAAACATAGTTTTTATGATTAGTACTAGGCAAATAATACAATTTAATATTGTAAGTTTAGAAAAAAAGGCTCTTAGAAATATCTATGGACGCAGCCAGACCATTCATTAGTCAATTGTATTTTTTTTAGTTTTTCATCTCAAGATTTATATGCGGGTGAAACTGCCACCCGCAGTTTCACCCGCGTGGTACCCATTCCCGTTTGAATATCGGAATAAAAAGTATTTTTTGTTTTTATTTAGGATATCGACTGTCTGTGTGCCAAATTTTAACCAAATCTATTCAGTAGTTTTTCTGTGATTGAGGAACAAACATCCAAACTCACAAACTTTCACATTTTTAATATAAGTATTTAGGATAGTAGAATTTGAGTATTTTAATAGAATCAATCTCCTCCCCCGCTTGCTTATCAGACTATTTCGAAATAAGATCATTCATTATTTTGTGAAATATAATAATCAAGGTAAAAATGTATTTTTTCTCCAACAGACTTACAACATAGATGCCCAAACCGGTGAATCGTCGGCGTGTGCGACTGCGCTACTCTGCGGAGTGAAGGCGCGATATGAAACATTGGGGTTGGACGCAGGCGCCAGATTCAACAACTGTGCGACAACCATTAACTCCAAAGTGACATCCCTAATTGACTGGGTACACGATGCTGGTAAGATTTTTTTAAATAATTAATTTCGGATAGATCAAGCTTACGGCATTTTACGGGTAGCTAGCTCAAGGTTGCTAAAGAAGACTAAAGATTTGAGTAAACATCTCCCTCTACACCTCATAAAGATTTGTAAACAGAAATAGTTGGTTCAAGCCGGACAATTTCATTATCTTTCTTCACAGGCTGAAATATTTAACACTAGCTTCCGCCCGCGTGGTCAATCGAGAAAATCATTCGTGAACCTTTACACAGGATCAGTGCCGGATTAAGACTACTTGGTGCCCTAAGCCTATATAGGAGATTTAGGGTTACCATCTACGTAAGGGAGGATGCCTGTCTTCGGCGTTCTTAGATTTTTCAGAAAAATGCCAGTGTCTAGTTAAAAAAAAGGCCGCGCAGCGCGATTTTTGACAGTTTCATCCACTGTCTACAGCAAAAAAACAGTTTCATGCACTATTCTTGTACTTTTGTTTTGCCTGTTAATTGTATATATTTAAAAAAAAAAACGGCCGCGCAGCGCGATTTTTTGTCAGTTTCATCCACTAATCTTGTAGTAAGTATACTATTTTACATGGCCACACAAATAAATTGGATATAAAACATATTAATTTTTTATCTGTTACAAAAACAGTTTTTTTTCGGTGCCAATTATGGTGCCCCCCAGACGTGATGCCCTAAGAAATTACTTAGTTTGTTTAAGGGTTAATCCAGCATTGCCCAGGATAAGAAGTATTCTATGTTTTAACATCCTGCCTCGCTAGATAGTACGTTTAGACATTACAATTACAATAGACCCAAAACTTGACACGTTTTTGTTTACATTTAGCCATTGACCATTATAATACAACTACAACGAATCCATAGTAATCTCTTCTTAAAAACTAAAAATTCCTTCATCTTTTGATTCAGTGAACCGATTACAATGAAATAAAAATTTAATTGTTATGTAATATATATACAGTATATTTGGATGTAAACATAATTACGATTGGGTTAGCTTTTTACGTTATTAGTACACAAACATACAGACAAACAGACAAAAATTTCAAAAGTTTTAGGAATAGGTTCTACTGGTTATTATTAAACACCTCAACCACTTTTTTTTCTTAATGTTCTTTTGTACATACACAACATTTCTACAGCTTTATTATATGTACTTATTGTAGATTTTAGTCCAGTCTCTAGAAAACACCTGTCTATTGTCGTTGAAGACTATCGGCGCTATCTAGACTTATCAAGTCTAGACTCAGCTTTGTCCTAACTAGAGCGAGGCCGTATAGAAAAGAATGTGTTCCCAAGAAAATTAAATTAACCGTAACGTAATCAAACTATTTCTCGGAAGAAAAACTTAGGTATTGCTACGTGCTCTTTGGTAGTACGTGTGGTATCGTTTCCTAACTTCTACTAGCACCTATCCGCGACTTTGTCTACGAGGTTTTTCCCTTAGCTATTTTAGTTACCGCCTGAATTACAATAGAAAGGCCCAGCCCCTTAGTTTACGCCTGAATTACAATTGGACCGTCGGCCAAGAAGCTCATTTTCAATCTATCGCATATTGGGACCAGACTACATTGATAAGATAGCCATTAGTTCGGTGTTATCAAATATTGTTGTCAGTGTTGCGAAGTAGGAAGCTTCTAGAAGATATGCCACCCTGAACATATGGCTTCCTATACAATGGTCTCCAATTGCTAAAAATATTCGATCAAATATTGATATAAATGTTAAACAGGGTCGAAGGTGGCATCATAACAAACATGTTAGACATCGGCTTGGTTAGTTTTCAGGAAGCATGCGCGCAGCCAGGGTAGAAACATAGAGACTTTTTTTTCCAAAAAATAATCAACTACATATTGGCATGTAATTACATTCAGGTGGTGAGGCAGGTCCCAGGCGTATATAAAACCACAGTCTTGCGTCGCTTTCAGGAAACGTCTAGGAGGTCAGGCCAGGAAAGTACATTTCACATATATGCTCTTGTGATCCTTGTTTCTTATTCGATCGATATGAAAGCACAAAAAATAGTTCAGGTAATGATGCCACCCACGACCCTGTTCACCATTTATATAAATATGCGATTGATATTTTTTAGCGATGGGTGACCATGTTCAGGGTTGCATATCTCCCAGAAGCTTCCTACTTCGCAACCCAGATGATGATGGCTATGGCTAATGGCTATCTTGCGAATTTGGTCTGATGCTAATATGCGATAGATCGAAAATGACCCTGGTTGGCCGACGGGTCCAAATAGAAAGATCCAGCGCATGACCACCGAAACACGATATATATCGCGTAATATAGCATTTTATCGCGTTTCAGTAGTCATGGTAAGGAGGGTTGTGTCTCTGTGCCTCAATTTTGGCGTCTCGCGTCCGTGTTTCGATAACTATATGATACGAGCATGACCTAGTTATGCTAGACTAATCTAGTGAATTGATTACACTAATGTCTCTACAGAGCTGTAGACATCGTTGTGACATTTTTCAAAATAGCTGAAATAAGTATTTCCCCATATCTCCTCCATTTTCAAAAATTTCGAAAACTGAATCGCCAAAAAAATCTTTATAAATATACATAGAACCTGTTCACAAAATTTCAAGAGAATCGGTTTAAAAATGCAATCTGTAGAGGAGAACAGACGGACAGCCGGACAGCGGGACAGACAGACATACGAAAGCATTTTTTCCCAAGCTGAAACGGAGACGCTTTGCTATATGAGTAAATCACACTTTTTTTTACACGACTGTCCAAAGCAAAAAGAGTATATGTGTTCAGGGTTCATGTATGTTTGTGGGTATGTGAGTTTCTTTATTCCACCATAACTTCTAAATGCCTGAACTGATTTGGATAAATGGGATATCGTTAGAATCCTTACAGCATTTCAAGTGACATTGGCTATTTTTTTAGAAAAAAATTAATATGGCGACTGTACGACGCCATTTTTAAATGTGAAAAAAAAATTTCTTCTATTATTACAATATGGGCATCAAATGAAAGGCCTTGATGAGCACATTACAAAACTATATAATATGTCACTAAAATGTGTGAAATAAAAATAAATAAATTTAAAAAATATTAAAAACATGACTGCTCTTCCAAAAACGAACTAAAAAGTTAAACAACAAGTGTCATTGCAGTCGGGGGACCTCTTTGATCAAAGTTGTTCCATAATAAAGTCCCCCAACTGCAATGACACTTGTTGTTTAACTTTTTAGTTCGTTTTTGTCAGGGCAGTCGTATTTTTAATATTTTTTAAATTTTTATGCCGACGAAAATGCATTTACGCATCCTTCCCTGCAGGTAAGTAGGAGGTTCGTATGTGGGGCTCGCCAGGAGGGAACCGCAACTAAAACACACTGAAATTTATCATGTTAACACCATTAATTTGACTGTGAGCACAGAATATATAATAGTATAATTTTAAGGTGGAATTTCCTGGTTTTAATACTTTATATGTGTCAAATAGATAATACGGCTTTCACACCTTTCTCTGCGTTTTGACTTTCTGTCACCTGAAATGAAACGTGGGTGACAGTGATGCCGAAATGACGGGTTTCTTATGAATATACAATGATATTAGGAAAGGTATTATGATTATCTCCTTTGCACTGTCAATATATTGAAGGCTCCAGGAATCACTCTAATAAGAAAGTAATGCTATTATTATTAACACCGGAAAAAGAATAAAAAAGTTATTTTTATATATTTACACAAGTACGACCACTGCGAGGAATGCGATTTGTAGGCACTTTTTAATTTTTAATAATTTTACGATAGGATCTTTTCTGTATAACTCCATTGATAGCGATGTATAGAGCACTACCATCTATACTCACGAACTAAGGTTCGTAAGTGTTAATTTAATATTTTTAATTACTATTTTGTGAGGGACTTTAATTGGCTATCTACTGCAATACGCATTATTTATTATCGTTTGGTGCTGTTGGCCTTTCTAGAAATAAAAATAAAAAATAAAGTAAAAATTATTTTAAAAAACAATATTTTTAATTTGTTAGAGTTTTTTTCTTAATGTAGGAAGTACAGCTTGATTTATTAATTTATTAAAAGATCAGGACACGATTTTTTATTTAGTGAATGTGTATCTTTTTTGCCCTTAATATAATCTAATTAAATAATAATAATAATGAGGATTTAGGTGCCAGTGGTTTAGCGCCTGGTCCAGCGATTGTGGAGGTTAAGCAACTTTCGCAAGGGTCGATCATGGAATGGGTGACCAAAAATTTCCTCCGTTCTTAGCAAAGCACACTAAGCCGTTAGTCCCAGCTGCTTTTGCAGTCGTTAACATCCACCAATCGCATTGGCCCGCATTGGGCCTGCGTGGTGGGTCAATGGCTCATCCTTATCCACCCATAAGGAAAACCTGTGCCCCGGCAGTGAGGACATTAAAAATTGCTGATTTCTGATAGTGAATTTTTTTCTATGCAGGTAAGTCCAGTGGCATCGTGACTACAGCTAGGATCACTCACGCGACGCCCGCCGCGTTGTATGCGCATGCGCCGTCCCGTTATTGGGAGGACGATAGCCGAGTACCGCCCACTGTGAGGAAAGACTGCAAAGATATAGCCCTTCAGCTAGTGGAAAACGAGCCGGGGAGAAGTATTAATGTAAGTGAAACGTCATTTTCAACTATACTATGACATTTTTTAGATGCTTTTATTTAGTTTCACCTGTACGGTGTTTGTCCGTCTGTAATCAAATCAAAAGCGTGTTACATTTTGACAGCAAGAAAGTTCTAACTAGTAGTTATCAAAATTTTGACCAGATGTCATTAGTTCCATACATATCTAAGTAGTTACACAAAACTTATATAATATATACTGTGTAGTTATCAAAAGACTTTAAGCTTTTAGCTGATAGACTTGTAGCTAACCACAGAACAATAAAATATGGCGTACAAAAATGCAGTCAGCAATAAAAGCTTGTACCAAAAAAATATTTTTTTGACAGAAACTTATTTAAGAGGTATTAGCATTCACAATGCTATTTTTATTAAAATAATATATTAGAAAAAAATACTACTTAGCGACTCAGTAGCTCCGTTGGCAGAGTATTGGACCGGACTTTCAAAGTTCGCGGGTTCGATTCCCGCCTAATAAAATGATCTGATGACAAGTCGAATTTTTATAGAAAATTATTTAGTACGTAGCAAAATGACGCCCACTGCTGGACATAGACGCCCCCCTAATGGTCCCACGACTACAGTCTATAGTCTAGAATTCTAGATTAGGTCTTGCGCTGCCAGCATACAGAAGCTGTTGCCTAATTTATCTAGAACAATAATGCTGAAACACAGTATAGTTATTTAATTTTGCGGCTAACATTTCTGGCTAAAATAGAAAACAGTTTTTATTTACCAAACGAATGCCATGTCATTGCCATGACGTCGCCAACCCAAGTAATTTACCCCTTACAAATGGCGGCGGCATTTCGCAAATGTTTGTTAACTTGTAAAATGCCAAGGCAAATTATAAATGTGCCGTTTTTTTTGCAATATACTGGTAGGTTCTTACCTACTAGTATATTGCGAAAAGACGGCAATAATAGGTATCCAATGATGTGGAAATACGTAATATTCCTATAAGTAATATCCTTATCGAAACGAGATTGAATTAAAAATAGCAAAAGTTTAATAGGATAACAAAATGACAACTAGGTATTACTTGTATGTACTTATACTTTAATTTGAATTATTTAATTGTCCGTCAAGCAAGACTGCGACACTGACCAATCAGCCCCCCTTTTCAAATGGACAACATTCTATTCGTTCGTTAACTTATAACTTAAAAATAAGCAATTAAGTTTAACTAAGCTTATATAAATCACAGACATTGTTGTATTGTATGGAATTAATAAGGTTATTTTAACACACGTTATTTTATAGTTTATGGCTTAGTTTTAATTTTTAAGTTAGCTAACGTTTAGAAAGTTAGTCATTTAAGTAGGGGGGCTGATCACAAAAAAAAATTAAAGTATGTTCCTAAACAATCAGTGTGAGAGTTACAAAGTATTGGTACTACTGTGTTAGATACTTGTACGCAGCGAACTAAAGTCTATGGAAGTGTAATTGCAAAATAAAAGATTGCTCAAAAAATGGCACCACGGGGCCAAAAAAGCACAACCCGCTCAGCTTTAGTCGGACCAGCCACGCACCCGGTGACTGACGTTAACGTACTTTACAATAATTGCAGTTTGTATTGTAGAGAAAAGAGAGAAAGAGAAAGTTTATTAGAAATGACGTCTTGTGTAGTTAAATGGTGTAAAAGACGCAAAGAAGGCAGTAAAAATATGCAGAAATAACGTATCATATTTTTTTCGTTTAAGTACAGAAAATATCTATGAGTTTACAAAAAATATGGTCTCTAATAAGCAACCAGTGCAGTGCTCAGACGCTTTGTGATGCATAATTAAATGCCAACATTTTTAGCTCCATCCACTTAGTTGTACTTTTCGTGTGGTGCCATCTTTGAGCGCAATGCTTGTTCCATAGATTTTAGTTCGCTGCTTGTACGTTATTAAACGTTGTTTAAACAATTGCAAATTTAGTTTTAAAATATGGATCTACTCAAGTGGAGTTAAAACCTACTTTAAAGCGCCAATCGGTACTTAACACTGCATGGCACATGAATATTCTATTCGCATTACAGATATACCACTGCATCAGTTTGAGAATCCTAAATGTTACATTACTTGGGAAGGTGCTTAAAATTCAAATGTATTCTGAGGATATAAATTGATGTTGAAAAGCTTGAATTATGATTCCAAGGGGTTTTTATAGTTCATGATTTAAATTAATAAAATTTTAATGTTTTATTTTAGATTCTGAAAGAAAAAGTACGTGTAAACCTTTGTATTTGTACTTTGTTCTTAAAATCGTAACATCTTTCTTTGAATTATTGGTATATATATGTTACAGTAAAAATCCCTTTTTAGTTAAAACGCGTTTTGACTAGTCAAAACTAGTTTTTGCTTAAGGCTTTTGTTGCAACTAGTATTTACTGCTGCTCTATAAATATTATCAGTTAAAACTAGTTTTGACTAGTCAAAACGCGTTTTAACAAACTGATTCAGTATGAACTGTTTCGAGCTAGGTCAAACTTCATCGTGCCTCATTCTGATTGCACACACATTGAATTTAAATATACGTTTTAGTAAAATCTAGATTTAACTAGGTAAAACTAGTTTTTATAAAGGCACTTAGTTCAAACTAGTTTATACTAGAGAAAACGCGTTTTAACTAAAAACGGGTTTTTACGGTAACATATATACTGGTTAAGTAATCAGTACTTATAAAAAAACTTCAATTGATAGTAATGATTTGAAAAGGTTGATGCTCTTTCTAAAGACATTTTTTTTATAATAATGTTCGATGGTTAAACAATTAAACCGTTAAAGGTACTGATTGGTTAAATGCCAATAACCTTAAAAAGGAAAATGAAACATTATAATGAAGTAAAAGCCTCAAAGGACCAAAAAAAAAATTTCGCTCAACTGAATTTTTTCGCCTTCATCGGGTTGACATACTTACTCTTCAGATAGCTGACTAAATATTTAACTACTTCTGTGGTCTAGTGGTTCACCCACCCGTGTAAAACGCAGGGGTCCCGGGTTCGATTCCAAGAGAGGTCAATTAATTGTACTCGGTTTGGTTGGTGGTAGGGCTCATTTTAAGTCCGCCTGGCGCCTACCACCATCCTACCTTTTTTTTGTTGTATCAAGAGGAGAATGCAATCTTTACGCATACCAAACGGCATGTTGGATTTGGTCATACTACGGGGAGTATATTCCTCGCCGCACTCGGCCCACCACCATCCTACATGCCGAAGGAAAACGCTCTTACGCGCTTCCCTTCCCGCAGGTGATCGAGAAGGGGGCATGTGGGACTCGCCAGGGGGGGACTGCAACTTCGGCGTTGCAGCTCCCTCCACGACTGCCTCCCGTGATCCCACCCAACCAGTGGTTCGGTGGAATCCCGGGAAGAGGGAATACCCACTAAAAACCTCTGGCACCTGCCCTCTTGCCACCAAAGCCGCCAGCCATTACGCTGTGCGGGGGTCCAGGGTGACATTCACCCCAACGGAATCCGGGCCTCCTCCGACGGGGAATGGCCGGGCAAGTTTGGCCATTCCCCCCTCTTATCAGGGACGTGCAAGGCGAGCGGTGGTTCACCTCCCACCGCCCGCTTGGCCCCGACTGGGGGGACAGATGCCCCCCCCCCCTCCCCACCAACGACTCCCGAACGCTTCTCCTCGCTGAGAAGTCCTCCTCGGGGGCAGCCTGGGGCGTACCCCCGCGCGCCGGGGATGCCCGCTCACTCGGGCCGATTCCCCGACGAAGCTCCTGCCTCGGTCAGCTGATCTTCTGGGCGCTTACCCCTAATGACCGGCGGAGCGCATTTTCGACTGCCCATAACGTGGTGCGCCGGCCGCCCACTGGCAGCACAGACAGAGCACCTGGGCTCGGCACTGCAAGCCACGGCCATGTGGCCCGGCTCACCACAGCGGAAGCAGAAGGTGCTTCGATCGACTCTCGACGGGCATTTGGGCTTTGTGTGCCCAATCCCAAGACATTTAAAACACCACATGGGGAGAGGATAAAGCACCCTCACCCTTGCAGTGGACCACCCAACACGAATTCGGCCTTCCAAGGCAATCTGAACTATACCCTTACGCAGCCTGTACCATCGGAAGCGAGCATAAGTTCGGGCGACTTTATATAGTGTTCCTCACAACCCGAGATGGCCGCGAGCTCCTTCAGCACATCTTCCTTTCGGAGAGAATCATCGAGGCCCGCGATGTGCAGGTCTATCAGCTTTTCCGGCCGTTGGACAGCCGCCACCTCCGAGAGAACCCCGCGGAGCTTCTCGACCAATAAATCGGCCTTCACCCCACTCGGGTCCTGTCCCTCTAGAACTTTGGAGCCTGTTTGACTCTCTCTAATTCTGCACTCCTCCGTAATGCCTAGTTCAGGGAGGGAGATCGACTGCTTCGCTATGGCGATAACTTCTGCGTATGTGAGCCCCCTCTCCCTTGCTACTGGAAGGAGATCGATCACCACAGCCGAGGTGCGTGGGGGTTTTATCTTCGGCTTTTTCTGAGAGACATTCTTCTTCTCCGCAGAGGCCGGAGCCAACTTGCTGATAGGGGCTTTCTCCGGAGTTTTCGTCTTCGCTTTTTTTCCTTTCCTCCTTCCTTCCGCCTGTTGCCAAGCATTACCCTGTGCCCGGGCTGGGGGAGCGGGTGGAAGTTCAGCTTGTTGGGCGTGAATCGCGGTTGGTGACACCGCTTGGCTTGGGGTTTTCTGTTGCGTCATCTTAGTGGGAGGGGGTGAGAGCCGCCATCCGCTCAACCTACCCTGAAACAATTCGTTCATACCACCATCCTACCTAAGTCTGATGCCATAACAACAATTTAAAAATTCTTGTGTTCCGCTAATATCGCCAGTTCCTCAGTGATGAGGATTCCGGGTGTAGTGCGCGTCCACCTTCGGCCTTATCGTCACTTAACATCAGGTGTGGTGAGGTGAAAGCCAAGCACTATACCGTTGTGCAAAAAAAACTCGTTCTGCACTTAGAAAGCTTCAGACACCAGTTAAATACTGCTTTTTTTGACGTAGAATTCAAATAAATGATTATTTTTACACTTGTCTTTATTACTTGGTTTGTAGAGACAAAGAGTAGGGACTCTTCTACAAAACCTTTTCAAATTCATCAGCATCAGGGTAATAAAGATTACAGCCGATTGCATCCATTCAATGACGGCAGTTAGCTTTGATATAGGTACTTAATTCAGCTGTGAAGCTCACTGGTGCTTGCAAAATTTGGAGATAAATCAAATAGAACGAAATGAATGAGCATTGAGTTTTAGAAAAGACAGATGCGGATAGCATCGGGTATATGATTAAAAATCTTACTGAAGATTGAAGAAGAATCGATCGCAAATGTAAACAGTGCTAGCGTCAACTGACAAATTCCATTATCATTCGATAGCTTTTCGTTCTGAAGGCACATTTTTGTTTTTTGAATATGAAGATGTTAGATGTTTAGATTGTTCTGTCTACTCAGGTCATCATGGGAGGAGGAAGACGCCACTTCCTTCCAACAGTCACACCAGATCCAGAACACCCTAATAGGGAAGGGAGAAGATTAGATGGAAGGAACTTAGCAGAAGATTGGGCGAGAGAAAAAAAGAGACGGCGGTTGCGGGCGCAATACATACATACAAGAGAACAATTAGCCAAATTGGATCCGAGAACGGTGGATTACTTGTTAGGTAAGTGAAAAGCTAGTTTTGAACTCAGCGTTTAGTTTGGCAATTGAGCTAGCTTTCAAATTGATTAGTAGTTTGTATTTCTTTGGAAGAAGGTTTATCGCTCGTTCATCGGCTAGATTGTCATGACAAAACTTTTTATTTATTTATCGCTGAAATAAAATACAAAAAAATAACAAAGTTAACTTTCGCCAAACTGCCAACAGTGTGTTGACGAAATATAAAACTATGCTCCGGCTAGTTAAAATATTTTAGTTAACACACAATAAAGTTTAGGTATCGATTCTAATTGTCATCGATATGTAGGTATATTTAAGTTCCATACATTAACGACATAAACTGTTCCTAATCAAAAGATGAATTTTAAAAAACAATAGGTCATCAGTGAGCATGAATTACAAAACCACATTTCTGGTTTAAAGCAACTGTAAGTCCTCATTATTAACAATGCAAACAATGTAAACTGAAACAGATCAAAAGGGATTCCAGTGAGATTATAAAACGAGGCTTTCGTTTGAAAACCAACTGTGTAGGTACCTACATTTAGTGAAGCAGATTGATAGAAATCATTTTATGATTTCATATTTTAGCAATACTTAATGTTAAAATAAGCAGCATTTAAGTGACGAGATCAAAAAATTGTTTCACTTGCTACCTACATTATAGTGAATTGAGGGGTATGTGTTACAATGCCGAAGTAGAAAAGACCGAATTTTACAATACCTATGGACGAAATCCCGAAAATTAAAAGGCCGAATGGTCGTTTGGCCGTACGTTTAAAATCACGAAAGGACATTTTACCTAAAATACTAAATCCCGAAGCTTAAAATACCGAAGGTTAATATACCTAAGTTCTATACCCCGAACTACTTAATACCGAATCGGCTGTGGAGGTGTCTTTGGGCTTCGCCTGAAATGCTTTATAGTAAATTTAGCTGCCGAAAATTAGTCTAAACTAGTCTACTGGGACTTAGAAACCGAAATAGGTGCGAGGAGCGTAGCGACGAGCATGTTAGGTTGACATGAACCCAGCGCGCGAGCCGAGCGAGCGAAGCGAGCGTGCCGCGGCAGCGGCCGGCGAAGCGCCAGAAAAAAAAACTATTTCAAACTCGATTGGTGGATTTTGTCAAAATAATGACCATTTTACAAGCATTTTTCAGTAAAACAAATTAACCGCAACGCCTACCTTCACAAATATATGTGTAGGTGAAGTAAGTTTCGACATTTTAACTGTCAGGATTTTGACCTTTCGGGATTTCGACCTTTCGGGATTTTGAACTTTCGGTCATTTGATAATCGATCTTTCAAGTTTCGGTCTATCGGATATCGATATTTAGAATGTTCGGTATTTTGAAAATAGTTGTTTTTTTATGTGTCGATATTTCGGTCGTATGTATTATGAATTGTCGGCATTGTAATGCATACCCGAATTAAGCTAGACAGTATTTATAAAGGAACTAAATGACTGTGTAGACTTAAAACCTGAATATTATGTTCCGGATGAAAATAGAAATTCATCTTTACATAAAAGTCATTTTGAACAGGGTTGTTCGAGTACTCGCACATGGAATTCAATGCGGAGCGGGGAGCGGTAGCGGACGCGGAGGAGGGCGCGACAGCGGGCACTGCTGTCAAAGCAGATGATCCATCATTGGCTGATATGACACGTGCAGCTCTTTCTATATTGATGAAAAACGACAAAGGATTCTTTTTGCTTATCGAGGGTTAGTACGTTTTTTGACAAGTGTTTTTTTTTTAAATCGAAGCAGTAAAAATATACTAAGGCATTAGCGTTCTTTTACTCTGCAGAACCAAGCAATTTTCCATTCTTCAGTTTTTTGCTAAGTCGTATCTTTTTAACAGATAAAAAAGAAAATTAAAGTTGTTTTAGTCTGTTTGTAATTATAGTATAATTAAAAATTTTAAGACTTAAAGCTTTCCAAGAATCCCGGGATTATTTTTTATTTAGCAGTATCTAAAATAAAAATTACTGAAATATTTTGATAAATATTTTTTAAATAAACAAGTCTCAACACAGCCATTTGGCTATCACAATTTTTGTCACTTAAATTCTCTTTTCATGCCGAGATAAACGTCTTATCATACTTGATTATTTTTAAATTCCATTCCTTAATCTCGTCTTGAGGAAAATTAAAATAAAAACATGGAAAGAGGTCCGCCGCCGAATAGTGTTACAGAAAATACAGGATGTGCCAAAACTTTGCCAGGCGGAGGGAAATTAGCTTAATTATTGAAGATATTTTACTGCAAGAAGACTTCATTTTGTTTTTATACTATTTGGAACTGCATTCAAAGATTTTTTGATCGCATACACGATACAAATTGATACATTTAGTTCGATGAATGATGCTGTGTTACTTAAGAAAAAATATTCCTGATGAGTAACCCTTTCGATTGGTATCGTAAAAAAAATTTCCCTTCGTGTGGCAAAGTTTTGGGACACCCTTTATAATTAGAGAATATTTCAAAAATATATTTTCCTTTCTAAGGTTACTGAATACTCGCATTACTTATTTTCTCATGTGATATTCATATGGGCGGTATTCCTCTTATGAGGTCATTTTATATTCCTCCATGTTTTTGATGTCTTATTATCATATTAATTTATTATGTTTCTTACCAAAAGGGACATACAGCCTTGGATACGCCGCCCTTTCGTGGTTATGCCGATTCTTTTTTTCTTTTTTACATAGGATTTTTATTTAGACACTCTCTGTCAATAAAAAGAAAGATTTCATATTTTTGAATTTCCACTCTAATATCCTTTTCATCGTTTCGTTTTAAGCCGTACAAGCTAGCCAAAGAAAGCCAAAAGGATAATATTTTCAATTAAAATTCCGCTAGCGATACGATAGATAGTGTGAGTCTTTATAAAGTGCACAAATTAAAATGAGTAAAACTACGAGTATGCTTAATTTTAATGGAGGGAAAATATTCAAAAATCTAACTTGTTCAACTGTTTTTTTTTTTATCAATTTCATAAAAATCTATATTTTGATTAAAATGCATCTTATTGTGGGTTTTCATAATTTTTTTTATTTTATTATAACGTAATATTAGTCCCAATCATCATTCAGTTTGTTTCGCACTGATAGATCGTTTAGTCGCAAAATTTAAGTGCAATGTTTTGTTCACAGCTTAGCAAACAAGAACATAAAAAAAATATTAAAAAAATGAAGTTTTTTTTTTATATTTTTGCCGTCGATAAAATCAGTCATAGCTGTACTCTTTTACATTTGTGCACTTCATAAAGACTCACCGTATAAAAATATACCAATTTTGTTGTACAGGGGGTCGAATAGACCACGCACACCATTACAACAACCCGTATCGGGCCCTCGACGAAACTCTAGAACTCGAGACAGCACTACTGGCAGCACTGGAGAGAGTTAATCCAGCAGAGACCCTAATCGTGGTGACTGCTGACCATGGGCATGTCATGACATTTGGTGGACAAGCCACGCCTAGAGGACATCCTGTACTGGGTAAATGAGTTTATATTTTGGTAAACCAAACTATAATAACATAGACATAAACATAGACCTTCTATAAAAAGAGCATCGACCAAGCGAGCGCCAAGTGCGGTTAAATGCTCTAAAGCCCGCCGGTAACGATCAATTGCGATTGTCAATTTTTCCGTCAATTCCATTGTTGGAGCAATTGTTAATCGCTTCAATTGCACGCGTAAACGGTCAATTTTTCCGTCAATGGGCGTCAATTGCGGAAAAATTGACAATCGCAATTGACCGTTACCGATGGGCTTAAGAGTGCGAGTGAAAAATGTATGTAAGAGTATGTATGTCTGTCCGTTAGTTAGTCTGTCTGTCTGTCTGTCTGTCATAAGTTAGTTTTTAAAAAAATGCTTCCAGTATATTACAAGTTGTTTGGCGTATGTTTCATAAGAATTCATTCACTGGTTTTCTTCCTGCTAGAGCCCAAACTTAGTATGTTTGGAAAATGCTTTTTCTGATTTTTTTAAACCAGTAGCTACAATGTAATAATATTGTTTATATTTGGAATCAGCTCAAAAATCCCTTTCATCCGATATCCCACATGATGGTTTATGAAAAAAAAATTTCAAATTCCATCCAAAAAAAAGATTGTATTATATCTCCTTCCCATACAAAAATCCAAGATGGTTCCCCTTCTTATGGGATGGGTTCAAAAGGTTCACCCTGCCAAAGGAGATCCCTCGATCACGAAACGCCGTATATTGCACTTTTATGTCGTGAGGAAATGCAACTAGCAGCAGGTTCGATATTATAAAAAAAAAATCGATTTAGTTTTTCGAAATTTTATGACTCACAGAGCCACTTATTTTTATTTTTCTTTGAAAATAATCATTGTAAATTTACTCTACAACCTGTTAATGAATAAACGCAAAACCTCTTAGGTGGTGATTGGGTCAACTCTGCACTCAACAAAAAAAATCTGCTGTTTCATACAAGTTATCAATACCTACTCGACCAGAATGTATGAAACAGCTGATTTTTTTGTTGAGTAGCAGAGTTAGCCCCAAAGTAAAATATTTATTTATATGTAGCTATATATTTGTGTGAGGAGCTCGGTGGCGCAGTGGTTTAGCGCCTGGCCCAGCGATTGCGTAAGTTAAGCAACGTTCGCAAGGGTCGGTCGTGGGATGGGTGACCAAAAAATTACTATCGAGAACTCCTCCGTGCTTCGGAAGGCACGTTAAGCCGTTGGTCCCGGCTGCATTTGCAGTCGTTAATACCCACCAATCCGCATTGGGCCCGCGTGATGGGTTATGGCCCGTCCTCCTTATCCACCCATAAGGAAGGCCTGTGCCCCAGCAGTGGGGACATCAGAAATGGCGGATGGACATATATTTGTGTGATCTCGGAAACGGCTCTAACGATTTCGCTGATATTTGGTATATGGGGGTTTTCGGGGGGTACCCAATCGATCTAGATAAGTCTTATGTTTGGGAAAACGCGTGTTTTCGAGTTTTCATGCGTTTTTCTTTCGATGTAGAATATGGTAACTAATTTCAGCCGGCTATCCACTTGTCGTCTGGTCCAGCGAGTTAAGAAGCGGATGGCACGAAACGAGTGTCACGGGTTCGAATCCCGCTCGGTGACTTACTTTTGTTTTTTTTATATGTTCAAGTTATTTTTTTTTATTGTTTTTAGATAAGTTTAAAACAATGTAGTTGATGTTTGAGACAACAATGTAGATTATCTCCTAAACACCACTATATTACAATAAATAGTAATAACCGAGCAAAAATCGGTCGCCCAGAAATTAATTTATAAAACGACATTTATTCGGTACGTTTCAGCTTCTACCTCTATTTATTTCAAACCAATCAGTGAAATCGTAGTAGTTATGTAATTAAATAATTTTACACCAAATTAACTTCTACTCAACGTACAATTGGAAGTTAATATTAAACACAAAAATGTGATAGGTTAGGTATTACTTAGATACAAAAGTAATTGGAAATTGGCAAAGCTAATATTGAATCATTTACGACCAATTTAACTCAATCAAGCTTACAAATGAAAGATTAATCTGTTCTTTCGTGGATTGGTGTGTTAATAAATAAAGTAGCTCCATATTTCCGAATACGTACCTTAATGTACGCTTACATGACAATCAATATAGTCATTACATTTCTACAAGGTTATTTTTAGTTTATACGGAACCTGAAAACTGTTTGTTCAAAATCAGTAATAGAGTCGATTGCAATGTTTTTTATATTATGTTTTATTTTGACAAAGTGGGGAATTCACTTACAGACATGTCCGCAGGTACGCCCGCGGGCATGTCCGAGTGGGCAACTTTTCAAGAGGTTTTTCCTAAGCCTGTTGTGTGTGTCGTCGTCGCAGACGCACGGTCTGGCAATTATAAAGTTGTCCGCTCGGACATGCCCGCGGGCGTGCCTGCGGACATGTCTGTAAGTGAATTCCCCGCTTATTACAAAACCATAATTAACGCACACCCTACTAACAGGACAACACAAAAAGCTTGTAACTTCGTGAGTTTTCAAGGTACCTATCATTATAATTTTTTTATACTAATTCTGAAAATGAAAATAATGTGACCCGTGTTTCGGCTTTCGTATAAACAAAAAATAATGTTGTATATTCGAAATCAGCCCTTTTTTGAAGTGAAAACTTCTTTAGCGGCGTTGTACGCTTTTTTGTAATGGGGAAAAAATGCTAAAACTCGCGTCAGTAAGAATCACGTGAACTTGATCGAAAATTCGTAAGACGGATGTGACGGATGGAGAGTAGATAGCCGGCGGCGGAAGTATCCCTCTCTCTTTCTACGGGGCGCGGTGAAAATGGCGGCGCATCATTTCAAGACGTAAACACTTGTGTCACCATAGCAACGCGCTAATTTTTTAATTCCATGTCAAAACTCTAGATTTTCTGTCAAGCTATGGATAAGACTTTCGTACAATACTGTTCTGTATTCGTAAATTCAAATGCAGAGTAAATTCGTAAGACGGCAATTCGTGCAAAATTATTGCCTAACCATTCCAAAATATCAAAAAATCTCACCGTTAATATTCAAGTTTTCACTTCGTGCAACCCATAGAAATAGAATGTCAAAGAACAACAAAGTCAATAAACAGGTGATCCGAAAACGAATCAATACATTTTATATGAGATACGTAAAATATGACTTAGATTCATAAAATATGACTATATTATGGCAAAGGAAATTAATAAACTATGTTCTATACTATTTTCTTTGTCAATAAACGAATAAATGTAGCGAAATTTGGTTTTAGAGAAATGTGTGGCAATATCTTATTTACTTTTGAAAAGTGTGATTACTTGAATTGTTTCTTTTAGTCACGTCACAATTACTTAGAGTACAAGACACCATGGCTCCACGATACCTTTATTTTAAATTCTAATTAAGATTAAAAAATATTTTCAACAAACTGTGATTGCTCATTTGCTAGGCGGGACGCTAGGGGCTCTTACTGTAAAAAATGTTGGCACATGTGACTTGATCCTTTGTCTCTTTTTACATAGACCGTGTCCGTATGATGTTAACTTCTCTTTTCCACCCCATACAGCCATTTTTGGTCACAGATTTTCAACAGATGTAACAAGTCGCTACAGTTTCGTAACTAATACGACACATTGCGACTATTTGCGACTATGTGGGGTTTTGTTTAATGGTGTTGTAACAGTTCAGTAACAATGTTACGGAAACTAGTTTCAGTAACTTTGTGTTGTCGCTGTGTCGACATAATTCACAATGATCTGTGTCCATACATTCTATACACTTTGTGATCAGTTTGCAACTAGAGTACAAAGTTGTAACAATGTGTGGTAACGGGATGGTAACGTTACAACACATTGTGTTGTAACGTTACGACAATGTTCCAGAATACCAGATAACCTAACTTATACAAATGAGCGTCACCAAATCCAGTCACTCTCAAATATGCCTTTGTTTTCTGCCCCCTAGCATGCCTACCGAAACACGATATAATATAGCGATTTATCACGTGTAACTGTCAAAAGACAATGTATTTCGACAGTTGAATGTTGATAAAACGCTATATCACGCTATTTTATCATGTTTCGATGGACATGCTACTGGGGCGAGGCTAAAGTTTGATCATGCCGATCAAACCAACTATAGGTATTGACTTATTAGCATAACAACATTGGGGTTAGTTGTAAAATGAGAAGCTATTAGAAAAAGGTATAATATTTATTTCAGTATAAATAAACAGCCCCTTTCCTAATAAAATAGGTTATGCAATCTGTTCAGTTTAATAGGTACGAGTACATCTGACGAGTTGAAATAGCCAATATTCCACTTTTATAAGTAGCATAATTTATTTTTCTTTGTTTTGACTGCGACCGCCTGTTCCAGAAATGTTGGATTTTTTTTGACCCTGCAACAAATATCGAAACTTTGAGAAACGCTGGAAGCAAAAAAATTGAGAAACCATTTTTGAATTCCCGTTACTTTGTGACGACTTTACGTAACCATGTCGACACATTATAGTTACTTTGTGACTAGTTGTGACGAGAATATTTGCACCTAACAAAAATGCTTTTCTTTAATATTTATCAATTTTACTGTGTAATATTGCTAAAATATATTTTTTTTGTTTTGATATTAACTATTATGAATAATTAAAAGCATTTGAGCACTCGGTGTGTACAAATAAATAATGTTTATTTACCACCAAAATACTAAAATTGTGATAAAATTGTGGCGCGTTAGTAAATTACATTCTATTTGATGCAATTACACAGTCAAATTTTTTTCCCATTACGATTTGAGCATTAATAAAAACAATATTGAACAAAATCTGTTTATAAATATTACTTGCCTGGAAAAAAGATGGCGCTACCTTTTATTTTAATTAATAGTTCATGTCACCATATTTGTCACTTCACGAGTCAAAGGAATTGCTGAACGAATGAATGAATGAATTCCTGATAGAAATGAGTACAAATACGTCGCGATGTGACTACGCGGCGACACCGCAGTGCGACTAAAAGTTACTGTTACCAAATGTTACAAATCGTCCCCACTTTTCGAAACGGCGACGGAACAACGGTCGACACGGCTACTCATTGTGACGGAACAAAGTTACTGAAAAAATATGTTTCGACACAAATGTGTGCACTCTAAGTCGTAACCGCTACCAGAATGGCTGTATGGGCGCTTTGTTGGTCTTCTTGAGCGCAGCGAAAATTTTTCTATGTCTATGGTGCAACCCGATTTTTTTTCTCTACAAATTTGTATTGCGTTTTGCGACGATCTTGCCTGTTACCAAGGTTACCACGACGTCAGTTTGTGTCGCATTTCGAATTAACACGCCAAATTCGAAGATTATTAATTTACAAATGTGAGCATTAACTTTAACTTCATTGATACCTACTTTATTTCCTGTCAACTTTTAAATAAAAGTTATTGTTATTTTAAGTTATTATTTACTGTTTTTCTTGTTTATTTTACTCCTATCATTTAGTTAATACTCTCTGCACTCTATGTGGTTCTAGAAATTAGCCTGTAAGTCCCAAAGACTTTATTTTTGAAGCATACAAAATAAAAAATGCAGCTTTATGGCTATATAATAATCAGGTCATTAATAATTTACAGCCAGGAATTAAGATTTTTAAATCTTTGAACAGCTCTAGCATTATACCTACATAGCGATATATCTCGATATTTTTTTTGGGTTATGACTATGTTGAATAACAGTGCGATATGTTTTAGTTTAAGGCGGTTGTATGAGCGAAAGTGGCGCCCTCAGAGATTTTTATTTAATAAGTTATTAATAGAAAAATATTTTAATAATGTTTATCGTGGAGATTTTAGGGCCCATGGTCTAGTATTTTTAGAAGGTATCACTACATGCCCTCGTAGTCATTCGTAGAAGTAGATAGCAAATGTGTCAAAAACGGCCACTTTTAGCAGTTTTTCTATCTACTTTTAGCAGTGACTACTAGGGAATGAAACGATACCGTCTAAAAATACTAGACTGTAGGTTTTAAAATCTCCACGATAAACATTATTAAAATTGTGTATTAGAATTATAATATTAAATAAAATTCACCGCGGCGCCACTTTCGCTCAGGGTACCACCTTAAACTACCTTTTCTACATAAATAAAACTCTACGTATAATATTATGGTGAAATTTATATTAGGGTTTCAAAGCATTCTTCAAACGAAACCGAGCTAGCTGAACTAACTGAATTAATTCCATACTGATTGCCTTTAGAAACAACTTTTTGTATGACAAAAAGGAATAAAAACTAAAGACATTTTTTTATGTTTTTGCGGGTAAATAAATACACAAAGTCAAAGGCACTGGTGATTTAATTAAGGAACATTGATAGTTTTCCATTTTCATTTATAATGGACACGATTTCAGGTGCGGACACAGTGGTGTCCGACATCGACGGTCTTCGCTACACAACCTTGCTTTACGGGACCGGTCCTGGGCACTCTGAACCCAGGGCCCTGCCTATGAACAGCACAGCATCAGCACCCGTGAACGTGGATGCAGTACACGCAGCTGCAGTGCCGAGGCAGTGGGCGACACACGGCGCTGAGGACGTCCCGATTTATGCCTTAGGTAAGTAGGTATATAAGGTGGAACTAAATTATATAACAATACTGAAATAGGTTATAGTGTTGCTTAAAGGTGCGCGTCCACTGCATCTGAATCGGAGCGACCTATGGCACTGCGTGCACTGCATCGGCATTTCCGCGCTACAGAAACCCATACAAAGTGACAAATCCGTCCGTTCCGGCCACTCCGCCCGCTCCGATGCTGATGCAGTGGACACGCACGTTCAACTGAACAGCTTTCTCCTAGAAACATAGGTCAAAACATTTTTGTTTTTGCTTTTCCATAGTAAGTTGGTCAGCCGACCGATGATACCTACATTTTGTATGGGAGTGTAAAATTTTTTTTTTCGTTTTACGACCTATGTTCCTTGGAGAAAGTTGTTCAGTTTATGCAACACTTATTACCTATTTCAGTATTGTTACATAATTTGATTCCACCTTGTATTAATAATGTTCATATTTTTAGTTATTTACTACATCATTACTACACTACTACATTGAAGTAAATTATTACATGTCGTTCATAATCATAATTAGCTATTTTATTGTTCATACTACTAGGGCACACAAGCCGGCTTTGTTGATGGATTAAAGAGCAGGAACATGTCATAAGACAAACCTAATTAAATTAAATACAAAAATCAATTAAAGTTTCGTGTACCTCAGAGGTGCTAAACTTATATCTCAACAGCTTTTTTTACAAACTTCATAACTAAAAATAGGTATAAAGGTTTAGTACTACTTCTATGATGAGAATAATTGTTACACAAACTAAAATAATGTACTCTAAAATACCCGATGAAAATTTACCACTTATGGGAATTTAGGTAGTAAAATCTTCTTTTATTAAATTATTATGTTTTTCGCTCAAACCCTTACTTTCAAAACAATTAAGTTAAATAGTTTACCCATTATTGAATTTCCTTATTAGATTTTCAGGCTTTGCATCTTAAAATTTAGACAAACCTTTTTTTTCAGGACCGATGGCTACAATTCTGTTTGCGGGCGTCGTTGAACAAAGCTACATCCCTCACGCTATCGCTTACGCCGCTTGCCTCGCTCACCAATCGCGACGGTGTCAAGAGAAAGTCAACTTTACACAACCCCCTGTGAGTGTATATTTGAATAGACAGACTTTTCCGATTTAACTTGCAGATAAGGTTTAATATTTGTATCCTTTTTGGATTTACTTTATCAACCATTGGTATCTATTACCAAATCTAATAATGTACGTTAAAGAAATCGAAACTAGATTTTAATATTGGTGACGAAGTCAACGACTGAAATAAGTTTTTTTTTATTGCACACAGGTAAAACTACCAAATTGCGTGCCGCCTGAAGTAAGTAGTGTGTCGGCACCAGACGAATCAAGGAGTGATAGCGGCACAGGGCGACGCATTGTGGTCGCGTCTAGTGTAATGGCCGATGAGCGAGCGCCCAGATCTTACGCCCCGCTTTCCGCTCCGCTCATCACAAAGAGCTACCTTATCTGTGGGTTTCTAAACACGATACTGCACTTCCTAATTTGGTTTGTTATCAAGTGACATTTTATCGAGAACTAAGATATCGGTTTGTACTAACAAATTTTTGTCTTTGCAAAAGTAAATGTTTTGAGCAGTCGTAATTATTTTTAAGTAAATGTTAGTACACATTCGACATATTGTACAGGGATTGTATTATTAATGCAAGAATTGATTGTAAATATTGAAATGTAAATATGAGCAAAAATAAACGGATATTTAATTTCCAAATTTTTATTTCATTAATCAATAGCACAATAATTCCATTCTAAGTATCTATCGTAATTAAATGCTTAATCGTAATATCATATAATAATCGTATCGTAATTAAACTATAAAACACAATAAACGAAAATAAATGGCTTTCAAGGAAGGCATGTCTCTTAAAAATTTAATAAGTTTATTCCAGAAAAGGTCCTTATCATCATCATCACATTACTTAAATAATCGTAAAATTTTAAAACAGTCCTGACCGAATACTCAAAGGCTTCTTAGCCAATAGGCATGTTGACTATTTTTTTTATTTTATGTAACATAAATTACCCCTAAAAAAGAAACATTTGTTTAAGAATTATTACGCTAGCATGAAAACTGCCCGAGATATCACAGTTTGAAATGCACAAAATTGGACTCACCCGAAAACGCTCCATACTAACGGCTACCAAGTTATGACGTCACGCCTTTCTACGTTGTATGCAACGCGTAGGAAATTTGTTCGGCAGCTATATTAAATATTGTGTTTATCAAAATGGTTTCTTTGACAAATTTGCTATAAATTTTACGGACTAATTAAATGTATTATTTATTTTAACAAATTTTATACTTTTAAAATGGACTTGTCCACCCAACTTTGAAGGGTCATAAAACAAATAATACGCAATATATAAAACCAAGAGGTATACAAGCTACTCCAAAAGTTTGATATGTTTACGATTTTTATTAATATTTCGTTATTTTATTCATAAGTCAACATCCCTATTAATTTAATAAGCTGTCAGTTTTATAGAGTTTCTGTCAAACTTGATAACTTTTTTTTTTTTATTTAATGTGGCCTTAATCGTTTGAGTATTTGGCCTAACCCTTAAACATTGACTAAGTATATTACACTGGTCCCGATCCTTTCTTTGGCATTTTGTGAGCTAAATTTGGGAGAGAGGTAGGTATTCATTAAATTTTATAGGCCACCGCAGGTGTGAATAGGGAGACGTGAATGGTGAATAAGAAAGCTGTAAATGCAAAGTGACTGGCATTGTACTCGATATTAAACCTACCTATTTTCAAGAAATGTATTGTTTAGTTTGGATGGAGATTTAAGTTACGTACAGGCTAGTTACTTTGATTGACGTTAGGGAATAACCAAATTGGGAGAGAGTTTGATTATACTCGGTAAGCCGCTTGTGTATATTTTGCAGTTCAAATCGAACGTACGAGCGCTGCTGTTATAAGTCGTTACTTCACCGATATAATGCTAGTTAAAAGTTTGTAGTATTAGCTTAGAAGTTTTTCAAAATTAGTCCAAAGGGTCAACATTTAGCTGGTTCCATGCTATTTTCATACTATTTATTTATCATCAGCCTGTTTAAATAAAAAATGATAGACATTTTTTATTTAGAAATATGTATAGAATCAGTTCATTAGCTAACTAAAGTATCCATTATCATAGATATTGTACCTCCTTTATACTTTAGTCTTAATTATTTAACCTAGTCGGTATATTTTTGAAAGTAAACGAAATCTAAAAGTAAGAGGATTTTCCACATCGAAAGGAAATATGATTGGCGCGAGTTGATTACTTCGAATAGAATTCATACAATACCAATATCGAGACTCGATTTCAAATCACCGAACAAGTGGGTAACAAAACCCTTTAGTCGCGCCTTTGTGCTGTCGCATTGCCGCGTCGGTCGCCGTGCCGCCCGCCCGACGCTCGCCTTTGTTCGCTGGAAGTGCTTTTAGACAAAACCACATTCGTGAGGTTCTATTCGAATATAACTAGTCAAAGTCAGTTATCAGTTAAGAAAAATTGAGTCACATTTGTTGACATGCGTCGACTAGCGCTGCTAATAGGTAGATACACTTATTTTTTTCTATTAAACCAAGTCAATATTTAAAAAATATTCAAAACACGACTGCCATGCCAAAAACGAACTGAAAAGTTAAATAACAAGTGTAATTTGCAGTCGATGGACCGTTTTATGGAACAGTTTTTGATCAAAGAGGTCCCCCGACTGCAAATTACACTTGTTATTTAAATTTTTAGTTCGTTTTTGGCAGGGCAGTCGTGTTTTTAATATTTTTTAATTTTATTTATTTTTATTTCACACATTTTAGTGACAAATTATATAGTTTTGAAATGTGCTCATCAAGGCCTTTCATTTGATGCACATATTGTAATAATTGAAGAAAAAGTTTTTTATTCACATTTGAAAGTGGCGTCGTACAGTCGCACATATTGAATTTTTCAAAAATAATATAGCCTGTGTCACTCGGGATACTGCAAGGATTCTAACGATACCCTATACATCCAAATCTGTTCAGGCATTTAGAAGTTATGGTGGAATAAAAAACTCACATACCCACAAACATACATGAACCCTAAACACATATACACTCTTTTTTGGGCAGTCGTGTAAAATACTCCTTTTTGGGCAGTCGTGTAAATAAAATAGTACGAAGATGGCCTTAGTTTTTTAATGCATAATGGATAGTGTTTAACTTTCACCTCACCTGATGTTAAGTGACGATAAGGCCGGGTGGAAACGCACTACACCCGGAATTCTCATCACTGAGGAAAACTGCCGGAACACAACACTTTTTAATTTGTTGTTATGGCGTCAGACTTAGGCAAGATGGTGGTAGCTAGCCATGCGGACTTGAAAAAGCCCTACCACCAACCAAACCGAGTACAAATTGTATCCCTCCCCCCCTGGGAATCGAATCCGGGACTGTTATTATTACAATTATATGGGTGGGTGAACCACTAGACAACAGACGCAGTTAAAAATTACTTTATAATTAACTAAGCTTATAACTAAGACGGCGTTAGTTAACGCATGCAGGTGCAGGTCCCTTTAAAATCCATTTTAATTGAAGTGCGCTAAGAACGAAGTGCTTTAGCTCCACTGCTCTCACTGAAACGTGATAAAACACTCTCCATTATGTACGGCACTGGATGAAAGCATACCTCAATTTATGGGTCTGTGTGGCCTAAAATGGTGTTCTCCTCTCTCACTGACTTTACAAAATATGGACAGTGGATGGAGAAAATGCTTGGTCATTGGAACCTATTTTATTAGCTCATATTGTTAGATCGTAGCATAAAGTAATGGAATATCGCTGCGCAATATTTTTTTCTTTTTTCATGTCATTAATTTAGGCATCAACTAAGTACAATTCGGAACTTAACTTAAAAACATTATTAGACAAATAGCCTCTTAAATTAGAAATTGTACCTTAATTACAGGTAAGCACAACATTCACTTACAGGATTTTATAACAAAACAGTAAGTTGACAATGAATTTGGAAAATAATGTTACATTTAAAGAAAATGCGGTACTTATTTTTTATTTTATTTTATTTTATTTAGGACCTAAACAGTCATAAACATTTATATTGCATACAAAAAAATCGAAGTTTCTTACAGACCTATAGATCCATCCTTACACTAAAGGGTCCAATTTTTTTTATAAACGACAGGTGCCCATTGCTATTTAATATAAATATTTTTCACATTTTATCTTAATTTGATATAGAAGTGATAATATTAACAAGCAATAGTATTTTTTAAGTAATAGATTCTATCGTAGAAGAGAGTACAGTATCAAAAGTGAGTCAACAGTATCCCACTTGATACTTTGGTCCGGCAGATACTTCAAGTGATGTTTTTTGATTCCATACTAAAGTTCTAACATACTCGTAAAGTAACATAAACAAAAATATTAAATACCAACATACTCTCTATCACTAAGTACTTTCATTATTTTGAACAAACTATTTAATAAATGTTCTTCAGTGTTTAACCAAAAAGCCATAACATTATTACACTGATGTGGTTAACTTGCTTTAGTAAAGTTTCTTTGGTTAACGTACACAGACAAGACAGAAAGGGGAGTCGAAATGCCAGAATCTAAACGTAAATTACCTGGCACTTAGTAGTGGTTTACGTAATCAAGATTTACCCCTTTTCGACTTTGGTCTTGGAATGACATTTTGAATGAAATTTTGTCATTAAAATGTTTCAAATCAAAGTAAGTACGCGTAATAATAGTAACCTAAATTCAATTCATAGAAAGGAGACTTTAGTTTAAAGGATCCTTTTAGCTTTAACTAATCATTGTCACTTAAATTTATGAAAATATCTCTTAGCTTTTGTGTGGCATAACCCCAAAATAAAGAATTGAAAACGTAGTTCATCTCATATTATTATCATATTTAATTATCATAATTATCCCTCGGTAACAGTACTTTTTTCTGGATGAAAAGTAGGTATGTCTTTTTCCATGCGAGGTACGAATCACACTCTGTCATCCCCTCAGTCAAGAGACAGAGTGTATGCAATATTTCAAGATGATCAGTTGAGTAGTTTAGACGAGAAAGCGTAACAAACAAACAAACAAACTTACTTTCACATTTATAATATTAGTACAACCTATTTATATACATTAATAAAACAAGAATAATAATGAGTAATATTTTGTTGATGGAACCAAACAAAGCGTCAATAATCATTATTATAGCACAAAACTCTTAGAAATATTGCTCGTCTACTCCACGTCTACTAATAGCGTAGCTATAAAGGTCTAAGTAATGACCTCAGCAATAAATCCTTCTAAGATTATTACACCGTAAACGATTGAGATGAACTAAAAGAAAGTTCATTTTTTACACTAATAGAAAATTATATTTATTATTCTGGTCCTGGGGGCCTATTACGAAAATAACGTACGCAATTGCGTAACGCAGTCATATGGCCACGATAATCGTCCGCAGTTTGCTGGTTGTAGTTATAATATACTAGCGGCCGCCCGCGACTTCGTCTGCGTGGAAAGGTTTTTTTTGCTATCCCTCGGGAACAACACTTTTTTTCGGGATGAAAGATACCCTATGTCCATCTCTATACCTCTGACTACGTGTGTGCAAAATTTCATGATGATCGGTCCAGTAGTTAAGACGTGAAGGCGTAACAAACAAACAAACAAACGGACTTTCGCATTTATAATATTAGTAAGGATAACAAACATTTTGAATTTGGCTACCGTAGGTCATAGACTACTAAACGAACAATGTCGGATACTCCAGAGAAAAACTGTCAAACTCACGCAATTACTTCGCAATATCGCATACGAAAGTGATTTGTAATAGGAAACAATCAAAACGAAGCACGGACGCAACTGGGTGTATCGCATTAAACTTTTCGTAATAGACCCCCAGGTTATTTTGACGTATTTTAGAAGCTACTGCCTGTAAATAATTGAATATACCTAGGTGCTCTAAAAACCTTTTAATTGTGAATATTCTAAAGCTTGCCTTTCGTAATTTCTGTTACTTATTAATTTTAATAAAAAACATCGGTAAATACTAGACACAAAGAGGATCTAGAATACCTACCCAGGAGATTTTATTTAGGGTTGCGATATAATTTAGATAAGTACTTATTACTATTCAAAACAGTAAAACATAATTTTAAAAACAAATTAGTGTAAATATACTTTAATAATACATTTTGTCAAAAAATATTCATTTTATGGTGACACTAAAGACGTCGTAAGTCTTATGAGAAATTACTCTGCATTCGGAATAATTTATATTACCTACCTCATTATAAGTGGATGTCGTTAGGAAGAAATATGATTCTTCCGAAATCATCTATATTCTAGTGGTACCGAAGACTAGGTACATTTTCTTAAGAGTCATAACAGAAAGTGCTATTGGTCCCACTAGCACTATCTGGCACGCCGTAGTCTCTTAATGACTGTGAGCAAGTGTGGTTAACCTCTCTTACACATCTGTAGCTCCATTCAAATAGAAACCTTAGCCGCATAAAATTTGAGTTGGTATCTGCAATCACTGTGGTGCTGATAATACAACCTTTTATTTTGAATGTAAACAACAAAACCAATATAAAACGACATTATTTTTACCACACGACTTCGCAATCAAGTCCTTTTACGATGAGCTTGATCTTCGTTGTTAGCACTCCATGTTGCCCCATTTTATTACTTCGTCCTTATGTTATATCACGAGAAGTTAATATAATAATTTAATATTTTGACGTAAAATCCCATTACTGCTAAGTAGCCTTTTATAATACGAATAAATTTATGGCCATATGGGAATCACAGCTACAGATTCACTAGTTTTCAACCAGGCTTCAGTTATGTTTATTCTCAGAAATTGCAACAGAACTTTACCTGACCCATTTACGTTACGAACACAACAAAGGAATATATTTGTCTAAGAGGAGTTGTATGACTTCTTAAAGGTGAAAAACAAATGACGAACAAAGCCTGTTGATTTTGAGGACTACATACTCTAACTAAACAAAAGACAATCATAATATTGTGGTCAAACATGAAATATCGAACCGAAGTTAAATGAAATAGTTGCCATTCAAGTTCGGACATGGTTCGCTGTTTACGCCACATGTTGTAAATAATGTAAAGGCCCACATCGTAATTTATGTGCGCAATTTTACGGACGCCTGTCTACAATGACATCGTTCACACTGCGACGAACATATTACCGCGTGTCAACATTAATTTTGGAAGACAGCTTTGAAAAAGAAATGGCTATGGGTGCCTCATGTTTTAATTTTGGACTGATTTGTGACTTCATTGCGTTGTCATGTCGCTGCTTTGTCAAAAATAACAATATTGAACTTTTGGATTACAATTGTATTCTTGATATAGCGTCATATTAAACTTAATTAGGTATGATTTCAATAACATGACTTTCAAGCACCGTTCGCGCATTAAAATTTCTTAAAATGTATGAAACCACAAAAGTACAACGGTCAATTTAGACGGTACCCTGGCCGAAAGTGGAGCTACGATGAATTTTATTTAATACTGTAATTATAATACAAATTTTAATTAAACTTTACGTGGCATTTTTAAGACTCATATTCTAGTGTTTTCAGAAGGTATCATTACATTCGCTCGCAGTCATTTCTAGAAGTAAATAGCAAAACTGCTATAATTGCGATTTTGATATATTCGCTATCTACTTCTACGAATGACTACGAAGGAATGTAATGATACCTTCTAAAAATACTAGACTATGGGCACTATGGGTTTTAAAAATTCCACGTAAAGTTTTATTAAACTTCTTTTTTATTAACAACTTGTTTAATAAAAACAGGGTGCCACTTTCGATATGGGATGCACTAATTCAACAAACTAAATATTGGAGATCAATACGTATGTCGGATAAACCGAAACGTTGACGTGACGTGCTCCGATATCTCTTGGATATCCATTATTTTAAACAAGCACTAATATTTGAAATTATAACACCATAATATTACAATTATTTTATAATGAATAATCACCACAATAGATTCACAAAATAATGAATGATTACAAAAAAAAACTTGGATTTAGAGCCAATGAATTTGTGCGTGTGAATCGCGTGACTGTCACATGAGAGATGACAACAGCGCCGCCATGCCACTTACGACCCCATTCGGTGTTACCCGCTCTTAATTAAAAAAGAAAAAAACCGGCCAAGTGCGAGTCGAACTCGCGCACGAAGGGTTCCGTACCAAAAAACGGCAAAACATTTACGTTTGTTGTATGGGAGCCCCCTTTAAATATTAATTTTATTCTGTTTTTAGTATTTTTTGTTATAGCTGCAATAATAATACATCATCTGTGAAAATTTCAACTGTCTACCTGTTGTTGTTATTAATATCGAGCAAAAAACAGCAAAAAAATCACGTTTGTTGTATGGGAGCCCCCCTTAAATATTTTTTTTTCTGTTTTTAGTATTTGTTGTTATAGCGGCATCAAAAATACATCATCTGTGAAAATTTCAACTTTCTAGCTATCACGGTTCATGAAATACAGACTGGTGACAGACAGACAGACAGACGGACAGCGAAGTCTTAGGAATAGGGTCCTGTTTTTACCCTTTGGGTACGGAACCCTAAAAATTACAATAATCGTTCGGAAATAATGCCATGATTCGACTCAAATCTCTTGCGCGCCGTCACTTATATTTTATTTACCGAGATCTAGTTTACAATTGGACTTAAAACGATATGTAGATTCAGTTAGTTTACTATTTATTGAAACCAGTAATTATTCGAAAAAATCACTACCTACATATTATAAAACAAAGTACCTCGCCGCGTCTGTCTGTCTGTTCGCGATAAACTCAAAAACTACTAAACGGATTTTCATGCAATAGAGTGATTCCTGAGAAAGGTTGAGGTGTATAATAAATTGAGGTTAAATGTAAATTGGTAGAAATAATATACTTATAATAAATAAATAAAATAAAAAATGTTTTATTAACATAAAGTTTCTATTCTAAACAAGTGGTGAGACTCCCTTGTAAGTAGATTTGATACACTTGTGTTAGGGATATCTCGCTCAAAACCCTTGAACCTTACACGATATGTTAATAATACTTAGGTACTATAAAAGTATTTGAAACAAAATAAAGGTTAACTAATTTATACTTATCGATAATTGTTGAAGAAGTCGGCAAAAATTAAGCCGTCTGGGAGGTTGCATTGAAAACGCTGCATAAACCTTTTGAGCTATAACAAAATAATCTATGATTGAATTAATCCTCTTCCATATCTCTACAAAATAGTCCGCGATGGCTTATATCTATCTTTTAAGAATAACTTACTATATATCTTCTAAAAAATTGGTCACGTACAATGCGGTAATTTGGAAAGCTATTTAGAAAGGTCGTTACCTTAAGCATTTTATGCACATTATTTTAACTTTTTACACCATTACATTTAAATTAATATCTTAGGAGTATTCGCAAAAAATTACGCGCGTGAAAATTAATTCAAACACCGAAGGACTCGGACGGGACGGAATCAGACTTGGAAATTGAATGTGACAACTGTAAGCTATTTGTTTTCTTTTTGTTGGTGTTGTTGGAAGCGAGGGCGGGTTGCTAGTAAAAATATAAACATGCGTCCGCAGCTACTTTTGCTAATTAATAATGTAATTGGTAATTTATCTAATCTACCATAGATTTATGGAGGCATAGAAAACAAAGCATTTACATGACTGGCAATTTAAATAAATTAGTACTTGCTAAAGCCTTAAATTATAATTAGCATACTATTATCCTAACAGCTATAAGTAGCTCGTTACAAATAGGATACAACAACACCGACTTAGCAAAGTAATTAAGCGAAATGTTAAGCATACAATACCAAAATCTAATATAAATTGCTTCACAACTTCGGGGATCTTCCAAAAGGAAATCTGGCTAAACAAAATAACGTGAATACGACCTGTAAACATATTATTTTAGTAGGCACTTTGTGTTGGCTTTCAAACAACAATTTATTTGTAAATGATGATAATTTATCATGATGATAATTCATCATTCATTCATCATGATGATAATTTATTATCTATTAATATTTTTCAGGTTGTGCTTTTTTCAGGAACTTTTACGGATTAATATAGGAAGTCCTAAATTCACAGCGATACAAGTGTGACTTCAAGTGACTAGAGCGTGCTTAAGTGGACATTGAATTTAGTGGTTTTGCCTGCTATTTGGACGGAGGGAGGACTTTAGCGAAATGTGTTGTTGTGTTATTGAACATTTTTGTTTCGCCGATTTCTACAGGACTGGATTTACGTCTCTATTGAAAAGGGTGCCGAACGTAATCCTCGTTGACAATGGGGGTCATAAATTGGTATGAGGGTCTGATAACTAAATCAAATTTCCTAGGAGGCATAAAGAACACGTGTGCGCTATGATACACAAGATCATAAACGGCAAATATGACGATAAACCGAGCAGCTAGAAAGACCCTTTTTGAGGTATAAATATTCAGGGAATATATCCGAAGAAATGTGGAAGAAAAAGGTCAGGGTGGTATTACGTTTGCGGAGTAGGTTATAAAGCCTGTGTTAATTGATGGAGCGGCAGCGCACTTATACGGGAAGATTGATGCTTGTTACTGTGGGGAGGTTTGCTCGAGTGTCATATAAAATATAGGGAAATCATAATGTGATAAGACAGGGTAATAAGAATGGAAAAGAAAACTGGTTCACAGTAAACATTGCTCAGGTAATTTCACGAGTATAGATTTGAACGAATCTTGTACACAAATTGACTAGTTAATCCATATAACAACTTTTTTTTAAACAATTTTAAAATTCCATACGGTAAAGGGTTAACGCACTTGTCTTTAAATTACTAATATTTCTTTCACATAGATGGAATTTCCCATGATACGCATCTGCTGTACAATAAAGCACAAGTTTGTGATTATCTAAAGTTTAGATTAATAATATCTCTATTTAGATGTGGTTTCGATTCTAAACCACATCTAAATAGAAATATTAATCCTGAAAGTAAGGTAGGTACTTAGTATGTCATTTTATTTTAAGTCCAAGCATTCACATATGAGCTTTTTTTACCAATCCGATACTGCAACGCATTTTCAGCCTTCTCACTGACAAAACAATGTCGAAAGTCCTACTTTTTGATAAAAAAAGACAAACCTTTCCAGTTGTGCGTCACCACAACCGCAGAAAGAAGCAACGAGCAACATTTCCACCCCAACTACCTTTGTAATGGTGTCGCAACGTTTACAGCCGCCAAGCTATAAACCGAACCGAGCTAACTGGATCCCGTTGTAGTAAAATGTTTGGCACAAGGATTTTACGTAAGCCGATATTTGAATTCAGAATTCTAGCTAACACAATTCACAAATTGCAAAACATATTATGGAGTAAATTAGATAAAGCCATATTTATTTATATCGAAACAAAGTGGAAACATACATTATTTCAAGGTATGGTGTGGACCAGTGGGTCTACCGCGCAAGAATCGTCAGTATCGTTATTGGCTTCATTTGACAGATGAATGTGATGTGACACATTGCTGCTTTTCTTCGGTAAGTTTTCATTTGTGCCAAAAATAAGTAGCAATGTGTCACATCCATCTGTCAAATGAAGCTGATAGCGATGCCGACGACACGTGCGCGGTAGGGCCTCTTTTATAAAAGTGTTATCGATTAATACGCTTACGTCACACACTTTTATATTTTTCTTTTACTTGGGAAACTACTTTTAATGAAAAGATGAAACGTGTAAAAATATTATAACGAAGTTCTGAATATTACTCGTCTTTCAATATTGAAAGTTAGTTAATAAGAAAGAAAGAAAAAACATCTACGAAGAAGGCTAAGAAATTTCCTTTCATAGAATTCCGCATTCCTACTTCTTAAGTGACATTCGACCCACTTTATATAAACTTTGTTGGATTTTGAAAGCTAATACACCCTGTGGGCTTAGTTCACATCCATCATTCTTAAATCGAAATTTAATCACTTAGGTACTTTTTCTTTTCGCGGTCATAGGTCATCGTTCCACCACATAAATCTTCGTCAGCGAACTGTCGTCTTTGTAAACAGATACAAGTTTTTTTTTTTTTGTAAAAAAGCTATCGTCCCTTTTCAGCCTGTTCAACTTTGAAGGCTTGAAGTTAGTATGACACAACATTAAGGAGTATGAAAACCTTAAACCTACTTTGTCGTCTTTAATCTTACTTTAAGGAGTTTTAAAGACTGTTTCACAAAGTCCGATTAATTCAATATAATATACATTCTGTTACAATTTAATTACTTTATTATTATTTATTCTTCCCCATGATCCAATGTAGGTTAGGTATATCTAGAGATGGGCAAAGGACCCGATTTTGACCCGACTGCTGAGTAAACCCAGTTAGCACCCATAGACCATTATTTTGAACTAAATAAAATCTTCAGATTTTATTTTGTATTGATTTAACAAGAAACTGTTTCCATAGCAACGTCACATTTAACATACTCGTATCAATAGAAATAAAAGAACTGTAAAAAGTTTTTATAACATACTTACAATATAGGAGTTTATTGGGTTTAAACTCAGTGGTCGGGTTTAAACCGGGTCTTTTGCGCATCTCTAGGTATATCATTAAAGTTGCTTTATTGGTTCAAGCGTAGAATAACCGACAGAGTTACTTTAACGTTAAAATTTAAATTACTTTGAATTGTATGCAATGAGCTTACAGTTAATTAATAACTAAGGACCAGGCTGGTTAAGCGGTTAGTGAAAATGCCTTCGAAAACCTCTAATTGGTTTGAATTTCGCCAGGGAAAATATTTGTGTGATGATATGAGCATTACCATTTTAATTAAGACAAAGTAGTTTGTATATTTACGTAAACTACTTAAACCAGGTGAAAATAAAAAAGGAAACAGATGTTTTCTTATTATGCATCTAAGAAATAACTTTTCAATATTGTTCATTATTTCCACCATTTTTAAAATGGACTTAACTGTACATTACATCCGAGAATGGGAAGTTAGCATTTACATCACCGAGGATGCTTTAATCATTCTAGGCAATGTAAATAGCTTCCCGTACAAGGCAGGTATAGTGTTTTTCTCAAGAAATGAGAGAAAATAAAATTTTCTTAATAAAAAAATAATTCTTAAATTGTTTCTTTTGGTCATGTGAAACAACCGACCGAGTCATGCAGCTATAAAGTTTCATAAAAATAATGCTAGCTGATGAGAGTTCTACCAGTTTAAATTGGAATACTTATGAGTGAAGAAAGTATTGAAATTTTTACTCCACATTGAATTTCAACTTAGAACGTAATGAACCAGCCACCACGTAAATGTGGAAACTCTAGCATACCTTTTTAAATGTAAGGATCATCATGAGTGAGTAAAAGTCTTTTCACTTCACTTCACTTTCTTTATAGCTCTGTTTTTAAGGTACCTGTATTGGGTTGGATGCTTCGTAAAAAAATCAGCAATCAGTATTTGTACTCTGTATAGTTCCTTTCACGTTCTCTGTTATGGATCTTTTTGTTTCAATCCATACTAGGCAAGCCTTTGTCTGTTATTGTTTTCATTTTCTAGACTCTCTATATCTGAATGATCTCAGTACTAGAAAAAACAGTATTGCCTTCATACAGTATCGGACAGCTCGTTCACAATGGATATTAGAAAAAAGCTATAAGTAGGTATGTTGTTTTACTTTCCACATTGCTAAAACAATATTGTTTTAATAAAGATAATGAATTCCATAGGTGTAAAGTAAAACTAAAATCAAATTATAAACTTCTTATTTGCTCATTAGATATAAAACACTTTAAGGATTACAGCGCGTATTTTATTAATTCAGGTGGGATTTTAGAATTATTTAGTTAATGTTAATAGCTATTAAGTATTATGAATCTAATACGATTTACTAATCCATTTCAAAGTTAATGCTGCTTTTTAAGTTACTTGACCTCGAATGTTCTTGTTACTTCGTTGAATTAAATATTGCAGACTGCCATATTATGCTATGCTTACTTAAAAACCATGACTTTCGGAAAATAAAAAGAGAGATGGTTAGCCTAAAATATCCGAGGTGAGCCAAAGTGTGAAAATTGGCAGATTATAATAATAAATTGCTCACTTCATGTTGCCGATTGAGTGGTCAAAATGTTTATTAGAGAAACATCCGTTTCACTACTTATCTATACAGATAGTACAGTCAGCAGCACATGAGGTTATACAAAACAGTGAAAAATCTGTAATTTTTTTTCTTAATAGCTTTGCATTTATATATAAAATTGATTGATTATCATTACGCTGTCGTGAAAGCCCAGCATGCCGTTGACCATACAATACCTACATTTCTCAGTCGTATACACAAATTGTGGAAATGAAAACAATTTCAGGCGTGCTTCATGCCTTCAATTACAGGCTGAAGAAGGTCGCAGCCCTTTCTCTCGTGTATTTTTATAGAAAAAGAAATCTAGGTCGCTTATTACGCCCTAGGCTTTCTGATGTAAATGTCTGCAATAAAACGGAAACCACTGAGGTTTTTCTACACGCATTTTTTCAAGATTTTTCCAAGGCTTTCGTCCAAGAGCGTGACGAATCACCCTACAAGATTGAATAAATTAGAACGAAAGATCCGTAACGTTTTCTCATAAATGTAATGTATAAAGTTGAAGAATGATTGAGCCCTTTTCAAGTTTATTCGGATTTTAATTATTAATTTTCTCTAGTATGAGGATTTCGCAATTTCATCTGCGTATCTACTTCTGTCGTTTCTTTTCCAAGACAGCTAATTAATAACCTCTTGGATCCATCCAACATTGTTAGTGAAGATAATAAGTAGTAGTTTCAACTTTTTTTTCATAAATAAATAAATTAAATGGTTGTTTATTTTCCCATCACAAATAATAGAACTTAAGTCTAGAAACAAATTTGCAACTAAGCTACAATATGAAAGGTTTCTATATTTGTGAGGGACTGGTGCCCGTAGGTTTTAGAGAAAGAAACCTGTGCTGCAGGTTGCCAGGCCCACCCACTGACAATAGTTTTACCTACACATTATGTATGCTTGGATACACCTAGTATATACAAGAAGGTGGACTTAAGCAATATAATCACAGGATTAAAGATTAAGCAATAAACAATGTAAACTAAAACTAAACTGCAGTAGATAAACCAAAGCTATGATATGTATGTGTGAGTGAATAAGTGTATGTGTATTTGTAAGTATGTGTGGATGATGTGTGCATGTGTCTACGTGTGTGCGTGAACTGGTCTATGGCTGCGAGAGATAGGTACGGGCACAATGACCAATGTTTAAATAATTTCATCACTTATCCATTTTGTTAGAGCGTTGTATTTAAATTATTATATTTAATAAGTTAAAAATCACTTTTATTTACTTATCTACATAAAGTATTCAATAAAAACTAAGTAACTACACATGTAAAGTTAGAACTTATAAACAATTTACGACTTCTAAAGACCCCTTTTAATTTCGGTTTCGTCCTGTTCTTTTTAAATAAACGCGGCGTTAAATCCTCAGTTACCTGCTCCATGCGACACGGCAATAAAGAAAAGCCCCGAGTCAGACCCGGCTAGTCCCACGTACGACCTATTTATTGCTCGTGACTCGGAATGGGGGGCAAACATGCGGATATCACTGTGACTCCACGAGAATTTTAAAACGACATAATTTCAGCCCGCCCCGCGACCTATGAGCTCTGGTGGCTGGCGACACAATACATTTTTGATGATACATTTTCTCACGCAGTTAGGCGATTAATCGCCGAGTGATTTTTTGTCGCTGAGAATAGAACATACGGAGTTCTATAAGTAAACGCCCACGATCTACTTTTTGTAGCTGTGTGATAAACGCGGCATTAATCGCGGCGCTTTTTTCTCGTTGTCTAAGCGTCCCCGCTGACGGGCGATTAATCGCTGAGCGATTTTTTGTCGCTGAGAATAGAACATACGGAGTTCTATTCGTAAACGCCCACGGGCAACTTTTTGTAGCTGCGATAAACGCGGCGTTAATCGCGGCGCTTTTTTGTCGCTGGCTAAGTAAAACCTTTGTCGTGTCATTTCGCGGGCGATTATCGCCGCGATTAACGCCACGATTATCGTAGCTACAAAAAGTCGCCCGTGAGCGGTTACACTAAGTAAAATCTTTGTCGTGTCATTTCGCGGGCGATTATCGCCGCGATTAACGCCGCAATTATCGCAGCTACAAAAAGTCACCCGTGAGTAGGGTTACCATCCGTCCGGATTAGTCCATTGTCCGGACTTTTAGACTATTGTCCAGATTTTGTCTGGCTTCGTAATTTGTCCGGCTTTTTATAATTGGGCGATGTAATACTAGTAAAAAAACAAACAGCAGTAGTGTTCGAAAGTGAAGTCCCAAAATGTATGGAGCCTGGATCTATCTGTGAAAATGACTTTTATTGAAATATCCGGCTTTTTGTCAGGACTTTCCAAATTTTGTAATGGTAACCCTACCCGTGAGCGGTTACGCTTACGCCGATTAGTTTGAGTAAAATTCTAGTACCTATTCTTATTTGTACGATTTTTCTAGTTCTTTTCGTTCCATTCTCATCGGAGGTTGGAAATAGTAATCTTTTTAGGTGTGTATTTCCAAACCCTGGCGTAAATCAATGATATGACTGAAGTAAAAATATAATGCTTTTAGAGTCTCGTTCTTACCTTTTACTGTCACCATACAACAATAATATAGTATCTTTTACGATATAATAGGTCCAAGAAATCCTAGCAATAAAGTCTAAAACAACAACCAAAGCACAATATATACTTCCTAGAATCAAATCAAACGAAACAAAACACTTTCACCATTTTCCGAGACATGTGACTAAAGCACTGAATCACAAAATCAGTAACCCCATTTCAAGTAAACGATGAAGGTATCCATTTCATAGTATCCTTAGCATTCAATATCATATCCCTTCTATTATAGGATAACCTTCACCGACGGCCGTCGATACTTGGTGGTTTTGGCACAGATTTATAGGTCCTTTCTCAGCCTTAGCCGTCAGTCTCAAAATGATCCTATCGACTCGAGATTTGCCTCAACGACCTCAAAACGTTTATCGGCGTTACGATCTCCGGTCACCCTTTATTTAATGACCACTTAATTTGAGCCTTCGGTTATTCATAAAGCTCTATTCAAAGGCAGAATGTTTGAATGGAAAAGGTCCTTTTAGATAATGCTCAAAGTGACCCAAATAGAAAATCTCGCTTGATTGGGAATCAATATTTCAAACAAGTTTTGGTACTATTTTGTCACACTAAAAAAATTTACGAAATGGCGCAGCGGATATTTGGGCCGCAATGTGAAATGAAATGGATAAAACGTTTTCTTTGGTAAGTCCCATCTTCCCAGGTTTCATAGTTGCAATGGGGATTACCAATTTGCCTGACTTTAGTAGTTGCACTCAGTAAAACATCTTTAACGCTAAGTTTTGAGGCGCATACGGGCAAAGTTTTGCCTGGAGTGTGCGGCATTTTCTGTCACTGTAACTCGTTTACCGAAATTTGTGCTACAATATGTGCAACCAGTATTACTTCTAACGAAAACTACTCAAGGCACCAAGTATTCTAGTACAATTATACTTCGGGATTCTTCCTTCGATATTAGTACTATTAACACATGTAGTATCGCTTGCATGTATCACCACTTAGCACGTTATTTTAGAGTAATAACCTAAAAAACCTAAAAAGAGAAGGTATTTGATTTAGAATTGACAGATACTTTGACATTTCCGGCTCGAATTCTCCTCGCCGCCATTCGGCGCCAACCTTTTCATTCGCTTTTCGTGCTTCGCCACGGACGCACGCATACAATCTCAAAGTGAGAATTCTTCAGAATTATATTTTATACAGTGAAAATTTATTATACTTAGTTAAAATGCTTCGTGCAGAAAGGAAAAAAGATTTCAGACGGAAGAGGACAAGAAGAAGAATACAAGATGGAGAAACACTATTAAATGCGTAACTGCCATTTTGGGCTTTTACCGTTTACTTGGCTTGAATGCGTAACTGCCAGACTGGGCTTTTACCGTTTACTTGCCTTAACTGCATAATTGTTTGCTTACCTTTATGAATGCGTAACTGCCATACTGGGCTTTTACCATATATATTTATTTTACTTTAATGTACACGAGTACAAAAAGAGCGGACTTAGTGCTAATAGCATTCCCTCCCAGACAACATTGTTTGCTGAGATTTAAAAATGCGTAACTGCTACACTGGGCTTTTACCATTTAATTATTTAATTTGTCTGACACGAACTTACCATACTGGGTACTTTCTGTCATAAGGCATGTGTCTAATAAGGCATGAACCAATTATCTTTTGCACTCGAAATAGTCACACTGGACTATTTCACCGCATAGATAGGTCAGACAACGCAACTGCAACAAGTGCAGCAACTCAAAGTGCCCCTGATGACGCGACAGTGTAAAAAGCAAGCTGCCCTCAATGATGCATGAGCATGACTCATGTTGGAACCGTTGCCGAGCACCAATCGGGTGACTCCGCCGTCCGCCGAATTCGCCGCCATCCGCTTCCCAGCCAGGCGGCTGCTCTGCTGGAGCTGCAACAGCAGCCCTGACAACAGCTTAGTTCATCAGGTATGAATTTTGATATCATAGATATCCTTGGTGTTGCGTTGATCCCAACGGAATAATAGAGTACCATCGGTACTGAGATAAATTTTTGGCTTGCAAAATTTATATAACATAATTATGTTTGATTTTATTATACACATTGTTACAACTGTAACGAAAAACTGCCAGTATAACGTTCATAAGCAGAGCTATAAATAAATGCTAAAATTTATCAACTTCATGGAACCAGATAATAAGTTATACAGCAACTAGCTGATACCTGATATTTCACAATTTTTATGTGAAATAGCTTCTATTAATATAGGTACGCCTAACATGAGCCTGCTGATAGAAATTTCAATAAGAAATTGAATAGTAGAATCCATACATTTTGTTATCCATAAATGCAGTAAGTGTTTATTACTGTGTACCACAGTTTTAATAAGTAAAAACTTTAAACATTTACCTTAACTAGGAGATCCTATGTTTCAGGCTTATTATTTATGTTTAATCACTAACTAATTAGTATGTTTATTTCAAAGCTATGCCCTTGTAAAAAGTAAAAATTACCTGTCTATTAATTTTCAAATTGAATTTGTGTGTGTAAAACATAAATTGATTGATCTTAATGATAATGATTTTGATGTGTAGAAATTATTTGCCAAGTGAATATATTATAGTGATAATGAAGCTTAAGGAGCAGCTTTTCATTATAGAACACCTTTTTTATGACAGTAATTTAAGACAGTGTTTTGCACTTTATACATTATACAATGGGGCATTGCAACATTCATTTGTTGTGCACAACATACATTTTATTATAAACAGAAGGTATATGGTCAAATCGAGTGTAATTGATGCTGTCCACTTAAAAGGCCACCAACAGTTGAGTCGAATATGAATGATGCATTAGCCACAGGCCTGAGGTTAACGAAATTGATCAACGAAAAAACTGTAAGTAAACCGGGCGCAGTACTTAAATAAAACAGAAATTTTAAAACTGATTTACATATTTATTTGCTGGTACATTTTGTTTTAAAACAATTTAAACTTGAAAACAACAAACGAAACATGCAGCCAGGTATACCATATGCTTAATTCCGACGGCAAACGAATATCCAGACGCGGTGACGAAGCCCCATCAACGTTTTCTTTCGTCGATAGCAGCTGACCCGCAGGCGGCCGTTACGGTCCATCGAAACAGTTGCCGAGGAATCGAGGATACATTCGTCAACATTCACATTCGATCATCGTACGCGGGGTAAGGATACTCCTAAGGATCTGGTGCAGCATTTATCTGTATTCAGCGAATGCAGGCAGTGGTCGCCAACTATAGGCACATAGGCGTCCACATAGTTGTTTGGTCTAAATTCGACATGTGTGAAAATACTATTTTCACTGCGCTAGGACAGCACCAAGATTATTATTATTTTCTTTTATACTCACTCGTACTCACTTGTGCCATCTCCAGAGATATATATTAAATTCTAACATTAATTTGACTAAAATTCGGGCGAAATATATAACAGCCACATAATACGTATGTATTTTAGTGACAGACAATAATTTGTCAACTACACATTAAGTTGAAGGTTCAACATCTCTGTTCGAAAAAAAAATGTTTTATCAGGTTGTCATATTGGGTTTAGTTAAAATCTAACAGAAGTCATATTAGTATAAACTGTAAAAACGTTATCCTATAATAAGAATAAAAAATGCTTATTGTTTATAACAAAACACATTCTAGAAATCCCAGAAGTCGCATTATTATAAACAGTATAAAAGTTAACCTATATTGAAAATAAGAAATGGTTATTGTTTGTCAGAAAACAAGAATACAACACAGAAGTCTTTGCATTTTAGAAATCCCATCAACTCTATGGTTTTAATATTGGAAAAGTAATAGAAATATACGAATTTAAATTCTTAACTTTTGGGTATTGTAGTGCCCATATTTTTACAAAATTTATGCCGCCAGCTACGACTTCTTAGACAGCATTATCTCCCTGTTATATTGGACATAATATTTACTCTAACAATGTGTCTCAGAACATTTTTTAAAGAATTGACAACATTTCATTTTGAGAAAGTACTAAAATTAGAAAACCATTTCGAGATTTTCGTGTTCTAAGCTCATATATTTTTTTTCAGAATTTTTAGATCCGTATTTTTAACGTTAATTAAAAAAATCTAAAATCTAGTCCATATAGGGAGTTTGAGTTGAGTCTCTTTGCCTTCCATTTAAAAAAAAAAAACAGTGGTGCCAGCGTAGAGTAAATTACCCTAGATTTAGGGTAAAAAATATCCGGCACTAAGAGACGACACATCGCCCGTTCGAGTAATTTTAAATCCCGAAATTGAAATTACAGCATACCCATTACCCGATTAGTATAATTAAATACAAGAAAAATATTTCTTTCCACTACCTATTTCTTTCTTTATAAATCAACAAACAATTCTTCCATGTACATGTAAGGTGGGGCGGAGAGTGTCCTTTCTGTACGGTAGTACTTATTAATTATTATTTATTTAAATTATATATTATATCTATTCGGTGATCTAGGGGTAAATTAGGACCCAGCCTAGGGTAGTGGGAAAATCTGATCTGGCAACACTGAAAAAATCAATTGTCATAATAATAACTGAATGTCTTTCGAGTGTATTTCTATGTTCAGTAAAATTTAGATATTTTTAAAGTATTCTTGTAAGAAAATCAAAAGAAAGTCGTAGCATCGTTTGTGATACTTAAGCGTTGCCTGTGACATTATGTTTTGTGTGATTAAGGGCTGGAAATCACACACAGGAACATAAGAAAATAATCAATAGATATTATCATTTAATAGGTGAGTTCATATTGTTTTCATGTTTTTATGTTATGTAAATAGCCTGAAACTATTAAAATATACTCATAATTTGTGCAAATAGTCGTTTGTGTCCAGTTCTTTGTCGATTTTTGCAAATATCAGATCTGTTTATTACAGGTCTTTGAAGTGTGTTTTTTCGCATAGTGATGTGCATTTCTATATCGATATGTTTTATTGTACTTTCTTAGATACTTTATATTTGATGGGAACAAAAAGTAGAAAACCATCACATGTCTTGGCTAGCCTGGCACATCTTTCTTTTAAATAAATGATAATCAAGTTATTTAATTCAATTTAACTCAAATCAGTTTCAACTTTATGTTCTGTATGTAGATACTTATTACTACAAGCTCAATTTCTTTGTTTTAGGAGCCGATATCTAACACACCACAAAAATGTAATGAGCGCCTGCGTGATGTCGACATGAAGCAATGATTACTAGTTTGCAGCGACAACTAAAAAGACTTAAAAAAGCCTTCAAATAATAAACACTGTCATTTTTTTACCTGTTCTTTTATTTCCTTGTCTTTGTCTGCGTGGACATTCGAGAAAGTTCTTACGGGATTCGATCGGGATACCAGCCCCCTACTCAAATGGCCAACTTTCTATTCGTTTGAACGCTACGCTTACTTTTAAAGCTTAAATATGAGCAATAGATGATTAAATCACATGTCGCAAACTTATGTAAATCACAAACTTCGATGTATTGTATGGAATTGTCAAGCTTACGGCACGTAATTTTATAGTTTACTGCTTATTTTAAAGTTTTAATAGTAAGCGTAGCGTTCAAACGAATAGAATGTTGGCCATTTGAGTAGGGGGGCAGTTACCAGAGGTCGTACTCTGAGCTCTTATAGCAACCTCAAAGTGATGTTGTTTTGTTATAGAGACAGAGCTATACATCGCGTATAGCGCACTTCTCAATCACAACATCGCTTCGATATTACTTTTGACAGTCTTTGTATGGGGGCTTTTAGTTGAAACTGTTTTTAGAAAGCGACATTGAGAGAAAAATGACCCACCTCTTCTTAGAAAATTACTCATACCCCTTAAGGTACTACAAGTATGGTATATATAATATACCTTAACAACTATAGTAAATTATTGTAGTACCTTATACAACTATAGTATAGTTGTTATTATGTTTCTTATTTATTATGAAACATGAAACAAAAATACCATTATTATCGATATAAAATACTAGCGTGCCTACATCTCTATGGACATCACAATTCGCATCAAAGACAGTTTTTTTTTTATTTGACGTTTTAAGATGCAAGGCAAAGGCATCGCTTATATTTTACCTATATCTTGTACTTACGTCCTTTTAGAATAAACCGTTTTTAATTAATTAATATCTCAGTAATGTATGAAAATAAATGGAAAAGAAAAAATACGTGTTGCCTAAAAAACGATAAATTTTCATTATATCTATAAAAACATGTACCTAAAAATTTTGAAATGTTGTCAATTGAGATACACAATAAATTTAAACACATTTTTTTTATACAACTACCTTCACAACATTCCATTAAGGTCTTTTACAAGAAAAACATTCACAAAACTGCAAAATAAATTATGACTATTTTATGAATGTATTAAACCTGTAGATACCGGTATAATATTATATTTTACTTTATTTAGTTGAATGTCATCGATACTTACACCGAATTAGAGAAGTCATAGTTGTGAAATATTTTTCTCTGGTACCTCTCAACAACGGGGTAGACTGGGGGACACTTGTGGCCAGGAATCAAAACATTGAAAAATAATTGCATATAAATTATCTAGCTAGAACATGTAGCTTATTATATTTTCATTGCTTTTTTTATTATTGTATTCGGTGTAAAGTATTCTAGTCGTTATTATTTGATTCACTTATTCAAAAAATTATTACCAGTTTTGGTATTTTCGGATTGAAATTGAGTAAATTCGAATGCAAGTCGAATTAGGTAGTAGAAATAAAATATAGTAGAAATATTTTTCTTCATTCCTAGCATTTGGATCCCAAAGCGATTATTTTTTAATTTTAGATTTTAGCATTCACAACGCTATTTTTGTTTAGTGCCTATTTTATTTACAAAGACAAATATGTCACTATCAATCGAACAAGCTATTATTTTTATTCTTTTGTACCAGTTTCTTAGTGTTACAATTCTGCCATCATGATCGTCACAATTTTAAGCCTTGATACCCATTGTTTACATGTAATATAGTGTCTATTAAAGTACTAACATCCTATAACTTCCAATTCCAGGGACGGAAATTCATCGCACAAATAGACTGGTTTGTACAACATTATCAAGGTGATATTATTTTACAGGTATATTACTATGTTGTTTAAGCTTGTATGTCTGCTGATACTATCAGAAAGTACAGAGCTTGGTTATAAAAATGGTTCGATTATTCACCAAATAACAATATAGACATAATAAACACAGAAGTGTGTAAGACAATTATTAATATTATTTAATATTGGATTCATTGTTGATTTCACAATATGAGCTAATCTCAAGGTTTAGTATTTAATTTAACTACGCCTTGGCGTAGACTTACATTGCTCAAATACAATAGATATCTTAGATTTCTTATTACTATTTATTAAATATTTTCCAATTAGTTTTTTTTCTAACTTTTCTAACTTAAAAAAAAGTGTCACATTGAGGTACCTTGCCTATTGCACATAGAATGAAAACAATTTAATCAATTAATTATTTGTTTACTTCAAGTATGAAACATGAATTCTTCTTAGTTTGACATAAACCATTCTATAATTACCTTCTTTTTCGAGAATGCTACATATTATTATTATAATAAACATTTCATAATCACTTCTTTTTATTTATAAATATAAAATAAAAATAGTAATACATATTAAAAAAGAAAAAATAAATAAATGAAATTCTTATATGTAGAATAGATAATGGATTACTGAAATGTAAAATTCAATGATAGTGGAGTAGACTCAAATCCATGGTAACCAGTTTTAGCACTCGACGTACGCCGATACCTATATAGGTATGTTATGGCTATGTAGCCATAACATTTATTTTTTTATTATAGAAATTCCACGTAACACGGTGGAATGGTAGACAATTTCACTATCTTTGCAAGATATCATCGATTAATGATAATTAAACTGAATTTTCCTAACGAATCTTGCTTATTTTTTTTTGGTTCCAACCATCTATATGTACCATATTTGCTACCAAAACATTAAGAATTATGTTAAATGTGACTGATTTTCTTTTTTAAATTTAAAAGACTAATTACACAAGAGATGATATTTCCATTTTCTTATATAATGCTTTAAACATCTACATGTGTTAATAGTACTAATATCGAAGGAAGAATCCTGAAGTATAATTAATGATTAAACGAACTTACCTGTAAGTGAAGTTCTATCATAATTATACGAAGGATTCTTCCGAAGATATTAGTATAGAGTCCCACCCTCCCTACTGCTTATTGTTAATTACAATAAGTGTTCACCCACTGAAGAAAATGAGGAAATATCATACGATTTGGACTTTAAACTAAATGAAAAGGTTGGCGCCGAATGGCGGCGAGGAGAATTCGAGCCGGAAATGTCAAAGTATCTGTCAATTCTAAATCAAATACCTTCTCTTTTTAGGTTTTTTAGGTTATTACTCTAAAATAACGTGCTAAGTGGTGATACATGCAAGCGATACTACATGTGTTAATAGTACTAATATCTTCGGAAGAATCCTTCGTATAATTATGATAGAACTTCACTTACAGGTAAGTTCGTTTAATCATTAATTATACAGGGTTATTTGTAAAACACCAACAACCTCGCTGAACAACATAAGAACAACGTTTGTTCTACGACTTTCATAAAAATACAAAAAAAAATAAACAACTTTTCGTACAAAACTCGATCAGCTGTTTGGACATTTGTGTAAAAAGACGTTATTTTGTTTTTTTTTTCGGATAAGTCATAGAACACACGTTGTTCTTTATGATGTTAGTAATCTACTCCTGCAAGAAATTGTTGGTGTTTTACAAATAACCCTGTTAAACATAGAAATAGAATGTCAAAGAACAACAATGTCAATAAACAGGTGATCCGAAAACGAATGCATACATTTTATATGAGATACGTAAAATATGACTTACACCCGATTGCACTAAACTTAAGGATCGCCTAAGTCTGTTCCTAACTACAACACGACCAAATTAAAACGGTGTCAAACTTAGCGGTCATGTAGCTGTCATTCGCCTACTTAACTTGGTCGAGTTGTAGTTAAGAAAAGACTTAGGCGATTCTTAAGTTTAGTGCAATTGGGTGTTAGATTCATAAAATATGACTATATATGTTACCGACAAAGGAGGATTTCATCCAAATTTATCTGTATGTATGTACTCTTTTTAATGTTCTCGTAAAAAAGAATAATTACATCACTTGTCACCGCACGAGCTGTCTTTCGATTTCTTTCCTAATTTTATTATTTTCAGCAATAATATATATGGCAAAAGAAATTAATAAACTATGTTCCATACTGTTTTCTTCTTCGATAAACGAATAAATAAAGATAAATTTGGTTTTAGAGAAATGTGTGGCAATATCTTATTTACCTGTGAAAAGTATGATTACTTGGATTATTTATTTTTGTCACATCACAATTACCTAAAGCACAAGACACCATGGCTCCACAATATCTTTATTTTAAATTCTGATTAAGATTAACAAATATTTTAAACAAACTGTGATTGCTCATTTGCTAGGAGGGACGCTAGGGGCTCTTACTGTAAAAAATGTTGGCACATGTCACTTGATCCTGTATCTCTTTTTTATATAGACCGTGTCCGTATGATGTTAACTTCTCTTTTCCATGCTTTGTTAGTCTTCTTGAGCGCAGCGAAAATTTTTCTATGTCTATGCTGTTAAAGCACACTTTTCGGTTTCCAATTACATTGATTGAAACGTGGTCGCTAACTATGAGTCTCTAAGGAGGCTCAAGGTCACCCAGCGTGCAATGGAGAGAGCCATTCTCGGCGTTTCCCTGCGTGATCGAATCAGAAATGAGGAGATCCGCAGAACTAAATTTAGTTCTGGGGATGTCCAAGTAACCAACATCGCTCGAAGGATTGCTCAGCGGAAGTGGCAATGGGCAGGACACATAGCGAGAAGAAATGATGGCCGTTGGAGCGGAAAGGTTCTGGAATGGCGACCATGCACCGGACGACGCTCCGTGGGTAGGCTCCCGACAAGGTGGACCGACGATCTGGTGAAGGGCGCGTGAAGCCACTGGATACGGGCCAAGCAGGACCGATCGTCGTGGAGATCCATAGGGGAGGCATATTCCCAGCAGTGGGTGTCGTGCGGCTGATATGATGATGATTGCCATGTCGAACTAAATACTTACGAAAGGATTTTCTAAAATTCAATATGAAAATTTATACAAGAGACTACGGTAATAAAATATGAAAAACTTAAGCGTAGTACTCGTATAAATGTTGCGGTTAATAACGTTATTAACGCCTCCGCTTCAAATCAAAGTTAAAGATAATTTGTTCAGACAAATTACTTATGGTAGTGACTAAGACTGATTAACAACTCTCGACAAATTATAGCCAGAGTTTTGACTTGGCAGATCAAATGAGGGCTACTGCTGTGCACGAATTTAATAGCCTTAACCTTAACCGCCTCTGTGGTCTAATGGATCGCCCACCCGTGTAAGACGCAGAGGTCCCGGGTTGAATTCCCAGGGGGGAGGGTACAATTTGTACTCGGTTTGGTTGGTGGTAGGGCTTATTTCAAGTCCGCCTGGCTAGCTACCATCTTACCTAAGTCTGACGCCATAACAACAAGTTAAAAATATTGATGTGTTCCGTAAGATAGCCAGTTCCTCGGCGATAAGGATTCCAGGTGTAGTGCGCTTCCACCTTCGACTTTGTCGTCACTTAACATCAGGTGAGATAAAGGCCAAACACTATTCCGTTGTGTATAAAAATGGCCTATATATAAGCATAGATATATGAATAGGTATTAGTTATTCATAATGTGGAATTTTTGTGTTGATGATATTGATGTTGTTTACCTTATTTTAACCTAACTTTGAAATTGCCAAAACAAAAAATGAAGCATAAAAAATGTCATTGGGGAATATCTGAAAAAAATTAAGTGGCTGAATATTTTTTCTATAAGTTCCCTTATCTAAGGCCTGATTAATTACAAAGAGATTTTTAGTTACGAGAAAAAAATACTTCGCCTTCGCAAGTCCGTTTGCGAAGACAAAGTGAGACAAAACATTCTTGCACTTGTTTTATTAATAAGGGTTTTTTTAAGACGTTCCCCATTCTCTTCCGATTCACACGCACCATTCTTCTTCTAATTATTTAAATTAAAAAAGCCTGAAGGAGCACGTTACCACATGAAGAGCTGTATGTAACCAAATAAAGTTTTTATTCATTCATAACACACTAATACTGTCTATTGCATCTGGACCCCGCTTCCACTAAGCTAGGGCAGGGATGAATTAAAAAACCGGCCAAGTGCGTGTCGGGTCACGCGCAATAGGGTTCCGTAGTTATCTTATACCATACCATATTGAATACCACAATAATTTTTCGTCTGCAAAAATAACTTTGTTTTTCATAGTGTTTGTATGAATGACAAAGTTATATTTGCGGTTTTGGAAAATGTGATATATCTCTAAAAATCATCACTACATCTCGTTCAAACTAATTTTAGTTGAAAGTATTTATTAGGACCTAAGCATTTATTTTTTTTAGATTTTTTACTCTTATTTTAAAAGTTCAAGGGGGGGGACACTCATTTTACCGCTTTGGCAGTGTATATCCTTCAAACGGTTGACTTTGAGAAAAAATAGTCTTAAGAACCTCATTGTCATTTTTAAAGACCTATCTATAAACACCCCGCACGTACCTATAGGTTTGATGAAATTTTTTTTTTTTAGTTTCAGTTCCATGTATGGGGAGCCCCCCATTAATCTTTTATTTTTTTATTTTTATATAAAAACCTTAGAGCGATTTACAGAATACATCTATCTACCAAGTTTCAACTGTGTAATCTTAATAGTTTCGGAATAAAGTGGCTGTGACATACGGACAGACAGACAGACATGACGAAACTATAAGGGTTCCGTTTTTTGCCATTAGGCTACGGAACCCTAAAAATGTGTAGAATAGACTAGGTATCTAGATATTTTTTTTTATTACAACATCTCAACAATACCACCACGATAATAACTATTTTCAAAAGAAAAGTACATAGGTAACTATTTTTAAAAGCAAATAATTTGTTCGACGTTAACTAATTGCTTCTAGAGTACTTACTTGATTCAGAATAAATTACTAGATTTTATTGGGCCTTCATAAGTTACAATATATGTTCTTATATAAGTGAGTGTTAAATAAGTGATGCCTTTATAATATTGTTTTCAAATACATTTTATTATTCTCACATGTTATTTTTCCGTTGTAGAAATACTCTACCAGCCTCCATAGCAGCATCTTTATTTAGTAGGAAAATAAATGTAAGTAGACAGCTGTTAAACAGCTTAAATTGACTTAACTTATATTCTACTGCCGTACAAATAAACGAAAAATAAGTATACTTAGAAAAACCAAAAAGTATGTTTAGGAATATGATGCTTTGAGACGTTTAACGTAAGGAGTAATATTGCTAAGCAATATTTTTGGTAAAACTAGGTACCTATAAACTATACTTCGTTTATTTGAACGTTAGTAAAATAGGTACCCATATAAAATGTGACTTAAATATCTGTTTATAAAAATGAAAAAAATTCGGGTTGCACTCTGGGATAGCCGGCAGAAGTGAAAACTTGAATATTAACGTTGTGCATTTTTGATATTTTGGAATGGTTAGGTAAAAATTTTGCACGAATTGCAGTCTTACGAATTTACTCTGCATTTGAATTTACAAATACAGAACAGTAATGTACGAAGGTCTTATCTAGTGACAGAAAATCTAGAATTTTGACATTGAATTAAAAATTAGCGCGTTTGAAATGACGCGCCGCTATTTTCGCCGCGCCCCGTAGAAAGAGAGGGGGATTCTTCTTCTGCCTACTGCTACTTCCGCCGCTGGCTGTCTACGCTACATACGCCTTACGAATTTTCGATCAGGGTCACGTGACCCTGACTGACGCGAGTTTGTCATTTTTTCCCCATAGTACGAGCGGCGACCGTAAGATTACAAAAAACTGTACAACGCCGCTAAAGAAGTTTTCCCTTATTCCTCGGAGATAACTATGGCCAGATAACTGGTTATCTGTTAGGAAAATATTTTCCTCGCAGATAACTGTTAAAATAATTAGTTATCTGTAAGGAAAATCTATTCCTAAGAGATAACTGGTTACCTCCGAAGAATACATTTTCTTCGCAGATAACTGTTATAAAAAAAAGTTCGTCGATAACTAGTACCTATAATGATATATGAGTTTATCGATATAAGAACTCTCTACAACGTGTTACAAAATAACCCTTAATGCCGAACATGTTTTAATCAAGAAATATTTAATTCTCCCAGTTATCTGAGAGGAAAATATATTCTTCGGAGAGAACCAGTTATCTCTTAGGAATAAATTTTCCTCACGGATGACTAATTATTTTAACAGTTATCTGAGAGGAAATTATATTCCTAAGAGATTACCGGTTATATGGGAAGAAAAAATTCTTCACAGATAACCAGTTATCTGGCCATGGTTATCTCCGAGGAACTACGTGTACTTTTACCCAAAACGTCTAATAAAATCACCGATAAACGTAACTTTGTCAGTACGAATCGGTGGCATAAGTTTCGTTTTAGGATACCCGACACTTTCGGTCATCGTAACTCGAACGAAACATCTGCGCTCGATGTTCGCGATAAAATCGTATTTGTTTCGTAACCCATTTCCAGTTTGAATGAGTCAAATTCATCAAACTATCTTTGGCATAGATACCTATTTTAAGAAAATGAGCAAGAAATGTCCAAAATAAAGTGCTTTATAACAAAATGCCAATAAAAGTGTTATTTCCCTCTTTTTTATCGTTTTTCCCCTTAACTGCCTACACCACGCCTACACTAGATTTTGACAAACTCATTTTACAATAAAATAAAATACGAATACCTACCTACATAATTGTAGGTATTGATATTTTATTTTACTATTAAATAATTTTACTGATTTTGTAAAGCGTATGAACAAACGTTGAATATGTTTTCAAAAGAAATAAAAACGAATTCCCTCAAATACATTCGAAAATTTGAAATATTCCTTTGGCTTTCAGTGGAGTCATGTATTGTAGTGAGATTGTACGCTTATCGCTCGAGCAAATTGGATGTGCCAGATACCAGCGTGAAAAGTGAAGAAGCCAGTATCACAGTATATTAGCTCACGCAGTAAGGTAACCACATACAATCGTCTGTGCTACGTCTACAACAATGCGCTTTCATGTTCATTGTGCACTTTTTCTGAGGCATGCGTGAAGTGCCCTATCTCCTCAAAGAAACATCAAAAAGGTGTATCTTAAAGGAGTGAGCCTGGATCAGAATATAACTACAAATCTTCGTGGTTTCAATATCACACAGGTGTAGACGATAAACTGTTGTAGTGACACAAGAACCGAAGGAGGCACAGCTCAAGGCTCAGTTATCGGTCCGACCGAATATCTTTTTTACTGTAATGATATGTGTAATATCTTTAGGGAGGCTTCTGTATACCAATTTGCTGACGATACATGTTTACTAGTAGCAGATAAGAACTTAGACACTGTACAAAACATAATGCAAATTAACTTTGATCTTCTCTGCAAATGGGCCCACGATGTTGGCTTAATTATAAATTATGATAAAACTAAATATATTCACATTCATTCTTCCCACAATAAATCTGTGATTCAGCCAACTATCAAGGCCCACTCCCACCTCTGCCTGCATCACAGCAACAGTACAGTAGGGGAGACGAGTCGCTTTTGTTGTAATTGTAAAAATTTGGAATCCGTGACACAACATACGTACCTTGGTCTAATAATAGATGATAAATTTAATTGGAAGCCACACGTTGAATATGTTTATAAAAAATAAAGAGCTGTTTTATCCAAACTTTCCTTATTGAAGTACAAATTACCATACAATATTATGAGAATGAATCAAGAGAGAGAATCAAGGCCCACTCCCACCTCTGCCTGCATCACAGCAACAGTACAGTAGGGGAGACGAGTCGCTTTTGTTGTAATTGTAAAAATTTGGAATCCGTGACACAACATACGTACCTTGGTCTAATAATAGATGATAAATTTAATTGGAAGCCAAACGTTGAATATGTTTGTAAAAAATTAAGAGCTGTTTTATCCAAACTTTCCTTATTGAAGTACAAATTACCATACAATATTATGAGAATGCTGTACAATGCACTAGCAGACTCGATAATAGGATATGGCCTTAGTAGTTATGGCAGGACATACAAAACGTACATTGAAGATATATATAAACTGCAACTTAGATTATTAAAAACTATTGTGCCTAACTCAATAAAAAATAAATATAAAAATGATTATAATAACTTATTTACACATTGTAGAATAATAGATAGATACAATAAAAAAAATGTATGTAATTTGCGATGAAATAGAAAACAGCTCTTTGTTAAAATTAAGAATAAGAAATAGTAAACTGCGTAATCTGACTTACCTACCTAAGTATGAGCTGCCCTCATACAATAACACATATGGTAAACGTTGCTCGATATTTATGTTACCGTCATTATTAAATGAACTGCAAAATGATTTACTTGATAGAATCCTGGATGACCCGGAACAATGTAAAAGACAATTAAAAAAATATTTTATCTGCCAATGTGTCAGTGAGTGATGGCAGCAATACATAAACCTTTTACGGTTTCTCTTGCTGTATGTGAAAAATATTTGTTGTAACTTTTCTTTTGTATTTGAAAATAAACTAAAAAAAAAAAAAAAAAAAAAAGACAAATTGAATTGTAGCAAATTAGCGCTGAATACAGACTCTACGAGACTAAGCTACGCTTGCTACGAGAACTCAGCAAGTTTGGCAATGCGGGCGGCCTAGTAGCCCGCCAGTCTCAAGTGCCTTGGTGTAGTGTTAGTGGTCGGCGTACGAGCCCAATTTCTAAGGAAAACTGCAAATTGATGTACGTAAAAGCCGTTTGGCACACGTATTTTTGAAGTCATAAGATTTTTTTTCATACGCTGTTTATAAAAAAAAAAACCTTTAGGAGAGTAGATATTATGGCGTCAACTTTTTTTGCTTGGAAAACATTATGTGAGTGGTATTCAATAAAAGGACTATCTCAGCCAATTCTTAAAATATATCATCACATCATTACATTTCAGCCGCTTGTTTTTAATTAAACCAAATATAGTTTTCAAGACTTACCAAGTTTAGGCTCTTCCATGTACTTACAATACAGTTGAATTATTTTTCGTTAAATATACTAATATCCTCATATATCTCATCAAGAAAGCAATTTTGAAAATATTTATTTAATAATATTTGATGCATAGACATCTATTTGCAGTTTTTTTACGACTAGTACTATGTCCGTAATTCTATGTATAGTAGTATCACGCTCGCTCCGTCCGCCTGCTGCGTATTGTGAATTCCAACCCTAGGCTAACTAAGAGCTTTGTGTCCATACTGTTTTATATAATATACTGTGCCAGTATGTTTACTGATTATCTGGATGCTCTTATTGTCGATGATAAATGAGGGAATCTCTTCAATAAATCATGTTGGTTGATGTGCCATAAGGGTGAGAGAGAATTAGTAATGGTACACAGGTGGGGATAATACTCGACAATCTTTTGTTCCTAAGATAGTTTTCTTATTCGGTATATTGTTAGAGAATATTTGACTATTATACGTTTATTGCTAAAAGAAGAACGCCCATTTCAGACCAGTCAAAATTTTGATTTTTGTTTGTTTAGAGAAGTAAAATAGCTCATAAAATTATAATATAAATTAAATATAATAAACAAATATATTTATTATACACTGCATCCTATGATTTAGAATTATGAATAATTTAGATATGAATATTGAATGGACATTTTTTACCCTAAGTCTAGGGTAAATTACCCTAAGCTGGCACCACTGTTTTTTTTTTAAATAGAAGGAAAGAGACTCAACTCAAACTCCCTATATGGACTAGATTTTAGATCTTTTTAATTAACGTAAAAAATACTGATCTAAAAATTTTGAAAAAAAAATATGAGCTTAGAACACTAAAAATCTCGAAATGGTTTTCTAATTTTAGTACTTTCTCAAAATGAAATGTTGTCAATTGTAAAAAAGGCAACAATAAGAGGGAGCTATTGACTTTTTTTGATAACTACAGGTATAAATAATACACAAAAGTTTGTTAGAATAATATTTGCCCTTTTTATGTGGTTCTTATAGATTTGAATCATCTATGCTTATAGAGACAAAAAAGATCAATGAAGCGCTCATGGCAAAACTTGACAGACTGATCGTACCCGATCACGTTTGTTAAGCAACGCTCGGTCCGGCCAGGTGTCGGATGGGTGACCGTTAAAGTGGCATTACAACTGAGCGATTCCGTGCTTCGGAGGGTACGTTAAACCGTCGGTCCTGGGTGTTGTCACCTGATAACAGACGATAAGCCAAGTTAGAGGCCTCTCAGGCGGCTTGATAAACTCTAACACCAGAGGTGGCCACTAATCGTCATTCGATAAGAAGAAGAACAAAATCAATGGGTTAGTAGATACTTTTGATTTAATTTTGATTTTATATTAATCATGATTATTTTGCGACATTGTTAATTTATTATTGGTCAAGCTAGACCCATCTCTAATTTGCATACCAATGTTATTTGGTTAAATATGTGAGAAACGAAACTAATAAATGTTATTATCTTGTACTGACCACTTTATAAAATGATACAAAGGTAGCTTTATGGTTACAAACTTAGAGCATTTAACCAATTAAGGACGTTTCCTTAATTGGGACGCCACTGTTAGGCGTACACCTCTGTCAAAGGTACGAGACCGCCGCTCATACTCGTTATATATTTGTAAAGAAATTAGTTCTCGTGACGTCTCCTTACTTGGTTGAATGCTCTAAGGTTACAAAGCTAATAGGAAACACTATGTTGTCTGATTATATTTTAATGTAAATGTTTTCTTAATGTTTATTCGGATAATGATGCTAATATGAAATACACTATTCGTTACCATCGTTACGTTGTGTTGTTTACTAAAAATCTTATCATATCAATCTTATCATATCAATCTTATCTATTTATACCAAGTCTGCTAATGCATTTCTGTCACTATAGATAGATACTGCAACTGTGTCTTGTGCTGTGAAAATTCACAGGTTTACTTTTACAGATTTGATACGTACCTAGCACATAGTGGGAAGGCAGTCTTACGAAGACGTCAAAAGTATTTCTACTGGGTATTATTCAAACCAAAACGAGAGAATAAAAGAAAGACACATTTATTGGCCTCAAAAATATGAAAATAGGAGCGCATACAACCTGACTCTTTTCAAGGCCAGAGTGAATTGAATAGGCACCTTCTGGGCAAGCTCGCTCCATCGTAGACCCTGTCTATACTTTCGGGTTAGACTAGGGTCAAGAGTAAAACCATTATAACTAAAAAAAACAGTATAAAAAAAGAAATATTTACATATTTTACGCTCCACACAACAGAACTATCAGAGTCCTTTAAAAATGAACATCAAAATTAAAAATGTACTATTAATAGTTCAGCTATATGCTCGTCAATCGAATTAAGTGGGAGAGAGTTCAATTTCAGAGATTTGTTTTTGAAAAAATTCTAAGCTGCTGTGTGGGAGCACCTTTAAATAATACATTTATGTCATATAACTATCCATATACACTTTGTTCTATAATACTGAGACCTTACGACAGAGTCATGTGCTATATAGACTGCATCAACGCAGCCGAACTACAAACCGCTCCCACCTTTGGGAACCTCCGCAGCCCACATCTGTAGTCCGATCATCTACCCAGTGGGCTTATTTGTTGCCCAATTTAATCTTCAGATGCGTTTTTTAATTAAGCCCCTCAAATAAAGTTATTCAAATTTTTGTCCAGTAAGTCGGAAACATTTTTTTTTTTCAAAATTTCTCAAAAACTACTGGGCCGATTTTAAAATACAAGCGCTGTACGATAGATATCCACGCTTTGCACATTTTGATACTCTCTGATCTACGGCCATGCCGCATTTTTGACTGAACATCGGGCACATACACTGCTGATCACATAAACATTTTCGATGTTAAAAATACTAAGATAAAGATTTATTTTGGCCCTATCATGAGTTGATGAATGCAAACTGTTTCGCTACTTTTCAGACAGCTCCCTGGACGACGTGGTGATGTGACACAAAAGCAACAAGGAAACAGGTTCAATAAACATAAATACTCTAGAAAAAAGAAGCACAACATAAATAAACTACATAAATCCTTTTTCCATATAAATAAATAAAATAAATAAATAAAAATCGAAAAAACTACTTTTCCCTTCCCTAACCAACGTCCCTAAGCCATAAAACGACATTGTCCAGCGGGCAGTACTTCACAGTTCACCGCTGACGCGACACGAACGTGTTAAAGGGCGTGTTCCACCAACCAGCTTGGAACTGCGAAAGATCTCGAGGGAACATTGTTTTCGGTCATTGTACGGGCCCTTCTTAGGACAAACTCGCCGCAAATATAAGGTTGACAGAAAAGTGTTCATCGGTCAATAACGTTGTGGTATAATACGAAATATCTTCTCAAATAACAAACAATGTTGAAAATAAAACTATCAAAACAAACAACGCTTACATGTCGCGATGTTTCACACTTTAATACAAGGTTGTTTTATTTATATCAACAAAAACGAAATAAAATACACATACCTATTTATTTTATCTACGAAAAGGACATGTCCCATCGCGCCTATGTCATTTGCCTCATCATTCTCAAAAAATGAAAGTCTATCACGTCTTAATCAAAGTAATATGTCAGAGTAGGTATTTTACTCTAGAATCAGATTAATAATTATTTTCTGCATTAAAAAGTGGGATTTTTAAGTAAAAACGCTTTTAAATCACAATTTTTTATCATGATAGTACTTTTTACTTATATTTTTTTCACAAAATACATCAAAAAACAACTTAATGCTTTTGTAATTGTTTTTCTAAATATTAAAACAATTCTTGACTGATACTATACCTAAATAAAATGTAATTAGCATTTTTTAATTATGAAAGTAATTAAATAAAATGAAACTGGGGCAACGCTGGGACATCTCCTTTACTTTTATAGACTTTACGTACTTTCACCGTTGTTCTGCTTTTGCTGTTATGAGAGAGGAGAGTAAATCTAATTTTATTGGTTCAATATTGACTAACTTTGAACTTCACTGTTACAGTAGTGGACAAACTTTTAAATTAAGTTAATATTTTTCTAGAGTCAAACCCAGTATCTGTAAAAGTGAAATATAATTAAGTAAATTAGTGCATAATTTATTAAAAAAAATTTCAACACTTGTGAAATGTTGATTGAAATCACCCTAGAAACCCGTAAAAGGTGTTAATTAAAAGGTAATACTTCAGTCAAACAATACAACAGACATTAGCAGAAAAAAATATGGCCCAACTGAACAGAAATCGTGCCCTCCCATAAATGAATAAGTAAGGCATTTTCGTAGCACTTACAGTAAAAAAGGGTTGCAATGCAACTTACTAAAAATGCCATAATGGTTTTCAAACTCAAATATCTCAGTAAGTATATCACTTACGAGATTTTTTTACTCATTACTTTTTGTTTGTAATATTTTTTCTATACTTTCATCAGAGGCGGTCAAAACCATCTTTTTTCAAAATGGTGGACAGGTAGGTATGCCAAAAGCGTGTATGCGTCTTAAAAGGTTATATTGAAACTGGTCCGGCCAAACTGTTTCATGGACGCCAGACTCCAAAAAAGGCTAAATACCTAACAAATTGCAGTCACAGTAAAGTATTTGTTACGTGTGGTCTGAATGCTTTAACTTAAATGGAGGTAATCGATCTTTTAATCAGTAGATCTGCAATTTGTGAATTTTAAACCATTAGAGGAATTATGAAATAAGATAACTAAGTAGGTAATATGGCAAGGTTATTGATTTATTTGTATATTTTTTGTTAACTAACTTTAATTGCTACTTATGCCTTTTTTTACTTTATTGATTTTCTTTCCCCAAGGTGTCTGTGTAAAAATATAGATACCAGCTATGAATTTTTAAAGAATTGCTTATTGTCATTATTTTCATCCTCTTAATTGACACCACAGACCATATAACAAGTAGGTACTTACTGACACATAATAACAACGCATTCCGCTAACGAATCTGATCAAATATTGCAATAGTTCTGAGATACAGCAATTCACATACCTATTCAACAAATAATAATATTAGTTGTAAAATCAATATTAGGCTTACGTACCTTAAAAAGTGCCTATTCACTAGCCTTGAAAAGCCCCTGGTTGTATTGATCAGCAACCTTAAGTAACTTTTAGTTTGACCTTGGAATATAATTCTTTACATTTTACTTAGGTAATTCATTATTTTACCGTACTTTTATATACAATATCTGGGCGACCGGGCTTTGCTCGGTTATTACTATTTATTGTAATATGGTGGTGTTAAGGTGATAATCTGCATTGTTATCTCAAACATTAACTGACATTTATGAGCTTTCAACTAAACTTCATTTGAAAATAACAACCAAAAGCTTGTTTTTAAAAAAGTTTTTTTTTCGTTTAGGTACCCATTTATTTTTTACTTTGTAGTATTTAAAGACACTAATAAAAGTAGTGAATTCCCATAGCCGCCTTTCAAGGTGCCAACTTCTACCTCCCTCTTCAGACCCTGGATATCATCTAGGTTAGAACATTTTAATGACAGAGTTCCCATGGCCACCTTCCAGCTCCATGCCATGGGGTTATGGCGGTACTCGATGGGATTACGACGTTTTATTACAGAGTTTCTATCTTCTCCATCAAACGAGCCCAATTTTCATGGGGTTGCCACGTTTTATTAGAGAGTTCCCATGGCCACCTTCCAGGTCTATCATCAAATCAGCTCTATGTCATAACAATATTGCATTGTCTTCTGATTGACACGTCCATGCAAAACTTCAGTTCAATCGGAAACCGGGATTAAATTTAACTTGCAAGATTTTATTCTGACACCGGACAGGTTGGTTTCACCAAAAAAAAAGCTTGTAAAAAGAAGTATTTTCGCAGTTCTGCAAATTAAATATTGCAACACATTTTCTTCTAACGTTCACACTTCTGCCTTCACTCGATAATCCTAACTAATATTATAAATGCGAAAGTCCGTTTGTTTGTTTGTTTGTTACGCCTTCGCGTCTTAACTACTGAACCGATCATCATGAAATTTTGTATACACGTTGTCAGGGGTACAGAGAAGGACATAGGGTACCACTTATCCCGAAAAAATATATTGTCCCCGAGATATAGCAAAAAAACCTTTCCACGCAGACTAAGTCGCGGGCGGCAGCTAGTATTGAAAAATGTTTTGTTGCAAATTTACTTAAAAAAAAGAGAAAATTCCGCGCTAAATACAAAATGCTGCATAGATAAAGAAGATTAGAATTGTAGCGGCATCTACCGTACCGCCGCACATAGCAACACGGTTACAACAAGATTCAACCACCATGTTACTAGATGGCGCTAGTGTCGAATGAACACAAAGATTAGTAAGGAATAACACTTCGTAGTATGGAGAATATATGGAGAAACCTACATCTCACTGACGACGCTTCCTGGACCTTCGGCATCTCTCGACGGCATCATCCCGACCTGGTCTTCTCAGCCCACGACTGGAGCATCACTGGGCCCTCACTCCGGCGTGGCAGCACTGCGCACCTCACCAGCAGCTCGGACCTACCGTCACCTTCCACTGTCCCGACTCACCGTGGACAGGTCCCGACTCACCGTGGACACGGATCTACCTGCAGCACTGGCGGACGCGCCTCCCTTCACCCCACAACGTCTCGACTCACCGTAGACTGTCTCGACTCACCGCAGACTGGGGCATCTCCTGCAGCACTCTACTCTGGCACTTGCATAGCTCTGACGCACTGACAGCTGAGCTTGGACAATCCTTGGACTATCGACCTCCGGTCTCAGGGGGGGAGTGATGTAGCGGCATCTACCGTACCGCCGCACATAGCAACACGGTTACAACAAGATTCAACCACCATGTTACTAGATGGCGCTAGTGTCGAATGAACACAAAGATTAGTAAGGAATAACACCTCGTAGTATGGAGAATATATGGAGAAACCTACATCTCGCTGACAGAGTTTTCTCAGCGACGCACCATAAATACAACTGCCAACCATCATCGGTTGGACCGCGGTCCCCGGGCTAAGATCACCCAGCCCGGAGGAAGATCTTCCACTTTGGCCTTCCTACTAGTGGCTACCCTCTCTCCATACTACCCTACTACAATCCCTACAGAATTGACTTTCCAAAGATTTTGATTACATTAGAAGAAACTTATAAAGGAATTCAACCCACTATTGAGGAAACTTGAGTGAAATTAAATGATGAAAATAATTTAATTGAGCTCACATAATAAGCATTTTTAAATCGTCAAAACTTTTACCCTACCGCTCATTATGACGTCGTCTGAAGAAAAATGGGCACAAAAAACTTGTCAGCGTTATCAGATGGAACGATATTTACAAATATGTATATCGTTTCCAGACTTTATATTATCAAAGATTAACAAATAAATAACATTAGTCAATTAGTTCATTTCTTAATGAATTTCAAATTACTTAATCAAATTACAGGGTTCAAGCTAAATTCAAAGTTACTATTCAGTCTAGGCTGTTACAAAGAAAAAAAAACATTCTATTTAACAACAATCAACATACAATTCAAAATGCGTTAACCCAGATATTACTGACATATAATATTGTGTTCGAACTTAATGATTTTTTGGATGCGGCCTTATAACTCTTAAATAACACGGGGAAAAATAATAAAAAAAATATTTTCCTAGTGGAAATTCGGAAAATTGCTGTTGTTTATAAACAACGGTAGTAAAATATGCTACTATTGTGGTGTGTTTTATAAATTAAACTATTTCATTACTATTCATTATTTTACTGGACCTTCAAACAAAAATAAGTGTAAAAAAAGAAAAAAATCACATAGTGAGATAGAACTTACAGGTTTTTGGGTGCAATGTAACACTGCATTTTTTACAAAAAAATTAGCGTTTTTACAAAAATGCACAGTGTAACTGTCCGTCTCTGTACTTTACAATGTGCCCTTTGCAATCATATCGTGAGGATTCATGAAGTGTTCCACACGCAAGACCAGGCATCAGCTGATCCTTTTTGAAAGTTTCTGAAATTCCGGTTGCTATACTCCTGCAAAATTTTAGGTGATCATATTCACCTTTGTTGGCTTTATAAGTTGCCATGCATAATACAAAGTCATATCCAGGCAGTATGCAATCAGTTCTGTACAAGGAAATGTTTTGGTCAGAGCGTTACCTAGTTCCTAGAAGGTATGTACCTTCTGTTTGGGAACACTACACTTGAAGTTGTTGACCATTATGTAAACCTAGGACAGGCAGTCCAGTTAGGTAGGTAAGTCCAACTTCGAGAAAGAGATCTCTCGTCAAATCCAACTCGGATGGGCAGCATCCGGGAAGCTACGAAAAATCTTCGTGTCCGATTTATCTCAGTGTCTCAAGACGAAAGTCTATGACCAGTGTGTGTTGCCAGTGATGACTTACGGCAATGAAACGTGGTCGCTAACTATGGGTCTCATAAAGAGGCTCAAGGTCACCCAGCGTGCAATGGAGAGAGCCATGCTCGGCGTTTCCCTGCGTGATCGAATCGGAAATGAGGAGATCCGCAGGCTAATTAAAGTAACCGACATCGCTCGAAGGATTGCTCAGCTGAAGTGGCATCAGTGGGCTGGACACATAGCGAGAGGAACCGATGGCAATTAGGGAGGAAAGGTTCTTGAATGGCGACCGCACACCGGACGTCGTGAAAGTCGCGGGAAACCACTGGATGCGGGCAGCGCAGGACCGATCGTCATGGAGATTCTTAGGGGAAGTGTGGACGACACCCACTGCTGGGAATAGACCCAGCAATGGGTGTCGTACGGCTGATATGATGATGATGATGACTTGGTTTTTATCCCCAGAATCTTCATCTGTAACGTCAGCATTACAGTTTTCTGGTGGAAATATAACAAAAGAATCTGATACAGGACCTTCATCGTCATTTTCCAACTCCTCGACAATTACATTCAGCGTCAAATTTTAAATCCTAAAATAAAACAAAGTAGTCCATTTTACTACTGGCGTTTATAAACAACACAAGTTATATTTAGCTATAACTTCTGTCTAAAGGCTCTAAAAATATATAATTTAATATTTTTGTGGAGTCTAAGGAACAAACATTACGATTTTTGTAAATTATTTCCAAAGAATATGGAACATATTGTAAATACTTACTTTGATAAATTTTTCGTCGAAATCTGCTGCAATAACTTTTTAATAACACACAAAATGTATTTAATCAAGATGATTTACCGAATCATGGCGATTGACAAAGCGCTTGCCTATCAAGTAACACAAATAAAATAAAATAAAAGTACCCACATTTTTTTCAATATTTTTATATCTTATGCGTTGTTTTAAAACAACGGTAGTAACAAGTGGGTTAAGATAGGTAATCAGAAGCAGACCCATTCCCACTGGCAGCACTCGTTCACGGGCATGACGCATGAATCAGCCATCGCTTCGCTCAGCCATATTTGAGGGAACGTACCGACCCGCCTCACACGACACCACCGCAGAAATGATTAAAGAAAGAATGACATACTAAGGCTGTATGGTGTATTATAATCCTTGCATTTATGAAATGGAAGGAAGCGACCAAAAAAAGTTTTAATTATTTATCATTCATGCTATTCCTCTATTCATTAAATTCAACTTATCTAAACAATTGAATAGAAAATAAACCTGCAATTTACGGTGGCGATCCAATAAAATGGAGTCGGAACTCATATCCAGTATTGTGTGGTTAAAAAAATTCGGAGTTTTTATTAAAGCTCTAGTGAATTATTCCAGCCGTTAGCGCCATGCGCGCGGTTTTGTTAACTGCGCCATATGCACCGAAGAGCTCTGCAATATAGGGGAGTGACACTATCTGTGTTTTCTGTGTTCATCGATGATTTTACAGTGTTTTGTGAGTAGGAGGCTGTTGACCTATGTCCATATTGTACATGACGTATAGCCTAGAGGTTGTAATCATAATCACAATAATTTTTATATTCTTTATTTGCAAGAATGTGGGGTTATCAAAAAGTTAATTATCTTGTTATCTTTAATCTATGTCTATGCCCATCAGCCATTTTTAATGTCCCCACTACTGAGGCACAGGCCTTCCTTATGGGTGGATAAGGAGGATAGGTCATAACCCACCACGCGGGCCCAATGCGGATTAGTGGGTGTTAACAATTTCAATGCACCCCGAGTGCATTGCAATCGTTAACAGTCGTAGTTCCGGACCAACGGCTTAACGTGCCTTCCGAAGCACGGAGGAGCTCGATATAATTTTATCTACTGAATTTAAAGCTTATCTACTGAAAGTACAATTCTCACCCTCAAACATACAGTGGGTTATTATGTTAAAAGAAGTACACCTATCTATGCTGCATGCTTTCTTTATCTTTCGCGAGCATTTGATCTAGTATCATACACTACACTTTGGACTAAGCTGCAGCTGGGGCCGTACCGGCTAACGCATCGAACTTCGAAAAGTCTGCCGGGTTTCAAATTAAAACAGATAAATCGAGCCCTAATAGGGCCAAAATGGTGAACCCTAATTCATGAGGTCACACAAAATAATCAATATCTTCCAAATAACTTCAACAAATAGTACAATAATTAATTCCTTACTTCAATTTATCTGTTTTAATTTGAAACTTGGCAAATTTTCCGAAGCTCGATTCGTTAGCCGGTACGGCCCCTGGTAGGTATATCGCCAGAAGTGATAGATACTTTTTCTTATTGGTACAAAAATCAGAGAAATGTCATAAAGTGGGGTAATGACTTCTCCGAAGAGGATACATTTAGCTGCGGTGTAAGGCAAGGTGGCCTTACATTACCAATATTATTTTGTTTTTAATGTTAATCAACTGATTGAGCGGCTGAACAGCACACATGTCGGATGCGGAATTGACAATGTTAGTGTAAATAATATTGACATGGTGCTGCTGAGCCCCTCAATCAGCGGATTGAGGACGCTCCTGCGTATTTGTGACGAGTATGCTGATCAACACGGTCTAAGGTACAATAGTAAAAAGAGCCAATTTATGCTCTTTACTGGAAATAATAGAAAACCTTGTTCAGTACCGTCCATAACCTTGAACGGAGTAGCCTTGGATCAAGTTTTTTAGTTCAAGTATCTTGGCCATATCCTCTCCGAGGATTTGAAGGATGACCTTGGTATCGAAAGAGAAAAAAATGGCGTTATCAATTCGCACACAAGTTCCATCGGTGTACTGTTAATGTTAAATTGACATTTTTAAGGCATAAAACCAAAGCTTTTATACCAGTGGCCTTTGGAACACTTTTAAGCAAAAATCACATAGCGCCCTTATCAATATAATAATGTTGTGGGCTTTGTTGAAGCTCCCACGCCACTGCAGTGCCTCAGGTATGTTTGCCGACGCACACATAGAAGACTTTTTCACAATCATACGCAAGGAAACAGCGTCAATAATGCAGCGAGTGCGGGGGAGCAACAACAAAATTCTGGGAATGATTGCCGAGAGGTTGGACTCGGTGCTGTATCACAGGTTCATCGACTTGCATGTCAAGCGTACCGGTCGATGATACCTATTTATCTTAATTTATCACCCTTTATGTAACTAACATAGCTTTAAGATTATTGTTACTAACCCTATGGACTGTAATTGTCTGAAAGAAATGAAATAATAATAAATTTTTGGTTATCCATCCCATGGGTCATGACCGACCCTTACAAAAGTCGCTTAATCTCTGCAATCTCAGAGCCAGGCCAGGCCTCAAACCAGTGCGCCACCGAGCTCTTCTACGAGTATATCTATGTCTTAGTATAATTAATTCGTATACTGCATAGAGTACGTACCTAATACCTATCTGTATCATTCAAAAAATTGACACAGATGTGAGTGAATATATCTTTTGATATTTGTCCAGAATATTTTATTTACCATAAATATTTGGATAAAATAATTCAATATTCCACAAAATCTGTATGTATCAAATAGGCAGATTATACGATAGAATAACACACGTGTAAACGTGGTAAATCCGATCTAAGTCAGTATCAACACTGTAATATATTTTGCGAACATTTGTATTATCTATCTTATTTGGATTCGCAGAAAATCTTGCCTCAAATAAATTTCTATTCAAACAGTTCAGAAAACTTTCTTATGAAACGAACAAACTATCTTGATCGATTGTATTATGATCTGCTGAAAACGTTACGATAAAAACTTAAGATAGTCTAAATAATAATGTTAAAATATGATTTCATTCGAATTATAATTTCATAATATTCTGTTTGTGGGCGTTGGAAAATAGTCGTGGCTTAATTTACACATACTGTAGATATTACCAAACCCTTAATTAATTATATCAAAATGAAAGCAACTTGACAGAAACTGTTCGCTATCAAGAAGCCATACCAGGTGAAAATTACATCATCAATCAAAATGAGAAATACCTACGTATCCAACTAATCTAATGGAGAAGTTGCGTCGAACTAAAACGACACGAACAATTTTCGACGAATATACGCATTGATTACTTCAAATAAATCTATAAATCGATGCAATAATTAAGGTAAAGTAATGATAAATAAAAAAAACCGGCCAACTGCGAGTCGGACTTGCACACCGAAGGTTCCGTACCATCAAACCACACTGCAGAGTAGAATAATAAAATTAGTATTGCAGTTTTAGGTCAGCGTCATCTCTTGACCGATAGTGGAACAAATTTAACTTTTTTAGAAATTTGATAATTTCTAAAAAAGTGTGCTATATTGAGACATCGTTTTATTTTTCCTGTAATATTTATATAAACTGCTATCACATAGAATTATTTCAGATTTTTCTCTTTGTAAACTTCGGAGATGGGGGGGGGCGGTATTTTTTTAACATTTTTCATCATAAGTCGAAAACTATGCGGCCTAAACTATTCCAAATTACAAGTTGATACCATTCTCGAGATATCCAGCTGTGACAGACAGACAGACTGAGTCACACCATAAAGGTTCCTTTTTTACCATTTTGGTACGGAACCCTAAAAAGGAGCTCGGTGGCGCAGTGGTTTAGCGCCTGGCCCAGCGATTGCGGAAATTAAGCAACTTTCGCAAGGGTCGGTCATGGGATGGGTGACCAAAAATTTTATTGCCATTGGGTGATGATGCCTATTGGTGACCAAAAGATATTATCTCGAGCTCCTCCGTGCTTCGGAAGGCACGTTATGCCGTTGGTCCCGGCTGCATTTGCAGTCGTTAACATTCACCTATCTGTATTGGGCCCGCGTGGTGGGCTATGGCCCGTCCTCCTTAGGCCAGTGCCCCAGCAGTGGAGACATTAAAATGGCTGATGGACAACGTGATAAAATGTAAATAATGACGTCATTAAGAGCAACAACCTAAAAGTGTGTTGTAATATAACCTGAAAATTTAAATACTAATATGTGTAAAAACCTAACAACTTACTATTTAGCAAACATTGTTTAATCGTTGGTAAACCGTTCATTGGTAAAGTTACAGAAAATCAACGTGGTTGTAGAGCATAGGGAGTGCTATTTTAATTATATTGTATTGAAATAAGTTCTTGCTTTAGTTATAGGAATAATTAAATCACCATATTATTACAAGCCATCCTTTGGCCTACCAAGGAACATCAACAATCGACTTTTATTCGTATGAAAATTGCTACTTTCAGATTAGGATCTCCATTCACACGCGTCGATATTATGACAATTTATAGGCTAATATAGAAATACCTTAGGCGATAGGAAATGCGTACCCCTATTATAATGGTATTCTCACTGCATGCCTACGTAAATATCTTTATCAGATTATAATGTAATGACGACAGCGTGCCGCAGCGATGTCACATTTTTTTGTAGAGTTTAAATGGCAGATTTTGTTCGGGATTAAAAGTAAGTAAAATAGCAATAAAGTTTAAATGTGTAGTTAGTTCTGTTACTTTAAGATGTTGGTTGCTAAAATATCGAATTTAACGAAACTGAGATTAATAGATAATAAAATATTTTTTTCACACACACAATATATAATATTTTAGGTTGCGAGGATTAATAATTAATCCTACGGTGCATTTATATTTAAAGGTCATTGGGAATATTTGACCTACTTGATAAAAGTTCGCGTTCAGAAACCAAACCAGTTTTAAATTAAAGAATTCAATCCCACTTTTCAAAATATGTATTATTTTTTATGTACGGAACGGCAGAAAAAAGTTATTTTACAGTATGTCTGTGCGTATATGTTTAATGTTATTAAACTTTTGTTAATAAAACAGAAGTTTTCCTTTCAGCATTGTGAAAATGTCTTGTACAGACATAATAAACGTTTGTATTTCTTTATTTATTTATTTTATTTTATTAATTATGAAAATGCTGTGATATAATCATAAAAATGACATGACCTGCATGAATGCGACCCATACCATCGAGTAGCATAATATACATTTATCAACATATTTAGCCCTATTTCGTTTGTGTATGCCGTAGGTCAAATGTCCGCACAAAATACCCAATGACATTTACTGTAAATATTAAGTTTTGTAGACAATATTCTAGCACTCATTTATCACTTCTCAATATTCACACAAATTTTAGATCTAAATAGATATTAAATGGTTGCTTAATCAAAAATCCGTACTGTAGCCTGTTTTTTGATATACAGGGTGGAAATAAAAGACGGTAGTTGGAGGGAAAGTAGGTACCCTAAATATTGATGATAGCAAATTTTACTGAAAGGAATCATTCCTTTTTTTTAAAGGGGTAAAACTGCTTTCAAAGATTTTTCAAAAAATTAAGAACATTTAGTAGGTACAACAACATTCTTTGAACTAAACTATTTTTTTTTTAATCTTTCTTTGGTCTGCCTTTAATTTAAGATATTATGTTATTTAGAAGAAATTTACCCTTGTCATTCAACCTATCGATTGGTATCATAAAAAATAGGATATTTTTCAGATTTCAGCCCGTTCAATTCCCAGCTGATATAAGCTATTTATCAAAAATCTTTGAATGCAGTTTTACTTATTTTTTTTAATAAAATTTTGTTTTCTTTCAGTAGTACTTGCCATTATCAATATTTGGTGTACTTTCCTTCCAACTCCCGTTTTTCATTTCCACCTTGTATTACAAACGTTACTCCAAAAATCGGAAACCCCAGCAACATTTCGACTGAGTAAATATTCTCACATAGGTATAGAGTTTCTGCGTAGCCACGGTTGCATTCGCCCTAGTTTTCAACTCAGCTTTCGAACCATTTGTTCTCCAGACTTTATACGAATGTTTACAATCATACATTTACTTTAAATCCAACGTTTTAATTTCACTTGTTTCTTGGTTTAGAAACTGACAATATTTTGTATTTTCTTCTTCTTATTTGTGTTTTGGCAATCTACTTTCCTCTTGGAAGTAATTTTTGCCAGTGTCAAGTGTTGAATAGTTCAGTGGTATCAAGACAGTTAACTCGATACGTTCTGCCGAGGTAGCCACCACTACAGTAAAAGTCTCGGCTTCACACAACCAAGATCGCGCCTATTTCAATTATCCCACATATTGTTCAGTTACGTAGACACTTGTACCACAAAACTGCACCAAATTATAAGACACAATATTCACTATGAATAAATTTGAAAATAATTAAAATAGTCATCGACCAAAACTCGACTAAATGGCGCCAAAAACTCCTTTTTAGGGTTCCGTAGCCAAAATGGCAAAAAACGGAACCCTTATAGACTCGTCATGTCTGTCTGTCTGTCTGTCTGTCTGTCTGTCTGTCTGTCTGTCTGTCTGTCTGTCTGTCCGTCCGTATGTCACAGCCACTTTATTCCAAAAGTATTAAGACTACATAGTTGAAACTTAGTAAGTAGGTGTATTCTGTGAACCGCTTTACGATTTTTACACAAAAATAAATAAAATAAAAGATTAAGGGGGGGCTCCCCATACATGGAACTGAAACTGAAAATATTTTTTTTCATCAAACCAATACTTGTGGGGTGTCTATAGATAGGTCTTTAAAAATGACATTGAGGTTCCTAAGACTATTTTTTTTCAAAGTCAACCGTTTGAAAGATATCTGCCGCCAAAGTGGTAAAATGTGTGTCCCCCCCCTTTAACTTTTAAAGTAAGAGGGTGAAAAATCTAAAAAAAATATATGCTATAGATCTTAATAAACACTTTCAACGAAAATTAGTTTGAATGAGATACAGTAATTAGTTTTTGAGATATAGTACATTTTTTAAAACCGCAAATATAACTTTGTCATTCATACAAACACTGTGAAAAACAAAGTTATTTTTTCAGACGAAAAATGATAGCGGTATTAAAATATGGTATGGTATATAATGTACCTACGGAACCCTACTGCGCGTGGCCCGACACGCACTTGGCCGGTTTTTTTTAATGTGTGGTACACATTATTCCAGTAAACATTCCAGTATACTAAATAATGTGAACCGGCACTGGAATGTACCCATCGCAGTAAGATCTAGTCTAGCACAGACAGGATTACTGTGCTGGGATAATGTGGACTGGACACAATCAGCATACATTTTTGTCACATAAAAAGGTTATCAACGAACTTCAAACTTAGCTCTTCTTTACTGGAATAGAAAGAAAGAAAGAAAGAAGAAAGAAAGAAATTAATTTATTTTGTCATCATCCAACGGTACACAAGGTATTACATTTTAGTGAGCATAGAAAAAAAAATCTTTTTTTTTTGTTATTGTGCACCGTCGCATGATAATATAATATAATTTTATCTACTCTCATAACGAAAAATTCGAATTATGAATTTCAAAACGAATTTATATTGACATACTTTATACACGCAATACCGAAAAAAAATTAAAAAGTTATTTTATAACATACCTTCGCTATACTAAGCGATGTTATGAAATAACTTTTTCACTTCTCATGCTCGTAATGTTCGTCTTTATGTTGGGTATAGGCTGCATAAAATCGCTTTTTATGCTCTAGTGCATAAAGTAAAATCTTCGTCTAAGTCTCAGACTTTAAGACAAAGGTCGTCAGGTAAACAGCCACACATGCAATTTAACTTCGTTAAATTAACTTGTTATTTCATTGTTTCTTCATTTTTTGTTGTGTTATACTTAATACTTTTTTATTTTTGAAAATGGGTATCAATTTTATTGAAAGACCTTGATAAAAAAATTTTTTTTTTCAATTTTTGGATATGGGTATCAAATGAAAGGCCTTGATGAGCACATTCCAAAATTATATTTTTTTAATAAAAAAATGAGTTTTTTTTTTCAATTTTTGAATACGGGTATCAAATGAAAAGCCTTGATGAGCACATTCCAAAATTATATATTTTTTTTTACAAAAAAAGTGTTTTTTTTTTTTCAATTTTTGAATATGTGTATCAAATGAAAGGCCTTGATGAGCACATTCCAAAACTAGATATTTTGTCACAAAAAAAAAACATTTTTATTTTTCAATTTTTGAATATGGGTATCAAATGAAAGGTCTTGCTGAGGACATTCCAAAAATATATATTTTGTCACAAAAAATTAAGAAAAAAAAAATTTTTTTCTATTTTTGAATATGGGTATCAAATGAAGTCTTGATGAGCACATTCCAAAAATATAGAATTGGTCACTATAATTTAAGATTTTTTTTTAGATTTTTACATTATTGTTGTTTAATTTCCTCACAATCGAAGTGAAAAGCAGAGTGTATAACTCGTACATAAAACCCATTTTACCCTCGACTTAACTATTGGATATATACGTCTCGGGTAAAATGATGCGTTTTATGCACTTGTTGTACAATCTACTATTTTTCTCATTACGATACAGGGCAAATCCAAGAAGAAGGCAGTGCCGCGATATTAAAAAAAAAAACAATGATATTCCCATATTCCCATATACTTTCCATGATTAAAACGTACTATATGGTGATCGATGACTTAGCGTAACGATTAGTCTACTGGAATGCACTTACTTCATTATTTTTTTTCTAATAGAATACGCGCCATTTTTAGAATTTAATTTTTACTTTTGCTTAAAATATCATATTAGTGAGTGTAGTGAGTGAAAATTTGACTCCACCCGATATTTTAGATGCGGCGACGGAAAAAACGTCTTACTTAACCTAGGTAAGTACTGCCGACCTACCGAACTCTTTTTTATCATTGATATTTTATTTTGTAGGTTCAATCGGTTGAATCACAAAATTGTATGAGAGTAGATAAAGTAGTGTATGAAACTGTACATAACTAGGTATTAAAACACTCGTGTGATACTATTAAAAACCTCGCCTACGGCTCGGTTTTTAAACACACACTCATGTTTTAATACCCTTCATTATGCATCAGTTTCATAAACTACTATTATATAATATAAAATAATATAATAGTGATTGCATGGTTTTTGCACTTTTGCTATTCCACTACTAATAATAAAAAAAAGAGTTTCACTTTTATGTAAGGAAAGAAATAAAAAGCTTTTTGGTACCATTATATCGCTGTCGTAAACCAAACTTATCACTTTTATTGTAGGTATTATAAAAAGTTGTATGGCAAGCGTTGCGAAATTTATGACTACAACCACCTACAACTTTCGGTACGTTTCATTTTAAGCTTAAATTTCTACGAAAAGATAAACATAGTTTTATTTTAATTTTCAAACAGCAGCTGCTCCTGATGTTGTTTTTATTTGATGGCGTTTAAATATACATGCATAAAGAATACTTTCGTAAAGTGAATAATAATGTTGGTAAATTGGCTTGTGATTCCCTATCCAGTTCAGTTATGCTAATTAATTTGATGTTTTTATTATCATATATTATTTACATTTCAATTGAGTTTTTATTCATATTGTGTAAAGATGATGAATGTCCACAATAATTAAGAAAAAAAACGCGTTGGTTCAAGTTAATGAATAATAATGGTGATATGAGATAATAATAAAAAACACTTTATGCACCCCGGGGAATATATATATACCACCCAGAGTCACGTCATTTTTATTAGTTTTTAATGTTCGTGTAAAATATACAGGGTGTCCCAAAACTTTGCCACACGGAGATAAAGTACCTTAAATATTGAAGATAGGAAATTTTACTAAAAAAAGACTTAATTTTACTTTTAAAAATAATTGGAACTGCATTCAAAGATTTTTGAAAAATCGCCTGCCATAACCAGGAATTGAACCCACCAAAACGAAAAAAAATAAAAATTTTTTTACTATACCAATCGAAAGGGGTTACTCATAAGGTTATTTTTTCTTTAATGACACAGCATCTTTAACAAAAGGAAGACCATGAAATTTAACATTTACATTTTAATTATTACAAATTGTATTAATTTGTATCGAATAGCAAGCGATTTTTCGAAAAATCTTTGAATGCAGTTCCGTTTCTTTTTAAAAACAAAATGAAGTCTTCTTTTAGTAAAATTTCCTATCTTCAATATTTAAGGTACTTTCCCTGCGTATGGCAAAGTTTTGGGACAATCTGTATAGTGAAAAAAATCAGATCGATCACATCCTCGAACCTCCAACAAGAGTATTTTTATTATATTTATTTAGGTTTAATGTAGTAAAACCTAAAAAAATTAGACTTTCTTCGTTAATTTGAAATCGTATTGTGAAACTTTCTTACACGCGTACTCTTCAATTAGTTATTTCATTGGACATGATTTCTTAATTAGATCGCACTTAAGCTTTAATTACTTATGTCTTTTTAAACGTTTAAAAAGACCTCGGACGATTAAACAATTCCTTATTTGCATCGCAAATTCCGCAAATTAAGCCCGCTCAAGTCCCGTAAGACACTTTTCAGACGATTTCTTTCTTTCTCTCTTAGAAATTCTGCTCAGTTAACAAAATTCTTTTCCTGCTTTAGTGGAAGGAATGAGCTTTGAGGTCCTTCAAGTTTCCGCAAATTAAAGTTACTTTTAATTTAATTAAATGCTTTTATTTATGTGAATGAAACAGTATTTTAGAGTGGAGTACAAAGCGTGGACATTTGGACGAGCTTTGAATTAAAAAAAAATTGCCCTGCTTTAAAATTAGAACTTGACAATATATCCAACTAGAAAACGTACAAAATATCTTTGTCGACTATCAGAATTTCTAAATCACTAGAAAACGTACAAAAATATCTTTGTCGACTTAACTATGTTATTTGGTGTATCATGAACTGCCCATCGATATTAGCCGCTGACCTCTTGTGAACCGAAATGGGGAGATATCTAATCGACTGTAAATAATGTGAATTAAAATCATTTCCTGATATTTGTATCAGCAGTTCAGCAGGTACCTATTATTACTTTTACTAAAAAAACTGCATTCTGTAATGTCCGCAAACAGTGCAAAGTAAAAACTATGTCAGATCTGTGGGTCTACCGCGCAAGTGTTGTCGGCATTGCTATCCGCTTCATTTGACAGATGGATATGAGACATTGCTACTTTTCTTTGGTAAGTTTTTATTTGTGCCAAAAAGAATTAGTATAGCAATGTGTCACATCCATGTGTCAAATGAAGCCGATACACTGCACACACTAAAAAAAAATGCTGACTGCAAAGAATCAAAGAATATTTATGCCACTTTTATTGGTTTCTTCGTTTCCGAATAGCATCTATCTTCAGGTTTAATCTTTGAGTACCTATTAAAAGGGTTTAATTTAGGAATGGAATGGAATTTCTATGAAATTGTTTGTCAATACCTAAGTTGATTGGAACTTATAGCACTGGCTCAAATAAATTGTTTTTCCATAAAACACATAAGAATGATGGATTACCTTAAAGCACAAAAAATATACAGGGTTATTTGTAAAACACCAACAACCTCGCAGTAGTAGATTACTTAAACAACAACATTTGTTCTACAACTTTTCCGAAAACAGACATAAAAAATCGACTCTCCATACAAATGTCCGAACAGCTGATGGAGTTTTCTATGAAAAGTAGACTTTTTTGTCTGTTTTTGGAAAAGTCGTAGAACAAATGTTGTTGTAAATGATGTTACTAATCTACTCCTGCAAGGTTGTCGGAGTTTTACAAATAACCCTGTAATGTAATTACTTTATTTAGACATTTAGGTTTTCATAGATATTTTGATCACTTCCGAAAGAACTTACTATTTAGTAGTTAATTCTGGTATTTTGGCAATTACAAATGTCCAATAAGAAACTTTATTATCCAGTTAGGTGTAATGTAAGGTCTCATATTAAGATATCAAAAATATAATATGAAGAAAGTTATGTGTGGCATTCAGGAAGAATTATTCTGGTTTCCCATACCAAGGGTGTAAGATAAGCCGACCGAAGCCCGTAGGCAAGTCTCTAGAATATGATATATTACGGACGAATCTTCTTAACTACAGTGATTTTTCATACGAGCTCTGTGTGCGTAATATCCAAATGGATTTTACTTGTGGTATGCAAAATATGTGATAACGACAGAAATCCCAATGCCCACAATCTTTAACCACAGAATAGATATTAGTTTTTTCAACTACAAAGGCATTCACAAACTTATTGTACCGGAATACTTAGTAGTACATAGTACAAGTGCTTAGCTAGGAGAAAACTATGCAATAATGATACCACATCGTTTGCATGTAGAGAAAAGCATGGAAGCCTGGAAAGGTGTCGAAACGTCGGGAAACCCAAAAAACCAACAAATGAAAACTAAATAATTCTAAAATAACATCTGAACCAACCAATATATGCGCTGTAATTCGTAAAAAGTGTTTTATTTCTAATGAACTGCACGCGCGGAAGCCTTAAGCATGATTCACGCTATACGAGTACGATTCACGTGTCGAGACCGGGCCGGGCCTCGGCGCCGGGACATGTCCACCGTGCGCCGGCCGGGCCAGTCATTCATGAAGGCCTTTCATTTCATGCCCATATTGTAATAAGTACAAAAAAAAAAAAATCACATTTGAAAATGGCGTCATACAGTCGCCATATTAACTTTTTTCTAAAAAAATATAGCCAGTGTCACTTGGAATGATGTAAGGATTCTAACAATACCCCATACATCCAAATCCGTGGAGCTATTTGGAAGTTATAGTAGAATAAAGAAACTCACATACCCACAAACATACATGAACCCCGAACTTTTGCTTTGGGCAGTCGTGTAAAAAATGAATCTATGCACGCGTCATGCACGCGTCATGCACGCGTCTTGCTGTTTTTGTGAGTTTGCCGAATAATTATGTTTTTTTTTCCGATATTTCAAACTATTATTTTTGAACTGCACGTTCATATTCAGAAACGTGGTTTGATATCCCCATTTCATTTTTAGATATACTTAAAAATTTACGGTGTATAGAGATCATTTGAAGACTGCGTTATCAATTCGCAATGATAACGCAGATAATAGGTTAAATATAAATGAGAGCATCTGCAAAGTACTGTTAGTGTTGATATAAGCATCAGCATGGTCTGGTCCGTATATTTAACGATATTATTAGTTACTGTTTGTTACATATTTTGTAAGAGAAAATTTTATTATTGGAGCAGCAAAAATGTAAAGGGCCCAAGACCGTGGCCTATTGTTGGCAATTTCGGAAGCTTTATGTTGCAGAAAGAATCAATTAATCAGTGTGTGAAAAATATTCATGTGAAATATAAAGGAGAAAAGCTAGTTGGACTTTACCGTGGATTTCAACCAATAATTCTGGTGAGGGACCCAGATTTAATAAAACATGTATTAATAAAAGATTTTAATAATTTTCCAACTAGAGGTATGAGTGCAGGTAACAGTCGACTGAACGATAATTTATTTAATGCGGATGGCGAAAAATGGAAAACCATGAGAAAGAAACTTACCCCTGTGTATACAACGTTAAAAATAAGGAATATGGTGCCACTAATGCAAAAGTGTGTTGACGATTTTTTGCAATTTGTAGATAGTCTCATTGTAAATAATCAAGATCATGAAATGAGAGCTCTAACAGCCAAATACACAATGAAAGTAATAGGATCTTGTGCTTTTGGATTAGATATAAATACTTTTAGCGATGAAAACAACGACTTTAGTGTGATGGCAAAAAAAATTTTTAGTCAAACTTTGGGATATAGGCTTTTAAATATTTTAGATATGATAATTCCTGGTATAAAAAAACTGTTTAAAACAAATACAAGAGTGCAGGAGATACAAGATTTCTTCGTGGGTCTCGTTCGTAAGGTATTAAAGGAAAGAGACGGTAAGATATCAGCACGAAAGGACTTTATGGATTTTATGATTGAAATAAGAGAACAAGAAAAAGTAAACAGAGATTTAGACAATGGTATTAGTGGAGTAGAAATTGATGATTACATGTTAGCAGCGCAGGCATTTGTTTTCTATGCCGCTGGGTTTGAAACATCTTCAGCTACAATGTCTTTTATGATTTATGAACTGGCGTTGAACCCAGATATACAAGATCGTGTTTATAAGGATATATCGACAGCAATGGATAAACATAACGGTGAAATAAATTACGATGCCATCAAAGATATGAAATATCTAGAGATGGTATTTGATGAAACCTTGCGTAAATATACTGTTGCTGGTATTCTATTCCGAAAGTCTATTTCAAGTTACACATTTCCAGGCACAGATGTGACGATACCAAAAGGAACGCTTATTTTAATTTCAGCTAGTGCATTGAATATGGACCCTGAATATTTTCCTAATCCTCATAAGTTTGATCCAGAAAACTTAACAAAAGAAAAGTTAGTTCATTTACCGCAGTGTGTTTATATACCTTTCGGTGAAGGACCACGAAATTGCATCGGTAGGTATCAAACTGTTTTTATGTTAAATTAAGTACAAACCCATGTGTTTTTAATTTTTCTTTATTGTTTCAGGAATGAGATTCGCTAAAGTACAGTCTTTATTAGGTATGGCTGCATTTCTGAAGAAATTTAAAGTAGAATTTTCCTCAAAAACAAAACCAGAATTGACATTCAATCCAAAAGCTGTTATCTTAACCTCAAAAGAAGGAATATGGGTAAAAATGACTCAGAGGTCATAGGTATACTTATATAAATCAACTAGTAAAATATCTGTACAATTGTTTGAACTATAGTCTTAGCGCCATCGCACACGGGGGACTTTTGTCTCCGCAACTATTTTGTCTCTCACATGGTTTGTATGAAAAGTTGCAGACGACCGCGTCGCTTCGTGTGCGCGCTTCCATATAAACCCGTGGACTTGAGACAGAGACAAAACAGTTGCAGGGCGACTAAGTTGCCCGTGTGCGATAGCGCTTACAGCACAGAACAGTGTTTATCCTTAGCGCTATCGCACACGGGGGACTTTTATCTCCGCAACTATTTTGTCTCTCACATGGTTTGTATGAAAAGTTGCAGACGACCGCGTCGCTTCGTGTGCGCGCTTCCATATAAACCCGTGGACTTGAGACAGAGACAAAACAGTTGCAGGGCGACTAAGTTGCCCGTGTGCGATAGCGCTTACTATCCTTACTATTTTTTTTGTGTTTATTTGTTTGTTTGTTTGTTACGCCTTCACGTCTAAACTACTGAACCGATCATCGTGAAATTTTACATACACTTTGCCAGGGGTATAGAGATGGACATAGGGTACCTTTCATCCCGAAATAATGTATTGTTCCCGAGGGATAGCAAAAAAACTTTCCACGCAGACGAAGTCGCGGGCGGCCGCTAGTTGTGTAATACATTTAATTGTTTTACGTACCTACCTCCTGATAGAAGTATGTTTTAACTGTAAATGTGCTACTTTGAAATCTACTTATTCATATATTTGCGATCTATAATGTGTTATAATGAAAACGAGAGAAGATTAAAATTTATTTTGTCGTGACTTGTTTTAATAATCGTACTTATAGGTACTAAAACTATGACTTTTCGTGACTTAAAAATTGTATTTTATTGGTATTTAATGTTGAAAACAGATATAGGTATGTACGTATTATATAACGCAATTCATTTATGAGACTATTTATAGCCCAAAACCTTAGAGCATTTAACCAAGTAAGGAGACGCCACTGTCAGGCGTACCCCTCTGTCAAACGAGAATGACCGCCGCTCATACTCGTTATATAAAACTAGTTGACCCGAGTTCCCCGCCATTCAGCTGATCATCGTACACGCGAAACCACCGGAGCTAAAAATGCCGATTTGCAGTGTTATTTCATGTAAAAAAATATCGGAAAGATTTAGTGTGCAAAAGGATAACGTTATTTTCCATCTGCTGGTATTATTTTGTCCAATTTTTTTCAAATAATGCACTAAAAATGAAAATAATTCAAAAATATTGTCAATCAAACAGTGTTGCCACTAAATTATACAAAATCCCTTTTAGCCTAATTTTTTAAGTTGAATGTATGACACTTAAAACATCACGTTCTTAACCTGTTAATACCTACCATTCATTAGGTACTGTAGTGTAGACGCTTGATGAATTTATTAGGTATAGATTACTTTTTGCAAATTTATTTATGGTTATTTTTTTCTTTATCTTTATTTATTATAATCTCTTACTCAATACTTAAAAAATAGCAGGACTATTAAACTTATGTTTAAAATAGGTATTGTAGCACATGAGTAAATAAACGGAACAGAGTACAAGCTCTCAAAACTTATACCCATTCTTCAAGGGTTGACATCTGGTTGCAGGTTGAAAAGTAGGGAAAATAGAACACACGTCCGAATGTCACAGCCACTTTATTCCGAAAATATTAAGACTACACAGTTGAAACTTGGTAGGTAGATGTATTCTGTTAACCGCTTAACGAATTTAACACAAAAATAAAAAAATAAAAGATTAAGGGGGGACTATTACTTATGGGGGATTATTACTATTCTTCTCGCTCTTTTATATTGGTATCGAGTGAGTAGTGTGTGTACACAAATTCACATTTAAAAATTGTGTATAATTTTTTACGCGTTTTATTTATAGTTAGTATTAAACCATTGTCAAATCACAACTTAAAACGGGAGTTATTTCGACGAGCTCCGTTGTAAAAATCTGTCAAATGAGACCGGTCGCTAGGTGGTTTCTAATTAGATAATCAGCCTGCCGGCTGACAATCCATGTCTCCGTGCAAATATTCTCTTCTTCATTGTGACATTTGTGACCCGCGGGCTCCGTGATCTGTCGCGGGCTCCACTCTCCGTGCTTCTTTTCATCGTGACTTGCCGCGGGCTCCATTCTCTGTGCTTCTCCCCATCGTGAGTATCGTGACCGGCTGTGGGCTTCCACTACACTACGTGTGTGTTTTGAGGATTATCATAAATAATTTGAATTTTATTAAATTATATTTCTGTCTTTCACTTCTGAGATACAATTCTCCTTAGGCAGATTCTACTACACTTTTCTTTCGTTTACCTCCTTAACGTTATATAATACTTTATTATCATAAAATATTTACGGATGTCAGTACTTTTTCCCAAAATATGCCATTTTAATTTAAAAGCGGTGGCCACACTGCAGCAAAAGTAATGTTGTGACAGCACAGAAACAAATATCGATATCGACTTTATCAGTAGGTATGTTATTCTGGCTATAAAATATTGGAAAAAAATTCTAACGTTTTTTCTGCCGAAAGAGGAATTTCGTTTTTTCAGAAAAAAAAACCATTCTATTATTTATTTTGATGGAAGCGGAATGTGACAAAAGTGGCCTAAATTATTTCAGATTTCCAAAAGATGCAATGATACGAGATGCCTCGATCCAAGCTTGTGCAAAACATGTTTCCTAAACGTACTCGCACAATTTGCTCACAGCATTTTGAAGCTTCCTACTGTTTAATAATACAAGCTAATAACACTAAACTCAAAACTCAAAATAATTTATTCAGTCTAGGCTGTTACAAGCACTTGTGATACAGAATACATAATAGTACAAGTCTTGTGAATGTCATAAAAGCTATGCTATCGGTTCGCAAACCCTAAGCGGTAATTGTGAGACTAAATAACTTTCAACTAGTTGAGAAATTACTGATTATGTGACTATAGAAAGTAAAATGATTGCAATAAAAAAAGAGAAATCAAAACGAGGTATTAGTTAATAATTTTAATTTTTGAGTAAGAAGTACAATACATATTGATAATATTAAACAGAAAAAATATACGACGTCCTTAGTACAAGCAGAAAGAAGCAGACTCATTCCCACTGGCAGCACCCGTTCACGAGCATGACGCATGAACCACTTTCTTTAAAATAAGTATAACAAATAAAGATTTTAAATATAGTTATTCCGTTTTAAGTTCTACTTAAACATGAGCGGTATCCGCTGGCACCGTGGGTATTTTGTATGGCATTTTCGCAGCTGTTGTCGCGTACGTGATACGTACCGCGTGTTCAGCGAAACTTTTAGGTTGCGTTCAAACGATAACACACGACCCGACCTTAACCCGAACTCAACTCAAACTCGCCTCAACCGCAGCCCACCTTGAAATACATCGCTTGCAATTTTGAGTCACTGTGTAATGTTCAGGTGAGTTTAAGGTGAGTTCGGGTTGAGTTTGGGTTGAGCGCGGGGCGTGTGAAATAGCATTGACAAAATATAACGGAGCTTATTAATGTGTCATAAAACTAAAAATTGAAAGCGCTTTATTTCAAGGAGTGGGCTCCGGTTGAGTTCGAGTTGAGTTTGAGTTGAGTTCTGGTTGAGGTCGGGTCGTGTGTTATCGTCTGAACAAAGCCTTATTGCCCCCGCGGACGCACCCTCGCGAACGCACCTCGCGTCGTGCGCCACCACACCGCCGCCACCGCTACCGCCTCTGATAGCGGTAAAATTCCGCTATAGTTAAAACAGCACGTTATCCGCATATTAACGCGCTGTTTTAACTGTACCCATTGGGATATCGTTACCGCCACCGGTAGAGGATACCGCTGAGATTTGAATCGGCCTTCACTAATCTAAGAAATTATGTATTTGATTTGATAGATACGAAAACCAACCAGTATTTGAAAACTCTTGCTTAGTTAAATTGACCGGGTAGAATTTCTTGCAGTATCATCAATTTTACTGACTTATCCTAATAAGTCACCCTGTAGATTTTGACGACAGCCAAAGGTTGCCTTAGCATCATCGAAGGGCCTAAATTGAAAAAAAAACTACAAACCCATATTTGAATTTTTGTCATCATAATTCAATCATTATGACATAAATTAAAAATATGAGCCGAAAAAGGTATTGAGAGTAAAATATCGATAGTGTCAAGCACTAGCAACGTTTACATGAAAATGACGTCATCGCGTGTACTGACAGGTTGGTTTCTGCGTGTGTATGTATTTGTGTGCGTAAAGTTTAAGCTCGTGTTTGATAATTTTGTCGTGTGCGTGCGTAGCAACGTGATCGAAAATGCATTAGTGTTTAACACTATTTGTGTGTGCGTTACCTCGTCCCCCGCGGAAAGTGGCAGACTTTTTTGTAAAGAAATTAGTTCCCGTGACGCCTCCTTACTTGGTTAAATGCTCTAAGCCCAAAACACAAGTCGCTTGGGCAAAATCAGCGAAGTTGGCCAATGTCGCTAAACATTTAGTCTGGTAGCTTTTTTTAAAAAAAATTTTAATCAGCCCCCTTAGCATGACTGACGAAACACAATATAGGTTATTTTTAGTTTATACAAAACCTCTCGTGTGGTTGATCAGACCATCAAACTGAACAACTTTCATTATGGTACCAACTTCGAAATCACGAAAAAAAAAATCTGCTGTTCCATACAAAAGTACAATCCTACTCCATCGAAATGTATGAAACAGCCGATTTTGTTTTTCGCTATTTCAAGGTTGGTCCCATAATGAAAGTTGTTCAGTTTGATGGTCTGATCAACCCCACGAGAGGTTTTGTATAAACTAAAAATATCCTTGTATATCGCGTGATATGACATTCAACTGTCATAATCCATTGTCTTTTGACAGTTTAACGTGATAAAACGCTATATCACGCGATATAATATCGTGTTTTGATGATCATGCTAGGCCTACAGGTGTCGCAGAAGGGATAAAATATAAAAAAATTCAAAACAGAAATTCACTAGTATTGTTTACGTATAGCTGATACGGTACTCACTACAATAGTCCAGTTCGCCCTGAAATCGCCTGAAAGTGTCCCATAGTGAATACGAGACATTATCTTTACCTATTACTTTCTTGTAATAAACTTAACGTGTAAGGACTCTAATATGAAACACATCCGAGTACCAACTTTACCGTGGGTACTTACGTCAGGTAAGTTCTTGATGAGAGAGCAACTTTTAATAAGGCTGTAGAGGATCCCTTTCAAGTAACTTTTAAAGATTCAAAGATTCCGCTCTGATTTGACTTTACTCTGACGCTTTATACCTCACATTTCATACTTTTATGTCCAAATTTTAAGATGACCTGTCAGCCTTTGCGTTATTTAGCAAACAACATTATTATGCTAGTGGTTCAGTGAACTGTAAACCTCGCGTTTGTGCGTGAACAAGTAGCTCAAATTGTATGTTGTTTAAAATTTAATCCAATAGATGTCGCCACGAGGTGTTTCAAAATCAGTACTATGTAATGTTCTGGTATTTTTTTAAATTTATATATAACTATTCGAATCTATAATGGGGCTTCTAATTTTAATCATTTTTACATGACTGCCCAAAAAGGAGTGTATAACCATAACTTTCAAACGTTTCAACGGATTTAGATGTATGGGGTATTGTTAAAATCCTTACATCAATCCGAGTGACACTGAAAATATTTAAAAAAAAAGTCAATATGGCGACTGTGCAACGCCATTTTTAAATGTGAAAAAAAACAATTTTTCGTCAATTATTACAATATGGGCATATTGGGCATCAAATGAAAGGCCTTAATGAGGACATTTCAAAACTATATAGTTTGTCACTAAAATGTGTGAAATAAATCGATCTATAAAGTTAAATAACAAGTTTCATTGCAGTCGGGGGACCTCTTTGATTAAAAATTGTTCAACAAAACGGTCCCCCGGCTGCAATGAACGTGTTATTTAACTTTATAGTTTGTTTTTAGCAGGGCAGTCGTGTTTTTAATATTTTTAAAATTTATTTATTAGAATAAATGAATTTAAAAAAAATCGGTAATGTGAAACTACAAAAAAACTACATAATTATCGAATCTGCTCACAAAATTTCTAAAGAATCGGTTGAGAGGCGAATGCGACCTGTAGAGGAGAACAAACGGATATACAAATAGTATAGTCAAATTAGCAATAAGGTTGGAAGATATTCGTGTAGTTGTAATTTTTTATGGAATCATTAGAAGACATGAATATAAGTTTCCTCCGAGTTTGCACCATTCCTGCTATGTACGGAACATCTTTTAATGTTAGATATTAAAATTAAAGTCCCAATATTTCTTTAAATTTGTTTAAGTTTTTTTCCATGTTTTGTTACAATTTTAATTAACTATCATTGCATACCTAGCTTGCTTAAATCAAATAAAAAGTTACCGAGATAATAAACAAAATCTAATCCTAGGAGGCGCCACTTTTGTGACGTCGTAGGTGCTTGTTCCACTACTTTTGGGTTGCGCATGCGTTACTGATCATAAAATCACTTTTTCTTCCTCGCTAAAGTAGTGAAACAAGTACCTACGACGTCACAAAGGTGGCGCTTCTAGGTTTAGATTTTGTCAATTATCTCAATAATTTTTTATCTGCTTAAAGCAAGCTAATAATTCGGGGGCAAACACCACGGGGGCAAAAGACACCGGGGGCGTAATCCACGAACCCGGGGCAAAAGACACCGGGGGCGTAATCCACGAACCCAATTAAAATTGTTACAAAACATGAAAAGAAACTGTTATTGTAGGTATTATATTTAAAAAATATTGGGGCTTTAATGTTAATACCTAACATTAAACGATGTTCCATACATAGCAGGAATGGTGCAAACTCGGAGGAAACTTATATTCATGTCTTCTAATGATTCCATAAAAAATTATAACTACACGAATTACTACCGATCTTTTTGCAAATTCGACCTAATTTGACTACACTAAAAAGCATTTTTGCCCAAGCTAAAGCAGAGACGTTTCGCGTTCGCTCGGTAACACAATAGGCATGTTGACTATTTTTTATTTTATGTTAAATAAATTACCCCTAAAAAAAAGAAACATTTGTATTAGAATTATTACGCTAGCATGAAAACTGCCCGAGATATCACAGTTTGAAATGCACAAAATTGGACTCACCCGAAAACGCTCCATACTAACGGCTACCAAGTTATGACGTCACGCCTTCCTACGTTGTATGCAACGCATAGGAAATTTGTTCGGCAGCTATATTAAATATTGTTATTATCAAAATGGTTACTTTGACAAATTTGCTATAAATTTTACGGACTAATTAAATTGTATTATTTTTTTTAACAAATTTTATACTTTTTAAATGGACTTGTCCACCCAACTTTGAATGGTCATAAAACAAATAATACGCAATATATAAAACCAAGAGGTATACAAGCTACTCCAAAAGTTTAATATGTTTACGATTTTTATTAGATATTTCGTTATTTTATTCATAAGTCAACATCCCTATTCGAATGAAAGGTATTAGTTACGCCAACTCCACGCGTTGGACCCAATATTGGCAGATTCGTCGTACGATGCCGGTTTTGTAACAAATGATTCAAAGAAATTCTATCAACGGCATCAACGAACGATACATAGGCCAATATTGGAGCCAACTTAAGGAGCCGGCGTTATTTAAAATTCAACTAGAGTGACAATATTTTTTGAGGCATTTTATCGCTTTTTAGCATCTCAGTACTAACGCTCCGGAAGGATGTAAAGGAAGAAAAAAAATGCTAAGAAAATTATGAATGATTTCTTTTCAAATTCACATTTGAAAATGGTTCCGAAAACAACAATATTTTAAGTTAATTTGTAATCGTTAATATTCAACTATGAAATTACTTACATCGTAAGATATTAAAATAATATATAATCCGCTTTCCGACTGACGAACTTTACACCCTTTGTGACATCTTATCGATCAGGAAGTTATATATTTTAACCTCAGTTCTTAAGCTACATAAAACTTTACCATATAATCCGAACCTACTGTCTGGGAGAAGACAGGACAGAGTAGTTCCGATCCATGTCTGTAGAACCTCACTTGCTAAGCGACAATTTCAAGCCCAATCTGCTCGCCTTTATAAAAAAATGCAAAATAATTATAATATTTACAGCATGCAATTTAAAGAATGTAAAAAAACGTTAATTAAGGCTCTGAAAAGTTTAGGATATAAAGAGACAGAAGATTTACTAAAAACAATCTTCTAGTTTGGTATAGTGTCTGTAGGCGACGCATTCACACATTCTCTAAAGTCTAAAGTCTCTTCAGTTAAATACAAACTTTATAAATATAAATAAAATAGCTAAACCTAATCTTAATATAAGTAAATAAGCTACATACATGTCATAAATACTTTGATTTAAACCGTAATTACGTAATTTTGTAAAATTTAATTAAAATTCAAATAAAGAAGGTATGCGCGCCGATTGCGATTTGCACGCCCGCCATTTTAATTGTAGTCGTGAGAACCCCGCGATCGCAGCCGGCAGTGCTACCGAAAGAGTGTCCCAAAATTTTGTGGTGTTCTCATTTAAATCCCTTATAATCTGATCCTTCGACCCAGATCTTTACCACCAGTGCCTATTATAGTGCATAATGTTGCCGAGAACACCACCCCGCGATAAAATCACGTCGGACCGGCTAAAGTTATCGGAACGTTTGGAATGCGCTTCCGAACATGTGCTCACGAAAAGTAGCCGTGAAATTGCAGTGCCAGTGCATAATAGTGGTAGTTTGTCATTGCAACTGTGTCCAGGACACTCTAAACTGACGGTTTCAAAATCAATTAAGAACGAATCGGTACTTTCGTCAAAGAGATCGACGTCATCGCAAGCACGCCGCAAACAGCTGGAACTGGAGGCTGCTCAAGCGAAAGCAAAAGTCCAAATGGATCTTATTGATAAACAATTGGAAGTTAATTTAGCTCTCATCGATGATGAGAACAGGTCTGATAGTCGCTCACAATTTACCAAAAATAGTGACACAAAACGGTCCCAAGTAGAGGAATGGCTGGACCGCAGCAGCATGCACCTGCCCGGGCAGGAGCCTGAGGCACCAGCGACGGCCACGGAGGCAGCGCCGGCCACTCGATGTGTAGAACCGCGCCGTGCAACGCCCTCCACCCAGCCTGTCGACGGCATGCTCCAGCTGGCACACACCCTCAAGGACCTCATGACCACGTCGTCGCGACAGCACGAGGAACGGCTCCTCACACGCCTGTCCACCCCTCGTGACCTACCCATTTTCAGTGGGGACTGTATAGAATGGCTGCACTTCAAGAGTGCGTACGAAGAAACAGCACGGATGTGCCAGTTCACCGAGTCGGAGAATATGTGGCGACTTCGTCGTGCACTCAAGGGCGAAGCCAAGGAGGCGGTCACTGACCTCCTGATCGGGAACACGTCGCCGTCACAGATACTCGACACCTTGGAATTACGGTTTGGTCGACCTGATATTATAATTCATCATCTACTTAACCAGGTAAAGAAGTTGACCCCGTTACCTAATAATTACCAGCAAGATATATTTAATTTTTCAATTAAAGTAACCAACTGTGTAGCTACCTTACGTGCCGTTAATCAAAATGACTATTTATGTAGTCCAGAATTGCTTTCGTCCATCACCTCGAAGCTACCAAGCACTCTTATTGGTAAATGGACCGATTATGTATACCAAAATCTCGATGAAAAAGTGACTAAGTTGGAGTTACTATCGTCATTCCTAAAGCGAGAAGCTGATATGATTTCTATTGTGGGCATGACACAGCCACAGCCTAAAGAAAACAGAAAAGAGCACGTGACGTATATTCGCAAGCAAACAGCTGATCCACGCTACAACACATTCAAGCCGGTATTAACTTCTATAAGTGACGGAAACCCAAATGATTGCATTTACTGTAATAAATCGTCACATGCACTACCGACTTGTCGTTCATTCAAACGAGCTATGAGAAAAGAGCGCTGGAGATTTGTTAAGACGAACAACTTATGTTTCTGTTGTCTATCGAAACACGATCGAAATGAGTGCCCAGCGCCGCCGTGTGACATTAATAACTGTGGACGCGCACATCATCATTTGTTGCACTACAACAAACCGCAGCCGAGTCATACGATGTCCCACGTCACATCAGACGAACAGGAGCCATCGGGTACGGCCACTGCCGCCACCGACGCGCAGGACAGGTCGCGCAGTGGTACCACGCCGCTAGTCAACGGCGCCGCCGAAACCGCCGCGTGCGCCGGCACTGCGCCGGGGCCGCCCGCCCCGACCGCCGAGTCCGCACAGCCGCCCGCCGGCGCCGCCCCGGCGCAAGCGCGCGCCACCGTTGCCCATCTGTCCGGGCCCCTGCCGCCGCCGGCGCCGCTCGCGCCTGCGCCGCCTCACGAGGGCGCAGCGCCTCACGTCCTTCTCAAAGTGGTAAAAGTGAACGTCAGTGGACCCCTCGGTACTGTGAGTACATTTGCATTATTAGATGATGGTGCCGCGATTTCGATGATCGATAAGACTTTGGTAAACGAATTAGGCTTAAAATGTTTTCAACCTAGTCCTATTAAATTTATAGATGCGTTTGGCTTAGAAATATTTCAATCTGATGCGCCGAAAATTTGTACTAAGATTTCTGGTATACATAACGAAAGTAAAATGTATGATATTACTTTACGTCAAGTTGACAAACTACAGTTACCAAAACAAAATTTGTCTTTAATTAATACTATGTCATGTGATCATTTTTCGCATTTAAAACGATTTGTTTGTAAAGAGTGTGTTGTGCCTCGCCTACTTATCGGGGAAGATAATTATTTTCTTATGGCTCCTTTAGAAGTTTTGCACGGAAATGAACGTGAACCTTACGCGACCAAATGCAGGTTGGGTTGGACCATTCACGGCTGCGTCGGTCGCAGTCACACACCTGCCCACGCGCACACGTTTCATCTCGCTCACTCTGAGCCCGAGCCACTGGCGAGTGTTAACGACGAATTGACCCAATTAATTAAACAGTCGTACGAATTAGACTCCATAGGAATTTCGACCGTACGCCGCGAGAATACGGCACATTTAAGAGCTGTTCGTATTTTAGACGAAAGTTCACGTAATATTGGCGATTATTGGGAAGTAGGTTTGCCGTTCAATAAGGACGATTTTTCTATGCCCGATAGTTATAACTATGCACTGTCGCGTTTGAAGGGATTAATGAGAAAATTTCAAGGTGATGAATCATATGCAGTTAGGTATCGTAAAGAAATACAAAAATTATTCGATCTCGGCTACGCTCGGGAACTTACGATTTCTGAACTATCGGCTAATCATATTTGGTATTTATCTCACTTTGGGGTACAAAATTCTAATAAACCCGGTAAATTAAGATTAGTTTTTGACGGTGCAGGTAAAGTTAACGGTGTTTGTTTAAATGATTATTTGTTGACCGGTCCCGATTTGTATAATTCACTTTTAGGTATTATGTTACGGTTTCGTCAGCATAACTTCGTCATAGTTGGCGACATAAAAGATATGTTTTTGAAAATAAAAATACGTGTTGAAGATCAACATGTTTTGCGATTTTTGTGGCAAGATAACGTTAATGGCCCTTTGAAAATATGTGTTATGCAAAGTTTAATTTTTGGTGCGACCTGTTCGCCGTTTATAGCGCAATATATCAAAAATAAAAACGCTTTAAAGTACCAAGACTTGTATCCTGATGCTGCAGATGTGATTATTAACCCGGCGTCATTGTGGCGGAAAAAAGTTACACTAACGTTGAGGGGGGTCATTATGACCCTGGTTACAATTGTTAAAATTTGGCATAGTATAAAATAATTTTTTATTTTAAACATTTTATATTTATTATAAATACTGTATTTATAATCAGTAGCAGCAATAAAACACATTGGTAATGAGTGAAATAATTTTTATTTTTAATTTTTCCTATAGACTGTTAATTATACAACAAAACTGTAACTCTTTTCTTAATTTTCTTTTATCAACAAAAAACAATATCGTTTCTAACAAAAATGATACTTAAATCAAATTTATACTACCTAACCTCTCTATCATTAGAAGATTACGAACACTAACATAATCTTTATATAAAATATATAAAAAAGTATATGGCACCAAAACAGCAACGTCACCGTTGAGCTGGGTCATAATTACCCTGTCGCAGGTTTACACACGTTTTGCTCCTTGCGCGGGTGATGGACGAATGAAGTGAAGTACGTGGCGGGGAGGGGTGATCCTTAGCTGCAGCTACTGAGACAGACAGTTGTGTGTGGCAAATATTTCTAAGCATTTTTTCATATGCAAAACATGCAGGGTCATGTTGACCCTGCATCAATGACGCCGGGTTAATAATCACTATATGGATGATTGTATCCACTCATGTGATAGCGAAAGCCAAGCTATTCAATTAGTGTATGATATTACATACATCCACAGCAAGGGTGGTTTTGAGATAGCTCGTTGGTCGAGCAATAGTAAAAAAGTGTTACGAACTATTCCGTCTGAATCGCTCGCACAGACAGCTATTGAATTTAGTCACGGAGCTACGAATGTCACAGAGCGCACACTCGGTTTAATGTGGTACCCAAATGATGATTCTTTCGCATTTAAATTATCACTCAACCGCATACCTAGTGATGTACTGGATGGTACGCAAGCACCTACTAAGTCGCAAATGCTTAGCGTAATTATGTCAGTGTACGATTTACACGGTTTTCTCTCTCCTTTTATTATAAAAGGCAAAATACTTTTTCAATCTGTTCATCGAAGCGGAGTAGAATGGAACTGCCGCATCCATAGTGATGAGCACGCTAAGTGGATGGATTGGTTGAAAGAGTTGCAGTTATTGTGTTCGTTGCGTATTCCTCGCTGTTATTTAAAAACAGCTGAATGGACACCTTGCTATGCAGGCGTATGTGAACAACACTCGTCTAATTTTGTTAGTGATTCGGATATTATCGAAAAACAAATGCACATTTTTTGCGACGCGTCGATGAAAGCGTACGCAGCGGTCATTTATTGGCGTTTTACTTTGTTGGATGGACGCGTATTAGTTTGTTTTGCTGCAAGTAAAAGCAGAGTAAGTCCCTTACGTCCTATTTCAATTCCTAGGCTGGAGATACAGGGTGCGCTTTTGGGGGCACGCCTCGCCGACACTGTGTGTCGTGAACATAAAAATATGCAAGTCGCTAAGCGCTTTTACTGGACCGACTCCAGCACTGTTTTACAATGGCTTCGTAGTGATCCGAGAAATTATAAGCCATATGTGGCCCATCGTCTCGGTGAGATTGATGAACTAACTAAAGTTTGTGAATGGCGTCACGTGCCGTCAGCAACTAATATTGCTGATGTAGCAACTCGAGAGGACGCCCCTCCTCTGACATTTTCAGACATTTGGTTTCAAGGTCCTTCATTTTTACGCCGACCTGAATGTGAATGGCCCAAGGACACAAAATTTTCCAAACGGTCTGAAGATGTAACTTGTGAGGAACGGTCTGTGCTCACAGTGGTCGAACACTCGGACTTATCTTTGCCAAATGAAGATAATGTCTCGAAGTGGATCATCCTTCTGCGGGCTACCGCCAGAGTCCTGCTCTTCATTCGTAAATGTAGGCGTCAAAGCGTCCAACTTGACGTGCCTCTAATGAAGGAAGCAGAGCTACTCATTATTAAAAAATGTCAACAGCTCACATTTAAAGCTGAACTTACATGTTTAGAGCAAGGTAAGCCGCTGCCATCAAACAGCCGTTTGCTTCAGCTATCACCTTATTGTGATGAGTCAGGTGTTCTTCGCGTCAGTGGTCGTATCGACAAAGTTATTGGTGTCGAGCAGTCGGTACGGAGACCAGCTATTCTAGATGGCCGACACAGAATCACCCGACTCTTGATAGAACATTATCACAGGCGCGCCCTTCACGGCGCCAACGAACTCGTAGTTAATGAGTTGAGACAGCGATACTGGGTGTTGCAACTCAGACCATCCGTCCGCTCAGTATCTGCTCACTGCTTGTTTTGTCGTTATAGGAGAGCGGTGGCCAAGCCACAACGCATGGCTGACTTACCAGCAGCCAGACTGGAACACTACCGGCGGCCCTTTAGTTTTTCCGGAATCGACTATTTTGGGCCTTTAGAAGTCACCGTTGGCCGTAGACGACAAAAACGTTATGGAATGTTGTTTACCTGTCTAACCATACGTGCCATACATATTGAGCTCACTGAAGATCTCAGTGCTGACTCCACTATAATGGGGCTCCGTCGAATGGGAGCGCGCCGAGGGTTCCCTTCCGTTATCTATTCAGATAATGGTACTAACCTGCGTGGCGCTGATAATGAACTGAAACGGAGCTTGGCCGAAATGAACACGGATTTATTGCGTGACGACGGAACAGTTCGTGGCATAGAGTGGAGATTTATCCCACCTGGAGCGCCGGAAATGGGCGGCTCATGGGAGCGTATGATACGTACTGTTAAGTCATCACTAAAAGTAATTTTAAAAGAACGTGCCCCACACCCTGACACGTTAGTCACGTTATTGGCGGAGGTGGAAGCGATAGTTAACAGTCGCCCCATAACTCACGTATCCACTGATCCTAATTACCCGGAGGCACTCACGCCTAATCATTTTTTAATCGGCTCCTCATCGAATAACCCCTCGTTTGGTAAATACGATGACCAAGATCTTTGCCTTAGGAAACGATGGCGTGTAGCGCAACGTTTAGCGGACTCTTTCTGGGCCCGTTGGACTAGGGAATACCTACCAACTCTTATACCTCGCCAAAAGTGGACGCAAGAGAATAGGTCTTTGCAGGTAGGTGATTACGTAATTTTAATTGAACCTAATTTGGAACGTAACAGCTGGCGGCATGGTGTAGTGGCTGCGGCTCACGCAGGCAGTGATGGTCGCGTCCGTATAGTTGATGTCCGCACGCGCACCGGTATCTTGCGCCGTCCTGTAACTCGCGTCGCCTTACTTAACCCACGGGATGATAGTGTTTTCAACACTAGGGGGGGAATATTGTAGGCGACGCATTCACACATTCTCTAAAGTCTAAAGTCTCTTCAGTTAAATACAAACTTTATAAATATAAATAAAATAGCTAAACCTAATCTTAATATAAGTAAATAAGCTACATACATGTCATAAATACTTTGATTTAAACCGTAATTACGTAATTTTGTAAAATTTAATTAAAATTCAAATAAAGAAGGTATGCGCGCCGATTGCGATTTGCACGCCCGCCATTTTAATTGTAGTCGTGAGAACCCCGCGATCGCAGCCGGCAGTGCTACCGAAAGAGTGTCCCAAAATTTTGTGGTGTTCTCATTTAAATCCCTTATAGTGTCTAATGGTTAAAATAACCGATCCCAAGATTATATTTTATCGTAGGGTTAGGCAAACGTTATGTCTGTTCATAATTATTGGTATTTGGTTTTGCTTGTAAAATCTCACACGCGCAAACAAAAACACTCAAATACATACACCCTCTCACTTATGCACTTAAACATACATGCATGCACACACACACACACACACACACACACACACACACACACACACACACACACACATACACATACACACACACACACACACACACACACACACACACACACACACACACACACACACACACACACACACAAACAAACACACACACACACAAACAAACACACACACACACACACACACACACACACACACACACACACACACACACACACACATTTATGTAAGAAGGCCTAATAATTTCAATAGTTTGTAAGAATATTTGTTAATTATTTTTATTATTTTAAATTGCATACATATGTACCTTTTGCTATGGAGGAGCGGAGCCGCCTAATACAGGTATTATTAATACCTACTTGGTTGGTTCCAGCCTCAGAATATTGCTTGTACTGATTTTGGAAGAAATAAACATTTTTAATTTAATTTTTTTTAATATAAGTTGAAAAGCTCAGCTTTTTCCTAGGCGATATAATCAGAACATTCATCGTAGTGTGCTGCGGAACTTTGACTTTAATGACGTCCACTAAAGGCTTAAAATATTCCAGCTCCGGTTATTCCATCGGTCTTATAAAGTAGCTCTTCATCAATAATTCAGTGAATACTCTCAGCGTTTAGTCCTTTGGGAGCAGGCCCCTAATTAAGTTAACTCAGTCGTTGCTGTGACATTACAAATGCAAAGCCATTGTCAGGGTCCAAAACAATCAGTGTGGCAAAGTCGACGAGTCAACGCATCGACCTGCGGCACATTATGATAATTGGAATGTAATCCACAATAGAAAAGATTTTTTTTTAGGAAAACTGACCAATGAAACATATGGTTGACCGGTTAAATGAGTCCTTCGACCGCTAGGCCACTTAATCCATAAACAATTCCATCTCTCAAGTAGGCATAATTTTGACAACAATAGTGTGTGAGTCTATAACAACGTCCTCTCATCAACAAAGGTTAAATTTCGCCCATGTGCTCCGCGACTCATTTAACCGGTCGAAAGTATTGTTTTAAAAAACCGGCCAAGTGCGTGTCGGGCCACGCGCCATAGGGTTCCGTAGTTACCTTATACCATACCATATTTAATACCACCTATCATTTTTCGTCTGCAAAAATAACTTTGTTTTTCACAGTGTTGGTATGAATGACAAAGTTATATTTGCGGTTTTGGAAAATGTGCTATATCTCGAAAACTAATTACCATATCTCGTTCAAACCAATTTTGGTTGAAAGTGTTTATTAAGATCTACAGCATATATTTTTTTTAGATTTTTCACTCTCTTATTTCAAAAGTTAAAGGGGGGGGACACACATTTTACCACTTTGGCGGTGAATATCTTTCAAACGGTCAACTTTGAGAAAAAGTTGTCTTAGAAACCTCAATGTCATTTTTAAAGACCTATCTATAGACACCCAACACGTGTTGGTTTGAAGAAAAAAATTTTTTTCAGTTTCAGTTCCATGTATGGGGAGCCCCCCCTTAATCTTTTATTTTTCTTATTTTTGTATTAAATTCGTTAAGCGGTTAACAGAATACATCTACCTACCAAGTTTCAACTGTGTAGTCTTAATACTTTCGGAATAAAGTGGCTGTGACATACGGACAGACAGACAGACAGACAGACAGACAGACAGACAGACAGACAGACCGACAGACAGACAGACATGACGAATCTATAAGGGTTCCGTTTTTTGCCATTTTGGCTACGGAACCCTAAAAAGGGAGACATAAGGACAAAAGGATAATGAACATAGCCATGCAGGCGCAGGCTACATCAGGGGCATTAATGGCGGTGGCTACCACCCGGCCGGCATGCAGGCCGTGCACTCCACCTTCACCGTGCACGATCCCGTGCCTACGCACCTACCATCGCAACCCGCGTCACCATAGTCAAATCCGCCCATCATCAATTTATTTCTTTTAAATATCAACCACTTTGTCACTGCACACTTTCAACATTTCGTATTTCTTACCGCCTAGCCACGAACCAGTGACGTTGGCGGCAGGCGACACGCGTAGATACTGTCTCTTGCATTGCGCGCTCGACATCACCGTACAGAGATTTTGCGGCATCACAAAAATGTAGGTATACTTAAGCCCGCCGCGGCCGGCGCCAGTAACGATCAATTGCAATTGTCAATTTTTTCGTCAATGCCATTGTTCTTCAAATGACAATTGCTCCAACTGCACGCGTAAACAATCAATTTTCACATCAATTTGACATCAATGAAAGTGAATGACGTAAAAATTGACAATCGCAAATGATCGCGCTTTACGAATTCGCGAGTCGCGTCGCGCCCGTCGTCGTCGGTTGCTGCCGCCTTGGCTAAGATAATATTTGAACCATTTTTAATGGATATGGCTAGCTTAGCAGCTAGATAGTAGCCCTATTTAATGTTTGATTTAATGGCAAATAGCTTACTAAACTAGACGTACTTACATATTATCAAATACTATATTATTTCAAGTGACTATTACAACAGCGAACGAACAGTCGTAGACTCTTCAACTCTCGAGTTTGTCATAGCTGTACCATGGCGCTTCTTGACACGTTGGTAACATTGTCACCTATTTTTTATTCTGTTGCGGTGTTAAAGGACCTGCGCCATGGCCTATTGTAGGCAATTACTGTACTGTTATCATTAACAAAAAATCATTACCTAAGTAAGTTTTGTATGGACGTTTATCAAAATTATAAAAAGTGTCTTAATCCAAGATTTCAATATTTTTCGTAAAAAGGTTTTTAGTGAAAACGTTGGTCTTATGTACGATGGTCTGATTAATGCGCAGGGTGAAAAGTGGAAAACAATAAGGCAAAAACTTTCACATGCATTTACGCCTGGAAAAATTAAAGATACAATACCAATCATTCAACGATGCGTCGATAATTTTCTACAATTTTTAGATGAATTAATAATTTCAAACTTAGACCATGAAGTCGGAACTTTGAAATATAACTTTACATCTGAAGTTACAACAACATGTATTTTTTGATGAAAACTAAACGATTATATTGATGATACTAATATATTCAACGTTATAGCAAATATGTTAAGCGCTATCGCACACAGGCAACTTAGTCTCCCAGCAACTGTTTTGTCTCTCACATCAAGTCCACGGGTTTATATGGAAGCGCGCACACGAAGCGACACGGTCGTCTGCAACTTTTCATACAAATCACGTGAGAGACAAAAAAGTTGCGGAGACAAAAGTTGCCCGTGTGCGATAGCGCTAATAGTCTAACGACCAAATTGAAAATATCAAGTCAAGAGCACTAGATATAATTATTTCTGACAGAAGAACAAAGATATTTAAGACAAGCGATGAACATCACATTTATTCGTGAAACAAGAAAAAAAGAGAAGACAGACCATCAGAACGCAAAGATTTCATTGACTTTCTGTTTGCATTAAAAAGACATTTATAAAAACAAGAATAAATTTAGATGATCAAACAAAAATTGACCATTACATTAGCGTCGCAAATATTTATATTTTTTCTAGCTGGTACTGGAACATCATCAGCCAGATTGATATATTTAATTTATGAACTTGCATTAAATCCAGATATACAAATACTACTTTATAGTGAAATATTTCAAGTAATTGATGATTCGGAGAAATTCATTTTAATGCAATTAAGGATATGAAGTACTTACAAATGATGTTTGATGAAACGCAGCGTAAATACACTGTATTATAACCTCTGCAAAGAGTATCTACTTTAAATTATAGATTTCCTGGTACAAATGTTACAATTCCTGGAGGAACTCCTGTTATGATATCCACTCGATCTTTGCACGAAAACCCTGAGTATTTTCCCAATCCACATGAATTTAATCCCGAAAATTTCTCAGCAGAAAATTGTAGTAGTCGTTCCAAATTAGTTAATTTGCCTTTCGGCGATGATGGACCACAGATGAAATTGTATAAGCAATTCTAATAATTGTGTAATAAGGGTATTATGCATACAACCCTTGAAAATTATTTTTCTTCCAACTATGCTTTAATTTCATCACAATCACACTAAAAACTCAGTACAAAGCGAGTCTTTAATTCTCTAGAAGTCTAGAGCAATAAAAATGTATGAAATTTCATTATAGCACAGTTTTTTTTAATCGCACCAAAAGGTTCCAATCTCAATGGATTAGCTCTATTCAGCCAGCCGATATCAATACTTTTTTTTACGTACGTATTATTCGTTTCTATCCTACTTGTTCCAAAGTTAAATAAAACCGGTCAAGAGCGAGTCGGACTCACGCACCGAGGGTTTCGTACCATCATTTGCACCATCAAACCACACTGCAGAGTAGAATAATAAAATTAGTATTGCAGTTTTAGGTGAGCGCCATCTCTTGACCAATAGTGGAACTAATGTTAACTTTTTAGAAATTTGATAATTTCTAAAAAAGTTTGCTATATTGAGACATCGTTTTATTTTTCCTGTAACCTGTAATCTTTATATAAACTGCTATCACGTAGAATTATTTCAGATTTTTCTCTTTGCAAACTTCGGAGATAAGGAGGGGGGGGGGAACGGTATTTTTTTACATTTTTCATTAACTTAACAAACGGCGCTCTTTTATATGATACCCCACATGCCCTAGTAGCTCCACTTCAAATTTTTATGTCCCCTTTTCAGTCCCTGTTGTAAAAAAGATATTTATTTTTTTATTTATTTCTTATTTGCAAAATAGTTGGGCAAATGTCATCTTAAACTATTCCAAATTTCAAGTTGATACCATTGATAGTTCTCGAGATATCCAGCTGTGACAGACAGACAGACAGACAGACTGAGTCACACCATAATGGTTCCTTTTTTACCATTTTGGTACGGAACCCTAAAAATGATTGCTGCTAACTCTGATTTAAAAATGAAAGAAATTTAAAAAAGTGACTTGGCGGGAACTTTGTTAATTTTGCTTGACAATATTTTTGGGAACGATAAAGTGTGATACTATCTGATTTTGAGTGCTTCGGCTTCGAATTAAAATGGAATCATCTAGCGACACATTAACTCCGGAAAACATACTAAATGAAGCCGACAATGTTATAGAAAATCTTTTACCCTTAAAATCTCGAGTACAATACGTAAATCTTATGAGAAATTTATTGATTGGAAAGATAGAAATGGAGCAAAGAGTAATATTATTCAGTCCCAAGTTAAACAAACAAATATAAATTTGCCCAACAAAACTCTTAACCTTACGTTTAATAATAATTGTTCAAGCATAACTTTTAATTTCAATAATTAAACTTCTATTTTAACTGTTTGATATGAGTTTTTTTAATCTACTATTCCTATAGGTAATAGTTTAAAGAAAAGCAGATTATGCACCTCGCCTTAAGTAATTTTTATTGCCCTCGTGCCTGTTAGATTAAAGCCTTCGCTGACGCTCGGGCTCTAATCAGGCAATCGGTGCAATAATAAATTACTTTGTGCTCGATGCAATAATTTACTATTAAAGCCTAGATCGTCGTGTATATTTAGTGTAATCATCACAGCATCAACAAAACGGTCCCGACGGAAGACCAGCGCTAGTCGCAGGCCATGCATTATGCTGAGTCGGGACCGTTTTGAGACAATGTGTGTAAGCCTGTTTTTATTTCTTTTGTATTTATTTTGTGTCTCAAATAAATGTTATTTTCTTTCATTCTTTTTGATTATTCCATCCGATCATTTAATGTCTTTAGTATTTAATATTGTACAAAAGTTAATAAATCAAATATGCTAAGTCAAATGGTGTGGACAGCGTATTGATGGGATGACCATCAGCCCGGCTGCGCTAAACCAAATTCAAGTATCTCATTCCAGGCAAATTTTACAGGAGAGCTTAAAAAGGTTATTTAGTGTTTTTATTGAAAAAATGAGATATTCTGAACACTAAAATATTAAAATATCATTGGTATTTAAAGTAAAAACATATGTATGTAAAAAAAAAGTTCTCATACCTACCTAAATTTTGACGAACGAAAATAGTGTTCTGCGTAGAAATATGTATTGATTTGTCAATAATATTCTACGCTATAAACAAGTAACTTGAGATTCCCTATTGTACTTAAGTAGATACCTAATTGTTTTCAGATTTGCATAGATCCATAGAATATAGTACTTACCACTATAAAATAAATACATAGAAATCAAGTATCTACTAATCTATTTCAAATACAAATATCTTGATAAGACTTGCTTGTTTTTAAGTTAGTAACGGGAAATGTACTTTGTTTTAGCGTAGATTTTGGAAATGAAAAAAGATACTTGATACACATTATTGGCTATATTTTCAGAATTTAACCGAATTTTAATAAAATAAAAAAATATTTGCTTTGCTTAAACAGAAAATGTTTTTTTTTTAAACTGAGTTATTTGACTTCTGCGTAGGGCAGCCGAGCCATTTTTAATGTCCCCACTGCTGGGGCACAGGTTTTCCTAATGGGTGGATAAGGAGGATGAGCCTTAACCCATCACGTGGGCCCAATGCGGATTGGTGGGTGTTGACGACTGCAAATATGCAACCGGGACCAAGCAACAACTTAAAGTGCTTTCCGAAGCACGGAGGAGCTCGAGATAATAAATCTTTGGTCACCCATCCCATGACCAACCCTTGCGAAAGTTGCTTAACCTCCGCAATCGCAGGGTCAGACGCTAAACCACTGCGCCATCGAGCTCCTCGTATTAATGGGATGGATTATGACAAACAGTTGTCCATCTGCATCTAATGTTATAAAAAAACGATAACTAATATTATAAAAATGTCTCAGCCACACTATGTGGATCATAGACATAGAAAAATTTTCGCTGCGCTCAAGAAGACCAACAAAGCGTGGAAAAGAGAAGTTAAAATCATACGGACACGGTCTATGTAAAAAAGAGACAAAGGATCAAGTGACATGTGCTAACATTTTTTACAGTAAGAGCCCCTAGCGTCCCGCTTAGCAAATGAGTAATCACAGTTTGTTTTAAATATTTTTTAATCTTAATTAGAATTTAAAATAAAGGTATCGTGGAGCTATGGTGTCTTGTACTCCAAGTAATTGTGATGTAACAAAAAGAAACAATCCAAGTAATCACACTTTTCAAAGGTAAATAAGATATTGCCACACATTTCTCTAAAACCAATTTCGCTACATTTATTCGTTTATCGACAAAGAAAACAGTATGGAACATAGTTTATTAATTTTCTTTGCCATAATATAGTCATATTTTATGAATCTAAGTCATATTTTACGTATCTCATATAAAATGTATGTGGGATGGGTCGTCAGGATGGATGAAAGAGAGCATGTAAGAAGTAACATTCGATAGTATATTGTTTTACTGTGACGCAGTCATTGTGGAGGAAGGCTAAGACGTAAGACGACTGTAACGAAGTATTATAATAAATAAAATATTCTTCAGCATTTTCTGGTTTTGCTCCAATCCTATATGTATGGATTCGTTTTCGGATCATCTGTTTATTGACTTTGTTGTTCTTTGACATTCTATTTCTATGATGTGGATGGTTTTTAGGTTTAAGATAATTTTCTGGGGTCGTATGCTAGCTATAGTACCATGCCTTACTGTACCATATTCGGAATATTACCTTTATAAATAATAATAACGTAGTCTCCAAGATAATAGCAGCATAATAGCATAATAGCAGCAAGATATATAGCAGCATTAGTCAAGAAAATTAAAGTAAAAAGAACAAAACGAGAATTGGAATAAAAAAAAAGTTGTTTTGACTGCTAAACATGAAGTATGGGTAAAATATCTAAGAGGCGACACACATAATTTGAGATAATAAGATATTAAAAAAGTTACTTTATATAATTTACTAAAATGTTCTCTAGGGACTAGTGGCTTACAAAAGGCATTTGCTCTTGACTGACACTTTGTCTTGCACATTAACATTAATTTAATTTTAGTGTGCAAGACAAAATGTCAGTCAAGGCCCCATCTTACCCATGGATCAACCGCATTGCACTGGTTGTGCCACAACAGGTGCATGCTTCAGAAGTTTTGTACACGTGACACAGCCAAATGTGCTACTTATTTAACATTTTATTCAAATATATCTTATACCTTTAAACGAGCAATTCTTGTATAAAGGGTTATTTGTAAAACACCAACAACCTCGCAGGAGTAAATTACTATCATCATAAACAACAACATTTCGTCCCCGTTGTGTCAAAATTAAATAACTAACAAAACCAAAGTTTCGAGATATTCACGTTTTTCTTTTTTTTTTCGTTAAAAATGGCGATAACTTTTTAAGGTGAAGAAAATTTACCGTCGGTCTTTTGATATGTTATACAACAGACTTATCTTTATTTATTAAATATTTTGCAAAGATGTTACTTTGTGCTATTTTATATTAAAAAATAAAAAAGTAATTATTTAGTTTTGCCACAAACGCATTTTACAACCAAGTTGCAGTTATAATGCTTTTGTATGTCACTTAGTAAGTTTTGCCACAACCAAGAAATTAAGTTTAATAATAGTAGAATGTACTTGATTAATAAATGTTTATTAACGTAAATAAAACTTATGGGTAATTATGGTTTCCACATAATTAAAATTTAAATTTAAATAAATAGCTTTATTTAATATTTACTAGCTATATTTATATTTATTTATTATTTACTAACTATATAAACAGCTTTATTTAATTCGGCCCTCAGTCCCCGGCACCCTGCCATTCCTAGCTACAGTAGCGGCTATAGTAACGGCGGGGCAGAGGGTGCTAAGAATCCCCAGGTGCGGCTTGGCTACCACCTATCACGAAAACTGCACCAGGCAACCTATAACCCGCGCACACTGAGGACCGACACGAAGTTAGTCGAGTTGGAAGAAGTTATAAGCAAGTTACACTGGGACGTCTTTAGGTTATCTGAAGTCCGAAGAGAGGGAGAGGATTCGATAATCCTCAATTCCGGTAAATTGCTATACTACCGGGAGGGCGACCAACAGTCCCTAGGTGGTGATGGTTTCATCATCCACACAAGTCCCTTGTCAACAACGTAATTACCATCGGAAGGTTGTCGACCAGGGTGGCGTACCTAATACTCAGAATATCCAAACGGTATTCGTTGAATGTTATTCAGGTTTACGCACCGACCTCAAAGCACCACGATAACGAAGTGGAGGCTGTGTATGAGGAGATCTCTAAAGCCATGCATAGCTACAAAACCCACTATACCGTTGTGATGGGGGACTTCAATGCAAAGTTAGAAAAACGATGCGATGATGAGCTGAGAGTGGGGCAATATGGAGTTGGGCAACGTAATGCCAGAGGCCAGATGCTGGCTGACTTTATGGAGAAAGAGAACCTCTTTATGATGAACTCCTTCTTCAGAAACCTGGAAAGCTGGAAGTGGACCTGGGTCAGTCCGGACGGTATGGTCAGAAAAGAGATAGATTTTATCATGTCGACGAAAAAGCAAATATTCAATGATGTCACTGTGATCAACGCCGTCAAGACGGGAAGCGATTACCGATTGGAGCGTGGCATATTGAATATCAGCATAAAGCTGGAAAGATCTCGACTGATAAAATCAACACTCCGACCATTGCCGGCCCATATTCAAAACCCCGAGAGCTTTCAACTCGAACTCCAAAACCGCTTCGAAGCCCTTGAGAACAGCATAGATGTGGACGATCTAAACAGCATGATGGTGCATACTGTCCGTACGATGGGGTACAAGTTTTTCAAGACCCGCCTTCCCAAGCTAAATCAACTCTCCGACCACATTCTCCTACTCATGGATCAGAGACGTGAAATAAGGCTCCAAAGTTCAGCGGATGCTCATCGTTATCGGCAGCTTAATAAACAGATATCTAAGTCTTTGACGAGCGACCTTCGCCAATTTAATACGAATCGTATTAAAGAGGCCATCGAGCAGAATAAAAGCTCTAAAGTGTTCGCGAGAGATCTGTCTATTGGGCAAAACCAGATGACGAAGCTGAAAACTGACGACGGACGCACCATCTCATCAAAGCCTGAAATACTGAGGGAGATCGAGATCCAACCTCCCGAACAAGCCGGGTTCCAAGAAGGCTTTAACACTATAGAGTCTATAGTGCTAAAGCCTTCTCGGAACCCGGCTTAGCGTATGGATGTGGTCTATAGTATATACCACATCCATGCGCTACGGTAGGTCATACAGAAGACCGAGGAGTATAATCTGCCACTTTGCTTGGTGTTCGTGGACTACGAGAAAGCCTTTGATTCGATTGAAACCTGGGCGGTGCTGCAGTCTCTCCAAAGGTGCCAAGTGGACTACAGGTATATCGAGGTGTTCAGGTATTTATACAAAAGTGCCACCATGTCGGTCCGAGTGCAAAACCAGAGCACAAATCCTATCCAACTGCAGCGAGGTTTAAGACTATAGGAGACTCTACTGCAGGAGATGTTATTTCTCCGAAACTGTTCACAGCTGCGTTGGAGGACTTTAAACTCTTAGAGTGGAAAGGACTCAGCATCAACAATAATGGCCAATATCTAACACACCTTCGTTTTGCCGATGATATAGTTCTTATGGCTGAGACCTTTGAAGACCTGAACACAATGCTCGAAGATCTCTGTAGTGCTTCCCAAAGAGTGGGTCTCAGGGTGAACATGGATAAGATGAAAATCATGTCGAATGCCCATGTTCTGCCCGCTCCAGTTCATGTTGGGAACACCACACTTTAAGTTGTTGACCATTATGTATACCTAGGACAGGCAGTCCAGTTAGGTAAGTCCAACTTTGAGAAAGAGAATTCTCGTCAAATCCAACTGGGATGGGCAGCATTCGGAAAGCTCCAAAAAATCTTCGTGTCCGATTTACCTCAGTGTCTTAAGACGAAAGTCTATAACCAGTGTGTGTTATCAGTGATGACTTACGGCAGTGAAACGTGGTCACTAACTATAGGTCTCATGAGGAGGCTCAAGGTCACCCAGCGTGCAATGGAGAGAGCTATGCTCGGCGTTTCCCTGCGTGATCGTATCAGAAATGAGGAGATCCGCAGTAAAACTAAAATAGCCGACATCGCTCGAAGGATTGCTCAGCTGAAGTGGCAATGGGCGGGACACATAGCGAAGGGAACCGATGGCCGTCGGGGCGGAAAGGTTCTTGAATGGCGACTGCGCACCGGACGGCGCCCCATGGGTAGGCCCCCACAAGGTGGACCGACGATCTGGTGAAGGTCGCGGGAAGCCGCAGGATACAGGCAATGCAGGACCGATCATCGTGGAGATCCTTGGGGAAGGCCTAAACCCAGCAGTGGGTGTCGTGCGGCTGATATGATGACGATGATGATGAATATTGACTCTGCTTGTTTTATTTTTATTCACGGTACCAAATAAGCAAACTAACTAAGTGCACATATAGATTTTAAAATTATGTACAATCACAACATTTTTAATAAAGAATCAAATAAGAGCATTTATTTAATTTTGCCACAGCCAAAATTTGAGCAATGTTTCGCAGTGAGTTGTGGCAGAATTAAATAAAGTTACTTATTGACTTTTTTTGTATAAGCAACGCATTTAGCTGTAGTTATTTAATTCATTTAAAAGTTATTTAGTTTTTCCACGTAAATTCTACAACAAACATTGTTGTTATATTTGGTCAATAGTTTCACTAAACTGAAGATATCTTTGCAGATATCAATCATATCGCAACGTGATAAAGACTAAAATGTAGCGAACACTTTCTACTTTACAAAAAACTGAAAAAGTGAATTTTGCCAAAAGTGTCAGTTATTTAATTTTGACACGACGGGGACGATTTGTTCTATGACTTTTCCGAAAACAGACAAATAAAAATGAACTCTCCATACAAAATGTCCAAACACAGATCGAGTTTCGTATGAAAAGTCGATTTTTTTTGTCAGTTGTCGGAAAAGTCGTAGAACAAATGTTGTTGTATATTATGATGATACTAATCTAATCCTGCGACGTTGTTGGTGTTTTACAAATAACCCTGTATATATATTTATTTATATGTACCTATATAAATTTATTTCTGTGATTCTCGGAAACGGCTTTAACGATTTTGCTGAAATTTGGTATATGGGAGTTTTCGGGGGTAAACAATCGATCTAGATTAGTCTTACGTTTGGGAACACGCGTGTGTTTGAGTTTTCATGCGATTTTCATGCGTTTTTCTTTCGACGCAGAATATAGTCCCTAATTTCGTTCGGCCGGCCAACGTCCGTTTGGTCCAGCGGGTTAAGACGCGTATGGCAATAAAATAAGTGTTACGGAAACCTTGTTCTTGAAAACCAGTGTGTATAACCAGGCCACGGAGGCAGTCAAACCATCAGAAAAAACCACCAGATGGCGCTTTTACCACCATATTACAATAAATAAATAGTAATAACCGAGCAAAGCTCGGTCGCCCAGATATTTGTTTCTAATAAGGCATAGGTCAAGGCGATGGTGATAATTTGAATGTTCCATTAACTGTAAAAAATTGTATGTTGAATGTTTTTATTTTATGCATTCAAAGTGCTATTTTTATATTAAAATAATGTACAGGATGTCCCAAAACTTTGCCAAGTAGAGGGAAAGTACCTTAAATATTGGAGATAGGAAATTTTACTGAAAGAAGACTTCATTTTGTTTTCAAAAAGAAACGGAACTGCATTCAATGTTTTTATTTTAATAGCATATGTTTCGATACAAATTGATACAATCCGTAATAATTGAAATTTAAATAATAAATTTCATGGCCTTCCTTTAGTTTAAAATGATGTGTCACTTAACAAAAAATAATCCCTATGAGTAACCCTTTCGATTGGTATCGTGAAAACAAATATTTTTTTTTCTTCGTTTTTGGTAGTTTCGACTCCTGGTTAAGGCGGGCGATTTTTCAAAAATCTTTGAATGCAGTTCCAATTATTTCTAAAAACAAAATGAAGTCTTCTTTCGGTATAACTTCCTGTCTTTAATATTTAAGGTACTTTCCCTCCGTGTGGCAAAGTTTTGGGACACCCTGTATACTAGAAGAGTATTGACTCACCCACAGCTTTTTCGAGTCCAATCGGGTGAGTTGATTTTTTCTACTAATTTTCTAGAATATTAATTATCTTATTATATATAGTTTGATTTTAATATCTAAGAAAGTTGTGTTTTATTTTTTGTTTATAACATCAAATGGTTTTCATTATTAGGTATGGGTATTGACTATAAATTTAATCACATTGTTGGCTTACAAATTTCATTATAATTATGTCCCTAACGGATGCCTAGAATAAAAGGACTTTTAGCTTCACAAGAACATTCAACGGCAAAGCTTATTTTTTGTTGAGAATAGGTAATGAGCGAATGGGTTCGGGTCAATGGTGGTGCTAGAATCTAGATTTTAAGTTTCATAGAACTTATTGAGAGAGGTTTAAAAATAAGATATTGACGAATGGATTTTATATAATAATATGAACTCTGTAAAATGGCACTCTTAAAAATCGAGTTTATTGGTTATGATGTGATTAAAATATAGTTGTCGCCTTTTTTTAGTGAGAAAGATGACGTATAGAGTGCTGCTACGAAATAAATTATGAATATGATACGTCGACTTAACGGCGGTATTTGTATGAGCATTACATTTACAGACATGATTTCGAGAAAATGCCTCAATTACCAATGATAAAGTTGCCGTTGCTTTTTATTATTAAAACATACAATCAATTTTAGACAGTGCCGCATTAAGAGTACTTGGTGCCCTAAGGCCTAGCAATCCACGCACTGACCTGCATATATTTACACTGGACAGGCTTATGTCAAACTGTTTATGTGCCTATTTGATTTCCGCCATTTTGGCGCTGTAGGACGTAGCATGAGCATAGCGTGCGGGACATGGTACTGAAGTTTAAAGTCTGGAGAGACCATCACGGCAACTATTTTCATATTGTACGTCAAAATTAGTTCTTTAGACGCACGCTAGTGGCGTTTCAAATAGGCACAAAAACTTAGCTGTCAAATCATACAGACAGACAGCCCAGTTAAATAAAAAAAAAAAAAATTTTGTCAGTGAATCCACGCATGTTGGCCGCCCTATTGAATAGTAAAATAGTATAGGTAAAAACTCATTTATCACAACGAGATAGATCATTACGTACCTACCTTAGAATATGTACCTACGAAAGACGAGGAGTTGATATTTTATACAACATTTTTTTAAATTACAGACAGAGGTAAATGTCAACACATTTATGACTTAGATTTCTTTTGAGAGTCAAACTTAAATTTTACTTTTCCCTGCTTGGTTTTTTGTAAAATTCTACTAAACACAATGTGGGTGATCTTAAAAGAAGCTCTATGCAAGTACCCACTCGGGCTATGTGGAAACGATGGTTTGGTCAAAATCATTACATTCAATGATAGTGTAATGATTTTGTCCAAGCGAGAAGAAAAATTCGGTCTCGAATGAAATCCGGGCGGAGTCCGGTAAGCTCTTGAAATCAGGGGGGTAATTATCTAACTTTGTTGCAATCAACTCTGACAGAAATTGCAGTTACATTGCTGATTTAGTTAAGAACCAATGTGACAACTATCTAACTTAAAGCAGCAATGTAACTGTGCTTTCAATAGATTTCAATCGAGAATTGTTAGCAATAGCCTTACGTAATCAACGTACAAGTATGTACGTTGATTACGTAAGGGAGATAAGGGAGATCTAGACTAGTAAGTCTAGATCTCAATCTCCGCTACCATAACACGATTCGAAGCAGTAGTAGGCAAGCTTGATTCTCATCTCTTATAAAGAAATGTAGAGGTGACTGTCAGACCAACGCCCAGCCCAAACCACTGGATCTATAGTCTTAAATTTTGTACATAGACACTATAATATACAGTGTAACCCCCTTACCAATAAAGATTTTATAGCAGATGTATTGTTACACAATGGTTACTCTCTGTCAAACTATTTAAATTTGACATTAAAAAGAAAGGAACAAAACACTGTGTAACAACACATCTGTTATACAAACTTTATTAGTAAGGGGGTTAGTATCTATTAAGAAAGGATTTTCGGAAGTTCTACTCCTAAAAGGGTGAAATGAGGGCACAAAGTTTGTATGAAAAAAAAGACATTTGGACTTGAAACTTTGTAGGAGTACTTCTAAAAACAAATAAACTTACACGTATTTTGTAGTTTTCTGAAACTTAGCTCCTAAGGGAGAAATGGGTTAAAAAAGTCCAAAATTGATATGGGTATCGTAATTATGGTTTTGTTTTATTTTATAAAAATCAATATTGGATGTGGTTTTTTTGTGGGATATTGATTGCGAAAATCATCATCCCACATCATGTTGTGTGTTCATGATTCAAATTCAAAAATAATACGGGAACCGGAACAGGAATGAGAATGGGCACGGGAACGGGGTGGAAACGGGGATGAGCAGGAACGAAATATGAATATATCCTACTAATATTATAAGTGTGAAAGTTTGAATGTTTGGATATTTGTTACTCAAT